>CM019176.2:74160693-74812935 GCA_009739505.2 Apolygus lucorum | reverse complement strand
TATTGAAACCTGTCTGGACATATGCTATTCCAACGTCAAACCCAGCTGATAGGACCAAACCCTTAGACCTAGTGATAAATTGAGACACAGTGTGACCTGTTTGATTAAATATTGAAAGAAAATTATCTAGATGGGCTCCTTATGTGCTCAGTTGTTATGTTATTGATATTCAATAAATAAAAATATCATTGAAAAAAAAAAAAAAAAAAAAATCTAACTTAAATTATCTAAATTTTTGGATGTGTTTTCGAGCAGCACACTATGGTTTTCTTCCATATTACAAAACCCTCTTTCGAGAAAAAAAATTAAAAACTTGTGAGGCTAATTCTCCATTGTTCATCAAGTTAACAATAATTTATTGTCGTTATGTAATTTTCAGTTGTGTTGATTGTTCAAGAACAGAAAATCCTCATTGGAAACATGTACCTACAGTAGCAAATAAATTAAGAAGTAGGGGGGTATTGATTGGCTCCATCTTACACTTATACCTTATTTCGAATATTTCGTCAACTTTGACGTCCAATAATGAAGTAGGTAGACAATCCTAAGATTATGAATGTTCTGATGCAATATTAGAAAAGCTGTATAAATAACTTTTAAATGGGTTCAGGCCTGAAAAATGAAATTTACGAAAAACGGACAATATATCGGGCAATGTTAGTCATAGTATAGTTCTGGATTATGATGCAGTGCCCCTGTGACTTTTGAACCACACCACATCATCACCAGAGTGCAGGGAAGCGCTCCCCCCACTTGGCAAGATTTTTTATCGACATGTTTCACGAAACTTGTAGGTTTACTCGAGAGAAACGACCACTTTAAAGGCTTATTTTCACCTTCGATTGATTGTTTGAAAAAGTCGAGAATGAACGTTAAAATCATCGAATCTTGTTGGTTTACTCGAGATAAACGGCCAATTCAAAAGCTTGTTTTCACCTTCGATTGTTTGAAAAATTCAAGAATGAACGTTAAAATCGTCGAAACTTGGTTTGCTTGAGAGAAACGACCACTTCAAAGGCTTGTTTTCACCTTCGGTAGTTCGATAAAGTAGAGGATGAACGTTAAAATCATCGAAACTTGTAGGTTTACTCGAGAGAAACGACCACTTTAAAGGCTTATTTTCACCTTCGATTGTTTGAAAAAGTCAAGAATTTAAGTTAAAATCATCGAACCTTGTTGGTCTGCTCGAGAAAAACGGCCACTTCAAAGGCTTGTTATCACCTTCTATTGTTTGAAAAAGTCGAGAATGAACGTTAAAATCATCGAATCTTGTTGGTTTACTCGAGAGAAACGACCATTTCAAAACCTTGTTTTCAACTTCGATTGTTTGAAAAAGTCGAGTGCTCGAGAGAAACGACCACTTCCCTCATATTAGGCGCTCCCCGCGTTTTGGAAACAGCCTACAATTTGCGTAGGGCACATCCTATTATTATAGCTAGTTCAACGGAATAAAATTGAACACACACTAGGTCAAGCGTGAGTATTTTTCCGTACTAAAACTTTTTCCCCTCAGACTGCCGGAACCAAAAGTTTTGGCGCTAGGGCTTTATCCAGGGGTTTTTCGGGGGAAAAAAATGAAATTCCCTGACTTTTCCTGTAGAGTAAATTCCCTGCGTATTCCCGGTTTTCCAGGTCGCTGGACACCCTGGAATTGTATGTGACAACCAGTGATCCAATCGTTACAAAATTCGGATACTGAGATTTGAGGGAATGTATAAAGAGAAACATCAACTGTAGAAATGAAATTATTACTATTCACGCTTTTTACAAGGTGTCCAACACAATTCAAGATAAATTTCATGAGTCCTTTTTGTACATACAGTATTTTCAAACATGGAACGAGTATAAAACGATGATAACAATCTTGTTTCTCAGTTAGTTTTTGCTCTTTTCGCGTCGTTGCGTGAGGTTGGGCTACCACCGCGTTTACGTCCTCCTCTCCCCATTCTTCTTCCTCCTGTAATAGAAGAGGTACTGTAATACCAATAATATCACGAAATGATGAAATGTTTGCGAGTTAAAATTATACGAATATTATACATATCACCCCAGTGGAAAAAAAACGTCTGCCAAGTTGGGTGGGCAGTACAGCTTCCTCACTCATTGTAACATGGACGTATAGAATCAGTTGGCGAAAAAATCAATGGAGTGTAAATTCGCATTGTAAAATCCTAGTTCGGCGCATTCAAAAACGCGAAGTGCCAATTTTCATCTCAAACTGACCTGTGGACCACTAACTCGATGACAGAAAGAAAGATGTAAAAGAGACTGTGATGAGGGGTCAATTTGGTTTCAACATTAATTGACCTGCAGACCACAACATTTGATCACACAATAAAAGAAGCAATTTACACGGGAACCTGGAAGTAAGTGTGGGCACGAGTAGTATATTTGTATTTTCAACGTAGAATTTTATTTAGCGGTCCACCGTCTAGGACCTAACCCACACAATCCCTTAAAATTTCATCGAAATTGGTTGAATAGTTGCGGAGTTTTGGTTGTAACAATAAATTTAAAGTTCGCGCATGCGCAGCGGCTATTGCTTGACCAATTTGATTGAAACTTATAGGGTGTCTCTTAGAAGTTAGTCCCTAACTAACCTCCAAATTTGAGCAAAATCGGTTCATTAGAAACCGAGGTTCCAGGAAATTCACGTTTGCGCATGCGCACTCGCTCCTATTGGTCCGAAGGTGCTGAAATTGATAGGGGACCGTCTAGGACCTAACCCGCACAATCCCTGAAAATTTCATCAAAATCGGACCACAGGTTAGTATAGTTTTGCCCGGGACAAGGATTGACCACAGACAGACCGACAGACAGACAGACAGACACGGAACCAAAATTGTTCGGGAAGCTCTAAAACGCAAAAAGCAAGTGGAAATTTTGATTTTGGAGGACATTTTTTTTTTTCACTTCTTTCACGAATTCAAAGCTTCCCTACCTTCGGTAGTGAGGAAGCAAAATATTGACTGGTGCTTCAAACAGTCGCCAACTTACAACAGTTAGTTCCCTATCTAAGGAACTTTCAAGGGGATGCCTGTTATAACATAGAGGAGTTCCTCAACTTCTCTCTTATGTAAGACCCAACATTGGTGACAAGAACAGGTCGTATGGTTAATGGGGTCTCAGTCGATCGCCATTCGATCCGCATTACGGGCTAGTATTTCTTTCAAGAACCGGCGCTCAAAGTTTAGAAGTTTTATCTAAATTGGAAATTTTCAAGGGTTTTCGAAATTCATTGGTGTCTAGGGAATTGAAAAACGATTGCCGCTGGAATCATCAAAATTCGAACAATAATTGCCGGCGAAATGTGGGACCAACTGAATAAACGGGTTTTCCCATATTTCGATGGCAATTATTGTTCGATTTTGACGATTCCAACGGCAATCTTTTAGTTTTTCAATTCCCTAGGCAGATGCACTAATAAATTTCAAAAATCCTTGAAATTTTCAAATTTAGTTACAGTTTTAAACGATGAGCGCCGGTTCTTGAAAGAAATACTAACCCGGAACGAAAACGAACGGCGACCGTCTGAGACCTCCTTAAGGGTCAATCCCAAAAAATTTTGACTGGGACGGAAATGTCTCCTTTTGCCAGGCCTAGACCCCAATAATTTCATAGGACTCAATACTATTTAGGAAACACATTTTGTACAGGGATCATTTAGTTCTTTTCAAATAAAAACAATAGTTTACCTCTGCGTCCACCTTTCCTGTATTTGGGATTTTGATTTCGTCTTTTCAACATCCGCTCCTTCACTTTTTGATGGTATTTCTCCTCTTCTTCTCCTTCTAATACCCTCAAGTCGAGTTCTTCATCACCAATTTTCAATTTTTCTCCTTCTTCAGCAACTTTTTTAGCCAACTGAAATATAAAACAATGGAATTTCTAGTCATGTGCTCACGATTAACATTTCAATTCCAATATGGTGTGGCGTTTCCACTACCAAAAAGTATTGTAATTTTTCAAGTTCAAACCATATTTTGCATTTCTAACACCAGAGGTACGCCAAAATGACCAAAGAATCATATCCCTCAAACTACGCCATCCAAAAATACCTAGCTGAATCATTAGCATATTGTAATAAATATATATATTGTAACACACAAATAATAAATTGTAACACTACTAGTAATGTGATCGTGCTTCTCAAGGAAGATAACCCGCTCGGGTACATTGTACCAAAATTCACCACACCGCATTACGTCAATGGAATCTCGAGACGATCCACAGTGTTAGAAACATAAAAAATCACAATTTTTAATGTAGAAAAATAAATAACTGAGTACGTAACTTACTTCTTTAGCTGAGTCTTTCTGGTCCAAGCGTACCCATGCGGATTGGTCTCCGATGTTGAAGTCGATGAAAACAACAGCAATACCGTATTCTTCAATCTTGGCTTTGATTGACTCCCTATTGATCTTACTGTTATCCTTGAATCCGGTGAGATTCGCCACGGCACCTAATGGCAGTTCATCCGCAGCTTCTTCTTCACCATCGGAATCCTTGTCTTTCGCTTCCGAGGATTTAGTTTCTGACCCGTTTTTCACTGACTAGAATAAGAAATACGATTAAATTGCAGGATAGGGTTTAAGCTCCCATTTTGATTTTTCTTTTCAACAATAGGGTATTTCAGTCAATTTTTTTCATTTTTTTTTTTTCAAAAGGGTATGGCTCAGGAATAACGGTAATGGGGTCTGTTCGCCGAGAAAATGTTTTTAAAAAATCAGAGAAGCTAAGGAAAGTTGAAGATTTGAATGGTGTGACGTAGCTAGCCAATCGTGACGTAGCTGGCCAACTGTCTTTGAAAAAGTATCCATGCACAGAAACCCTTTGGGGACCTCTTGGATGCTACAAAACACCACTCACACAGGCGCGCAGCTTAGTCCTTGCCTAGTGTGTGTGCATTTATAGCGGCCCGCCTTTTTCAAACGTGTGATCTCTTTAATTAATTTTTCTACCACTTGTTATATTATCATTGGGCTAAAAGTTGGAGTATATAGGTTTTCAAGGGTGCTGAATCCAAATTTGAGGTCAAAAACCTGAATTTCCGACCCACCGAAATACCCCATTAACATTTTTGGAATAGCGATCAATGTAGATAATTAGCCCCCCATCCCAATATAATAAAATGTAATTAATATTTCATTAGTCAACTAATTTATTACGCACTAACATCCCGAAACGCTACAAATAATTGATAATCGCATAAAGTAACATTTCTACCAAGTTTCAACTTTAGACGAATTAGCTCCCATTGGTTTATCATATTATTAAGCCTATTATTATTATTAAGCCTATTGGTTTATCATTTTCAATAATGAACCTTAGGAATCGAGCAAGAAACAAATTTTAATTTCCCCTAAAAATTTGATGCTTCACGTTTCAAAGTACCGAATCCGAAAATCGAATGAAAACATATTGTTAAGTAATGCATGCATTTCAGGGGACGTCCTATTGGACGAGCATTAGGTCAATTTAAACAAGACTTGTTTACCTACTTAGTACGAGGGTCATCCAGAAAGTAAGGTTACAACACCTGAGTAAAATCGAAAAATTTTTGTATTTGAAAGAAATTCACAGGATACTTCACAAATATAGTGAACTATTTTTCAACGTAATCGCCGTCAAGATCGAGACATTTCTGTAGTCGGGGCACCAGCTTTTGTATGCCTGTGTTGTAGACCTCCGCCGCCACCTCTTTCAGCCACTTCTCCACAGCTTCCTCGACCTCCTGATCATTGGAAAATCGTTTCCCTCCCAAAAACTCCTTCAGTTTAGTGAAAAGATGGTAATCTGAAGGTGCCAAGTCGGGTGAATAGGGTGGATGGGTGATAATGTCCCATCCAAACGAAGTCAGCAGCTCCTGTGAAACACGTGCGGTGTGAGGCCTGGCGTTGTCGTGCAGGAGACTCACTCCCTTGGTCAGCCTTCCCCTTCTGCGGTTCTGGATGGCTCTTCTCAGTTTTTTTAAGGTATTGCAATAAGCTACTGCGTTAATGGTAGTCCCTTTAGGCATGAAATCCACTAGAAGGACCCCCTTACGGTCCCAGAAAACAGATGCCATGACTTTTCCGGCTGAATGGGTCGTTTTGAACTTTTTGGTGGGAGGGGAGGCAGAATGACGCCACTGAAGTGATTGTCTTTTGGTTTCTGGGGTGTAGTGACACACCCACGTCTCATCCCCTTTCACAATAGAGTCCAAAAAAGCTTCTCCCTCCTGTGCAAAACGATCCAAAAATTCACGAGCCGCAGTCACACGATTTTGACGGTGCTCCGGTGTGAGCATTCTGGGTACCCATCTCGCACACAACTTCTTGTAACCAAGTTTTTCCGAAACAATATCACCAAGGAGACTTCGAGAAATATCAGGAAATTTTTCGTGAAGGTCGTCAAGTGTCACACGGCGGTCATTTCGCACTTGTTCTTCAACTTTTTGCACAAGTTCCTCAGAAATCACTGATGGCCTCCCACTCCTTCGTCGTCGTGAGTCTCAGTACGGCCCTCTCTAAACAACCTGACCCATTTTGTGACATGTTGTCGACTCATCACATCACCACCATAAACTTCGACGAGCTTGCAATGGATGTTAGCCGCGGTATTATTCTGCAAAGTCAAAAAACGAATGACCGCTCGGATCTCGCACGGACGGGAGTTGGCGGGAGCGCGAGATGACCTCTCCATTGGAAACTTTTACTGTAACTAAAAAAAACGGCCGAAATAAACGCGGGGCGAAGCAAACTGACCGTTACGAACTCCCCTTCACAGTAGGTGCACCAACTTTGAAAAAGAAAATTTCCCCCAACCTCAGGAGCCCTTGTAACCTTACTTTCTGGATGACCCTCGTAGGTAAGCGATAAAACTTGAATTTTTATTCACCATCCTACAGCGAAAAACTGTGGACTACTACCCCCCCCCCCCCCACTTTATCCACCATAACATTTCTAGCGGCATGCGAGCCTCGAATTTGAACAGGATTTTAAAATCTACGATATTTAAGGTCTACGATACCCAACATGGGAATTCGAGTTCACTCTGCCTTTTCCCCTCACACTAATCCTGCCAGTCTGGCGCCAAAGCGGTCATACGTCGTAACGTTGAACTTTCATCTGTTACAATTATTATCTTCGTACCGTATTGGAGAATCCGTCGTAGCCAGCAAGACGAGTACAGGAGGCGAGCGCTTTGGATGTAAGAACATCATCTTCAGGCCATCGAGAGAGTACCAATACGGTACGTAGATAATAAGTGTATTTCTATAACTAGCGGAACTAACCTCATACATTTAATTTCATTTGTTAGTTTTGGTAGGCAGTCCGTAGAAGTTCACATCCGTATTCAAGGTAAAACACACAGCAACCAACGAAATATGCGGTTTATGGTGTGCTGGCACCATGGTGGCACCACTGATTTGTTCCATGGTGGCGCAAAGAAAAATTCACGAAAATCCAGAGGTACATTGAGAATTTTCCCTCAATTTCAAAGTTTGGGTACCTACAATTAGAAAACTTTAAAGGGACAGAAATGTTGAAAATCGGATATTTTGTGAATATTATCCCCTCACTCACCCACTTTCCATGCTAATTTTGATACTCTGGTTAAATAGTATTCAAATAGGAAGATTTCTGAGTAAAACAAAAAAAGAAACACGCAAATCGGTTGGAAATTGAGGCCTGGAGAGAATTTTCAAGATTATGCCCGAAAACGCACGTTTTCCCCCTAAATATGCGAAATTCGAAATTCCGGCGCCGTAGAGCACAACTGCATAGATTTTCGCGTCGAATAAAAAAAGAAACACGCAAATCGGTTGGAAATTGAAGCCTAGGCAGAGCACACAAGATGTTGTCACACACAGACATTCACCTATGTTTTTTTCCGTGGATATGGATTCAGAATGGTCTAGAACGGATCAATTGCAAGCCCAAGTCTCACAGTGGGACGTCCTAAAAAATCCGTACGTCCGCAGTATGCGGCACTTTTCTTAGTTACCATGGACCAATTTGGTCTAATTTGGTATATGGGGTCTATTTAGAGTCTAGTTCTAGCCGCGAAGCTTTTGGTTGATGTCAGTCACTTCTAAGGGTGAAAACGAGGGTTGACTTTTTTACTGTACTATTATCTGAAAGTTGAGGATGCCTTCATAAGGATTTTTTTGGTTCTGGGTTGCTGAGGAGCTCAACTGAGTGTCATGAGTCTAGTCTGAGTGTCAGTGTTTATGATCCCGATGCAAAAACAATTTTTTAAAAGTATAATTTGGCCTTATTCAGTGGAATTTGACCCAGTTCCGTGAGTACGAATTGATTGGCAATGGGGTATTTCAGTCAATTAAAAAAAAAAAAAAAATTTCAAAAGAACATGGGTCAGGAATAACGGTAATTGGGTCTGTTCGTCGAGAAAATGTTCAAAAGAAATTAGGGAAGCTAATGAAAGTAGAAGATTTGAATGATGTGACGTAGTAAGTTGTTGTGATGTATTAACTTGCTGACCTTGGATCGAGACGTTCCACCGTAGATCCCGCGTGGTCTCGAGGCCTTGGATACTACAAAATACTACTCACGCGCGCCCAGGGCATAGTGTGTGTGTGTTCATGGAGGCCCGCCTTTTTTCAAACGTTTGATCTCTATTTAATTTTTCTACCACATGTTTTAGTATCAATGGGCAAAAAGTTGGAGTATAGAGGTTTTCAATGGTGCTGAATCCAAATTTGAGGTCAAAAACCTGAATTTTCGACCCACCGAAATACCCCAATTGTCCTTATAAAGCGTGCCACTGCTCAAAGTGGCATTACTCAATTCAAAACAATTTCAATACTATTAAAAAATTATGAAAAAATAATGCATTTGTATGAAAATTGTTTGAGCTAGTAATAAGGCGTTTAGAAAATTCCAATTCCTATCTTCCACCCCCTAGAAGTCACTGACAATAACCTAAAGCTTCGTGGTAAAATAAGGCCTCTAATGGAGCCTATTTATCAAAGTTTATCAATTCTGGAATTATTAATCCAAGGTTCGGATTCCGCATTCCATAGAATGTAATATTGAAAAAAAAATTCCTTGTGGGATTTTTAAAGGCCATTTTTGAAAATGATCAACCAAAACTATTCTATAGTAAGAACTTACTTTTTTATTCTTTTTCTCGTCGATTCTTTCCTTCCTCTTTTCTTCGTGATAATCCTTCCTAAAAATAACACATGGAATCGATTAGTCTTAATCACCAACTTCACATAATTCGAAATCGTCACATCCGACAGCAAAAAATGAACAAATATGTCTAAAAAGGAATATTATGCAGCCTCAAGTTACAACGTGTGAGGGAGGGATGTATAATAAGAGTCCGAAGTGTTCACAAGACGACTGGTAACAACAGAAAATATTCCTGCTCCTTTTCCCACATCCTCAGGTAAGAGTCAATTATCAACTCTCTGTGACGAACAATTGCGTCTTCGGGGCACAAGGAGGACTTTCAGGAGACAAAGATTGCAGGATGGTGCTGGGCTCTCTATAATGCTAGAAGACTGACAAAAGGGAGGAAAAAAAATAAAGGATCATAGAATAGATTAAGCTGATGATTATCAGCTATCACACTTACTGCCACATTTTATCAAGCTTTTCGTCGTTGACTGTAACAGCTTCTCCTTCTACGAACTTTTTGCAAGCTTCTTGGGTCTTGAAAGTAATATATACAGATCCTTTAAAACACCATTTGTTCTCTGCTTTGTCGTGATAATTTCTCATCTGAAATTTGGTTAAAAACCGTCAAAAATTGTAAGGGATTTTTAGAGAGGTCGTGGGAAAATTTAGAGAGGAAAAATCTCGATACTTACAACCACGTTTTCATACTCAGGAGCATTCGTAGAGGACCACAATAATATATCATCAATTTTGTAATCCGTAGGAAACCGTCTGACGTACGCAGATCGCGCCATGATTTCTTTTCTCCTCCCTTCATTCATTTCAGGTAAGGGGACATGTGGTGATCTCCTGATCTTGGTGTTGTCATCGTTAACCTGCGAGCACATCCACAATAACATCAAATCGTTACCAAGGTCTGATTTCTCAAATAACTTTTTCTTTGCATTCTTTATAAGCTAGGAGAAAATTAAAAAGCTAACAGCCAGAGTTGTTGGGAGGTCCACGTAATATGAGGACAGATACAATAATACAATACAATGATATACAGATACAATAATATTATTAAAATATTTTTGATAAATAAAATATTCAAAACAGTCCATTTATGCAGTATGAGCAAGTGAGCAAGTTTTGAAAGAAATTCTCAAAGCTATGGTTGATAAAACAGAAATATCATTATTATTACTATTTCTTTTTCTAGGCTCGACAAGAGTAGTCGAGCAAGAAAAAAATGTCAACACCTCCTTTAAAATTGGACTGTTTATAGGTAAGTTTGACCTACGTAGAATTCAAAAATCGAATAAAAAAAATATACCGTCCGTCCGCCGTCCCAGGGACGATTTTTGATGAAATTTGATATAACGGCTCCAGTTGGAGTCTAGTTGTGTCCAGATGGTTTTAGGTTTTGACAGTCACTTCTAAGGGGTGAAAATGATTAAAACGCCCTACCTCAAACAATTTTGCGATAAAGGATCATTCATGTTTCATCAATTTAAAATTGTACTGAATTTTTAGAATCGAATGAGATCACTCAGAGCTCTGTAGGACCGACCGTTAACTCCCAATGAGGACTTGAGGTTATAATGATAATAAATCAGAAACACGAGTGTAAATCGCAAAAACCGTTCACTGATGGAAACAGGCATAATCTCCCTTCAAATTTTAACAGATCAAGTGCGATCTTTCTTCGTTTCGTGTTAGTTTCACGTCACTCAATTGTGCATCCATACCAGGCATTTGATCACTGGTTGTGAAGGATGCAAAAAAGAGTAACTCGAAAAAACGAATAACGATCGCATTAGTCAGCTAAAATTTGAACGGAGATTAGGCCTACTTTGCGTATCACACTCATGTTTCTGATTTATCGTAAGACCAAACCTTAAGTAGCGAATGGTTCGCCCTACAGAGCTCCGGGAGGTCTCTAAAAATTCAATACTATTACAAATTTCTAAAGAATTCAATACTATTAGAAATTGGTGAAAAAACTATACCTTTATTTCAAGAGTTCAGAGCTCCGGGTGGTCTCTAAAAATTCAATACTATTACAAGTCTCTAAAGAATTCAATACTATTACAAATTGGTGAAAAAAAACTATTCCTTTATTTCATGAGTTTTCGAGCTAGGGCACTCTTGAAAATGTCAACCCTTAATTTTCACACCTTAGAAGTGACTGACACTAGACCCCAAACAAAAAACGTTGTGTAATAATTTTCAGCATTTTACAATTTTGCTATGTTGATAGGTATCAGAAACTTGAACTTTACAAATTATGAACATCAACATGGGTGGAAATTCTGTGCATGTAGGTACCTGCCAACAGGTTACATTGCTGTGAACTAAGAGATGAAAATTTTCTTTATTACTTACCATCTTATAGCAAATAGGTACCTACCATCCTATTATTCATTAATCTAAGTTTACTGAATGTACAGTTGAAATACCAAGAAAGGCGATCTAATTGAGTATTCTGAAATACTCATGAATCCCCATTGTTGGAAAGATTAGCAAAGAGTGGGTTCTTACCTCGATTAAACCGGAGTCAGATTTCTTCAAAGCAGAACATATTTCACCAAAGTCAGTCGTGATCTGAGCAAGCCTTTTGAACTTGATCATCGTCTCAAGGTCTATCCATCCATCGTTCAGTTTAACCTGTTCCAGCAGGAATTTATCACGAGGAAGATTGATATCCCCGAAGTAGTACTGAAAAAAAAGGAGATAGGCCTTATGAAAACGAGCATAGGATACGTGTCCATGATGGCAAAATATCAGATTGCTGTATCCGATCTGTCACCGTAATATTGCGGTAGAATCTGGCGGCCGATCGAATATGGCGTGTTATTATCACAATACGGCGCCGGATTGAGAAAAGGTCACACAGTAGAGAGTTCCTAGTGGGTTTGGTTCGGCTTAGATCCGGCGCGCCGGAACCGGATCGACGCCATGTTTTCAATACGGAGCGCCGGATTGCCTCCTAGTGACGTATTCGACCGTAACAATACGGCGCCGTATCGGATACGGCGTGTTCTTATCACAATTCGGCGCCGGATTGAGAGCATGGAAGAAGTATATTCCAGTGTGTGTGTAATACGTCACGCCGTATCAAAAACCACTAGGAACTCTCTAATATCTAAGCTGAACCAAACCTACCAGAAACTCTCTAATGACAATACAGCGCCAGATTAAGGATACATCACTCCACATCTAAGCCAAACCAAACCTACTAGGAACTCTCTAATGACAATACAGCTGGATAAAGGATAGGTACGTTAAGCCGTATCTAAGCTGAACCAAATCTACTAGGAACTCCTAGTGGGTTTGGTTCAGCTTAGATACGGCGTGACGTATCACACAAACTCTCAATCCAGCGCTGTATTGTGATAAGAACGTGCCGTAATATTACGGTACAATAAATCACTAGGAGGCAACCCAGCGTGCCGTATTGAAAACATGGCAATCCGGCTACAGTGCGCCATATCTTAGCTGAAACAGACCTACTAGGAACTCACTATTAATAAAGAGTTCCTAGCGGGTTTGGATACAGTGTGACGTATAACAGACACACTCTCAACCCGGCGCAGTATTGTGAAAAGAAAGCACCATATCCAATCTGGCGTCGTAATATTACGGTAGAAAACGTCACTAGGAGGCAATCCAGCGCGCCTTATTGAAAACATGGCGGACGATCCAGCTACGGCGCACCGTATTTTAGCTGAAACAAACTTACAAGACACTCCCTATTAACACTTTAGCTGTGTATCTGAAATCGTGACCTACCCCCGCAGGTGTCAAAATATTTCTGGAGGGAAATGGATATTGATTTCGGTTTTTGGTATCCTGGGAACTAGTATAGAAGTGTAGAATTTTTTTTTTCATTTTTTAAATGTTTTTAGTAACGACTCTACTGTGGAGTTGTATGCCAGGGGGAACTATTTGAGTATGCAAACCCGCAACAATCATCCCTTCCACAGCTTGAATGAATAGGTACTTCAAAGAAATATCGCAGTTCTCCTCATAAACCACAAGGATGACCCCCTATAAGATGAGTGGGAATAAGCTGTGATAGAAGTTGAACTCAAGTCAAAGGACGGAAAAATGTGAAGCACACTAAATGTTGTTGTTGTTGTGTTGTTTGGGTAGGTAGCGAAAGAAGATGGAAACGTTCGAAGTTCATGGTCGAAAAAGAGAGAATAATGGGAGGAGAACAACAATCCGCCAAGAAACATAGAGGGGCCACTCTGGTGGAAATAGCATTACTTATGATGCTTGTATACGTTTCTGAAAGAGATCATGGCTCTTCACATATATACTGAACAAGGGAAAAATAGTGGGAAGTTCCTGGAATCAAAAGGTGATGCATAATTCAATAAAATAGTTGACTGGTTTGAGCAGATGTGAGCACTCCGCTACTCCACATGAGGAGTCGTACGCGCTGAAGGTCTCAAGTTGCACTGAAGACATATGTTTTTAGAACCTATTTTATGAAAATTGCACCTCCTAAGCTGGATTCACATGGGACGGAAGAGGGCGGAAACGGAAAGACGAGAAAACCAGTGGAGGGGGTAGCTGGAGTCGGCGGAAGGTTCACATGGACGATGGACGGAAAGGATGGAATGATAACCTTCCTCCTGGAAGCCTCTAAAATGATAACCTCTCTCTGATCTGTAACCCCTGTTGACTGTGTTTTGAATTTGACGTTCAATTCCTCGTTGAAATTAATTTTGTATTAAAAAAAGAAGAAAAAAACGAGCAAAAAAAGGACGGCGCAACAAACAAATGAAGCGAGAGTGTAGATCCTCGGGGTGCCCGATTGTCAATGGGTTATTTCGGTGGGTCAAAAATTCAGGTTTTTGACCTCAAATTTGGATTCAGCATCATTGAAAACCTCTATACTCCAACTTTTTGCCCATTGATACTATAACATGTGGTAGAAAAATTAAATAAAGAGATCACTTGTTTGAAAAAAAGGCGGGCCTCCATGAACGCACACACTACGCCCTGGGTGCGTAGTATTTTGTAGTATCCAAGGCCACGAGAGGTTTGAGACCACACAGGATCTATGGTGGAACGTCTCGTTCCAAGGCTAGCAACTTAATAGATCACAACAACTTACTACATCACATCATTCAAGTCTTCAACTTTCATTAGCTTCCCCAATTTCTTCTTAACATTTTCTTGACAAACAAACCCAATTACCGTTATTCCTGACCCATGCTCTTTTGAAAAAAATATTTTAAAAAATTGACTGAAAAGCCCTAAGTATAGTAACAATCGATAGTTTCGATGGTTTTTTTTTCAACAAAGGAGTAATATTGGTCTTGGAATTTTCAATTTGCCACATGCTCATTTATTTTTACGAATGCCAGCTGAACAATGTTTCTAGAAAATTCACAGTTGGGATTCTGCAATAATTCTGGGAATACATTATCACAACTCCTCAACACATCAATCGTGTCGATCGTATTGAAACAATCGATTATTGGCTACTATCGACAGTTGGTCACCCCTAGTGCAACCTCCACTCGTGGTTATCATTACTGACCACTGCGCAGGCGCGCGGAATTGCACTGGAGATGGACGACTGTATGAAAATTCCTTCTGCTGACGGGTTCCGTCAAGATGGCGGCCACCATTCTCAACCGGGGAAAATCAGCCAATCAGATAGTGATATTTCTTTCCGTCTTTTCTGTTTCTACCCTCTTCGGTCTCATGTGAATCCGGCTCTAGAGTTAAGCAAGAATTCTGGACAACGCACTCATTCTTTCTTTTGTTATTAGAGAGTTTGTAGTAGGTTTGGTTTGGCTTAAGGGCCCCATTCACGTGTATGCCTGGAGTCGCCACCGCGGCCCTAGCCGCTGTCAAAGGGGAAAACTACCCGTGAATGGTTAACAAAATCTTGAGGTCTGGCGGTCGTCCGCCGCTCAGCAGGTAATCGAACATGCTCGAAAATTGCGGCCAGTTAATCCTCGGCAGCCCTGTGAATGGTTGAAGTGAGGCCGACGCCCGGTCGCACTCCCACCAGTACAGCATGTAGTCCTACCGTTTTCCTCACTTCTAGTCATCTGAGCAAGCGGTGGTTGGTAGCAGGTCCGCCATTCGGCGGAGTCAGGAGGTTTTGGTAGCCAGTTGAATGGACTACTGCGGTGGTTTCGGGGAGTACCTGGAGGGACGCGGCGGCGACTCCGGACATACACGTGAATGGGGCCCTTTAGATACCTACAGCGTGACATGTCGTCAACCTGGCGCCACACTTAGTAGGTTTGCCTAACCAAAGGTTTGTTCGGCTAACGATTCCGAACCAGTTCCGGACGGAACGCGATTCTGAAAGTGGAAGGGATAGAATCAGTTCGGAATCGTTTTTAACCGAACACCTTTGGAACTCGTTCGGAATCGATAGCCTGCATTGTAACCTCCTTCCAATGGAAGGCTTCCATTTGTTGTTGTAGTAATAATCCGAATAATCCGTATTCGCAGTTCAGAATTCTCTCGTTTTTCCCAAATACGAATGTAGTCAGACACTCGAAAAAGCTCTCAATTCAAAGCTCTAATTTTGTTGCCAAAAAATCAAATTTTGCCCCGTCGCATAGGTACTAATCACCTCATCAATATATTGCAGAAGAGAGAGATGATGTGAACTTCCTTGAACCACTATCCGAATAAATGGACACAGTGGAATAATTTTTGGGTATTTGTGAAAAAAGAAAGACCTAATCAAAAATGGCTTCTGTTAGAACGTAATTTCTAAGAATTTCGAAATTTTCACAACAAAGGTGAAAACAATTAAGCACATTGATTAACAAATTGCGAGTCTATGGACCAACATATTTGCGTGCTATGTACTTCAAGTAGGAGGAATAACAAAAGCAAATTATTTCACAACGGTTTATTAGGATAAAAATATGAAAATACGATTTAAAAAATCCACAATAGAAATATCTCGAAGGTCGGCATCATAACCAGGATGAACGTCACTGTCTCTTCAAGATTATAGTTACAAATAATCATGCCTCCAGGTACCTACCTACTGAATTTGAGATGGTACAACTCCCGAAACTTGGTTTTATGATGCCTTGTTCCGGTGCCCACTGCACCAAATATAAAATACCAAAACACGATGCTCAGCCTCCTAGGCCTTTGCCCCGTTCGAATAACAAACGCAAATTATTTCACAACGGTTTATTAGGTAAGGATTTTCATAAACATAAACACAAACATTTTCATAAAAAAGGATTTTCATAAACGGACTTAGCTATACCGTTAGGGATTAAGCCCCTTGTTCCTGCTCACTACGAAGTGTTCGATGATCACGTTCATTTAGAAGAAAGCACAGTGTTCTTTAAAAAGTTCTTATTTTTTGGATGGTCACGAAGAAGAACAAACATTTTAATTTATCATCCGATTCCTAAACTTCATGAGAATCGTCAAACGGAGTAGAATTACCAGAAACCCCCAGATGACAGACCACAGGAGACTAGGATAAAATAAACAAAAAATTGATGATAAGCGAAACGATAAGACTTCCTGATAAGCGTAATATCTAGTGCGCATGTGCGGAACTGTTGGTCCCGAGAAAATCTCAGAACTGGTAGAACTGATTCTGGACGGTTCCGGATGCCTAGCCGAACAGCGGACTGACAGTTCCCAACCAGTTCTGGGCCTAACCAAACGCCCCAAAGGAGGTCGGAACCGTCCCAAACCGTTCGGAATCGTTAGCCGAACAGACCTCAAACCTACTAAGAACTCTCCATTCGTCTGGAATGTTACACACATGAGTGTTATACCTACTTCAAATGCTGGATTTCTGTGAAAGTTTCCATACTATTATTTTAGACAATCGCAGTCGCTTCATTTTCTTCGGAAATTCGCTAAAACAGAATGGTTAACGATCATGTTCCTAACATGAGGTAGAAAAAAGTCAAAAACAAGATCGTGAATATCCGTAGACGTATACGATCTAGTGCCGTACGATGTGGTAGAATCCTGCGCCGGATCGGATAAGGCCCGCTAAAATTGAAGACGACGCATCCCACAACTAAACTCTCTAATGACACGGTGCCGGATAGTCAGTACCAATGTCGGCTATATCGTGACCTCTCCGGATACCTACACTAGGAACTCTACTTGGCACATAAGTAACCAACACCAGACGCTAACACATGTACCGCGTGGCAAGGATTCGTGCACAGACCACAGACACACGACGTTGGGAGGCGAATCTATTCAGGGAGGTCTAAACGTAGTGCCACATTACAGGTTACAAGGGATGAATTGAAATATTCATGATTTTTACCTATTGTAGAATTTGAATTGCTAGCATCACATAGGTACTTACTTCGATTTGCTTTATTATTCTTCCTTCTTGATCTGTCAAAGCCGTTGCAGACTTAGTTTCTTTATCTTTCTCGTCAGAGACTTCTACCTCGTTCTTTTCTTCAACCATATTGAAATATCAAGTGAGTAAATACTAGCAAAAAAGAACGAGAAATTCAAAAATTAAGCTCGTTAATGGGTTGATGTAAAAATCACAAACAACATGCACCACAGAATACCGGAGACATGCACACAACACGAGGTACTTGGGTCTTGGATGGATACTTCTTAGTCTTCTTCTTCTTCATAACTCTGTGTTATTGTCTTGGAGTATCCATGTTAGACGTTGTTGGTTTCGTCTTGAACTCGTAGGTTCTAGTGTTGGGTTGGTTCTCACATCCTCTCCCAACGCCTGTGCACATGAGGACTGAACCACCTCCTCATAACTTCACTAGGTCCATAGAGGGGTTGGAAGAAGCCATGTTCTTAGCAGACTGGTGATCTTTAGAGGAAAGTAATGAACCGTTGTGTACTAATTTGCAGAGGTTTTTGTAATGAGAGAATCATACCACACAGGCCTCGGCCCCAAGTATGGATCTATCTAATATAATAAAACGCCAACCGTACGTACGTACGTACGTATGCACGGAGGGGTCGTGGGAGGCGGGACGAGTCGGAGGGGCGGGAGGGGGGGAATCGGAGGCGGGAGGAGCCGGAGGGAGTGGGATGCGGGGAGAGTAGGAAGAAGCGTTTTGCCTACTTTTAGTAGGCTTTTCAGCTAGTTATCCCATAAATTTCGATGAAATTGGCTATTGTCAGTCACGTTTATGGGGTAAAGGCTGCCGTGTGTAGGTTTTCCCGCCTGAATCCGAGAATCCCGTTCTTTGAAAAAATCTCTAAATTTTTAGGAAGCGTTTCTGGGAGTTTTATTTGCAGATTCGTACTTCAATAGAGATTCTCTACACAGAAAAAATACAAAAAAATATCATGCAACTACCCCATTATCACACAACGGTTTGATCAGATGAAATTTGCCTCACTTGCGTCAGTGAACGTTCATATATGCGATTTACACTCGTGTTTCTGATTCCCAAAGAACGGAGGTCGGGCGAACACGGGGTCACATACCTTCGTCTTTTCCCATGGACCTAGTATACTAGTCCATGGTCTCTTCCCCTTCTGTCCACGTAAACCAATGGGCCAATGCATACAGATGGGACATGGCGCGGGCGGCCGCCCTTTTGTCCCTGCCACGTCTCTTCACCGTCTCCGGTGGCGTAGGTACAAGAAGGGACGCGCCAGTGGCGTGCCACTCGTCTCTTGCCTTCAAAATGGGTGATGATTATCAATTTACATTGAATTGAGATTACTGACGTCCTATCTCGCTACTGTCCTGCCCCTTCTGTGTGCATTGTACGGGTCACGAAAAAAAGTCATGGAATATTATTTAGGTAAGTACTTAATTAATTATTACCATTGAACGATCTGTTCTTCCCACAAAGCTCTAGGTACTGACAAATAATTCTTAAAAGTTTTGATAATTTTAAATTGTTAACCAAACAATACGTCTTGTGTACCTACTTATTGGATGTTTTTGATCGAGAACATTTTGGAAACGTGCTCCCCCCACTTGTTAACCGACTTCAAAACCACAATAGGCACAAAGAAGGATCTAACTCTTTTCAGTGTGTCATGGAAAGACGATTTTGGTTTATTAAATTTTTAACTCTCTTCAGAATTTGATGGTTTACGTTTCAAGAGTACGTAGAATCCGAAAATCGAATTAAAATTTTGCGGTCCGTCCGCCGTACGCGGCTCTTTCTTTAGTTCCCATTGACCGATTTTGATGAAATCGACATACCGGCTCCATTTGGGGTCCAATTGTGCCCCAAAGCCTTTGGTTGATATCAGTCACTTTTAAGGGCTGAAAAATGAGGGCTGACATTTTCAAAACGCCCAAGCTCAAAATTTTCGATATAAAGGTAGGTATTGTTTTTTATTCAATGAGGGTGCGCCTTGATTTTTTTTAGATTTTTAATCGAAAGTAGACTACATCTTGAGAATTTTGGCACCAACCGCGACCTTCTAGCGTGAGTAGATCTGTGTTTATGATTTTTCAAAGTTTCGACCGTTTATGACGTCACGCGCCCCTCTCGCCAGGGCGGGACCCCCAGCCCACTGTGACGTCATAAACGGTCGAAACTTTAAAAATACATAGGAAAAGATTTACAGACGCTAGAAGGTCGCGGTTGGTACCAAAATTCTCAGAATGAGGTCTACCTTAGATTAAAAATAACAATAAACAGTTTTTTCTACCCAGGCGCACACCCTATTAGAAGCAGTATTGAATTTTTAGAATCGAATGAGGCCACCCTCTGTAGGACCAACCATTCGCTCCCTATGAAAACTTAACTGTTGGTCTTACAATAAATCAAAAACTTGACTGTGAATCGCAAATGAGGCCTAATCTCCGTTCAAATTTTAGCTGTCAAAAAAATGCGATCGCTGTTCGCTTCTTCGAGTTGGACTCTGTTTTGCATCCTTAGCAACCAGTAATCAAATTTCCTAATGAAGGCATCCACAACCCCCTATTCCTTCGAATTGCATGTGAAGCGTAAATTTCGTCCAAATAAACTTGATTGTGAAGCGAAAATATGGTTGGTAGGTAGTGGCAATGGCGACTGATCTGCACAGAAAAATAATAAACCTTTGTGTAATAATTTGCAGCGTTTTAACATGGAACATGTTTTGCTTCCGAGTCTACCAAGGTAGCGGAAGCTTTGTTTTCACTTTTCAAGGACGAAAAAAAAAAGTTCTCCAAAATAAAATTTCCCACTCGCATTTTGCGTTTTAGACCTTTCTGAACAATTTTGGTTCAGTGTCTGTGTGTCTGTCTGTATGTCTGTCTGTCTGTCTGTCTGTCTGTCTGTCATGATTTCCTTGTAACGCGCATAACTATACGAAGTTATTGTCCGATTTCAATGAAATTTTCAGGGATTGTGCGGGTTGGTGTGTAGACGGTCCCCTATGAAAATCATCATCCCCGGACTGATAGGAGCGACTGCGCATGCGCAAACGTGATTTCCTTGTAACGGCCATAACTTCTACATTTTCCATCCGATTTCAATGAAATTTTCAGGAATTGTGCGGGTTGGTGTGTAGACGGTCCCCTATGAAAATCGTCACCTTCGGACTGATAGTAGCCACTGCGCATGCGCAAACGTGAATTTCCTTGTAACGGCCATAACTTCCACTTTTTCTACTCGATTTCGATGAAATTTTCAGGGATTATGCGGATTAGGTTGTAGATGGTCCCCAATGAAGATCACCACCTTCGGACCGATAGTAGCTACTGCACATGCGCAAACGTGAATTTAATTGTAACAGCCATACCTTCTACATTTTCCACCCGATTTCAATGAAATTTTCAGGGATTATGTGGATTAGGTTGTAGATGGTCCCCTATGAAAATCATCGTCCCCGGACTGATAGAAGCGACTGCGCATGCGCAAACGTGAATTTCCTTGTAACGGCCATAACTTCCACATTTTCAATCCGATTTCAATGAAATTTTCAGGGATGTCACAGATTAGTATTTAGATGATCCCCTATGAAAATCACCACCTTCGGGCTGATAGTAGAAACTGCGCATGCGCAAACGTGAATTTTGTGGGTCGGTCTCCTTGGTCCCGTCGGGTCGCCAACATAAGGTGAAAGTTGTGGATGGGGGTTTTGTCATAGGACAATCCCCCATCCCATCTCGATCCGTGTTGGAGGTTTGGCGGTACCTTGGAGTCGACTTCATGGGGGTGGCCACCATTAGTGCCAGCCGTGTGGACCTTGGTAGAGCGCTAGCTCGCGTTACCAAGGCTCCATTGAAGTCACAGCAGAAGCTGCGCCTCCTCCGCACGTACTTACTGCCAAAGCTGACCTATGGGTTAGTCTTTGGCAGGCTTACGGCGGGGAGGCTGCAAGAGTTAGATCGACAAGTTCGCTCTGCTGTGCGCTCTTGGCTGAGGTTCCCACCTGGTGTCCCAAGTGCCTATGTTCACGCACCGGTCAAATCCGGTGGGCTTGGCATTGTGTCTCTCTCGGCATGTATCCCTTCATTGCGCCGCCAGCGCCTGCTAGCCCTTCAAGGGTCGAGCTGGGAGGTCGCCCGTGCGGCTGCTGATCTTGATTTTGTCAGGCAGCAGTTAGCATGTTGCGACCGAGCAACACCATCTGCTCCAAAACCCAGTTCGTCTGCTGAGTTCGCTGCTGCGCTGCATGAGTCAGTAGATGGTAAAGAACTCCGACAGTGCTCCGAAAGCCCTGTCTCTTCCCAATGGGTAGATTGGGCTTCGGAGGGCATTGGGGCCCGCGACTACCGACACTTCCACGCCGTCCGCATGGCAACTCTGCCAACTGCGGTACGGTGTTCGAGGGGTAGTCGTGGGACAACTCTACCCCTTTGCCGCGCCTGTCGGAGTGGAAATGAACATCTGTATCATGTAGTGCAGCAATGTCCTCGGACTCATGGGGGCCGCATTTTACGTCATGATGCGGTTGCCAAGCAGATAGCAGGTGCTTTGTCATCTAGCGGCTGGGATGTTGAGAGGGAGAGATTGTATCACATGCCAAGTGACCAGGGTAAGAAGCCCGACATTGTTGCCGTCAAGCCCGACCAGTCTTGCATTATCCTGGATGTCCAAGTTGTCAATGGCAGCTTGGACATGGAGCAGACTTGGCGGGCTAAGATAAGAAAGTATGATAGAAATGATTTACGGCAAGCAGTGTCGGAGCTAAAAGGAGTGGCACCCAACAACATCAGGGTGATGGCTGCAACCTTATCATGGCGCGGGGTGTGGTGCGGGAAAAGTGCCACGGAGTTGCGTGAGTTGGGCATCTCAGTAGGCGTACTCCGTGGTATCACCACCCGTGTCCTGCTCGGCTCATATTTGAACTGGTGGTCGTTTTATAGAGGCACTTCCCTTCATCCCTCTCTCCCACCCCCCACCTTCCTTATCTTCCCTCATCCCTAGGGCCGGCGTCGGGTGAGTCCTGGGCGTCCTCCCCATTATTTAATTATTCATTTATTTATTTTTATTTTATGGCGTGCCCCCTCCGTCAAAAAAGACATTTTGTCTTTGAGGGGAGTTCGGAAAAAAAAAAAATAAAAAAAAAAAAAAAAATAAAAAAATAACGGCCATAACTTCCACTTTTTCTACTCGATTTCGATGAAATTTTTAGGGATGTTACAGATTAGTATTTAGATGGTCCCCTATGAAAATCACCACCTTTTTAGAAGCGACTGCGCATGCGCAAACGTGAATTCCTTGTAACGGCCATAACTTCTACATTTTCCATCCGATTTCAATGACATTTTCAGGGATGTTACAGATTAACTTGTTTTGGTGTTTTGAGATTAACTACTATGCATCGGATCACCTATATAATCGGGTTATGGATACGAGGAAGCTATGTGCCACACCCACTTGGCAGACGTTTTTTGTTTGAGCTAACTGGCCAAAAAGGTCAAGAAATTGTTAACAAAATTGTGTTACAAAATATCTATTGCATTTTAGATTGGATTGGGATACTTGTAATATAAGTTTTTTTATAATCCAACCCACTGAAATCGTTTATCACTCATTGAAAAGCCATTGATTTTGCCAATTTTTCGCCCCTTACCCTATTAATAAGGGCTAGAAAATGGGCTTTGTTACTCGTCAATGTCATTGAGAATATTATTTTAGGTTGGTAACGAAGTATTTTTTAATGCATTTTATTGATAGACTTAAGTATTTCTATGCCTATACCTATTAAATTTAGCTAAAACATGTTCCCCCTTGAGTAATTAACATGCACCCCCTTAAGTAGATAGCGTCGCGGGGTCCAGGGTGGCTTGCCCCCCTGTCAAGGAGTGAAGCGCCGAGTTTTTTTTGTATGTTTGAACACTTTCATTTCTTCATTCTGTTTCCAATCTGCCTGATTATTTTGAAATGTGTTCTATCAGTATCCGTGGTGGTCCCGTTTCAAGCGGATTTCATTTTGGTTTGACGAAATGTCGAAAACCAGTGAAAATAGTTTAAAAACTTGATTACTGATTTCGGAAAATTGGTCTGTATTCACGTAACTTCCACTGAGTCACGAACCATTTGCGTTCAATTAAATTGAAGGTTTGATTGTAAGCTTTAAAATGAGATGCTGTTCGAGGGGGGTTCTGATAACCGAAAAATACGGTGGGGAAGAGAAAGGGGGAAATTATAGTGGGTTATTCGCACAGAAACTGCTTTAAGCCTAATCAAACGTGTTTATGTATGTTCAAGTAGGTAAGTTTGCCTACAAAGTATGAGAGATATCGAACATTTAGGCGACGAGAGGGTAGTCTTCCAAGTGTGTGTCACACATAGCTCATTACATGTTCACATAGCAAATAGCGTCATCTTCAACATAACATCATACAACATAGATACCTAGACATACCTAGCGATTGAAAATTGAGGCCTGAGCTGTGAACATACGATTTTGTTAAAAAATGTTTTCCAGCATTAATCTCTGTATAAATCTTTAAATGCAAAATTCCGGCTACTTAGTGCACAACTAGTGAGATTTCCTGTCGAAAAAAGAACGAACTAGCCAAATCGGTTGGGGAATAAGGCCTGGGCAGAGTGCGCAAGATTTTGTAACACACAAATGTACAGACAAACTTATGGATTTATCGAGGATTTGGATTGAGAATGGTCTGAAATGGATTAATACGTGGTTTCTTTTTCCTCTGTTGAGTCCACAACAGCATAAAAAGGAAAGACTTCACCTATTCAAGGCTTTTGGTTTTCGTGAAATAGGTTGAGATAGAAAAGAAACATTTCCTTATCAGGTCCTTTATACATGATATGATCAGAAGGTACAGAGTAAGTAGGTAAGTACAAGTACAGGCCATAGTAAGTATGAGTAACTTGATAATTGTCATTCATAAGTAAGTAATAACTTGATTAATGAGCTTAATTATAGTATCTGCAAGATGTTTTCTGATCAGATGAATTGTACCATGATGTTTTCTGATTTATCTACTCGTATCCACACAAACCTCACACAACCAAGGTTTTTTGATCCACAAATAATGTTCAGTTAAAAAATATGTTTGTGTATTTCCTAACAAGCATTGGTTCCTTTTCGATTTTAGTGGAACACAGAGGTAGACGAACGGACTTATCATTATCCTGTCACAAAATAGTTGTATGGTTATCATTGTTCGATGATGCCATCCATCATATCGGCCGATCAATCGACTTTCAACTTATAGTTAAAGTATTGAAAAATGGCCAGAATCGTGAAAGACATGCCAAGAGGCACAAGTGATCCTCGAATTAAACTCCACCAACTGAAACAAGAGATACACAAGATGTTATTAAGAGATCTGATAGTTCCAATACTAAATTGTGCTATGATACTAAATTGGAGTTCCAATGCTAAATTGTGCTCTTAATACCTGTGCTTTCTACTAATTTATTTTAGAACCTCCTTCTGAAGAATCAGTTTCATGACTGTAGGAAGTAAAGTTTATCGACCCAAAACTACCTACCTACAAGAAAAACATATTGTGAAGTAACGCATGCATTTCAGGATATGTCCCATTGGATAAGCGTTAGGTCAATTTAAACCAGTAGGTAAGTAAGCGATAAAACTTGCATTTTTATTTATCTTCCTACAGAAAAAAACTGTACGTAATTTAGTTAGTACTTTGAGTAAGAATTTGTGGACCCCCCACCCCCTCATAACATAATCCACAATAACATTTCTAGCGGCATGAGAGCCTCGAATTTGAAAATCCATGATCTACGATACCAACCATGCGAATTCGAGCCGCGGTGGTGAAGACCCCGGAGTCCTCCCCTAAAACCGTCGATTTCGTTGAATAAAACGCACGTATTTCCGCGTTCAAACAGAAATTTCTCCCTTAAATTCGATTGTAAAATATATTTTGATTGCACCGTTGAAAAGCTGAGATTTTGGCGCAATTTTTAGGGAAGTTTCACAATTCTGCGTCAAGTATTGACATGGTTACCAGGCGACTGAAAAACAAGCGATTTCAAGATTTTGACGAGTTTTGTTTTCATATGTCGTTTGCACATCTCAAAAATTTCTCAGAAAAAAATTCTCAGAAATTTCTCCCTTAAATTCGATTGTAAAATATTTTTTGATTGCACCGTTGAAAAGCTGAGATTTTGGCGCAATTTTTAGGAAAGTTTCACAATTTTGCGTCAAGTACCATGGTACGTCATGGTTACCAGGCTACTGAAAAACAAGCGATTTCAAGATTTTGACGAGTTTTGTTTTCATACGTCGTTTGCACATCTCAAAAATTTCTCAGAAAAAAATTTCTCAGAAAAATTCTCAGAAATTTCTCCCTTAAATTCGATTGTAAAATATATTTTGATTGCACCGTTGAAAAGCTGAGATTTTGGCGCAATTTTTAGGGAAGTTTCACAATTCTGCGTCAAGTATTGACATGGTTACCAGGCGACTGAAAAACAAGCGATTTCAAGATTTTGACGAGTTTTGTTTTCACAAGTCGTTTGCACGTCTTAATTCCACTTAAAAAAAGTTATTGGCATCAAAAGATTTAAAATCTAACGCTCTTTTCAACGAATTTTTAGATTTGCGCTAATTCTTGACTTGAGGGAGTTATGGTAGATTTATTGGGCAAAGATAAAAAACGAACAAAAATTTCAAAGTAAAAAAAAGGCATTTTGAGTGGGGATGCCAAAAAATGGCATGAGGCACTTTTTGTCGGAAATTACTTGTAGAATACGTGGGAGAAAGGTCATGAACCACACGTGTTACACACTCTGTATAAAAGACACGACGGAGTTACGTGGGTTCTAGTATTCCATAAATAAATGGATGGCAAGTAGTAACTGGCAAGTAGTACCCTTTATTTAAAGAAACCACCACTTTTCATCACTCGAGTGAACAATTTTTATTAAGAATTTTTGTCATAATTTTCATGTTTCTATGGGGATCTATGGGTTGGAACACAGGATCGCCGTTTTCGCATATGAATGCTGTGTAGTTTCTTTCCCAAACGGTCTCGAATCCACTCCTGGCAAAGGCTAATTGCGTGAATTTGCTGGTCCCCTCAGTTTTCACCACCTATTAAAAATTTCACCTGGGTTAAGGATACTATTCATAGCAAGTTGAAGCAGACATTCAAATACATTGTATCAGAATTCACCTTGCAGCCGGATGCTTCTGCAATTTCAAGACTTTTCTCTATAACAGCTTTGGCTAGGCCTCGGTTTCTATGATTTACGTCAACCGAAATCGCTTTGATATCGAACATTTTATCCACGCCATACTTTTGGAACAAGTTGAGGCACCGATGAATGTTTGCGAATAGATTGAAAACCATTCTAATGTCTTCATCATCTATTTGAGCGTCCTGGTTATTATCGAGGTCAGATGATTTGAATATTCCATTAACCGATACAGCAGCCACCTACGAGTGAGGTTGTAATAGTTATTAAAAACAACAGTAAAAAATTGATTAAAAAAGCAAATTGATTGAAAATTGTCAATAATCAGAAAAATTACAACTTCTTTCTACCAGAGTAGAGACTAGAAATTCATCATTAACTCCACAACTATTCAAAATTATTTGGGTAAAAATGCATTAGTCAGCGAGACACTGCCAAGAAGAGAGGCTCACCCATTTTTACCTGGCACTATTTTGCATTCATGTTACCTGGTTACTCGACAGATTGCTACTAATGATTGATTTGGCACACGCTGAATAAACCATTTAAGATCGTCAAAGTAGAATCAACCCGAATGTTTAGCAAATCGAAAAACTTATGTTTTTACTCTCAAAATTCATACATTAGAGATGGAGTTCGAGACTTTGAGTTCCTGAAGGTTGAAGGTTGGTGACAATAAGAATTTAACCTATCCCAAAATTAAAAAAAAATTGGTATCTGGTCTAAATTTAAACGAATTCCCTCCGAATGTAATGTTCTTTTTTGTTTCTACTAAGGCAGCGGAAGCAAAAAGTTTTTACTTTTCAAGGTTGAAAATCACCTTTCTGATCAATTTTGGTCTCGCATCTGTCTGTCTGTAACGCGCAAAACTTGTAACGCATATCGTATATCCTTGTAACGCACAAAACTATATGAAGTCATTGTCCGGTTTCGATGAAATTGTCAGGGATTGGGCGGGGTGGCGTATAGTTGTTCCTCAATGAAAGTAATCATCCCCGGATCGATATGCCTTTGCGCATGATCAAACGTAACATCCTTAACTTCCATAACTTAACAACTATAACTTTTACATTTTTCATCCAAATTTAGTGAAATGTCCAGGGATCGGTCAGATTGACGTGTACATGGTCCCTAATAAAAATCATGGCCCCCGAATTGTATCTCCTCCTTTTGATTGCACGAGTAGCCCTGTAAGTCAGTCAGAACGTACAGTGTATTTCCTATTCTTTTATACGTCAAGTCCTATGTGCCTTGCAGGAAGCGTAACATACGTTTTGCCGCCAATCAGTGATATTTTTCGTAGCAAATGTTCAATTGGCTAGTCTTGTTGAAGCTGGCAGGTACATCAATGTTGCAATACAGAGGTATAGACAAAAAATGCCGCTACCTTGGTAGACTTGGAAGCAATATCTACCCAGAAGTAGACTCTACCCTTAGCCTCCTTCAAACTGGATGCACACAGTAAAGTGGAGTAGTTAATGCATCTTGAACGGCTGCCTTGATTGAATTGATGCCCAGAGGCTTCCATCAATCCGAAGGTCATAAAATTGGTATAGGAGACCATCTAGACCTTAATATAACCAGCATAAACCCAGACAATTTAATCGAAATCAGACTGTGACTTCGTACTGTTTATTCGTATGACTAACAACCAAAAGAGGTTCAGAAAGTCTAAAACGTAAAATAGGAGAGGCATTTTTTGATTTCGAACGATGTTTTATTTTTACCTCTTGAAAGTAAGAACAGTGCATCCGCTACTTTGGTCGACTAGGAAGCAAAATGTTTAAAATTTAAGGATTATTTAATAATCCTTTATTTAATAAACGTTACACCTCTAATTGTTCTCGTACGAGTATATTACATATGCAACAGAAGGCTCCTGATCTGAATTAACAGAGGTGATACTATGGAATAACTATACTGGTAGTAGGTCGGATTTTGTTGTTGGCTGATTGTTATAGCTCTGCGATCAGTAGTCTGTTAAGAGTTGGACTCAAAGTGAGTACCGAACTATCAACCGCCAATGAAAGCTGGAACGATTAAAAAATGAACTTACCTGATTCGTAGGGATATGAACGTACATTACTGAAAGACCTTCATTCAAAGCTTCTAATATGGTGTTTTCCAGTGATGGAATAGGTTCTCCGCGAACGCTCATTCCAATCATTTTTTGTGTAGGTTCATCGACGAAAAAGTTGTTTCTCATGTGAATCACAACTTGGCTGAAGTACTGATCCATTACCGGGCAAACCATTTCGTACTCACTATGATCTCCTTTTCTGATTTCGCTTCGGTCGACGACCTATCAGGTCAACAAATCGATACGAGTTGATTGGTTTCATATTTTATCACGTCTGGAAGTTCCCCATTATCTTAAAACAATAGTAGCTCCTACATCGAATTATTATTTATGAAGTAAACCCCTTAGCAATTTGTAAAATGTAGAAGTCATGGCTGTTACAAGGGTTTTCGTTTGCGCATGCGCAGTGGCAACTTTTAATCCGGGATCAATGAATTTCATATGGAACCATCTACAACTCAACCCACAAAATCCCTGAAAATGTCGTCCGATTCGGGTGTAGAACTTATAGATTTTTTGTTTGCGCAAGGGAGGATATAATTGTAATATGTAATTGATCTATATAATTGATCTGGGGATGATGATTTTCATAGGGAACCATCTACACGCCAACTCGCACAATCCCTGAAATTTTCATCAGAATCGGACATTAACTTCGTATATTTTTGGCGGTTACAAGTATTTCATGACAGACAGACAGACAGAGACGATACCAAAATGGTCCTGGAAGGCCTAAAACGTGAGAAGCGGAAATATTGATTTTGGAATTTTTTTCAAACTTTTACCTTGAAAAGTAAAAACGTTTTGCTTCCGCTACCTTGGTAGACTTAGAAGCAAAATTGTACTGCTAAAAGTATTAGTACTAAAGTGGTAGTGGGATGCTTTACAGACTCCTGCCTGTACAGTGTCCTCTGGTAGGTATTGCATTTTTGTCAGATATCGAATATGGGATACAAAATCAAAGAATATTAAATATTCTTAAATATTAAGAATATTCTTAAAAATTCTTAAATATTATATTGAATATTAAGAATATTAAATAAAACAGGATTTGGTTCGGAAAATATTAAATTTTAATATTTTTCCGAACCAAATCCTGTTTTCTTTTCACATTCACGCCTACCTGGCAATTCTTGATAGACGATTGATATATTTCTCGACGGATCCGCTTGGAACTGGATTTTGGAAGCGGATAGTTGGGTCTTAGCCGGGTAAAGAACCGTTGTAAGTTGAATTTTAGCTGGTGCAGTCGTTGTCGAACCAAAATTGAAATCACAAACTGGTTTGTATTCAACATTTTCACAATGCGACTCAGGTCCTTTCAACTTTTTCTGAATGTACGACCAAGACGTGGATAGACTTTCGTCATTAGATTTTACCCATAATTCCATTTGGTATTAACGTTTCTCAAAGAAGGAAATAATTGTTACTACTTTGGCTTTGACGCTTTTTAGCTCGTAAACATGGTAGATACCTAATAATGTAAATTATCATAGCCACCAGTAACCACAGTAATCATTGCTGACATCAATATTGATCATTGCTACAGTTGAGAGGTAATTATGATTTACGATAATCATGAACTTAATATATTCATGTTGAAAACGTTTTCTAAGTTGAGTGCACAATATAGCTTCCTCATATAGAAAAACATGGATGTATAGAATAATGTAAAGAATAATGTAAAAATAAAACGTGAATTTTCTTTCTCAACTTGTGGTTGAATTCTGACCGTACCAGGTAAAGGTAACTATGTAGGGCGAAATAACATAGGTATCTAACTACTTTTACTACTTTAAGAATTATTGTACATTAATTCATGAAATTTGAGAAAATTATACTATACCAAGTGAGGAAAGCGAATACTAATAGTTCTTCTAAATATTCTGTAATGGGGTTTCATAACTATCATATTAAGTATTAATGAGTAGCATACAGTGTTACAAAAACACAACACCACACGCAGCTATTGAGGGTTACCATAATAAGTCCAGCAACTGACCGAGACTGAAAATTGATTGTGAACCTCACACGATATTATCATGGTTGGTAGCTATTAAAGGCGATGAGTTTAACCATTAATGATGATATTGACCGAAAGCATTGATACTTGAACAAAATACCTACCAATAATTATAAGAAATCGTTAAGTAATAGTTTGCGGGTATGTTATAGTTCATAAGTAATAGTTCGAAAGTGATAAATATTAAGGAATAGCACTATAGCGTGTTTTGAGCTCTATTGAATTTAATTTTCTTTACTTCTGAGGTTCCTGTTGAATATTTTATAGAATTTGGCAGTATGGCCAGGGCTTGTGGCTACCTTAAACTAATCACTCTACCGATTCTACTCGTGCTCTGGCAAAGGATTATTCAGGAGTTAATACATTCGGTAATCTAGTAATAATAGCATATCGTTTTATTAGATTTATATTTACTCGTTAGACACAACGAAGGGCTTGGGGGTAGGGATTTCACCGCAAGCCTTGATGATAACATCTGTCAGTGGGGCATTGTGCACGGGATCAGTCTTGAGGTTTTCTATGGTATGGACGACTCTCTGCCCTTCAATAACCTGTAGAACATGGGAATTGTAATGATGAAATAAATCGCATGATATATCATTCATAAATTATTAAAAACATAGAAAGGTCTACCTTTGTTTTTCTGCTTCAACAGAATTAGCAGAACGATCTCTACGAAGGCTCTTGCAATATCCTAATAATTATAATTAACTCTGTTTGTATAAATATGTACGGGCTAGTGGTAATTATCTAGAGGTGATTTTCTTAGGTAATACCTTTCCAAAGATTACATGATGACCGTCCAACCAAGGTGTAGCGATTGTAGTGATAAAGAACTGTGATCCGTTCGAGTCTGGACCTAAGGGAAGAGTCGTAACTGATTAATGTTCTTGTTACAATAATTTTAATAAAAATCATCCCAAGGCAAGTCTTAACTTAAATAATAAAACCACAGCTCCTTCACGATGTTTTGGGCATGAATTTCAACTACTATTCTACGAGTTCATATTACTCGTTCCTTCTCTTACTTACCTCTATTGGCCATGCTCAAGAACCCAGGTCCAGTGTGTTTGAATTTGAAGCTTTCATCTTCAAATTTGTTTCCGTAAATGCTTACAGAGCCTGTCCCATCACCATTGATGATGTCTCCACCTATCAACAAGTGTTACATAGTTAGAAATGTTTGGTACTGGGTTATCAGTGTGTAAGATGGAACAGACTGGTATACTGGGTTATAGTATTATCAGTCTGTTCCATCTTACACATTGATGATCTGTAGAGTACTCATACTCATAACTACTATGACAAAACAGCTCCATGCAAAATAATAGGTACGATCACAGAATATTTTGAATATGGAAATCCATCAAGGTACCAACCCTCAGATTATCTTAGTAACAAACACGGGTCTGTGGGTACAACATGAGTAGGTATACTTATTTGTTGGAGATCAAAATATTGATTTTTAATATTTATCAAGGAAGCATAAAAGCCTTCAGAGCAGGTGCAGACTCCGGCCATTTTTACTCTCTCTCTCTCTCTCTCTCTCTCTCCCTCTCTGAGGTAAGAGAGGACCTAATGGTCCTAATCATATCACATCATTAAATAAATCAGTCAATATCTCTCTCTGTAGTACTCATTTGCTTCAGTTCGTCCAGTCAGTTTGTAATATCTCAGTCGCCTAACAATAAAATTATATTTAGAAGTGTCAAGTATCAGTCGTCATTCTCGTAATTCAAGTAAAAACCCAACACTTTTAACTTGAGTACGACGAATCCGCTCTCTTCACACTATTATTGTCCGAAGCTGTTACAGAGCTACATAGTTAATAAATATACTTAATCAAATTCTGCTACCACATTCGTAAAATAACCTTCGAATTCTTAAATCTTGACGATAACCGTTTCATGATGCAAAATATACACAACCTTGAATCATAAACTTCTTAATGACTCTGTGGAATTTGGAGCCAGCGTACGTCTTCCCTTTGACGCCTTTCGTTGCGATGGTGAAGAAATTGTTCACAGTTTTGGGTACGTCATCCCCAAAGAGACCTATCACGATTCTCTGAGGATCCTGGTCGCCGATTGCAATATCGAAGTAAACCTGTTTCGTAACTGTGTACTGCTCTGTGTCCCCCTGGAAAATTAAAATTGATAAATAATTCATTTGATTTTGAGGTACTAATGGACTACCTGAACAGTGAAGAATTAGATAACTAGCCAGATTTACGACATATAATGCCGGATTACAGTGGCGTCGGCCATTTTTAGCACGTTCCTTATTAGGATTGGGTAATTTCACTAGTTTTCGCGGCCGAAAAGAAAGTCATTGATCTGTCAAATAGAACTTTATTAAACGATTCCAGAGGTTATAGGATTCCATAAGTTGTGCCGTTCAGATTCTATTCTATATTCTAGGACTATTGGTTGGTATGATTCCAAATGAGTCTACTCCTTCGGCACAAGAGTTTCAAGAAAGATTGAATATAGTGCATGAGAGATATTCATGCTAATAAATAAATAATTATTATAAAGATGTTGAGGTAGGTTGCTAGGCTGTAAATGTGTATTATCTACCACACCATGCGGCCTGCCCTCCTGCGGACCACCCAGGGTCAATGACTCAGGTTTAGTATTTTTTCTTTTGTTTTTCAAATGGGAGCAAAGGGAAGGGCCCAGTCACGAGAAGACGAACTGGTTAGAAGCCCCAACGAAAAGAAACTGGTTTTTCGATTGTACCTATGTGAGTATAGGTGCAATACTTACATGTTATCAAGGAGCTCATAATATGAAACTAAATTAGGTACTGGGGTTTAAGTTCCAGACCGCTGGTGAAATTTTGGCGACTGCAGCTCTTTAAATTTGGTAAAAATGCACAAATTAATTTTTGTATGCCGACTTATAGGAGGAGTTATTTTGATCTGCTCACGAAAAACTCCAAACTACCTAAGATAGCATTTGACTTAGAGAGAACAAAAAATAAACAGGGTCACAATGTTTATAATTTTTTCAGAAGGTGGTAATATTAATTCGATTGACAACTTGCCAGGAGAGCCTCAATCATTTGTGCTTGTAATACTGAGAGAACTTTCTAGGTTGGTTTGTCTGATGAAATGAAGCCAAAGTGGGAGTCGATAAGCCTATTAGAACTGAAGAGGGGAGCTGGAGAGCAGAGTCAAGAAGTATTCTCTTGGTCAACTATTGTCACCCTTATGCCTACGTAATTTAATATTCAAACGTATATTAACGGATACCTACGTTACTCTACTCTTCACTGATTCCAAATGTTAGCAATATGTGGCCAACAAATAGTAAGAAGTGGATGTTTATGGAAATCATGTGGGCGAGCGTCGTTGAAAACAGTTCGATGGCGATGAGACCCCCACAAACCCGCACAAACCTTAAAAATCATCAAAATAAAAAAAGAAACCAATCAAAATCAAAATGGGGCCGTGAGTTTTGGTTGTTCTTAGTTTTGAGTTTGGTAGTTAGTTACGAGTGACCCAAATCGTCAGCAAACTCTGAACTGCAAAATACGAGTAAAATTTGTTTTTGACGGACCAAAGCTTTTTTGATCTACTGCACCTATACAAAGCTTCTCTGCCTTTGGTTGTGTGTTTTTTAATCATGATTTAAAAGGTTAATCATGGGATACTTAAGAATTTGTGGCAATTATTACATAACAGCTGGAGTTAATCCAGCAACAGCAATGTGAACGATTCTCACACGACGTCAGAAGGTGAATACATTACTAGACAGCGTGTGACTGCTGTTGCCTGTGAATCTTCCCTGCGGTCAATAATCTCTAACGGAGGATACGGGTAGATTGTTACCCCATTAACGTCTTCTTTCCCTCTCGTGATGATTATCTCTCGGATTACAAAGGATCAATCTTCCGGTTCCAATCTTCTCCATTCTCCCGAATGCATGGGTCACGCCTCTGAAGTAAAGATCTTACAAAAAACAAACTTGTGTAGGTACTGTGTGAAAAGTAGAGAACGAATAAAAATGAAAAGTGGTTTCTGGCCTCGGAAAAATGGTCAGTAGGCGCCAAACTTCCCCTATAACTGAGGAGTTTGAGTGGGCAAAATAGATTCAAATTGTAGGTTTGATGTAATCTTTGTAATGAAAAGCTGTATGAGGTGAGTTCTGAACATTGGAAGATGCTATAGAGGGTTGAAATGGGAAAGTTGATTGAGGTAATTCTCATGGAACCTGCATAAGCTTCATTAAACGTGGACAAACGTATGTATGAGTCTTTAAGTAATGGAGAGACTGATCCAGAGTTAAAGAAGGTATATTGATTCATGCAATTTTAGGAAACTGTTATGAATGGATGTTGGTATAAATGGATGGTACCGAAACAGGTCGAAATATTTCGGATACTCGATTTTCCTGTCCGTTTTAGCAGCACATAAATGCCTAGTAGGGCAGCCTCAGATATCTTTTAAAATTTCGTTAAAGAGTGTGATGCCCTGGTAATTTCAGATATTATTCTCGATCAAATAGGGCTACAGCATAAAGCGCCTCTCTGAAAAAAAAACAACATCTGTAGTGCTTTCTTTCCTCAGCTTGTTTCAATGCTCTGATTGCAAAGTTTGAGCCTTTGACCTTTTAGACTCTCCCATCATCAGTCACGTTTTCCCATGGAAAAGACCGTAAATAGTTAGGTACCTTCCTAATGACCTTAATCTGAAATTTGGTTTCAACGATCGACTGGGATAGCGGTCTCGATATGTTAATTTCTCATTTTTCCGTGGCTCCTATGGATTGGGTTTTGATAAAATCAAAGTGCATTCCTCTTGAGCTCAATCTCAAATTTGAACAAAAACGCGCGATCAGATCGTGAGAAATTATAATAATCACTTTTAAGGGTATGCACACGCTTTTGTCTGTCCGACGTCTATTAAATTCACAAGGGACCATCTCGAGGGTAACTAGAATCAATCTACACAATGTAATAAAAATCGGACCTCGATTTCAAGAATATGTACTCGCGACAAGGATTAATAAATAGAGAGGCAAAGTGTCAGTCACCCATCCAAAGTTGTTCATAGAGTTTTGATTTTGGAGTGCCCACAATTATTGATCTACAGCATGAATAGAAATCTTCCTTAAAAACATTCCTTTTTTTTAGAAGTGGGAAAGCTTCTGTAGAAAAATAGGTTGGTTCCAAGAGGGACTAAATTTTGAAGGAAATACTACGGATATTGTCCCTTTCACGAAGTCTCATGAACCTAATTTGGTTCAATGCTCCTGTAATTAACAGAAAAAAAATCACACAAATTCATAAAATATGTAACAGTGTACTTACCAAGACAACCGAAACGGTTGACAGGGACGCAACAAGGAGTGCGAGCAGCGAAGAACGTCTCATGGTAGCTGGTGGGCGACTGACGAAAGAAACTGGAGAACTTCGTTTTCATCCAGCACCCGCTATTGAGAACACGGAAACCCTACCTTCCATTTACTTTTGACACTAGCACCACCTATCGGAGGCGGTTGTTGCGCTTCTATAGGCAGTTATAATTTTATTTCGTGAGATCTGTCTTGTAAGAATACAATCCTCGACTATTTTAATATTTGATGAGTTTTTTTTTATTACTCAATAAACTCATAGATTCAAGTCTTATTATATTGTTATTGGAATCTGAATAAGGCCCTCTGTATTCATGAATAAAAGAGACACTAAATATGCTGAGATAACCATCAACTGATCAGATTGACTCCAAGTTAATGTTATTTCTACTTATTCTACCTTGTCATTCTCACCCCGCACTAGCTCTGAGCCTCATACGAGTTCAATAAACGCTGCAAATGATTACACAAAGGTTTATTATTTTTCTGTGTAGATCACTCGCCTGAAAAGAACGCAGCTCTGCCATTGCCACTGCCTACCAACCATATTTTTGCTTCACAATAAAGTTTATTTTGAAGAAATAAACGCTTCACACTAAATTCGAAGAAATTGTGAGTTGTGGGTGCCTTTATTAGGAAATTTTGATTAACGGTTGCTAAGGACGCAAAACTGAGTACAGCTCGAAGTAACGAACAACGATCAAATTTTGTTTAGCTAAAATTTGAACGTAAATTTGGCCTCTCTTGCGATTCACACTCGTGTTTCTGATTTATCGTGAGTCCAACCCTTAAGTTCTCGTAGGGAGCGACGGTTTGTCCTACAGAACTCAGTGTGGTCTCAATCGATTCTAAAAATTCAATTGGTTCTATTTCAAATAGGTGAAAAAACAAGTCCTTCCTTTATTTCGAGAGTTTTCAAGCTAGGGCACTTTTGAAAATTTTAACCCTCATTTTCCACCCCTTAGAAGTGACCGACATCACCAAAAGCTTCGGGACACAACTGGACCACGAATAGAGCCCATATACAAAATTTCATCAAAATCGCTCCATGGTAACACAGGAAAGTGTGACGTACGGCGGACGTATGGCAGATTTTTTATTAGATTTTTGGCTTCTACGTTATGTTGAAATGTAAATCAACAAATTTTGAGAGGGGGTCAAAATTTTTTCTTGGTCGATTCCAAAGGTTTATTATTGATATTAATAAACCAAAAAGAAAAGAAATTTTGTTCAAACCCCAATTTTCTTGATCTTTTCTCTTTTTCATTGGGGGATGTTCCCTAAGTTATTCCTTGCATCATTCTTATTGAACAATTACATCTCTGTGACACAGATAAATATTAGCGGTCCAGTATTATTCTTCAATGGGTCCTATTTAACCTGAAAATGCGAATTGTAGAAGTTTCCCCGAGGTTTTAACGAGCTTAACTCAAACATTGCTAATATGTGACCATCCTGGTATCCGATGTTGTCTTTTGGAAATTTGTGCCGACGTTATCAACGTATCAATTTTGATGGAAACCGTGACTTCATAATTGACTGTTAAAAGTATTGCTACTGCAGGAGTTTCCTCTATTTAAGGGATAATTATGACTGATTTACCGGTGTTGAACTCGATAATTTTGCGACCGTTCTCATCGGGATAAGTACTTCAGTTTGTGTATGATCGGGGAACAAACAACTGCAAGATTACCACTCGGAAATACTGAACAATGAATCAATATAATGAACAATAAATTATCATCATTATTATATTTATTTTTAACGGCACATTTCTACCATACCTAATCTCATTTACAAGATTAATGAGTAACTTGGTATTTCGTACAAGATATTAAAAATGAACATAAATAATATTATGTACAGTAAGGGTTTCACATAAATATATATCTACTCTAGAATGTATTGGTTCATTAAACCTGCGTTGCTTAGGCAGTTTTGATTTCGTGGAAGCATTTTAAATTTTAAAAAGCGATTTTACATAAAAGATTGAAATGAAGCAGAATTTAGGAAGCTCGATTCACCGATACATCAAAATCAAATAATCATAATTTCATAACAATATAAATGATAAAAAAATACTTTCGCAATTTATGAGGTCATTTTGTAGTTTAGTTCAGTAATCAATATTGATTTCTGAAAATACATCTGAAGAACCTTCATTCAGCCAAAAACTATAGATGAATTTTTCCAGAACAGCCCCTTTATAAGTTTGGAGTAACTTTAGACGAATTACTTTAGGAATCATGCTGACGAAAAACTGAGATACATAATCAATACAGTCAAGGTATGAAAATTAGATTTTAACAAGTGGATTCTAATAACGTCTATTGTTTCAGTTGTTTCACTGTGGGAGTCCAAGTTCACGCATAATTACACTGTTTACAATACTTATTCTCAAATGTTTCAGATTGTGTTTATTTTGCTCGAAACAGAATGTTATGAATAAGTACTTCAATTATAAAAGGCCGCTCTGGTCTGACGACGTTTTACGCACATATTGACTAGTAGGTACATATTGTACTGTACTATAAAAGTACGATACAAAGTGAACGAATCGATGGCAAGAGTACGTAATGCTCTCTTCAACTTTAATCTTCTGAGAAATTGCTGTCGTCATCGAGGTAGTTGGGCGCCGGTAGTCGGACGAGAGGGAGATATTCATCCTCGCTTCCTTCGCGCACAGGTATGTCGTCGGCATATTCATCTTCGGGCTGAATGATCATCCTCCAGGTAAACGTGGATCACTCGTCCACAACCTCCCAGAGCATCAAGGAAGCGTCAGTTCCTCCCACGGTCACAACGTTTCTGTCATTGTGAAGGAACCTGGCAGCAGCAATGGCGAGAGAGTAGACCTGCAGCATAAAATCATCTTTGTAAATACTTATTCTCTTATTGGTACAGAGACACCTCTCTAGTAGACGTGCGTGGGACCAAACAAAGTTTCTATACAATAGAAAATCCACTACACAGGGGTTCGAATCCATACCCAACATTTTCTGATGGTTCAGAATCGTCAAAAAGCACTCAAAATTTGATTTTACTTCCGACTCTACCAAAGTAGCGGAAAGTTGACGTGTAGATGGTACCCTACGAAAATCATCACCCCCGACTGATAGTAGCCGTTGCGTATGCGCAAACATGAATTTCCTTGTTACAGCCATAACTTCTACATTTCTCATTTGATTTCGATGATATTTTCAGGAATTATGCGAGTTGGGGTGGAGATGGTCCCCTATGAAAATCATGGCCCCTAAAATGAAAGTATTTAGTGCGCATGCGCAAACGTGAAATCCTTGTAACAGCCATAACTTCTACATTTTCCAACAATATTCAGAGATTGTGCGGATTGACGTGTATATTGATTGTGGTGATAGTGGTAGGTACTTAGAGATTAAAGATTGATGTTTTGATATTAACTAGTATGAATAGGATCATCTACTCATTCTCTCTCATATAATCGGGTTATGGATACGAGGAAGCTGTGTGCCACACCCACTTGGCAGACTTCTTTTGTTTCAATAGGATGTTCAAAGAACAAAAATAATAATTTTCTATTTTTCGAATCGTCATTAAGGACGGGGCTATTGAAAAAGATTCGTATCAGATTTCTTTCTGTCCTACAGCTTTTGCGTTTATGCGTCTCTTTCATTTCGGGCTTAAATATTTCGTAGACATGTATAGAAAGACCTCAGACCGAAATCAGCTGCGATAACCTGCGGCTTTTGGTGCTAGAGCTGAAGGAACTCGGAAAACGATGGTTAAACGATGATACCTTCTGGATCTCTACTCAGTTCTTACCGGCCTCAATAGCAATCCTAACTTATTTTAGAACTGGTTGCTGAAGCCAAATATCCCCTCGCAGCATTCGCATCAGGAGTTGAGAATCATGGACAGTCAAGAGGGGGTTACAACTACTACTCGGACGTTGAAGATCCAGCTACTCTTGATGTCATGGAGGCTGATTAGGTGAAGAGAGGATAGGTTTACCCAATTTTTTAAAAGAATGATTGTCCTTAGGACCTAATCTAAAAAATATTTTATGTTTTGGTAATCCCAATTTAAAGGTAGCTATACCATATTTTACCAACCCAAAACTCCAATCTAGGAAAAAAATTAATTTTCTTAGTAGTTTTGATTTTCAAATTCCTTTTATTCGACATTGTTATTTTATTAATAATGTTTAACGTTGATAACATTTGACTGACTTATCAATACCTTTATTGTGGTTATGAGACAGGTAAGTTTGAAGAATTTCAGGTTTCTAGCTCCACTAATTAAAAATTTATTGAGTATTGAGGGCTTTTGGACCATTTTGGACCACTGCGCTCCTTCGGGACCACGCCGAAAGTGTCCATTTGAAGGGGTGTCCACTGTAGATATTACATCCACCAATTATAGGGGTCTTCTCTGTATAAAAGTTGTGGTGACAATTATGAGATTGACTGAACGGAATTTTCCCAGTCGGTTTGCTACTAGTCGCTCAAGGTTCCACATCCCCCGATGCTGGTAATCTGGCTTAGGTTACACGCATATTACCTATCTTTCTGGGATATTAAGTGGATACTATTTTCAAACGGAGGATACAAATGTCACATAGAAAATTTATATTCGCTGCGAAAAGCATCATATGCACACTTCCATTAGGCATTTATCTGAAAAGGTACAAGAAAACCCAAAACCTTCACAAGAATTATTTCAACAAAGTAATGTCGTGTATCAATTTAAATGATAAGATTGTGGTATAACTACTAACTTATGGTTATTTCAAGCCATAATTCCAGTAGAGACCAGACTCTGAATAAATCTTCCCCAGATGGGAGATTATACATACCTTTTCTTCGTTGTACTCTGCTTTCGGGGAGATGCAAGGGTACCTAAAGTAACAGAGGTGACTAATTAACAAAATATATTAAAAATATAGATTAAATTATCCCTATAAAATTATCACAAAATCATTCTTATTGTTTTGGTACTTGAACAAATAAATATGTATGGTGCCTGTACCTGAATAATCGAAGATACCCTTCAGCGTCACCTGCTACTAGAAGATCATGTGCTGCTGATCGGTTAGCCGTAGATATTAATGCTTGCATAGGGTAATACCTATTGTTCCAGATACCTGCGTAACAGAGAATATTTATACATTTAGAATGATAGATTATGTGTAATTCTCTTCTAATTTCTATACTTGCATGATCCAGTGTCAAAATCAACTTTGAAATATTTACAAGACTATTATAATAAATGAAAACTGAGGAATTTATAAGAAGGGTTAGGTATTTCTGGTTGTCCTCTACAACTGGCTCAAGAGATCCTGAAACAGGCTATCTAGAGATTATTAATTCATTATTTTTCAACTGAAGATAGGTCCACTTAGAGTAAGTGCCTAAGTAATCACAACCACATCAGTCACTTGACAAATATATAAATTATAAATATTACCTAATCATTATCTTTCTTTCGAGTAAATCAAATTAATGCTGGCTTACCTCCCACCAAAAATCCGACTGTACAGTTGTGCGTGTACCATTTGACGTCTTTCATGGCCACTGGACTCTTTTCAGTCGTCAGAGTTTTGACATCCCCTACGAGAATCAACATGTGATTATAAAAAATGAAGACCATGTAAATATTATTCCTGTTGTGCATGTAAGTGCTTACTAGCAAATGCGAGTGCTGAACTGTGAGTAGAATACTATCATCACATCATGGCCATTAATAATAAGAACGTTATTATATTATACAAACCAAATTGAGAGACCTTATTCCTTCTTTTTCGGGGTTGGTCAAAAATATAATGTCAAAGTAGAAACAATCAAAATGATTTATATGATTGGTGTGAGCAAAAAAGTTCTATATTTTTAGGCTCACACATCCATCTAATCAGGTAGACGTAAAGTGGGTGTAGTAATTTTTTGTTCAGTATAATTTATCGGTATTGTATAAGTGAACATAAATAAATTATGTGCTTCGACTATTCAGTGGGTACTTCGTTGTATTGTTTCTTCACATCACTGGAAGTTATTTATGGTTGTCATGACCTGCTGGTTTTCTGTAGTGAACGCAATATTCTTTTTAGTTTTCTGTGGGGAGTATTCAACTATTACTTAATTATTCTTAGTAGCAATACAAGCTATTTTCTACTTGTAGCTGTGGGAGTTCGTTTGGACGAAACGATCTCAGAGGTTCTTCTAGAACTTACAGAACGTCAGATCATACTCAGATGTCACTGTCTGGAGGTAAGAACCATCTGTACTCCAGTCAAGCTGCGTCAGTGGTTGGCTTCCTCTGAAGTATCAAACAACATACAAATGAACTATTCAAGTTTGTACTACCCAATTTTCAGTAAAAATCGTCTGTAAAATTTTGTATGCTTTGAGAGCAATAAACTTGAAGAAGAACATACGTACATGTATACGAGTGTACTATTATGTGTTTACTGTTTAAAAGACTAGACGATGGAAGTAGTGTATAGTATTTACAGTAAGTACAAATGTTGTAATAAGTAAACTGGTATAGCTCCAAATTTTCAATACGTAAGTATCTACCTTATTTTGTTGATCTTTTTGTAAGAGTATCCATCTCTTGAGACCCTAAATAGATAAACTGATCCATTTTGAGATCCGATAGCGAGTGTGTCTCCAGCTGTGAAATAAATGATATAGGTACTTGAATTTGTCTATTAGATAGAAAGAATCGCTAACACAGCTCATTGTACAGTAATTGTACCTGGGCTGTAACCTAGGCAGTTGAGGGGTGATCCGCACACTCTGACGGTCGTTATAATATTTCCAGTTTCGGCGTTTAGTACCACAAGATGTCCCTCAGAGGAACCTGCTGCAAGCGCCACGCCGAATGGATGGAAACTCAGCGACACGCATTCATAAGATGTCTGCAAACCAGAGCTTTGACTTAATACAGACTAATTAAGCTTTCGATTAACTAGGGTATAGTAAGAATTTATTAAGGAATTTCAGAGGTTAATTAGGTTTCGTTAATTCTGTTAAATGTTATGAATCTGAAATCCTATGGTTCGTTATTTTTTTGAATCAGCATGAAAAAATAATCAGGAAGTTACATCAATAATGACTAAGTTATAGATTATGCTTATCTGAATTTAGACTGATCAGACCAGCTAACGGGCTCTCCACAGATTACCTACCAAGTATCAATCGTGGCCCACAGTTCTCTTAAACTTATACTCAATAATATATACTTAGATGTAAACAAATTAAATTAAAAATGCATTCACTTGATTGGTCCAAACAAGTTTATGTTTCTTCCAAAGAGCGATGATCTTATCGTGACCTGCTGTTGCAAACAGTTCATCATCAGGGTGTACAGCGAGACCCCATAGCTGTCTTCCATGGCCAAACACCACCTAACAAAAGAAACATGTAATTTAAATCCACATTATTTAGTTCATTAAATCAATATTTTTTTACACACATTTTGTAACTAGAAATTGAATCTTTGATGTACTAGGAGATACGAAACATTATAAATTTTGATTAATCAACCGATATGCTAGACCATTTTAGTACGTATTGGTTCCAGACAAACGAGATGATAGAAATTGCGCACATTTCAACAACTGTTGAAACTTCTAGAATTGCCTTTCTTACGGCATCCTGTTTCAACATAGGTACCAAATTTGGTGATTATCGGTTCAGTTTGGCAGTAATTGATATCCAGACAGACAAACAGGCAGATAAGACGTTTTAATATTAATTATGATACTATAATTATACCCATCGCATACCCACCTGGTTGAATCTTCTTTGCAGTGAGCCTTCCAGAATGTTGTTCCTAGTCGTGCCCACGTAAATGTTCCCGTCGTTCCTACCAGGTCTCTGAGGATAGATACTTCTGACTCCACCAAATGTCTCTGGCAGCTGCACACATAACTCGATATTTAGAGCATAACAATACAAGTATTGTAAGGTTTTATTCATAGAAATGTGTGTCACGAGAATGCAAGTAGTGCAGAACTATTCATGTAATACTTTGAGGCAAACACTTTCCTCAGTTATCCGATAAATAAGGAATTTAGTACAAGCTTTTTTCGGCAAACTTTTACTGCAATCTTGAAACCGTGAATGGTGGCTGAAATATCGTAACATTATTTCATTGGGACAACATGTATATGCCATTAATTGTGATGGCTCAATCCATAAAAAATGTGATGAGCTCAACGAAGTTCTAGTTCTGCTTATTTACCTTTGTATAACTACTAATTAACATGAAAATGTTTTACTTTAGTTTCCGTGATTTTCTTATAATTTTGCAAGGAATCCCACGCAACAATCTTCCTGTCTTTGTCTCCTCCTGACAGTAGAGTTCCTTCAGACAGCATCATCAACGAACTTATGCCCTTATTGTGTGCCTATGCAAAGAGTGAATGATAATTTTTCAGGACTTTGAAACACGAATTATGCAAATACGTACCAATTATTTCCAACAACACAGTAATTAACAATTACTAATTATTTATCAACTTAATTTGCTATAGTGTCACAAAGTACATATTTTCAAGTGCGTCATCATTGAGTAGTAAGAATTAACTCACCTCAAACTCCATTCTAACGAAATAAGCTCCTTCTGAGTCAACTGAATATATTGTTATGAAACCATCACCGTCTGCTGTGACTACGTCACCTTCTTGTTCGAATTGGAGACAGGTAACGTGCGTTCTTGAAGGCTAACATAAACAAATATTATGTATTATTGAACGTGTCTAGTTGGCTATAATTAAAATGTAATTATCATGACTCTGCTATACAGCTATAAATATAATAATAATTATTATTTCACGATTTTTAAAGAACCATACAGGTTTGATGATGTCGGTTTTTTCGAAATATCCGTCTTTTCGTCGTGTCCAAAACGTCAAGTGACCTTTGCCATGCGTTATCAAAAGATTATCGTCTAGTGGATGGAATGAAGCTCCCGTCAGTTCTTCTTGAAGTGTCTGCAAAATTATTTGGCTTATAAAATCCTTTGCGAAAGTTTCCAAAATACAAAAATTGTTCCAAAACTTACAGCTACTTTTCCAAGGAGGTGGCCCCACTGCCACTGCCACACCGATAGGATGCGTTCGCGACCGCCATCAACCGCTAAAACGTAGCTCCCTCCATTCTGAGAACCAAACAATTCCTAGTAAACATGTCATTCTAATTTGGAATACTCACTGCTAGATAGGCGACACTGAATCATTCTCTCACCAGTTGGGAAAAAGCAACTGCAGACACGCCAACTTCGAATTCCCCAACGCCAAAAACGTATAGCGTGAGAAGTGTTTCCGTTGACCAAATACGTATGTGAGCTTGAGTTTTTCTACTACGTCCAGCACGCTGACCGGATGCCACAAGCTCTTTGCTAGGATGCAAATCCATGCTGAAATTGTAACAAATTTAGATAAAAATCGAGTTATTTAAAGTCTCATTGTCACTATAATTTGATGTTCTTTATTTCTGCTGTCATTATGGAGTATTGTAGAACCTTACTTTTATCACTTAGCAAGCTATTTTAGGGCGTAAGACCCTTTTCTCAAGTCCCTAGCACTAATTATTGTTATAATATGGCATTTAACATACAACTGGTACATGTACACCCGTAAAAAACCAATAAAACGAATTAAAAAAAAAAATCAACATTTTGAAGCTAAAGAGGGGAAATGGAAAGTGTTGAAATTCCTTCGATGATTACCATTGGATATCTTCAGTATGACCTGTATAATGTCTTTGAACTTCCTCGTCTCTATCGTATAAAACAGCAACTGCAGCCACAAAGTAGAGCAATTCGCCGGTTGGCAGTACCCAGAGGTTTCTCTTGGAGTCGTATCCTCTATACCCATACCTGTATTTTGAAGAGTTAAGGAGTACAATTTTTTCCAAATTTCCAAAAGTACCTAGCCTGCAGACAGTGACGAATCTAGAAATTATTATTAGATGCAAAATGCGTTGTTAATTTTTTGACGCGCTTTGCTCTAATTATAAGCACCATATCTAATCAGTTTCTGTCCTGGATATCACAAGGTTTTTAAAATCAAGAAGTTAACTTTGGTTGTAAACGAAGTTGGGAGCACTTATGGCGTAGAAAAGCTTCTTTGCTATGAATTTTGGTTTGTAAAATATGTATTGTAAAATTTTTATGGAGATAACTGCTAATCACAATGCGGTAATTGTCAAAAACACGACAATGAACCTGATTTGTTTCGTAAGTTGAAAGTAATTACCTATAATTAATTTTATCAATGTTTGAAGGGGTTCACTAATGATTTATTCGCATTTTAAACAACATGAAACAAAAAGGATACACCCAGTCGAGGACGAGCCTTTTTTCTGGGGGCGAATTATCCTGAGGTGCGTGGTGTAGTGGTGGGTAGAACGTTCTTCTCAGACCTTTGATCATCAGCCGCATTGGCTCCTCCTTCAGGACTTCGAGTAATGTGTAATCTGTTGAAAAAATTGTCTTAATTTCTTTGCAAACTAGTTAATACGCGACAACTTGAAATTACAGAAAATACAAGTTGTTACCCCGTTGATACAACTAAACTAGTGGCTGACATGAATAGATTTAAACTACAAATAATTCGCAGTTGTGTGCTATGCTACCAGGGTGGGGGTGGCGGGGGAGTTAATAACTTTGTTTTATTTGATAAAAAAAAAATTAAAATTACATTTTACATGTTTTTAACCGTTGTATTTCATTCTACACACATCAACACTTTTCAAGTATTGATTTATAGGAAATCATCTGGAAGCTAGTCAAAGCAATCCTTCAAGTTTGAGCAAACTCCGATCATAAGATTAGTACCGAATGAGAAAATTCAAGTGAATCAAAAGTATAAGAAAATCAAGGGCAAAAACCCTAACAATTTAATCAAAATCGAACAACAATAAATTGAGGAAGTCATGGGTATGGCTGGGATATGGTTTTGGGTCAATATTTTCATGAGGAGGAGCAGAATTAGGAATAGTCAATGTTCAAAACCGGAGTTTTGTTTCTCATTTACCTGTTGTGTTAGGAACTACTTCAGCCTCTTGATAGAGAGCTCTGGGTCTAGATTTTGATCGTGCTCTTCTCCTAGTCGGTGTACCGTCCACCACAACTGGTGCTGCGATTGCACCTCGAGATCTGCTTCTCCTCAAAGGCGACATGAGTGCACCGGATCCCAGGTAAAATGTATCGACGTCAGAGAACTCGTTCCTCAGTTGCGAGAAACTTCGTACCTGAAAAAATGGCGGAATTCTGTGTACCCAAGTAACAAAAAGTCCCAATCATAGATGAATTTATATACCAAAGATTTAGGTAGATATATGATGTATTAAGATACATGCCATATGGTAAAGAAATCATAGGTATATATATATCTATCTAAACCATGGGTATAGTTACCATACGTCATAATACTTTTAGGTCTTTCTTGGCCAACGGAACGGTAGGTACACACCCCGTGTTGGGTCCACTTAAGGCCTGACGGCTAGAAGTGAAAAATATGGAACAAGCTTTAGCCACTAATTCTCCTAAACTGAATTTAGCTCATCCATCTGAGCAGGGAGAGTATAGTTGCTATTCGAACTCTGAGGTCCCAGAGAGTCTCTCTGAAATTTAATTTTCGAGAGGCCACCAGGAGTGAATTTAGCTCACTCAGCTGATCAGAGAGGGGCATTGATTGATATTCAAACTCTACAGTCTCTGAGAGTCTTACTGTGAAATTTCAGCTTTGTGGGGCCACCAGAATCTTTCCACTCTAGAGTTCTGCACTTCCGTTACATTTCCATTTGTTAGTCCTAGGCTAAAGCATGTTCCATCCTAAAAACCGTAGTTTAAAAAAAATGCGTTTTTTTACAGGAGACCCAAAACGAGAAGCAACAATCCTACTAATATTTTTAAACAACATTTAAAACAAGTTTCCAAACTACAAATTTAGGGCTTCACGAAAATATCTATGCCTACCGTAGAAAAGTTACCATTAGGCATAATATCTTTGTAGATACGATAGGTATACCATATGGTATAGTAGTGAGCAGGATAGAATGAGACGAGTGAGGATAGCTACGTGGTACATGCTGTGGACATGGGAGCAGCTGTATATGCTGTTCCCACAGTGTATAACTTCGATAAAACGTATGGTAATATAATTATCTTTTTCACAATAGTTTATAATAACAGTATTCCTTATAACTTATGTCAATGTATTCCATGTAGGTGCATGTACTTTGATAAAATATAATTATAATATCATAAGTTAGGAATAATTATGATAGATTAAGTACTTACCTAAACCAACCTACCTATATAAATAATAAAAAAATCACTGAACAAATTTTGTTCATTATGAGCAACTTAACAATCTAGATAAAAACAGCGTTTATCCAGTAACCAATAACATTGTATTATAGGTTTAAAAGCATTTCACTCGTGCTACCACACCAAGCATCACCAGTACCACAATGGATTAGAAAAGGCACGAACACTACGTTCTCTTTTTACAAGATTGACCCAACTGTTCATATTGAGTGACTACTAAAGAGTTGTATGACATGTGAAATTATTTTACAGCGTACTTAAATTCGAACTGAAAAGATTGAAAATAAACAGAGGGTTGGTTTGAATTGGGAAAAGAGGGTTGGGAGTTAGGGTATCTTTTCTAAGAGTTGTTAGGGTGCCTTTTCTAATCTCAGCGATTCAATAAAAAAAGAGTTATTTACAGTCCCTCGTTTCTGATTACCCCCAACAGGCCAACATACAAAAGTCATTCAAAAGCATGTGGTAGTGTTACCAAAATAAGCATTACATTTGAAAATGTATTTACAAGTCAATGTTTTTTAAAGGGAACGGAAATATTATGTAAAAAACGAAGAGCTGAAAACCCCGGTTTATTTGATCGATAGGATGGGGTATGGTGTTGAGTATGTTCAATTTATTATGTATGCTATTATTACTTGGCACGGGTACTTACATTTTTATTTTAGGTAGTACTATTCGATGGACTAGAAAGCGTTTTTGGTTTTACATTATGCCTTCAAGGGTAGTTCATAGTTGGAGGATTGATATCTGCGCTTCCAATATAGTGACAACCTACGTCAGATAAAAATAGGAAACATTTTCCAAGAGAAAAACTAGACAATCGTGCGGGTACTCCGACGGTTGTTGAAGTCTTGGACACCATATTAAAAGGAAGAACGTCACCCTAAATACATCAGTGTACTCCACGAAATTCTACTACCTCTAACTACTCGTGCAGTTTAATTTTTGCACTTTTATTCCACTCCATATACAATCAAATCGTATCCGGATTCAAGAAATCTCCATTTTTTTCTAGCAGAAGAGAATAGGTAGTCCTTTGGATTAGGAGTCATTCCAGAAAATCGTCAAACTGAGATAATGGAATCAACGCACCAACGCCTTGGTACCTAAAACTATTTATAACTTATAGTTTTATTACAACGTGAAACTCGTATGGCTGAGGATTGTGACCGACAAAAGAATTCAAGGAAACTGCAAGCTTGTAGCGTGCTGACCGATTATGATTTTGCATACTATTAAAGAATTATCAAAAGGAGCTGTTAGAAATACTCAGGCGTTCAAAAAGGTCAGGTAGTTTCATGAAAGAGGAGAGAAGAAAAGTTACCGCCCACACGTTAAAGAATAATAATTTGATGTGGGGGTATTTTATTTCGTACTGAAAAATATATTTCTAATAGTGTTACAACAACAAAATGTTTGAAGTTGTAGGTAACAAAACATGGGTGGAGGAACACTCAAACAACAATAAATGTACGCCAAATGGTCTCACAAAATGTAAAGTGTATGATTTATTACTGACATAATATTATTTTTAGTATACCTATTATTATTGTGTGTAATAGGGTAAAAGCACCAATTACTGACACTTTAAGAAAAATTTTGTGGTTTTTCAACAATTTCTCTCGTATTTATTAATCTTTCCTCACAATTGAAACTTTTCCCCTTAGGCCAACATCAGTTTCTTCAATTTTGCTCATTATAATTATCAAAACGACAAATCAATTCATTTATTTGCTTAAAATTTGGATGCATCTTTTTTCTCCTATTACCGACATGCATTCACCAGTTACTGACAGTGTGAGGAACCAATTACTGACACCCTGTATCAGGTTCAAATTATTTTTATTTCCAACTTTAAAATAGAAATAGTAATTTACTTAGAACCTATATTTTGAAATCACAAAGCACAAGTTTTCTTGTTTTCAACCTTCTTTCTCGAATTTTTCGACAAATTGAAGGCGAAATCAAGCTTTCGAAGATGCATAAATTCGAGACTGTTTTTTAATGACAGAGAATAAGAATAGGAGGAAAGATACGAGTAGGTTCCTACCAGGGAGAGGGGTGTCAGTGACTGGATATGCTCAATGTTAGTATCTGGTGTGCGTACATCCCAAATACTGACACTCCCATAACTAGTTACTAACACCCCTGTTAGGATATGGATCCCTTGCTTTTTCTTTTGGGTAGCAACATCGTATTCTACGTAAAAACCCTAGTTAATTAGGCTTTGGAACTAAAGATTTCGGAAAACCCCAATTACTAACACAAGTGTCAGTAATTGGGTAAAGGCAGGTTTCTGGGTACCCAAATCCTAACACTGAGGAAAAAATGTTATTTTAACAGTTATTTGCACTGGAATTGTGTATTCTTATTAGCTAACATCAATACTGGAGCGGTAAAAAGTATATTGAATGTAGAAACAAAGATGAAACGGTTAAAATAGATGAAATTGCGACTCACCTCCTTAGCAAAACCGCTAACGATCGGACAGCAGGTGTTAGACTGATGATAAAACTTCATTCCCGAACCCCTTATCGTCAATGCCGACTAGATTTTGGCGAGAATCGGTAGAAAATAACTGTGACATTGATTTGGTGCCAAATTTGAATCCCTAGGTGACCAGGAACGCTTATTTTTCAAGGAAGAATGAGCATGTGTTAGTAATTGGGGTGGTGTTAGCAATTGGTTCCTTCACCCTATTTAGTGGACCTCAATTCACACCTTCATTCTATTGATACACATAGAGTTGATAGACACTAATTCTTCACAACTAATAATGTTTAAATTCATAAAACGTTGGAGATGAAGTTCACGATAGATTTGTATGTGGAATCTCATTATTCCATGATTTGTTCAGTTATTCTTCTTTGAATCCACAAATGAATGTTAGCAATTGTCTCCACCTTATTTTTCCAATGTATTGCAATAATGCAATATCATTGCATACTTACCTACGCGATGGTGTTTTTACGGTGCTTAAACATGTTCGGTTTCAAATGTCCCGTAAGCGCGAGTTTTATTTCTCTCCCCTCTTTTTCAATATTTCGCATTCTATGATGAGCTGCAGAACCTGGTAGGAACATTGAGCTTTTCTGAAGCAAGCAGCTTTCGTTTCAAGATTACTTTGGAGTATCTCAGAACAACAGTTTCCTCAATAAATACTTTAGAAGTTTACTAAATGTTGATATGTGCTGGTTTATCTCTCGTACCATTACGGTCCAGGCATTGTAGCCCACTTCAAGAAGTCAATATTGTGAGCTTCAAATCTCCGTTGAGCAAAACTTGAATGTACTTCTCCTACTCATGTTTCTTTCCAGTTCCTCTCGCTCCAAATTCTAATCACTGTAAAGTGTGTTGGGTACCAAAATCGTGTTTTCAATTTATTGTTTCTGCTGAATTGTTTCAGAGTCTACCAAAGATGGAGGAAGATTTTTTTCTTCTTACATCATATTAGGTGAACATCACCTCTATCTCAATCAACTAAAATGCCCAAGGTTCCAATTAGCAATGGATACGCTATAGCTACAGCTTCTATAACAATCTATAGACTAAGCTCTCTAGCTTCCATGTAAGTGTCTTGTGTCGCCACGCAGTTCTTTTCAATTTTCAGTAATCAATTAAATGAAATTTTATTTATGGTGCCGATGATTCCGAAAAGGAGGCCAACAGTATGAGTGGGCGTCTCTAATCATAAAATGAGAGATTAGCCATCCCATGGGGCTGTATCCACTATAAATGCCGCACGAGTGGGTTGTAAACATTTTTACTGTATGTAAGTTGAAGGGGGAGTACATATCTACGAGTAGGTGTGTATAACTGTATACTTACGAAAATATGAAAATATTAAAATAACCGGAAAAAATCACTATTCCGAAGGAGAAATTTGATCAGTTGTCGTCATGATGACGACATATAACGTCGATATGACGACGATATATAAGTAAAATAATGAATTTACCACATGCAAGTTGAAAAGTGATTTGCATATGAAGGGTTTTCAAAGGTACGTCTCGCGTGGTTTAGCATAATATCTATACGGAGCTCAAACGCTCTTTAATGGATCCGTCAGCGGTTATTTAAATTAATCCAGCCCAAAGTTACAGGGGACTGGTATGGGCTGGACTTCGTGTTTACAAGGCCTCTGCCCCGAACTTCTTATTAGATGATTCATTGTATCTCATGAATGCGAAATTAGATTTACAGCGGTGGAAGAGATGGGAGAAGTTGGGCTGTGAGTTATTAATTATGATTTTGGGAGGAATTCTCTCGAAGCAAATAAGGGTGGAAGATACCTGAAAATACCAATGCGGCTCACGAGATCCTCCAACTATGACGTCACGTTTTGCCCTATGCAAGGTCATTACCACGAAGGCTTACTCGTCTATATGCGAAACGAGAAGAATTCAAAAGGTCAAAGCATATTTTGAAAGGCGCAAATTGAAGGTTATTCAAATTTCAGCAAACCCTGAACATGTGAATCAATTTATATAATTCGATTATTATAATCGAAGACTAATTTTTATTGGATTTTCACAACGATGTAACAGTATTAAGATGGCTTTTGAATCGAATCACTAGATTGTCAGTGTAACGTAGTAGGTATTATAGTTGTTATTCATTCAGATTGGAATATAATATTATCTACCCTTATTTGAACAGTATTAAGTTAAGCGGTATTAACGTAACTTCACTGATCTTCATCGGTCCCCTCCAAAGTTGGTTTATTATTTTCATCCCCATAAATAAATATTTGAAATTTACCATTAACTACATTTACTTCCCCCTCACCAAAATTTACCCTTTCATCAGCTAAACCGTATGCCTATATTTTGTGTTAAGATTATAATATAATGTATAATCAGAAGTCATTTCAAAGGCTTTATCAACTGCAATCGATTCACTAATAAAACACAGTTTGTGAGTAAGTTGATTTTACGTTTCGTTTGATTTTGTTTTATTCCTCTGTTCTTTTGTACGACAAAATAATAGAATAGTTTCGTAAGGTAAGGTACGTTTCATGTGTTTGTAAGGGAACCCCGGTTAATTATTTATGTTTTTCCATTTGTTCGTCACGAATAAAATACTTACTTCCTGCCCCGCAACTGTGTACATCCGTCTGGCTCCGTTCATCTTAAGAACTTGTCCCAGATCTTCCACGACTTCTTCAAAAGGTTGAGTAGTCCTGAGATTCAGCAAAACGCGGCACTTGTGAAAAAAACGTATCCGTTTGAACAATGGGAAATATCAGCAAAATAAAAATCAGAATAGGAGACTCAACGTGGATATCAAGCAAAGACTCTAAAATCACTACATAGAGAGTTATTACCATTTCGAGTTCCCGACTATTTAGACGTTCTGCAGCATGAATGTTTTATTACTAAATTCGTATAATAATTATACGAACGATAAATTATTTATCCTTCAATCAATGTGCCACTGGAAGTAACTTGTGAAATAGATCGTGATGAAGGATTATATCAAGCCCGTTGTATAAAGATACAAGCTGTAGCCTATGTGAGTTTGTTCAAAGTTGAGAAGGTGCTGCACTAGAATAACACGTTTCAACAGTGATGGTCGCATTACGATAGCTAGGTACCACTTTATTGTTATTTATACCTACGTATATTATATATATATATTTTTACTCCTAAATTGTCCAATAAATGTTGCTTCCGAGTCTACCAAGGTAGCGGAAGCTTTGTTTTCACTTTTCAAGGACGAAAAAAAAAAGTTCTCCAAAATCAAAATTTCCACTCGTGTTTTGCGTTTTAGACCTTTTTGAACAATTTTGGTTCCGTGTCTGTCTGTCTGTGTGTCTGTCATGAATTCCTTGTAACGCGCATAACTATACGAAGTTATTGTCCGATTTCGATGAAATTTTCAGGGATTGTGCGGGTTGGTGTGTAGACGGTCCCCTATGAAAATCATCATCCCCGGACTGATAGAAGCGACTGCGCATGCGCAAACGTGAATTCCTTGTAATGGCCATAACTTCTACATTTTTCATCCGATTTCAATGAAATTTTCAGGGATGTTACAGACTAGTATTCAGATAGTCCCCTATGAAAATCATCACCTTCGGACTGATAGTAGCCACTGCGCATGCGCAAACGTGAATTTCCTTGTAACGGCCTTAACTTCCACATTTTCCACCCGATTTCGATGAAATTTTCAGGGATTATGTGGATTAGGTTGTAGATAGTCCCCTATTAAAATCATCATCCCCGGACTGATAGAAGCGACTGCGCATGCGCAAACGTGAATTACTTGTAACAGCCATAACTTCAACTGTCCCCCAGGGGTCGCGGGTTCGAATCCCAGCCGAGGCTGAGTATTTTTTTCATCCAATCACATACATCTACTCACTTAATTTTTCATCCGAATTTGATGAAATTTTCTAGGATTGTCCAGATTAGCGTGTAGATGGTCCCCTATGAGGGTAGTGGAAGGTACTTAGAGATTGGTGTTTTGAGATCAACTACTATGCATCGGATCATCTATATAATCGGGTTATGTATACGAGGAAGCTCTGTGCCACACCCACTTGGCAGACGTTTTTCTCTCTTTATGTACCCACGTACTTGAAAAGCGAGGATCCCGTGTTGATTTACCAAAACTTTCTCAACAAATTACGAATGCTATGTTTACAAAGCAAAGAGCTGTTAAATGCACACACAATAAATAAAAGTAGTACGTAAACATGCAATTTGCACTGGGAGTTGAGTACAAGCTGCACCCAGTAATCTAGTAGGTATACAAAGACAATAGTTCCAATGGTAAATTAAGGTATATAATAGACAATCTCCAGCCTCGAAATTAAAAATCAAAGTATCCGTACTGAGCAGGGGTAAATAACGCTGTCTGAATTAAATGTACCAAAAATACCAAGTAATCGTAAAAACTATAACTGTGGGCTAAGTGGATTCAAGCATTAATAAAGCAAAATTGATTCATTTTTTGTTTTTAGTCGCGAAAAACGTGCATCAGTTTGAAAAACATTTGCAGAATTGTTGATTAACATGAAATCTCTATTGTTAACAGCGCCAATTAGGTTAGGTACGTAGTTTTTATCTCATAAAAAAGCTTTTGTTACAGCGCATTTATTTGTTACCAATCACGATGAGCATTCGGCGATTTGAAAGCTTCCTGATTGTTCTCTCAATCATCTGTTCTTACAGTCTTGAAATGAAGTGAATCACCTCAAAGATCATTATTTTCAAAAAGCAGCTCAACATGCAAATCACGGTTTATGTCATTGAAATACTGACAGTCTTCACGGTAGTCTTCCAGTTTGTACACGTGAGTGTTCTGTCCTTACTTGTATAGTATGGTCAAGATTATTGATGATACGGATGACTCTTCCTGAACTGGGTTTAGAGTTTGGTGCTGAAGAATTCAGTGGTTCTCCGTCCACTATGCTTTGCTTCCGCGATGTGGGGGTCTTCCAGCCTGACGTGGGGCCTGAGTACCAGGAACCGTTCTTCTTTATACCGTAACTGGCGTTCTGATAACAACAAAATTTCACATTATCATGCATGTAAGCTTTTAGGGATCATGCCCTCTGAAGCTGCCATAATGTTGTTGTGTTGGTGTTGTTATGAGTAGGTTTGTACCTTTGTTTCTAGTTTCTGGATTGATCTGGTGACGAATGTTGGCGCTCGACAATTTTTTCCAGTTCGGAGGTGTGTTTGGGTTTTTGTCGTTACTAATTTACATCTTGAGAATGGATTATACTTATACTTACAGACCATTCTAGGACACGATGGAAAGAAATGTAAAACAATTTTGTAATGATTATATATAGTAATTACATTATTATTGTCGACGAGGTATTTTAGGAGTACATCCTTAGCTAATCGAAGATGACAATATCCGTCAGGTAGAACTATAGTGCATGAAACAACGGCCGTTAGCTGGTTTAATGAACCGGTTCCTGTGAGATCACCGAAGTTGAGTCCAGTTCGCCCGGAAGATTATCTGAATTGGTGACCGCTCGTGGGAGGCACCGCAGGCCTTGATCATTTTTCGGATGAACCCCGCTCCACTTAAGCGGGCGAAGCAATAAATAGCCAAGAGATCAGAACCAATTCTGATCTTCCCTTTGGAATTGCATCTTCCCTGCCCAGGAATGGCAGTAGGACGAAAATTCAACCTGAGATAGTGTTTTACTTCACCTTTTTGGTTTATTATTACTTTTTACCATAGTACGTGTAAGTTCTAATATCAATTATATTTCCGAAAGTTACCCGTTCAGATGCTAAACATTGAACTATTATAACTAATTTAGTGGTATAAAGTCGAATTAATTTCCTATTAAATTACTGGAATCATTTCAAGCAACTATAGTGCCTCTGTTTTCAACCTTATCAGTTTAAGGTAACATTATATGAATTGTTAAATCGATTGCTAGAACTTTCTTATCCGTCAAACTCTTCTCTCACAAAGATAGGTACGCACTTACATTGGTATACCAGTACCAATATGGGTATACCAATGCCATTAAGAAACAAAATTCAAACTCGAAACAACACTTATACTCTTCGTATGTTGGCAGGTATGGAATCAGAACAGAAATGAACAAGAGTGTGTAAAACGCTGCAAGTTATTACGCGAAGGTTAATCACTTTTCTGTCAACCATCTGCGAAGAACAAGGCTTCCGGCCCTTCTACGGACCTGTGGTAGGTGGGGTTAAGGAGGACCTAAGAGGGACTCTCTAGGATTCTGGGTCACAGAGGTAACACGTGGGTGTTTGTATCCTGATAAATTTAATAATAATTGTTCATTTATAGTCAACACCTGTATATCGAAAGTTTTCGACCCAAGGCGTTTTGAAAGTGTTTTCCCCCCATTTTCCAATCCTTAGACGTAATTGACAATATCCAAAACCTTGGAGCCAGAACTAGACCCTAAATGGCACCGATATACCAAATTTCATCAAAATCGGTCCACGGGAACTGGCCAAAGTGCCGTGTACGTTGTACAGCGGACGGACGGAACATTTTTATTCGATTTTCGGATTCTACATACCTACTTTGAAAAGTTTTGAAGGGTGAGGGGGGGGGGGGGATAATAATTTTTTTCTTCCTTGATTCCAAAGATTCATTATTGAAAATCATAAGCCAAAAGAGGGTAGAGGGTGTGACATTATATTGAATGTATCTGCCTTTCATTGCAGTGAGTGGGAACCGGATGAAACGGAGAAAGATACTAACTTGAAAAATGACATCACGAGTTTTTTTGTTGTTCTTTTCTGCCTGTTTTCTGATTGAAATTCGGATTGCGATTCTTTAAGTCAATTAGCAGTAGGTACCTGATTTCAGATCCACGCATGTTTCTTTTTATACCTAAGATCTGAGCCAACAAGTCGGACTACCAACGTAATACATGGGAGGAGCTCGTAAAACGAGAACTCGCGTTTGTATGATATCAGCATACCAATACCTTGAACAGCGGTATGAGAGCTTACCATCTTCACATAGGGCCTTACTTGGCTCTCCATATATGGGTGCAACATAACTGAGATAGCTCTAGGAGTGCAATCGTGTCTCAACTAAGTTCCAAAACTTCAAGACTAGCCTTAAGCCGCAGAAGAAATTTTACTTGGTAATTTACAAGAATAAATATTAAAAAATAAAACTTCCGGGTGCCTAAGCGAATACACTTTTTTGTGGGTGCCAAATACGCATTCATAGCAAATTACTTAAAGATATTATGTATTTTGACTGGATTTATTAAAAATTGTCATCATTCTATTGTTATTAGGGTAAGTATAACAAAATGTTTTTTGTTCAAGTTTTTCCCACAGAGAATTCGGGTGAGAATTTTTGTTCGGGGAGAAACGCCAATCTTCGATTGATGTATTTAACCTTGTGATGTTTGTAGCTTGTAGTTTGTAGCTACACGCCATGCCAATCCTGGGGTGGTTCATTATTTAAATTTGAAGCCAGAATAACCACACTTTTCTTGGCTATAATGGAGACGGAACTCTCGATCGAAAGGAACCAAACGTGTTTCGCAAAGGTGTCCAACGACTAGACCTATAATTTCGATCCACGAGATTATGATTTTTATCTATTTCTAACGTTGTTCAAAAGACAGAAACGATGAAAATCGATGTCACCCATCCTTTTTGGATGGGTAACTTTCCTTGAAATTTAAAGCGAGGAAGCTAAATTAAGTAAATGAAAATACAAAAATTGGTACCACTAATAATAGTAATAATGTGCATCATATATAATTATTACAAGTAAACCAAAAATAAAATATAGTAAACTTGTTACAAATCAATAAAATACATTTAATATTTCCACTCGAGTTTAACGTTTTAGACCTTCCTGGTTATTTTACTTCCGAGTCAATCAAAGTAGAGAGAGCATTGTTTTCACTTTTCAAGGTAGAAAAAAATGTTTTCCAAAATCAAAATAAACACGCGTCAAAATAAAATAAAAAACACGCGTTTTACTTTTAGATCTTCCTGAACATTTTGCTCGTGAGTCTACCAAGGTAGCGGGACCATTGTTTTCTTGATTTATTGCAAATCTCAATCAATTCATTTGAATTGTCCGATTTTGATAACATTTTCAGGGAAGTGTTCAGAGTGGCGTGAAGATGGTTCCCAATGAAAATGTTGGCTCCAGGATTGATAGTAGCCCATGCGCGAACGTAATATCCTAGTTACACCCACAACTTCACAATTTACCTTCCAAATTCGGTGAAATTTTCAGAGATTTTGCGAGTTGGCGTGTAGGTAAATGGTCCCCTATGAGAGTAGTGCAAGGTAGGTACTTAGAGTTTCATACTACAATGCATCGGATCATCCATACAATCGGGTTATGGATACAAGGAAGCTATGTGGTACATCACCCACTGGGCAGAAGTTTTCAGTATATAGATGGTGTGGGGTGGTTACCAAGAATTTTGTAAGCTACCGACACTGCTCAATCATAAGTACATTTAATTTAACATAAGCCGATAGTGCATGTGATGGAATCTCGAGTATGTTATCTGGGCTTAGGAAATCAATGATACAAAGAAAGATTAAATTATACAGAAAACAAACCGGCAAATGAGGAGAAAATGTAGAATTTTGAAAATTTCTGAACACAAACTGTTTAGCTTTGTTAAGAAATGCATTCGATTGATTCAAACGACAATTGAGAACTCCTTATAGAAGATGTTCTGTTTTCGGTGGGAAGCATCCTGGGGTTTTTATTGTAAAGATGGTAACTCTACTATACCTACGTGATAACCTAAAGATATTCAACGTTTTTCGTTGTTTCTTGGAAATGGCTCTTACAGCCTTCTCTTACATATAAGGATAGTTGTCTTGGTGGGTAATGCCTTGAAGATGACTATGGTGGGATGCATTTTATTTAGGTGACGCTGGTAGTGAAAAAATCCCTTCTGACAACGAAAGCTCTTTTCTCTACTGTTTCAGATCTGCAGTACCTAGTTATTGTCAAAATACATATTGGGGAATCCGTAATAACCCTATTGTTGCTGCTCGACTTGCTGGTTACGACGAATTATCCAAAATGCGGTACGATTACAATAATTATGTTCTTATAACAAGCGGAAATACCCTACCCCAATACTAACACCTTATATTCTCAACCAAATTATCAAATTATTTTTCTCATTAGGTAGGTATTTATTCGACATTATCCATTGAGATTTGATTAACCACCCCACCAAAGGTGTCTTAGAGTCATCCTTTATATCCTTATCTTAAATATAATCTTCAAAATAAAATTCTTTTATATCAACGAGGTACCTTTAGGGCCTGAAGGTTCAATTATATCTTATGGAGGGAAAAAAGTGAGGAGGGAAGAGGGATGTATCTACCTTAACTGAAAACTACAACTTTAAAAGGAGACCCATATTCTCAATTTTATTACAAATATTTTCTAGTAAAACAGTGATTTAAACAAAAAAATGAAAAGTCCCACAGCATTAGTTAACTGAACAGAAGAAAATGACTTATTATTGAGCAGTGTAAGCGGGGAAGAGGATAGCTGGGGATGTTGATAAAGTTACCTGGTAGTAATCGTAATCGGCATTCACGAAGATGACCGGACGGGAAATGAGAGTGAAGGCGGGGTCCTCTCCCATCCTAGAGCCGCCCCAGAGCACCGACTGAGAAGTCCGCCCTTCCGAGCCCTCCAAGGTCCAGAAGCAAGGCGGGTGGAGCCCTTAGCCCTTCCACGTTCAAGGTCGTGGCATGCCCAGTACCTACCTCCTCTTTAATATTCAACACTCCCCCTCCACTAAACAGACTGTTTGCATCGCCTTCCCTTGTGGTTACCCTTCTTATTTAAAACTACAGTTCCCTAATGACGGTGAGGGTGGAGGGGTAGATCTGACACGTATATCTGCTCATTCGTTTCCTTTGGCACTCCCGGCCACCACATTTCCAAGGTTCTTCACATCTTTACCCTTCAAAATTCTTCCAATTGCCTCCCTCCCTCAACTCATGATTTCAAGGCTTTTTTTCACCCTCGCGTGTCGTTTTCCCTCAATGTGCGTGAGTCCAAGGGCGTATGGAGCGTCAGTTGTTATTGTGAAATATATTTTAATGGAGCCGAAGCAAATATCCTTGTCGGAATCAACGGTCCTCACATCTGACCTCAAGCAATTACTTTCAACCTTGCAATTTTGAAATTTTGCAAGGGCGTTCAAGAGTAATGATATTGATTTCATGCAACAAAATAAAAGAATAACCAATCCAAATGGCATTTAATTATATTAGTTGTATAAATTGGAAAGGATTTTGAGGATCTGATTTACACTCTCAATAATCCCCCCTTACCACCAACAACTTAACTGCTGACAGAGTTGGTAGTTTCCAAAGACTTTAATAAATCAAATCCTTTGGACGATTACGAAGAAAAATAATGAAATTGAAACAACCGAATGGTCTGATTTTCGCTTTCTCATTACTAAACGGGCTCTTCGTGTACCTTGTTAGAAACATTCGTCTCCTCCGAAATCAAAATGTTCTCTCGCAATTAACGTTTCAGAGCTTTCTGAAAAGTTTTGGTGCAGCACATTTCTGTCCGTCAGTTTGTCTGTATGTCTACGATCAATTGCTGGGATGCGAGTTCGAGTCTGGTCGCTGCAGAAAGTTTTCTGTCTATTAGACGATCGGCAATCTCTCGTTCCAACCCAGGGCGGTGATGTTTGGGAAGCCATGAGCGAAATCATCAGAACAAATTCTGATCTCCCCTTAGGGAGACAGCTGATGACGTCCGCGACGCCAAGAATGGCAGTCGGACGAAAATTAAACCTGAAATGGAAATCAATTGCTTGTCCCGGACAAAGCTATATTATATGGAACCGTAGTCAAACTTTATTGAAATTTTACAGTTGATATATTTCACACCATGTTAGCTTCGAGACGGTCCCCTATGAATTTCATCGCCATCGGACGATTGGGAGCCGATCCAAGTGGACAAATATGCACTATTACAAAGTGTTAAGTGATTGGCTTCAAAATAATTAGGGGCTGAATTTTATCAGTAGGATAACGGGACTAGTAACATACATGCTCAAGACATGACTTTCCGGTTAACTAAATTTTCTGAGCTTTGTAACGTCTTCAGGGTTTTCCGACTACTTCTCTCTCATGGAACAATGTATCTTCTAACTTTTGGCAGCTTCTGCATCCTACAACCTGGCTAAAGTTATCTTTAATCTTTCAACCTATAACTTCTAAAGCAAGATAATTTCAATAGTTCGTGGCCAGTAACTTTTCAAAGTAGGTGAAATTGTCCTCAATTTGAGGCTCACTTGAGCTTGAATAATTACGGAAATAAGCGATTCAAAAATAGGTAATTTTTTCCCAAAAAGTGAAATTTTTGCATTAAGATCGTGTTTTGAGTTTTTTACTCACGAAAGTAGGTACTTGTTTTGAAGAGTAGTAAAGATAAAGGAATTTGAATTAAAATCAACTTCAATTTGAAACCTTAATTATACCTGTTGCATTCATTTCAACTTTCTCAAAATTAATGAAAAAAAAAAAAAAAAAAAATGTTGGGTGGGGGATAATAAGAACAATTAATAAAACTCTGAACATTGATATTTTGGGGAACATATTATTTTAAAAATATAAAAATATAATAAATATATTGTTTTACATTGTAGAAATATTTATAGTAATTTGATAGTTCTAGTTGTATCGTGACTATGCTTACGCAATCAAGTGTTGAATGTATCCATCAGAAACACGGAAATTCTCTTCAAATTTCTGTAGAGAACCACCATGAACAACTTGAAGAGGAAACATGGAAAATCAGTGGGACAGTCTCCATTGTTTTCTAAGGAGGAGGAAGAACTGCTTGTTTTATGTCAAAAAAGTTTCGAGTTACAGTCATGACATCAGGAGTGATGTAACTTTTTCGACTCTGTAAGTCCATTCTTATTTTTCTTATTGGTTTATTATTTTCAATAACAAACTTTTGGAATCGAAAGAGAGAGCGAAAAAAAGTAACACACTCCACAATTTGATGGTTTACTTATTGTAGAATCCGAAAATCGAATATATTTTTTTCCGTCCGTCGTACGCCGCACATAGTGGTGCAATCGCGGCGAGAACCCTAAAAAGTGAACTCGCGTTTTGCGAACTATCTCCGAAAATATACTTCTCTTGGATTGTTGCAGAAAAAACCTTGATAAGGTTTTCCGAAAAGACTGGGTTTGCAACCATGTTTTGAGGCCTGATCCATGGGTTTTTCGACGAATGACCGATTGAAAGCTTGATAGGTGTACCTACTCGTACTTTCATCGGAAAAATGGTTGGATCTATTTTGGCATGATTATCATGGATGTGGGTGCAATTTGGTTTACGTACATTTATCACAGGGAAATGGCATTTCAATTATGACAGTTTTACAATTAAAATTTACTATAGTTTCTGAAGCTTTTAAAATTTCCTCCTTCTTCCTCCGGTCCGCCTCAGCAATTTTCCGACTTTAAGCATAAAAGTGGAACTCCTGCGAGAATTTCAGCTGCAACCGTTTGCAACTCCCACGTATGCCACGTTTTGTACGATTATGAGTGATTTTATGATTATGAGCTTTGGCAGATTCAACGTTAATCAGCAAAACGCTCGGGATACGGGCTCGTTCGAACACGGGCAGTTGTTTATGCAACTAGACTATAATCCTGTTATAATTACAATTTTATAATGTATATAATCAGGTATATGTTTCAGCAAGAAAGAAGGAATGATTTATTTTAATTTATTATAGTCTGTGGTAAATTTAGAATTTGAGCTGTTTTTTTTTTCATTTTTGACGTTTCCACCCATTTTCCAAGTGGAAAATATCTGCAAAAATGACGGAAAATACGTTTGTAGTAGGTAGTAGGTGGTAAACATGGAGGGCAAGAATTTTAGACTAAAGATGTGGAATTATTCGTTATTAGTGTTAAATTACCGATAGGAATACGGGATTTGAGAGTATTTGCCGGAAAATTGTGATTTTGCCCAACAGGGCGCCGTACCCTGTAAGCGGCACTTTGCTCAGTTTCCATGGCCCGATTTTGATTAAATTCGGTATATCGGCTCCATTTGGAATCTAGTTGTGCCCCTTTTGGTTATTTTCAGTCACTTCTAAGTGGTAAAAAGTGGGGAAAACATTATCAAAACGCCCTAGATCGAAAACTTTTGAAATGCAGGTATTGTTTTTTTTATAATTTAAAATTTTAAAGAATTTTTTAACACCACCCATAGTTTTGTTGGGCGAACGTTTTGCTCAATAAGGATAATTAATGAACATTCCATGACATGTTTTCATCATTTTAAGATAGAGTTAAATTTTAAGAACCGAATACTCCCAGACGATCAACAATAGTTACGAGATGCGTATTATGAAATTTATCAGAACAAGTGAGCCTCGCCCTAACTCCTGCCCCCCGCTGATCCTTGGATGGTCTTCGTGTGTAACCGATAAATCCGTGTGACACACTGAATTAGAGATAAGTATAAGAATGGATGAGCGAATTGGATAAACCGCAGCAAACGGACCGAACCTGTAATTTTCCTTCCGTGATAAATTACATCTAAAAGCTTTTCGAAGATTACTCGTTGGGCTGGATCACGGTTTCGTGACCATTGTTGGTACTGTTCGGTTACTAAAGGTATAAATCGGTCCTAGTGAAGAAAGCCTATAAAAAATAGTCGCTCATAATAGCGTGTTCAATATTGCTGGCATCCATTTGGAGTAGGAGCCACCTTCAACGGTAAAAACCCATTAGTTCCTAAGAAAATACCAAGGATGTTCCATGATTCTATTCAGAGACACGAAAGATCCTAAGTAAAGAAACTCGGTCAGATACTGTTTGGTCGTTATACCTGCTAGAACCCTTTCAAGATATTGTTACAATTCTGAAATGAAAGTGCGGAGGATTGATATTGCGTGTTTAATGAACCTATAACGATCGACAATTTGGGTACTGCAAATAACTTTTTATTGATTTATAAGTTCGAGACAGTATACTCCACTTTCAAAAACTAAGTGACGGAGGTATTAAAATAAATTTAAAAAAATCATTGCCCAAAGCTTTATTATTTTCTGTATAGATCCCTCCCCCAACCACCAACAAAATGGAAATGAAGGGTTGAAATTTTCAAAAATACCCTAGTAGGTAGGAGGTACCTACGGTTGGTAGGGAGGGATCTATACAGAAGGGTGATCTATACAGAAAATAATAAACCTTCGGGCAGTGATTTGCAGCGTTTTTTTTTACCTACCAACTTTTTTTTACCTACCAACCATTGGTAGGTACTACCTACCACACCATACAGCCTTCACACCTTCACAATCAAGTTTATTAGAAAGAACTAAGCGCTTCACACTCGATTCGAAAAATAGAGAGCTTCATAATATGAAGTTAATAAAATTTTACCTACTATGGAAATTTGATTACTGATTGCTCTGAAAGCAAAACAGAATACGAATCGAAGAAATAAACAGCGATCGCATTTTACTCAGATAAAATTTGAACGGAGATTAGACCTCTTTTGTGATTCACACTCTTGATTCTGTTTTATCGAAGGAAAAACCTCAAGTACTCGTAGGGACCGAACGGTTTGTCCTACAGAGCTCCGGGTGGTCTCAAAAATTTTTAAAAACGCTGCAAATATTTATTATTTGGTTTATTATTTTTCTATATAGATCACTCGTCTACAAAGCCACCAAAAAGACAAAATAAAGAAGAACATATTGTTTAGTAATGCATGCATTCCAGGGGACGTCCCATTGGATAAGCATTAGATCAGTTTAACCAGTTGCTAAGCGATGAAACTGTTTCACTCGATGTAATTTATTTATTACTTTAGGCAAGAAATAGTGCCCCCCCTCTCACCCTTATCCACCATAACATTTCTAGCGGCATGGGAGCCTCGAATCTGAAGAGTATTTTAAAATCCATGATCTACGATACCCAACATGCGAATTCGAGTTCACCCCCCCTCCACCAATGGTGCCAGTCTGGCACCAAAGCGGAAATACGTTGTAACATTGAACTTTCATCTATTAGTTTTAGTAGGCGGTCCATCGAGGTTCACATCCGTATTCAAGGTGAAACACAAAAAAACAAAAACCACGATTTATGCGGTTTATGGTGCCCTGGCATCATAAAACTAATGGTGGCACCACTATTAGTTCCATGGTGGTACAGAGAATAATTCATGAAAATCCAGAGGTATAATGAGAATTTTTCCTCAATTTCAAAGGTTGGGTACAATTAGTAAACAGTAAAGGAAACGAAACATTGAAAAATTGGATATTTTGTGAATATTATACCCCCATCCTCTCCCCTTGCAAATTTTGGTACTCTGGTAAAATCATGTACTACTCGGAAGTAATTTGAGTCAAACAAAAAAAGAAACACGCAAATCGGTTGGAAATTGAGGCCAGGGCAGATTTTACAAGATTACCCCCGCAAACGCACGTTTTTAAGCATTAACCCCCCCTTTCCCCCCCTTAAAAAGCAAAATTCAAAACTCCGACGCCGTAGTGCACAACTAGATAGTTTTTCGCGTCGAAGAAGAAAAGAACCACGAAAATCGGTTGAGAACTAAGGCCTGGGCAGACGACACAAGATTATGCCCAAAAACGCACGTTTTTTGAGCATTAACCCCCCTTTCCCCTCCTTAAAAGGCAAAATTCGAAATTCCTGCGACGTAGTGCACAACTAGATAGTTTTCCGCGTCGAACAAAGAAAGAACCAGGAAAATCGGTTGAGAACTAAGGGCTGTGCAGACGACACAAGATTTTGTCACACACACACACACACACATATACACACACACACACACACAGACATACACCTATGGTTTTTTTTTCGCGGATTTGGATTCAGAATGGTCTAAAACGGATTATTGTGTGGTTATTTTTTTTTCTGTTGAGTGTTGTCTAACTTCACCCCAGATCGATCGCACAAGGACGCCCAAGTCTTACTGTGGGACGTCCTAAAAAGTAGGAAATTTTGACAATCTTACAAAAATGACTTTACGAGTTGATTTTTCACCCATCACGACCTTATAAAATTTTTTGTATAACCACTAGGAAGATGGTAAATTTAACGCCGTATCCAACGGTGTAATTAGATTTTGAATTGCTCGTAAATTAAGCTAGTTATGGTAATTTTCATGGCTTAAGGTCGAAAACACGAAAAACAATCCTGATATTAAAATAACTCGGAAATTAAGCGTCTAACGAAAATTGGTAAGAGACACTTTCTTACTAAAATTAGTTGTAGAATGGACTCCCGAAGTTTTTCGGTCCTTAACATGAGACACCCTGTATACTTGAAGTAGATACACCCATGTTACACAAGTGCAAATGGATGTTTGCACTGAGGATTGGAAAATTCGTTTTCATCACTTTTTTGTAACAGTAATCTTTTGACAGCAGTATCAGATTACAGGGGGGAAAGCCAGGTAAGACGACGAGGCGGGGAAGACGAATTAGAATTTTATGGCTGCTTTTATGGTTGCTACATAAAAAGGCGTAATCCTACATCTAGAAGAAAACAACCCTGGGCAAATCCATACCTTTCGTTCGTCTGCCATATAGTCTCCCAGGATAGAAAGTGTGATTTGGTACTCCCTAGATGTAAATTTTTGAGGCTGTTCCGTAAAGCATTCCTATTGATGAATGTTTTTTTCAATTTATACCAGTAACGTTCTTAAACAGTTGCTCAGAGTGAAAAAAATGTATTTAAACAACAATAAATATAGTTAATCTAGATGATTCAAATTAAGGCGATCGTAAAATTTATCTTGGTATTCGTTGTACTTTCACAATGGTCAGGAAAAATCACCATCACGATGTCATCTTATCCGCCTGGAGAATGAGTTTGTTTAGAGCTAGATGTCTCTGAATACCCAAGGGAGTTGGGTACTAATTGTTAAGAGTAGGCTAGAGAAAAACTAAGAAGGACTGCCGAAGGAGATGGCAGTAATAATATTGCTGTGGGTGTCTGCATATGAAACACAGCCAAGTGTAGAGGTGTGTAAGACAAGGTCATTTGGCGGATTCGAATCCCAAACGGTCACTTATTACAGAGTCCAGGTCTTTTGAATCCGTTCACTCGTTCGTTACGTTCAGATAAGGTCTTTTCAATACGTTTACTCCTGACCGACACACCTCAAGCCAAGTACAACGCAACCCGTATTACCCGATAATGCTTCTTTGCCGCGAGACTACCAGACCACGAGACTACAAGATTTCCAGTTGCGTCTCGTTTTCAATTCAAATAAGCGGTTGAATTCACGATGGGCTTCATAGTAGCTCTTTGGTAGAAAATCCCATGTGCGAATGTGCTACAGTACGAATGCGTGGAAAAATTGATGTCCTTCGTGGTGCTGCGTCAAGGAAAGCAACATGAAAATTATTCACTACAAAATTTTCCCAGAGTGAAGGGACATGACGTCTATATTGTGTAAAAATTACACCAACAGTAAACATTGTACATTATAAAAATATCATAAAAGAATTCAACCTTTGCACAGATACTTTAATGCCTTAGCTAACTAATTTCATGGGATTGTAAGATATATAAGCTACTTACAGGACTGGTAGGAATCAAAGAATGGTTGGTAACAGGAGCTCTGGTTACCTGAAGAGAATTCGATTCTACTTCAGAGCTCTCTCTACAGGTAGAGAGTGACTGAAAACCAAAGTCTCTCATTCACGAAAATATCCATGGAGCGACTAGGTCATCAAAGCACTCAAGGCCGAAGTTATGTGATTCAAAATTTACGATGAACTTTCAAGCTATTTTTAATTGCAAAATAGAACGCCATGGTTTCATTGAATTTTATCAGCTGAATCAGTCGATCCCACTTACCCCAGGGTCCTTTATATCCTTCATAACTTGGTCTAGATGTAAACTGAACAAAGACTGTAGGAGCACTAGGGCCTTTTTCATTGCCTTGAATTCCATTAGGCCCCCATCAGGGACAAAATCGGCCTTCTTGAATACGCCGACCCTTCGGGGTTAGCGTTGTTTTGCCCTGGCGATGGCGTGTCTGGACGACGAAACAAAATCCGCGAGAAATGAACCGTAATTATCACGCCACATACCCTCGACCTTCGGGCCTCCGACTCCCACCTAATGATCGACTTAATAACACAGTTGAACTTCTCATTCCAATTCTTCCGAATAATAAGTTTTGATTTGATTATGAATTTAAGAAACAGCGGGTGTTATCATGGAACACGCTTTAGTCTTAGACTAACTGTTTGAGAAACGATATATAAACGAGGAACGCAAGTGCGTAATATAATTGTGGAACGCAGCTCTGTCGCAAAATTTCACAGGTAGCCTCTCTGAGACTCCAGAGTTTGAATGACTAACTATACTCCCCCTGTTCAGTTGGGTGAGGTAAATTCGGGTTTTGAGGATTGGTGGCTAAAGCATGTACTATGTTATCCACTTATAGCCGTCAGGCCTTAAGTCACAGCTATTATCAAGTGCGTAATCAGATACAACTTATGGTTCAAGATTATCGGAATGGCACATTGTATACAAGGAAGTTCTCTTGGTGCCATAAACTGAACTGAACAGTACTTTGTTTGCCGCCCACGCGTTCGGATGAAGGTTAAATTCAAAATGTGGGTAAACTTTAATTGAAATAATACTAATGAGCTTCGTGTCCATTAATACGGTTTTGGTTAATTTTTTTCGACAATGAACCTTTGGAATCGACCAAGAAAACGAATTTCAATTCCCCTCAAAAACTGTTGGTTTACGTTTGAAGCCTCCTAATAGAATCCGAAAATCGAATAAAAAGTATTCCGACGTCCTTCACCGTGGACCGATTTTAATGACAATTGTATATGGGTTCCATTTGGGGTCTAGTTGTGCCACTAAGCTTTTGGTTAGTGTCAGTCACTTCTAAGGGGTGAAAAATAAGGGCTGACATTTTCACGGCCTAACTCAAACATTCTATACAGGGTGTTTCACGAAAAAGTTACACCCCCCTTCATTTCCGCAAAATACAGCGTAAAAAATTCCGACCAACGCAATTCTTCATGATTTTTTGTGAGGATCTCAGGAAAAATACGTTTGCGCAAAAACGTTGCGCGCAATCGTGCGCAATTGACACCAACTTCATTTTTTCAAATGGAACCCCCCTTTTTTTTTATTACAGATTCGGATTCTACGTCAAATTTTATGAGAAATTCATACCCAAATCGATTTGTTTTATTGCGCGCAACCTAGCTTTTTGAACGCTCTAAGTTGCGCAACTCCGCAATTGCACAAAAATTTGATTTTGGAGAACCCTTAGTGTGGCACATGTTTTTTCATCATTTTTTTACGCTGAATCACAGGGTGTCCTCCGTTTTGAGAAAAACAAAGATTTAAGAGGAAAAATTAACATTTCTTTCACGAAAACATCAGTTTTGAGGTCGAAATCATGTTTATTTTTTATTTTCTCACCTCCTTTTGAACCACGGGCTTGGGGCCGTCTACGGTGGAGTTAAAAAATAGAAACTGACAGCATGATCATGCTTGAACTGGATAAAATTATCTAAAAACTCATAACGATTTAAAAAGAGCGATTTTTTCACTAAAAACAACCGAATTTTTGCCGGCTATTTTGAAAAATTCCAGTCATATTGAAAAACGGATGTCACCATGTGATTTAGCGTAAAAAAATTATGGAAAAACATGTGCCACACTAAGGGTTCTCCAAAATCTAATTTTTTTTGCAATTGTGGAATTGCGCAACTTAGAGCGTTCAAAAAGCCAGGTTGCGCGCAATAAAACAAATCGATGTGGGTATGAATTTCTCATAAAATTTGACTTAGAATCCAAATCTGTAATAAAAAAAGGGGGGTTCCATTTGAAAAAATGAAGTTAGTTTCAATTGCGCACGATTGCGCGCAACTTTTTTGCGCAAAAGTATTTTTCGTGAGATCCTCACAAAAAATCATGAAGAATTGCGTTGGTCGGAATTTTTTGCGCTGTATTTTGCTAAAATGAAGGTGGTGTTACCTTTTCGTGAAACCCTGTATATGAAAGTATGGTTTTTTTTCACCAATTAAAATAGAATTTAATTTTTAGATCTGAATGAGACCACCCAGAGCTCATTAGTACAAACAGTTTGCTCCCCATGAGATGAGGTTGGACTTACGATGAATCAGAAACTCAAGTGTGAATCGCGAGAGGCCCAATTTCTGTTCAAATTTTAGCTGACCGCAATGCGATGGTTGTTCGTTTCTTTGAGTTGTACTCGGTTTTGTGTCCCCTGCAACCAATGATCAAATTTCCTAATAAAGGCACCCACAACTATTTATTTCATCGAAAGTATGGTTGGTAGGTACCTACCTAGTGACAATGGCAAAGCTGTGTTCTTTGTAGGCGCGTGTTTCATAAGGCGAGTATAATTTGATTGTAAATCTTAGTTACTTTGAAAACATTCGTCCGTGGTCTTGGGTACCATAGGTCTAATTCTATGGAGTAATATAAGTACCTGGAAATGATTGTCCAACTTGATCGAATCGAGAAGTGAATTATAATTGTAATCATGATTCAGTTTTTAAGACGTCCCACAGTAAGACTTGGGCGGCCTTATGCACTTTTAAAAAACCAAATCTATTTCAGACCATTCTGAATCCAAAGGTGTGTGTGAGTGTGACAAAATCTTGTGTACTCGGACCTTAGTTTCCAACCGATTTTTGTGGTTCTTTTTTTGTTCGACGCGGAAATCTATCTAGTTTCTAGTTGTGCACTTCGTCGCAATTACTTATGAAAAAGTAACTTCAAAAAGGTTTTAGAATGTTCCAAAATGGATTTCCATTAAGACATCTTTCAAAATTTTCCATCCTGAAAAGTTTGAGGGCATTGCAATAGCTTCTTATTTGAAAATTCTCTACAACGAGGGAAAAGTCTTAAGAAGGGGTTGTCTCACTCGAAGGCTCGCTGTCGAAGCCTAGCGATGGTCGTCTGAAACTTTCCCCCGTTGTAGTTCGACTCCCACCCACCAGACTGCTACTACTTCCATAATCGAAAGACTCGTTCCTGCTTCACGAAGTGCCAAATTTGGTGGGGTCTACACATGATTCAGGTCACCATTTCGGTTCATCGCTAATCAAAAGGACAAGGAGGCATGGATCTAGAAGGAATTTTCTACCTTGTAGGTTTATACTTGAAAGGAAAAATATGGAAAATTATAATAATTGTCGGTTGTTCTTTTATCACAGAGAAAACATTTCACCCTCGTCATTCCACTCCCTTAACTGCTTAAAACATATTTATAGAATTTTGAGTAAGATATAGTGGACCCCGCGCCCTCACCCTTAGCCACCAAAACATTCCTAGCGGCCTCAAATTTGAAAAGAAAGAAGATCTACGATGAATGAAGATCTACGATAACCAACATGCGCATTCGAGTTCACCCCCTTCCTTATACCGATGGTGCCAGTCTGGCACCACAGCGGTAATAAGTCGTATCGTTGATATTTCATATGCTAGTTTTGGTAGGTATCATTTAGATCATGGGTTCCCAAACTTTTTTGTACCACGCCCCCCTCTGGTTATTTGGAGACCCCCCACGCCCCCCTCTGGTTATTTGGAGACCCCCCACGCAGCACACACACACATATCAGCTTTCCATTTTGCAATACCCTATTTCCACGGTACCGTACATACCAACTCCTACTTGTACAAGTATGTGCCTACTTGATACGGTGAGTAGGTAGATTTTTCGATCACTGTTGAATGCGGTACCTAACGCAGAATGGAAAGATTCAATAATTGTACGTATGGTGAAAATTAAAACAAGTATTACATGAAAAACGAATATAATTACTGATACAAAATTTAACACTGTAACACAGATACATTTTAAATTTAAGGAAGGTGAAACTTAGAAAGACTTTATTTCAAAAATCTGAGGAAATTATTTTTGTATTTTTTTTTATTTATTCCATTTGGGTGTCACGCCCCCCTGGACTTTCTCCACGCCCCCCCAGGGGGGCGCGCCCCCCAGTTTGGGAACCACTGGATGTGAATGACTAAGGATGTGATCATCTAAATTTTAGATGATCACATCCTTAGTCATGGTGATAAAATAGTATATGAAAATACAGTGGTATTTTAATTTTACAGCCTGGGATCCTTTAGTAAACCTTGATAGGAAAAGAGTTAATGCAAAATTGGGTATTTCTCTCCAAGCGAATTTTGATACTCTGGTGACGACGCTAATGTGCAACTGGGAAGTTATTTGAGTCGATTAAAAAAAAAAACTAAAATGGGCTGAGGATTGAGAACTAGGCAGCTGCTCAAATTATTAAATGCTGCTCAGTAAATAACCGTCCTTCCTCCCCCCAGTGGTGTAGCGCACAACTGGGTAGATTTCCACGTCGAACGAAAAAATAACCTCGCAAATAGGTTGGAAACTAAGATCTGAGCAGAGAGATTTTGTTACTCTCACACACAGACATACACCTTTTTGGATCCAGATTGGTCTGAAAAAGATTTGTATGTGGTTATATTTTTTATCTGTTGAGTGTTGTCCTTCTTCACCCCAGATTAATCGCATAAGGACTCCCAAGTGTTACTGTTAATCATGGTTACGATGATAATTCAAAACGCGTTTCGATCAAGTCGGATAATAATTTTCAAGTATTTATGTTACTGAATAGAATGAGACATAATATGTATCATATTATATACACGCCTTATGAAACATACGCCTGTAAAGAGCACAGCTTTGCCATTGTCACCACCTACCAACCATATTTTCACTTCACAATCAAGTTTATTTTGAAGAAATAAACGCTCCACACTCAATTTTAAGAAATGAAGAGTTGTGGGTGCCTTCATTAGGAGTTCATTAATTATTGGTTGGAGAGGAAGCAACACTGTGAACAACTCAAGGAAACGAACAATGATCGTATTTCCGTCAGCTAAAATTTGAACGGAGAATAAATTCTCTCTCATAAGGTCTCAAGGGGATCGACGATTTGTCTCTCAGAGCTCTGGGTGATCTCATTCGATTCTAAAAATTGAATTTTATTTTAAATTGATGAAAAATCAATACCTTATATTTACATTTTGAGCCGTTTTAAAAATTTCAGCCCTTATTTTTCATCCCTTGGAGATGACAGACATCAACCAATAGCTTTGGGACACAGCTAGACCCCAAATGGAGCCCATTTATACCAAATTTCATCGGTCCATGGTAACAAAGGTTTAAAGTGAGGATAATACCTTAGGAATTTCTATTCCTTTAGTTCAGTGGCACTAATGGCTCTCAATTGACTCGTAGGTACTAGGAATCCAGAGGTTTCAGATTTGAGTATTGGAGTTTGAGTTTTGATGTAAAAAAAGAACTATTTCAATATCTATTGCAATTTCAACTAAGTACGGCTTGTGCAATAAATAGCGAGCAGCCTGGGTAGAAAAAAACGCTGCAAATTATTACACAATGGTTTATTATTTTTCTATAGATCACTCGTCTGCAAAGCTACCAACTATCCAACATAAAGAAAAACATCGATCGTATTTCGGTCAGCTATAATTTGAATGGAGATTAGGCCTCTTTTGCGATTCACACTCGTGTTTCTGATTTATCGTACGTCCAAACTTTAAATTCTCGTAGCGAGCGAACGGTTCGTCCTACAGAGCTCCGCGTGGTCTCAAAAAATTCTAAAAATTCTATAGAATCTTAAATTGAAAAAAAAAATACCTTCATATCGAAATTTTTTGAGTTAGGGCGTTTTCAAAATTTCAAAATTCAAATTTGAACCCTTAGAAGTGACCTACATCAACCAAAAGTGCCGCGTACGGCGGACGGCGTACGGCGGACGGCGGACGGACGGCCAAATTTTTATTCGATTTTTGGGTTCTACGTACCTTGAAACGTAAACCATCAAATTTTGAGGGGGTGTTAAAAAAAATGTTTTCTTGGTCGATTCCAAAGGTTCATTATTGAAAATAATAAACCAAAATCTACGAATTTTAGTAAAAAATATATAATCCAGATTCACCTAGCCGACCACCAACATCAACTTTTATTTGGCATCACTTCCTACATTTTATGTCTAGTTTATGTAATATTATTTCTACTTTGTTAGACCTACAGCTTAGGTGGGGTTTATTGTTAATTATGAAGGTCGATAGCCTCCAAAAATTGTATTTGAAATTTCAGGGGTGACGTCAAAAACATACTGATTTGATTCTTGGCATTATCCTAATGGTTGATGAATGTAATGGCTCGGTTTTATGAAAATGGAAATATTTTGTCAGGATTAAGCACTTCGTGGTGTTATCACTCTTACTTTGCTTGGAAAATACTCGTACCTTGTATTAGTGGACTTGATAATGGAACATTTCGGTTTATCGCACATATTCCTCCCAGTGGAAGGCTCTCACCCACCGTTTTTGTCTTCCTTGTCAATAAGGATCGTGCGTTGTGGCGTAGGGTTTCCTCTCCAGTACTTTTTGTTTTATTAGATCATTTTCTTTTTGAAAGCAAGCTGCCGGCAAAACTGAAGTTTAGTACCCATATGAGGGTAGTCAACTTTGTTATTTGTCCCATTTCTATACTTGTAGCTTTGTTTCACGATGGATGACCGTAAGAAACTGAGATCAACACTGAAATGTACAGCTGGTCTAGCAATTATAGTTATGGACGGTGAAGGAGTGAAGTTACGTGAAAGGGATGCAGTTGTGATTGGAGCGGCGAAGACTACGCTTCTTGCCTGCAAAAAATAATCTGTTATGAAAGTGGCAAAGTGAGTTTATGATAGATCTCTTTTGTTGATCAAGAGTATAAAAAATGACTCCTTATCTATTCTTGGTGGTAGGACGAAGCCATAAAACAGATTGTTCAAAAGGCAACAAAAAATGTTTAATTAGTAATTTTTATCTTTTTTCCTACTCCCTCAGCTTTTAAATGATCAAATTAAGTTGTTATATGTATGTACTCAAGTTGGGCATCTCGGTATGTATACTCCGTGGTGTCACTACCCGCGTCCTGCTCGGGTGGCCGTTTTGGGGGGATTTTTTTAAATTATCCTTATCCTTCATCCCTCTCTCCACCTACATCTTCCTCATCTTCCCTTATCCGTGGGTGATAGTGGATAGTGAGTCCTGGGCGTCCTCCTCCTTACAATTTGTTTTATTTATTTTTTTCCGGCGTGCCCCCTTCGTTTTTGAGATTAAAAAAAAACTTGTGTCCACGAACAATCAATTTACTTACGAAATATGCGTTTATTTAATTTAAAAAAGAATATCTGGCCGACCAAAAGAAAACAAAGGTGCTAGTTGTGGTAGGTAGAAAATAAGTACAAAATTTAATTTAAAGTTTAATTTAATTTAATTTAAATTTAAAGTATTTAAATACGCTTATGTACTATTAATATTTACACAGGTTTCCTAATTGATCTGATTACAAGTTCAATCAATTAAAAAATGATATGATTGGAATATTATAAAAATAAAATTCTCCCTGACTATAAAGAGGAGGAAAGGACTGAAAATATTGAGAAAAGGGCAATAGTGCAGCTGCACGTGCTCAGTAGTTCAGCTTACATGACGACTAACAAAGGCAGGAGATGTGCGATTGTCAGGAGATTGTGATTGTTGATGGACGATAGAACCAACATTCACGTATTTCCTCATCGAGTCAGTTCAATACAATCTAAACTTGCTTATAAAATAATGAGTTCCCTGAACTCCTAGTACCTACCCTAACCCAGATTCGGTGCTCCTTCTTGGGGACGTCGTTAAAGTCGCCTTTCTGTGATGTAGGCTGTCCTAAGGGTCGGCGTCCCACTTTCTTATCATAGATCGCGAGGGCATTCAAGTCACTTCCGCCCACCTGTTGTCGTCAATCGACCCATTGCGACTACCTCTCACGCCTTTTCTGACCCACATTTAACTGAGCGGTCTTCGTCAGGAAAAATAGATGATATAGTTTTTCTTCATCGTATTTGTAGTAAATACTTCTCGTTTATTGAGGAATTCTTGCAGATCATTCCACTTTACATATACACACGCAGGACGCACATCATGGGGATATATCACATGTAATGATATTTGGCAAAGAAATTATCCTCTCGATTTTTATAGATACTATCAATGATGTAGAAATTATCCTTATCAACATCCGGATATGCGGAAATTACACCAGGAAGGATTTTACATGCAGTATTTCTCAATCTACTTGATTCATCAAATATAATCTTCAATCTCACGTCATCTATCGTTGTTTTATTTTTTAGGTTGGTATTGGGATTTGGTTTACAAAGTACGGGAGTTGAGCAGGACATAGGCGAAGAACCAAGTATAGCCTTGTGTCAAAGCCAACTGATGACAACTAGCGAGTGATTCAATTATGAGGGATGAATATTTATTGTAGAGAAAATTACAGTGGGTCTAGGACTTCGTCGTGTGACGCAACACTAATCTAAAACTACATGGAGAAAAATTGTGAGCCAATGTCTGAGAATGATGATGTAAGAAGGAGAATATCAGTGGTGAGGCAGATGAGAAAAGAACGGTCAATGAGGGAGTTTAGGGTAAAGTTTTGAAGCAATTCAAAACATACCTATGTGGGCGTTAAGGCATTAGAGAAGCCTTTATAGCAGATCCACTGTAGTGACCAATTGTGAATAATAGCCTTGTCTGATGTCAGTTTTTAGACGTAAAATCATCTATAAATCATGCATACTACTCGTATAAAACTGGGTGGCACTGTGAAATCAGCCACAATTCCTACAGTTACAATTTTTGAGTTAGGATTTGATGTACAGATAGGTTCTTTTTTTAAAAAATGCGTCATCCTTTTTCTGTGATTTTGGGAGGCTGTGACAATCACAATTTGTTTCCAAAAGAACCCTTGAAGTGCCTAATTGGGATTGTCAACCTACTTAAAGTGTTTAAAGATTATTATAAACAATATGATATAAGTAAGTACGTAGATAAAAAATGATTTGTTTAGAAATGATAACATCACCTTAAATGTTTTGTAAGAAGAAACTACGTAGTTTGCACCGTCCTCAAGCTCTTCAAGTAGATGTAGTCGATGCCCCGTCATGGTGAATATGTAGCGCGCTCCTCTGTAACAATTGAGACATCATATTGGATGAGCGATCCTCTATCAATTTCTTAGCAATAATTTGTAGGAACTGTTAACGTCACAAACAAGTAGATTGTATGAACTACTACGGGATTTGGAATTGGCCAATTGATCAGAAATGGGGAACCCTGAATCTTCTTACAAAAAAAAAAACTCTGAAGCTATCATCCGAATTGGATTCAAATAGAGGGAATAACACGTGCAACTAGGATTAGCTGATAGGAAGACAATCAGAAAAGAAATTAAATTATCTTCCAGAGGGTATGAACAGTGAATAGCGATTGTACATACCTAATCATTTTTGAGAAAAAGAGACATTGTTTGTGAAATAGGATTTGGGTCCATGCAATGTACAGGTAACTGGCTAGTATACCATAATTAAAGTAACTCAACATAATTGTACATTTTCTTATCTAATAGCTTGATTTAGCCCAAATAGGTCTCATTTGAGTGGACGCTGTTAAAATTGTTTTCTGAAAACAGGTCACACCCTTCCCCATACTTCGTCTCTTAGTAGGTAGATTACGTTCATGTCGCAGTTTTAAAGTTAATAGCGCATCCTTTCTTAGTGTCGTGCCCTGTTATCATTAACCCACTTGTGAATTTTTTTCACTAAACGTTTGAAAATGTTGCGTTATGGTAATAAGGTTTTTTCGTTCATCATCATAGAAATGTGAGGGGTGAGGGTTTGCATGAGTAATCAGATATACCTACTATCATTTGGAGCGAAGACGTTAACTTTTCCAACTTCTAACGACATGGTCACTTAGTAAGTAGGTCTGTGAGAACTTTGTTACTCAAGGAGATCTGTGTCTCGACTTCAAAGTATATCAGCTAAATAAAACGAGAATATCTCACTTTTCCTTTGTTTCCAAGGCTACTCAGCCACGAAACGACTGCCTAACTAATGTTTTTTTTGTAATATGAGGCATCATAAACTCGATACATCATTGTGATAAGTCGAATTATTAAGTTCATGATAAGCCATTGAGTGAAATGTGTTTGAATCAACGTGAAAGAGTCAACATTTCTGAGAAAGGACGCCACCCATAGCATATAAAAAAGCCTACCAAGTGGGTGTGGCACATAGGTTCCTCGAATCCATAACGAGGTTGCATAGTAGTTTATCTCAAAACATCAATCTCCAAGTACCCTCAGAGGGAACACGTAAATCCGCACAATACCAGAAAATTTCATCTAATTCAGGTAAAAAATGTAGAAGTTGTAGCTGCTATAGCGCAGAGGCTACTATCCAACCAAGGGCAATGCTTTTCGTAGGGGACTATCTACACGCCAATCCGCTCAACTGCTGAAAATTTCATCAAAAACAGTCAATAACTTCGTATAGTTTTGCCCTTCACAAGATAGACATACACACTACACACAGACAAAAACGAAACTAAAATTATTCAGGAAGGTCTAAAACGTTTAAAGCGTAAAGTGCTAGTGGTAATTTTGTTTTTGGAGAACATTTTCTTTTAACCTTGAAAAGTTTTTTTTTTTATTTTTTTATTTTATTAATTCAAGATAACATTTTTAGTAATAAATTACTTTACAGTTTAGTGGGTCACAGAATATTTTATCCGTACTTACAAAGTACAATGGCACATGGATGAAGGTAGCCGCCCTTTGGCAGTCCTTCTTAATTCTTTAGAGTATATAAAGCATTAGTGCATTAGCATTAAACAATTGCTTATAAATAATAAATTTAAATATGTATATATTAATATCACAGTTCGTAAAGTCTTTTAGGGATCAGGAAGAAGATCAACAGGCCTTCTTCTTTTTAGTCTCCTTCCAGTTTGTTGGGCGAGTAGACGGTCTGTGAATCCGTCGAAAATCGGATTTGGGTGGGACGAGATTGTGTCGAACTGCCGTTGGAAGGTTGAAGAAATCACGTCTTTCACCAAGGGTATGTCCAGATCTCGGTGTATTACCGAATTCCTCACGTACCAATCTGCGTTCGTAATTAAACGTAGGGCACGATTTTGCTGGATTTGAACCTTATTGATGTGGGTGGCGCTGGCAGCTCCCCATAAGGAACAACCATACTGCCATATCGGTCGGATCATGGTTAGATAGATTAGTCTCTTGTTGCACAAAGAGATAGGGGAATTCGGTCCGATCAAAGGTTTGAGCAGGTTAGTACGACATCGCAGTCTTTTGACTAACTCCCCTATGTGATCACCATATGTTAGTTTACGATCCAGCCTAATTCCCAGATATTTCACACTGTCACTTACAGGTACGATCGTTTGGTTCAGGGTGATGGGGTCAACTTGAATATTCCTCTTGTAGGTGAATGTGACTACGTTTGATTTCAGAGAGTTCATTGTGGTACGCCATTTCTTATTCCATTCTTCAATGTCAGAAAGGTGTTGCTGAAGATTTCTTGATGAGTCTATACCACAGTTAGACCTCGATAGTATGGTCTGGTCGTCCGCGAACATTGCCAGGGTGGTATTAGGAGAAGTTGGGATGTCACTTACATATACCAAGTAGAGAATCGGCCCCCACACACTTCCTTGAGGAACTGATGAGTTAACACTCTTACTAGTTGAGACAGCATAGTCACATTTTACATGGAATGTCCGATCAGTGATGAAAGATTGTATTACACGATAGTATGTGTCACATACAAGAGGTTTGAGTTTATGTAAGAGCCCGGGGTGCCAAACCTTATCAAAGGCTTTTTCTGTGTCGAGGAAAATTCCTTGACAAATTTCCTGACTCTCGTAGGTATCAAGGATTTCCTCGACAAGCCTATGGAGCTGCTGCTGACAAGAATGAGACTGTCGAAATCCGAATTGAAATAACGGGATGGTATCCATGAAGTGCGGTATCAGTTTCGTAAGCATCAGTCGTTCAAAAATCTTAGAAAATATCGATATCAGACTGATGGGTCGGTAGCTCCTTGGATCTCGCGCATTTTTTAGTGGCTTCAGGATCATGATAATTTGCGCGTGTTTCCATTTGGAAGGGAAATACGTGGTTCGTAAAATCGCATTATATATTTGAGTCAGTAGTACTAGAGTTTTTCTCGGCATATTTTTTAATAGTGGTTGCGTGATTCTATCATTCCCTGGTGACTTTTTGGTAGGCGATCGTTGGATAGCGTTTCTCACTTGAGCAGGACTGAAAAACTCATTAAATCGAGTGAGAATGAGAGGTTCTGTTATTTTATCTTCAACATAGGCGTGAAACTGGGGATATTCGCTCGGATTCGGGCTGAATTGCTCCACTAGATGTTCCGCAAATACAGAAGCCTTTTCCTCTGGGGTGGAGTACCATGTATTATTTTTTTTGAGAGGAGGGGTGGTTTGAGGTTTTTTAATTAATAATTTAGCTTTACGCCACAGTGATCCGCTCTGAGCATCCAGTGAGAGTAAAGAATTCCGCTTATCTTCAGATTCGAGTTCCACTAGCGCTATTTTTAGGTCGGAAGTAGCCTTATTGTATGCCCGTTTGTGCGGTGGATACCTGGTTGATTCCCATAGAGTTCTAGCATTTCTTTTAGCATCTAGTAGAGTCTGAATATGAGGTGGGGTATACGTTGATTGACGATGTGGGTCCACGTTGTTCCGCAATGGGTCGCTGCTAGCAGTTCCTGCAGCAAGCTGGATAACGTGTGTTATGTGGCTCACAGCAACGTCTACATCTCGAGGTGTTTTTAGTGGAAGCGATAGGTTCGTTTCTCTCTCAAGTACCTCCGAGTAGAGTTTCCAGTCAAACGGGTGTTTAATGAGATTTTCGTTTGGTTTCAAGTAGGACGTGGAGCTCATGAGAGATATCAACAAGGGGTAATGGTCTGAAGACATAGCATGGACAACGCTAGGATTTGAGACCACGTTATTGAGCCCTTTCCCCATAAATATGTCCAGGACGTCCGGTGAATGGTTTGGATTGTCAGGGTAGTGGGTTGGTTCTACCGGATGTAGGACTCTCAAACCCAATTGCACAACTGCATCATGCATCAGTCTTCCGCGCGGATTCGTTGTTGCTGAACCCCAACTGGGATGTTTAGCATTGAAATCTCCCCCTATTAGGAATTTTTGCCCCATTTCATGAACAATTCCCCAAATTGTACTCATCAGGAGACGGTGGTGACCTGATCTGTCTGGAGCCGAGTAAAAGGCTCCTATTTGGTATTGTTGGCCGTTGATTTTGAGACCTATTCTAGCTACTTGTGCATCATCTTCGCATATAGGAATTAGTTCGTTATGAGCTATGCTTCTCTTTATCAGTAGGGCCGATCCACCCTTACGACTGTTTGATGGATGGTCAGCTCTGTAGCTTTGATATCCGGGTATGAAAAATATCAGTTCTGATGTCATCTTTGTTTCTGTGAGTAAGACTATATCAGTGCCTGTTTGATTTAGGAATGATTTCAATTCGTGAAACTTATTGTTTAGCCCTCTGCAGTTCCATGTGACTATTCGGAGATTATGACGAGATGGTGAATTCATTTGATTAGTTTAGGTAGTAGTTGTGTGAGCATTGAGAACAGTGGTTGGATGAGGTTGATTAACTGATCGATTTTATTGCATAATAATGAAATTGTGAGCTGGTCACTCTCCTGCTGCTGATTTTTAGTTGCTTCAGAGTATGTTTGTTGTTTTGTTTGGGATGCCGAAGTTTTTTCATTTGTGGGTGGTGCATTTATCACTCTAGGATTAATAGTGTTCGATACATATGTCTTTGAGAACCGCACTTGTTGCTTGTGACAGTTATTCTGTTGAGAAAGATGAACTGGGCACCCTTTATAGTTAGCTGTATGGTCTCTTTTACAGTTCGTACAGATAGGTCGACTGTCTTTATTTTTATTACAAGTTTCGGTACTATGGTCTCCATCACATTTTACACATTTTGGACGACGGTGGCAGTAGTTCTTTGAATGTCCATAGGCCTGACATTTTGTACATTGGATAACGGATCTTTTCGGTTTTGGTGGTTCGACTTTGATTACGGCGTTATACAAGCGCGTTATATTGTATATTTCTGTATTCTTTGCATTTGGCTTAAGATCGACGAAAAATAACGGCATTGGAACTTTAGTGACTGGATGTAGGGCGAGAATCATCTGGATAGGTTCAAAACCCATGGTTTTTAGTTCATCTATAACTAATTTCGTGTCAGTGGTATGATGGAGACCTCGTATGACTATTCGGAAAGCCCGAGAATCCTTGATTTGATAAGTGTGAAATTCAGCTTTGTTTTTTTCTAGAAAGTCTACAATCTTTCTGTATCCATCAATGGTATCTGTCTGAATTTTTACAGATTGACCGACTGTGCGGTGTGTGTAAGTTCCTGGGTTTAGTATTTTCATATCACCCAGGAATGAGTTTATATTAGCAATGTTATAAATGTATATCGGTGGACATTTATCTTTTTTGAAAAGTGAAAACAATGCTTACGCTACCCTGGTAGATACGGAAAGAAAAGATTAGAGAAAAATGGAGGCAAAAGGATGTGGTTGTTAATGTTGTCAATAATTACGTTTTTCGTCAGAATAATATTGTTCCAGGAATCTAGAATTCGGCATGCCAAATCAAGTAAAACTTGATTTCCAATTTCTCAAGTCGGTAGAAACTCATGTTTATACCCAATAAATTATTAATAATAATTTACTAGAAAGTACCAACTTGTAGAATACGCTAAAGCTCTCGTCCTTTTCATTTCACTGTTCAGTAAATTTGATTAGCCCCATAATGCCACATCAATTTGGTGTGAGAGAACAGGTTTCGAGGAAAAAATTACAAAACAATAACTTTAAGGGGTAATAGTGATAGAGAATTAACAAAAGTAAAATGTGAACTGCTTGCGATACCCGGAGGCTGTACCCACTAGGTGCGAAAAAGGAAGAGGTAGGCAAAAACCAGCAAGACCGATAAGTCTTGAAGGAGGGGTAGACCTCTTGCGCCGTCAACCGACCGGTGCGGCAGGACTTCTTCGAAGTTCAACCATTGAATGGATACATTCGGGCCATTACGAAGAATAAACGATGAAGATGGTTGCAAATTTTATTCATAAGATCTAATTTTTATACAAGTACCTAGTACAATTATTGAGTATCGTTTGTCGTTGTAGTGAGTCAATTGGATCTTGGTTTCATGAACTCTATAGCCATGCCGTGAGCGTGTTGGAACTCAACTCCAATGAATACTAATAACGAAATTCCAATTCGTTAATGCTTTCATATTTCAGCGACATTTCCGAAGGAAATGAAGGTCCTTGAAGGACCTTTATAGTTGTGTTACCTATATACTAATTGGGGTTTTCATTTTGTCATTTGAAAGATAATACTCTAGTGAGAGACTTTCAGAAAGATAAGGAGCATCATTTTGAAAGCCTCTCACTAGAGTATTATCCTTCAAACGGCGTAACAAAAAAACCCAATACCTCAGCTAATCACACTATTATAAAGCACTAGAATGTGTCAAAGGATGAATACAACTAGTAAAACTCATTCATATCAGTAATGAGAAATTCTCATTAATGCTAATGGGAGTTAAGCAAAATGAAATTAATTTTTCTGGTACCCTGCATGTTCTATTGTGTGCATTTTCGGGAATAATTTCAGTCACAGCTCACCTGGGGAGGTCCATGCGAATAGAAAGTTTATCCAGGAGGCCTTCCAGAGACATGACGTCACGCCCAGGACGAAATCGAAACTCCAATCCCGGAAAATAAGGGTCGCCATTTTTGAAGAATGTCACCTGAAAATCACAACAGTCAATAATAGTTCCTTGTCCATCCTTTTCGTTTAGAGTTTGAATTTAATCCAACGGGTTCAAGATGCAGATCCGAAAACATTCCAAGTTCTTACAGAAACGTTTATGCTGATCATTATAGTTAAGTCATCACGCCAAAGATACTAATAGGTATGCAGGTATGGGTATTTTTATGCATTAGTACTTGACAGAAATTTATTTCCTCTATTTATTTACTGAATTATTTGTATTTTTTCCTTGAAATTCTCTTCCCTCCACTCTCTGCACTGTGCTAGAAGAGTGCTTTAATAATAAATCTTGACAAACTTTAGTTTTTTAATTCAAAAAGTTCCCTACTGAGTGTTGAGTACTACTTACGACACAATCTGCCATAAAATCTATTTAATAAATGGATATGTTTCATAATTTTAAAAAAATCTTTCTCATTCGCGTTGCTGATCAAAGAATGCTTAATAAACGTAATATGAGTCTAAAATGACGGAAGTTTGCAATGAAATAAAATGAATGGGAAAATATAGTTGGGCCCAAGTTGAATGGACAGTTTAGTCCCTCATAGACAATAACACGGTCATTTATAGAATTAATCGGGGGCCCCGGATAGTAGTGCTCGTTCGCCGACGGGTTTCGGGGTCCGAGACACGAACGGATCCTTGCGGGAAGATCTTGAGATCAAATATCGGGTGCCGGGCGCGTTTTCGACCCAACCCAGGGCGGTGAGGCAATGGGGAGCCATGAGCGAAATCTTCAGAACAAATTATGATTTTCCCTTTGGAAGACAGCTGATGACGTCCGCGATGCCAGGAATTGCAGTCGGACGAAAATTGGAACCTATCAACGGTTATGTTGATAGTTTCCGAATTTACAATCATTAACAGAACCGAGAAGTTGTGCCCGATCATATTGATGATTGTTCGCTTTCTCACACGTACCATAATAGCTATTACCTCCTAAATCACCTCACATTTACTTTTAAATCTGAGCAAAATCAGGTCATTCGAGAGAAATTGTTACTAAAGCAAAATTTTCAATGCAAATTGTCGAAAGAAAACTTGATTTTTAAAGTCCCACATTTTTTTATTTGCACTAATAAAAGGTTACTTATCCATGGAAGAAGGTTATACTCAAGCAATATCTTCCTATCCACGCCTCTCGTATTCCAATTCATGAGAAATTAACCTAAAAACAGAACAGGCCATGCCTTCTCTTTCAATCTTTTTCTTTGAGGGTACAGCCAAGGGGTGAGTCATCTGAAGCTCAAAAATAACTGGCATAAACCGGTTTTTCTCGGGAAGTGCCATGGAAAAGTGCTGCATCTATCGCACGATTTTCATCATTTAGCGGCGTGTAAGTGCGCCATTAGAAGTCGGAAGGGGTCACCCGCAGTGGGCGTGGTTCTGGGTGGGGCCTGTTAACCATCCCCAAATCTATTACAAGTTGAAGCGCCGAGTCCATTTGTCATTCTCTTACTTGCTTACCAGAGAGGTAATTTCTGAAAGATTTCCTCCCATAGAGCAATATGGGCTTAACCAGCAAAACGTTCGACCTTTTAGGTTGATTGCAAGATCAAATAGGCTTATCTCACCTTCGGGGAATTTTTTTCTGCTCACGAAAGATTCCGTGTTTTCAGCAGTCTAAATGACAATTTTATGATTTCACGCTATAAAAACCCATTTCTTAAAGGGAGTTAGTGCGTCAAGACACTTTCAAGGTAGCTGACTGATAATTTATTATTCCTCGGTGCTCGTTCCTATTAATATGATTGCCACCACTGACCACTCAAGCTATGAACCTGTGCAGCTAGGTGTTAACCCAGTTTCTTTTTAACGAGGTTGAAAGTGCCACGAGCCATGAGATAACAAACAACTCACCGTGTTCCCCGAGAAATGCGTTGTAGATGCTTACTAGACTAGTAGTAAAAAAAATATTTAAAAATACCCAGCAAAACGACTGTTGTAAATTGTAATCATTGATCTGTGAGACCAGAAAAGGAAGATTCTTTAATCGGATACATGCTTATGTGTTGCATGCATTTTCGAAATGAGTATATTAATGGTTCACTTCCTCATATTTCCACAACATAGTTATTCAATAAAATTCTATCTAAAATAATGTTTTTTCAAATTAAATTTAAAATTTCAAAAGAAATGAAAAAAGTATGCCAAGTGGGTGTGGCCCATAACTTCCTCGTATCTATAACCCGATTGCATAAATGATCCGATGCATAGGTTAATATCAAAACATCAATCTCTAACTACCTTCCACAACCCTCATAGGGGACCTTCTACTCGCTAATCTGAACAACTCTGAGACATTTCGTCGAAATCGGATGGAAAATGTAGAAGTAGAAGTAGATGGTGGTGTGAGTGTGTGGTAGATGTAGAAGTTATAGCTGCTCCAAGGAATTCACGTTTGCACACCGAAGCAACTACTATTAGTCTGGGGAAAATGATTTTCAAAGGGAACAATCTACACGCCTATCTGAACAATCCTAGAAAATTTCATTAAATTCGGATAAAAAATGTAAGTGTTATGGCTGTTACAAGGATTTTACGTTTGCGCATGCGCACAGACTACTGTCAATTTTAAGGTCTTGATTTTCACAGAGGAACATATACAATGTAATTCGCGTAATCCCATAAAATCTCATCGAAATCGGATGAAAAATGTGAAAGTTGTGGCGGTTACAAGGAATTCACGTTTGCGCATGCGCAGTGGCTACTATTTGTCCGGGGGTACCTAATGATTTTCTTAGGGAACCGTCTACACGCCAACCCGCACAATTCCTGAAAATTTCATCGAAATCGGACAATAACGTTGTATAGTTATGCCGGTTACAAGGATTTTATGACAGACACAGACAGACAGAAACGGAACCAAAAGTGTTCAGAAAGGTCTGAAACGTAGAACGCAAGTGGAAATTTTGATTTTGGAGAACTTTTCTTTTTTCAACATTGAAAAGTGAAAACAAAGCTTCCGCTATCTTGGTAGACTCGGAAGCAATATAAAATTCTCAGATAGTTGTAATACTTACTTAAAAGGGAAGAGAATTTTGAGCCCAAAATCAATGTTTTATCAAATTTTAACTTATCTCCAAAACGATTAATGAAATTTGATTGGATCTCTGTTCCCATTGACAAAAAATTGTGTTTTTTTCTATTCTAAGGAAGTATTGCTTTCGAGTCTAACAAGGCACCAGAAACATTGTTTTCAAAAATTTCAAGGATAAAATAATGGCCTCAACTCGCGTATTACAACAGGTACTTTTAGACCTTCTTGAACAATTTTGGTTTCATGTTTGTCTGCTTGTCTGTCAGTCGGTCTGTGTGTCCGCAAATCCTTATACGAAGTAATTGTCCGAATTTGATGAAAGTTCCAAGGATTGTGCCGGTTGGGGTGTAGATGGTCCCCTAGGAATATCATCTCCCCGGAGTGATAGTAGGCTCTGCTCTTGCGCAAACATAAAACCTTTTTAACAGCAATAACTTCATCAAAATTCGATGGAATCTCAGTGCGGGTGGGGGTGTTGATGAACCCCTATGAAATTCATTTTGATCAGATCATTAGTAGCCATTGCCCAAGCGCCAACGAGAATCCTTGATAACGTAACTTTTACGGTACCCTTTTAATTTCGATAGGATTTTCAGGGGAATTATGATCATCAAATTCGTTTTTTATTTTTTCTCGCACATCACCGAAGGTAGAGAAAATGTGTACTCGTTTTCTCTAAGTAAAAAATGTCCACTCGTAATGTTAATTTCTGATCAGTGTCTGTCTTTCATGGTAAATTCCTTGTCTTGAGTAAAACTAGGAATTTGTGTTCCGGTTTAGATGAAAATTTCAAGGTCCGACATTAGTTTCCTAATAAGTAATCACGTGTGAGTTTCATCTCTTTAGGACCTTTAGTAGTGTGCTCGTGATTTTTCTGAAAAGTCTCGCTTTGAAAGCGATCTAATGGCTCAATTTTTCTCAAATTTAAAGGGCCCGTTATCAGGGGAAGAAAAGAAAGAAAAAACGTCTGCCAGGTGGATGTGGCACATAGCTTCCTCGTATCCATAACCCGATTATATAGATGATCCGATGCATAGTAGTTAATCTCAAAACACTAATCTGTAAGTACTTTCCACTACCCTCTTAGGGGACCATCTACACGCTAATCTGCACAATCCTAGAAAATTTCATCAAATTCGGATCAAAAATTAAGTGGGTAGATGTATGTGATTGGATCAAAAAAATACTTAGCCTCGGCTGGGATTCGAACCCGCGACCCCTGGGGGACAGTTGAAGTTACGGCTGTTACAAGGAATTCACGTTTGCGCATGCGCAGTCGCTTCTATCAGTCCGGGGATGATGATTTTCATAGGGGACTATCTATAACCTAATCAACATAATCCCTGAAAATTTCATCGAAATCGGGTGGGAAATGTGGAAGTTATGGCCGTTACGAGGAAATTCACGTTTGCGCATGCGCAGTGGCTACTATCAGTCCGAAGGTGATGATTTTCATAGGGGACTATTTAAATACTAATCTGTAACATCCCTGAAAATTTCATTGAAATCAAATGGAAAATGTAGAAGTTATGGCCGTTATAAGGAATTCACGTTTGCGCATGCACAGTCGCTTCTATCAGTCCGGGGATGATGATTTTCAGGGGGGACCGTCTACACACTGACCCGCACAATCCCTGAAAATTTCATAGAAATCGGACAATAACTTCGTATAGTTATGCGCGTTAAAAGGAATTCATGGCAGACAGACAGACAGACAGACACGGAACCAAAATTGTTCAGAAAGGTCTAAAACGCAAAACGCGAGTGGAAATTTTGATTTTGGAGAACTTTTTTTTCGTCCTTGAAAAGTGAAAACAAAGCTTCCGCTACCTTGGTAGACTCAGAAGCAAAAGAGTATCCATGCCAAGTCGATTGGCGCCTCTCCTGAGTAGATTGGCGACGCTCCTGAGTAATTTCTAGTGTTGACATATTCCACCCGTGAATGGCATTCTAAGTTACGTGAATGGCATTTTGTCTTCTCTTTCACAATATTGAGTGAATTGTTTATATTTTTGTTGTTTCAATCATGTATTTGAATGCTTCTGGTCTTGGAAGAGGAAAATATAAATTATCAACGTGATGCAAGAGTTAATTTTGAAACTTGAAATCGAGAGTTCTGCTACTTCAACTTTTCTACAATGGGCACGAATGGTTTGAAACGAAAAGACGAATGAATTTTTACATTACCAACCTAATGTAAGGAATAAAATGCAAACGGAACGGCGAAAGAATAATTTAGACCAAAACGGATGGAAGAAAATGGAGGTAAAATAGCCGTCCATCAAACTCTCATGCAAATATAATAAGAAAGGAAATTAAATTCCTCGTCGGAGCCGTTGATTGCACCCACGATCTTTTGATCAACCATTTGAAGGCGGCTTGACCGCATTTTGGTTCATACCTCTTACTCTAGTTCTAGACAAATCTTTGAAACCAAAAAGAGGTCAAGCTCCACATACATATTAAAATCTCCATCAACATGGGTCCGATTTCGTTTTGGCTCCACGTACGCAGTTCTTAGCGATTTGACCGGTTACCAATAAACCTAATATTACGAAATTTGAAATTTTAGGTCTCGTCTGGAGTTTAGTTGTGTATCGTAGTTTGGAGTTTATGTTAGATAACTCTGAGGGGTAAAAATTTTGGGTTGAACTTTTCAAAATGCTCCAGCTTGAATGCTTTCTACAGCTAGGTATTTTGTCGTCAATTTTAAATAGATTTTCATATTTTGAATCGACTGAGTCCATCTACATATTGATGTATTTGAATGGGGCCAGTGCGCTCGGGCTCAATACAATTTCACTGAGTTGCGAGTTATGAGATCCCCACCGATTGACTGGATAATTGGCCTGTAAGCTGTAGACGGAAAAGTTAATTCAACTAGAACATGAAAGCAATGTAAGAGTCAATTTAGAAATTGACCCGGTTGTAATGGACCCGTTCGTGCTAACGAATCTAGGGCGACCATTTCAGTCGAATGTCAAACTGTGTTGACCAAGGAATTTTATTTACCCTGCCGGAGAGACCATTTGTTGTTCGGTACCTGTTTTCAAAGGTACAAAACGTATTTCTTGAGACAATCATGATCACAGCGCATAGAAAACTGCAGTATATTTTGTATGCAATGAATGTAGAAACCATAATTATTTATTGCGACGCATTATATTTAAGGTCAAGAGCTCAAAAAACTTAAAACTTGAAATGGGGGAAAAAATGTGTCAAATTTATCTTTTTAACACTGAAGAAAGTGTAGTCTCGCGTGACGATAGTACAAGGATATAGAACTAAAGGAGCATAAAACATCATTACTACAAGAGGCAGCTTATGTAAGATTGAAAAGATAGGACCTGTACTATTTAGAGTTTGAAAAAGAATTTCAATTTCACAGATTATTTTTGAACTGGGAGTTAATCGTGAAAAACATCGATGACACCGATGATTTTTTTCTTTGGGCTACAAGGCGAGCGGTTGTATTCAAAAATTACTATACGAAGAACAGGGAGCTGTGTTAACAATTTTATAATTAGAAAAAAATAATTCGCCGCTACAATTGATGCGCGTAACTATGTACATCAAAGTAATTAAATCAGCACTTTCCGTGCGCGGCGCTAGGAATGGCAGTTAGACGAAAATTCAACCTGAGTTGGTTGTTTACATTACTTTTTGTTAAAACTTTTACATCAAAACTTTTAAAAGTTAGCACTGATATTAGGGTCATAGATCCTACACCGTATAGGGTCAGGGGAACCTTCAAGTTCGCTAAGAGCCTCGGCTTGAAAGATATAAGTCAATAGCGAATATCAGGCTTTTTACATCACAGGAGACCATAATGATAATCAGCATCACCTGGAAGTGCAAGGGCCTAACATGGAATCACTGAGAAACCCAGTATGGCAGCTTGGACATGGAGCAGGCTTGGCGGGCTAAGATAAGGAAATATGACACGAATGATTTACGACAAGCGGTGTCGGAGCTAAAAGGAGTGGCACCCAACAACATCAGGGTGATGGCTGCAACATTGTCATGGCGCGGAGTGTGGTGCGGGAAAAGCGCCACGGAGTAACGCGAGTTGGGCATCTCGGTAGGCGTACTCCGTGGTATCACCACCCGCGTCCTGCTCGGCTCATATTTGAACTGGTGGTCGTTCTATAGAGGCACTTCCCTTCATCCCTCTCTCCCACCCCCACCATCCTCATCTTCCCTAATCCCGAGGGCCGGCGTCGGGTGAGTCCTGGGCGTCCTCCCCATTATATTTGATTTATTTATTTATTTTGTATTAATGGCGTGCCCCCTGCGTCTTTCAAGGGAGTTTCTTTAAAAAAAAAAAAAGAAAATGCTTGGAAAAGGAGTTCTTTATGCGAAAAAACTGGCAGCGAGTATCGAGCTACTTGGCCAACCAACGAATGAGAGGTACCAAAGAGTCCACCCGTGTTAAGACATCCGTGGGACAACTTGCTAAGAATTAAAACAGGGTGTCCAGCGATTCCCCGAAAACAAATACCCTGAGTTTTCCAGGTTTTCCAGTGTCAATTGTCGACTTTTTCCAGGGTTCTAAATGAATTGAAATATAAATAAATGTGATAATAATTTCTCAAAGTTCAAGTTTTTAAGGACATTTTGAAATGAAATAAACCAAAAGCATTAGAAATATAGAAGCTTATCTCAAAACATCAATCTGTAAGTACCTATCAGTCCGGGGCGATGATTTTAATCTACACTCCAATCCGCATAATCACTAAAAATTTCATCGAAATTGGATGGAAACTGTAGAAGTGGCTATCAGTCACAGGGTGATTATTTTCATAGGGAACCATCTGAAACCCAATTCGCTCAATTCCTGAATATTAAACCGAAATCAAAGAATAACTTCAAATAGTTTTTCCCGTTACAAAGATTTCATAACAGACACAACAGAGGCTTCGATTCTTGGATAAAGTCGAGAATAACTTTAAAATTATCGGAATTTGTTAGTTTACTCGACAGAAACGACCACTTCAAAGGCTTGTCCCCACCTTCGATTGTTTGAAAATGTCGAGAACTTTTTCCCCTCTGACTGCCGGAACTTCCTACTAAAACGTTTGGCGCTAGGGCTTTTACAAGGGTTTTTCGGGAAAAAATGAAATTCCCTGAGGTTTTCCTGAGTTTTCCAGTAGAGTCAAATTCGCTGAGTTTTCCAGGTTTTCTCCAATTTACTCGGACCAACCCTATGAGAACGCTCCCAATGGATTGGGCTTACGATAAATCAGAAACATGAGTGTGAGTCGCAAAAGAGGCCAAATCTACGTTAAAATTTTATCTGACCAAAATGCGATCGGTGTTCGTGTCTTCGAGTTCTACTCAATTTTGTGTCCTTAGCGACCAGTATTCAAATGCCGTAATGAAGGCACCCGGAACTCCCTATTTCTTTGCATTGAGCGTAAAGCGTTTCTTTCTTCAAAATAAACTTGATTGTGAAGGTAAAATATCGTTGGTAGGTAGTGGCAATGGCATAGTAGTGTTCTTTGCAGTCGAGTGATCTATACTAAAACAATTAATAAACCTTTGTGTAATAATTTGCAGCGTTTTCAATTTCCGAGCTTTCATAGCTTTGGATTAGTGCAGGCCAAAAGTGTTACCGTCCTCCAAAATCAAAATTTCCACTCGGATTTTGCTGGTCAGAACTTTGTGAACATTGTTGGTCCCGTTTCTGTATGATGAGGCCAAACAAAAAATTTATTTTGGGCGCACGAAAATTTTGATGAAATTTTCAGGAAATTTGCGGATTAGTTCCCAAATAATTTCCAGTTAGTTCTAGTACAATTTGAATATTTGTAGCTTATGCGCTTGAGCTACTGCTAGGTTTCTTCGTATTCAGATGAGCCGAAAAAGTTAAATTTCTTGACAAATCTACACAAAACAATGGTCACATTTTGAGGAAATTTTCAGGTATTACTTGAATAGACCCAAGATGGCCCAAGATGGATTGAATCAAATAGACAGTTAACAAAATTTTATTTTTCTGAATCATTGAATGTTTTTACAGTTTTCACTACTAAATGGAGCAGGTTGTTTCAGACCAATTTGCATACCGCGCAACCGTGCTCAACTGCGCACAGCTTTCAAATAATAAAATTGATTGTATGGGAATTTTCGCGTTGTGCTCATTAACTTCTTGAAAAGAGGGTTCTCATCTATAGAATTGTTTTTTACCAAATAACAAATTACAGACCACTTAGATCCCATGAACATGCTGATTGTTAAAAAAAAGAGTAAAAATTCCCACCCTATCTTCAAAAACATCCTTCTCTCATTCACCAGTAACTCGATTTTGATTTATTATTTTTATGAATTAATTATGAATGAATTATTGAATGGAAATGGAATTATTGAATGAATTATTTTTATTATGAATCGAACAAGAAACCAATTGAAACTCCTCTCAAAATTTGATGGTTTACGTTTCAAAGTACGTTGAATCCGAAAAAAAATCGTTCTTTGAAGCCAAGCCGAGCCGAGCCGTAAATTTGGTATATCGGCTACATACGGGGTCCAGTTGTGCCCGAAGCGTTTGGTTAGTGTCAGTCACTTCTAGGGGGTAAAAAGTGGAGGAGACATTTTCAAAACGCCTTAGCTCGAAAACTCTCGATATACAGGTTTTATTCATTCATATAAAATAGCGACGATTTTTAAGAAATTTGTGACACCACCCAGAGTTTTGTGGGGCTAACCGTTTGTGATTTTTTGAGGATAATTAATGATCTAATTCGTGAATGTTTAATACGTTTTTTCAATGCTTGTTTTGTGAAATTTATCAGGTCCCTAGCGCGTTGTGGTCCCAAATCCTTTTTAGCCCTCCCCCAGACCATCCCACGTGCCCATAGCCCTAGTCATTAGAAGGTACCTAGTTGAAAGTGGGCTCAGTAACTCAGTGTTGGACGAATGGTTAGTCTGAAACACGAGTGTGAATTGCACATGAACTGCAGACGGTTGCGACTCAAATTTCAGCTGATCAAGTGCAATCTTTTTGTGTTTGTTCGAATAGAATTTCATGTAACTCACTTTGTGCTTCCTTAACAACGCTGGTAGGAACTTTCTGTCAAAATGAACTTGACTTCTAACCCTGCGCGATAATATGATTGGTAGGTACTATTAATGGAAAAACCGTATTCTTCGCTGACGAGTGATCTTTACAGAAAGATAATAAACCTCTGTGTTATAATTTACAGCGTTTGTTGCCGCTCCACAAGCCGTTTGTTTTTCTGAACCCCTTAACGCTCCCAGATCCCAGCTCTTCTCTATTCTGTCCACCTGTACCTACTCCCCTCTACGTCGTTCAATCCTTCAGTCTTCACCAAGCTCTCGTTGTGTTCTGCGACTATTCAGTCCTCCGATCTTAATCTATTTGCTACATTTCTCTAAAAGTACCTCATCCGGCTGGAGTCTTCCTCGAAGAATTTTCTACCTACACTACCCGTATCCAGAGGATGAACTGCTGATCTGCAGACATTGGTTGCCCCTCTACTCTACTATATTCTACTCTACTTTCATTGATGTATACTTTACTCTCCTCCACTCTACTCTACTCAACTCTACTCTATTCGCTCGACTCTCGGCTACTCTTTTCTTGTCAAATTTCTCTTCGATTTTCCCTGGACTTCCCATCCCTTCACGATCTGGTCAGATCTTTTTAATTTGTTTATAATTTAATTTTTTAACGGCAAATTTAAGAAACGGCACCCTTGGAATTTTACTTACTTGTGAAGGAGTTCCTTAGGCAGCCCAATTATTAATTTATTGTTTCAATAATTCATACAGTCCATTTTATTTAAATACATTATTCGCACTATTTTTTTTTTTTACGATGGAAATAGGTTTTTTTCAATTATGAATACCCTTTCTACGTAAACAGTTAAAACAATTTCACTCGTTTACTCATCAACTCCATTGTTTAATGATTATAAGCGTGATTAGCCACACACAAAAACTTGACATTACTTTAAAATTTTTCCTACAGTATCTAAGTTTTAGACGAATCATCAGATTCAGAAGAGAAAAGGGATGATCATCCAAGGATCATCGATGGTAGGTGAGCGAGGGAAGGTATAAATAACGACCGTCTCTTCCTCCATTAACGGCCTCTAGTCTGCACAGACAGGACTAACTGCTTTTCATATTTATGAGGCCAACTTTGGCCCGTAGCAGAACCTTGAGGAGTCTCTTCTTTCATATCTTTGCTTTCGATCCCAAGTGAAGGTCTCCGAATATTTTGAATTTCCAGCATGGAGATTCTGCCGAGACAGCTAAGGTCATTGGATTTCTCGAGGTTATTGCATTAATATTCGACTATTAATACCATTAAAAATGTGAAGATCGCAAGAATAAAGAGAAGAAATAGATTTTAATTTTTCTTTTAGAGAATAATGAAAGTTGGTATGAATACCAACTGGAAAATAGTACTTTCGGGCAGTGATGATATTACAGCTAGGTAGGTAGTTTCTGCTAAAATAAATTTGATTGTTTACCTCGCATGATAATATTGATGACTACTTGATCTTAATATTAACAGTTTATTTGATAACTGTTGGAAAAGAGGAAAAACCGAATTATTCGCTGATGAGTGATCTATACAGAGGAATAATGAACCGTTGTGTAATAATTTGGGCCAATTTAGTTTACATATTTCATCAGTCACCATTGTTTGTGTGTAAGTTAACATAAATGGCCACGAGCTTAGTTGCTGAAATGAAATTAGACATGATTCGAAATGCGATTTTCAAGGGTTCTCTCGTTCCACGCATAATCAAGTCAGCAATGCTCAGATAGGCTGGTCATGCAGTTATTATGCCATTATGTAGATAGTATGGGAGAGACAGAGGCTCTCAAAAAGCTGTTTTTTGGGGATATTGGGGGACGTAGAGGACGTGGTCGAATGGAGTGAAGGAGGACCTCCACAAGATGGGTGGTAAAGTCTGGAGGACGTAGGCGACGGATCGAGGCTTGTCGAAAGCTTGTTGAGGAGGCCAATGTCCACTCAAAACTGTGGGGCCACAAAAAAAAAATCACATGGAACCATCTTCGAAATGCTCCTCAAATTGGATGGAAACTTTGGAAGTTAGACTCGTTACAAGGATTTTAAGTTGGCGCATGTGCCATGGCTACCGACGATCCGATTACGATGAAACTCCATTTCTTCCATTTTGTCCCATTTGTACTCTAGCCCACAGTCTCTGAGAACTGCGGACAACTTTTGCTGCAACTTCAACTACAAATACTTTTACCAGTGACAAGCATATTAATTAAACCAGTTTAATTTTGGTAATTTAAGAGATGGAGCAACTCGGAGAAGATTTGCTCAATGTAGGAGCAGGTTTTTATCCTTTTACTTCGTGCCTTAAGTTGTTTTTTTTTTCAATTGAGATTGAATCATTAACCTGGATAAGTCACCGGGTTTGGCACTTGTCGATCACGCCCGCACGCGACCAGTTGGAATTAAGGACAAAAGCCTTGTCCACATCTCGCGGCCTCTGTGTGCACGGAGACTTAATGTTAAAAAACAGTAAAATGTTTTTAAAGTAAGATTTTTCTTAATGCTGACGCATGCGTTCTGAGAGAGAGTTTATTTACAAGTTCGCCCATGGAATATGCGTGATTCAATCGTAAATTACCAGAGTGGTATTATATTCGAGAATTGGATTGGATGGAATGAGCAAACACGTAATAATCAACCTCGAACGATGAAGTAAGCAACCACGTGATGCAATGAAGAAAGCTACAATGTGGTGCAATGGAGTAAGCTACCATGAGGTTCAATGGAGTAAGGAACCACGTGGTGCAATGTATTTAGCAACAACATGGTGCTGGTAAGGTAACTTCTCTGGATCCAATACTGAGTGATTACTATTAGCAAACCTTATTTGTGTTCCAACTCAATAAAACATATGATTAAGCATTTTGATCAAGTATTTTTTTTTTGTACTTTACTTTTACGAGGTAAGGTTTTTATAAAATTTACTTAATGTCCAATCAGGTCAAAAAGAATTTACATTTTTTTCGACACCACAAGTAATGTCGTTGTTGAAGAACTATGTACATCTTAGTGTTATTGTAGATTCCATCTTTTTGTAGCATTAAATTTGTGGACCTCAAAGATCGAAATTCGCGCACAAACTGTGAAACTTTACATATTTTGTATAGTTAACATTCCGATTTTGGTTAAATTTTGAGAGTAATAATAGTATGGTAAAAATGAAGTCTTTTATTTTAAATTATTCACCCAGTTATATCTCCAAAGTATTAACTGTTCTTTAGTTTTTCGTAAGGTTTGTGTAGAAGTTAGGAAAGTGACTATAAAACTCAGTTTGATTCATAAAAACAATAAGTGCTTTAAAACAGGGAGTGAATCATTCATGTTTATACCTTGTTGACGTTTCCCCAGCTGGCGTTCATTAACTGCTATCTCTCGTTTTGACGGAATACTCGTTCCCTGGAACCAGGTCGAGACCTGGAGTACCTATAAGGTGATCCTGGGCCATTGGTCCTAGATGGGGAATTCATTCTTGAGCGATTGGTCCACGGAGATGGAGATTTGGCTCTAGTGTCCTCCACAATCTCTCGGTACACCCTTTGCGGCCTTTGTCTTTCTGTTTCAGGAGTGCTTGGGGGCTCTTCTTCATTATCTGGAGGCTTCTGTTCTTCATCAGGAGGCTTCTTACTTGGAGAAGGTTGCTCTTGGGGGGCTGCTGGTGCAACTTTGGGTGGTTCAGGAGCAGGTTCTTTAGGTGGTTCTTCTTTGAGTGGTTCCGTCGCAGCAGGTTGTGCTTCTGATGTCCCATCAGTAGGGGTTTCATCCGGTTTCTCGTCTGGAGCGGACATATTAACTTGACGATCACTGATGTTTATATTGGAGACTACTACTGATTCTCTCGGAAGGAACTCAATTCGATCGGAGCAACAGCATGAATGCTGCTTAAGACCTCGTGATGAAGTGACGACTTGTCCTTGTTGGCGAATGAAACCCTACGGGAGCGAAGGTCTTGGAATAATTACGAAGTATGAAGCTGGCATCTGGCGGAGCACCCGAGTAGAACTAAGGGAAAAGGGTTGGAAGGCGAAGAGGTGGGGAGGCGGTCAGTTTGAGTCAGTAGGGCGGGTGGTCAGCTGGGAGCGGTGGGGGTGGGAAGGGCTCGCGTGCTGCCCCTTGCAGGTGGTCAAGGCAATCAATGGCCTAAGACAAAGAAGGGAGGTTGTAAGTCAGGTCTAAGAAATGAGAAATGACTGAGCTGGATTAATTGGTTTCTGTCGAGCCTTTTGTGGGGCAGTGTAATTTTGCTTTTTTGGAGGTCGAAAAATAGGAAATTAGCAGATTCCTTGCCATTGGGTGGAATAGAGGGATACTTAAGTGCAGCGTGTAGGGTGCATCGCTCTCTTCCGCTTACAGGTGGTTTCTGGTTGATACCCTAAGATCTCCAAGGATACCCCTCCTGATCATGTCACGTGTGATTTTATGATAACAATCACATGTAATGCTTAGTTAAGTAGTATTTACGTTACCCCATACAAACGACTGGCGAAATTGCTGAGCTACGATAGTATCAACACTAGGTGTAATACGTTCAACAACGGTTGTCGGTCCTTTGTAAGCAACAGTTGAAAACAGCATTGATAGCTGAAGCCTTGAAATGAAATGTCACGTCTAATTGATGTTTAATGAGCCGCCTATCTCAGTTGAATATAAGGGCAGCTCGACACTACAACAATTTCAGAAGTACCGATTCGAATGTGAGAGTACCTATAAAATATTGTAATGCCCATTCTCAACATTGTAAATACCTATGTGTCATTCTAGCTCACTCCCAGTACGAAATAAAAAGCGCTGAAAATTATTACACAAAGGTTTATTATTTCTCTAAATAGATCACTCGTTTGCAAAGAACACGGCTTTGCCATTGTCACCATCTACCAACCGTAGATACTACCTACCTATGACATATCTACTTCAAAATTAACTTTTATTTGGAAGAAATAAACACTTCACACTCAGTACGAAGAAACAGGGAGTTGTGGTTGCACTAATTATTAGGAAATTGGATTACTGGTCGCTAAGACCCAAAACAGAATACAACTCGAAGAAACGAACAACGATTGCATTTTGGTCAGCTAAAATTTGAACGTAGATTAAGCCTCTCTTGCGATTCACACTCGTGTTTCTGATTTATCGTAATTTCAACCCTTAAGTTCTCGTAGGAAGCGAAAGGATTGTCCTACAGAGCTCCATGTGTTCTATGAAAATTCTAAAAATTCAATACTATTTAAAATTGGAGAAAAAACAATACCTTTAATTCTACATTCTATTTTCGAGCTAAGGCACTTTTGAAAATGTCAACCCTTAATTTTCACCTCGTAGAAGTGACTGACATCAACCAAAAGCTTCGGGGCACAAGCAGACCCCAAATGGAGCCGATATACCAAATTTCATCAAAATCGGTCCATGGGACCTATGGAAAGTGCGGAAACGGCGGACGTCAGACGGACTGAAAATTTTTTAAATTCGATTTTGGTTTATTATTTGCAATAATGAACCTTTGGAATCGACCAAGAAAAACAAATTTAATCCCCCCCTCAAAATTGGTTGGTCTACCTTTCAAGGTACGTAGAATCCGAAAATCGAATAAAAAACGTTGCAAATTATTACACAATGGTTTATTATTTTTCTATATTGATCACTCGTCTGCAAAGCCACCTACCATCCAACATGAAGAAAAACATCGATCGCATTTCGGCCAGCTTTAATTTGAACGGAGATTAGGTCTCTATTGCGATTCACACTCGTGTTTCTGATTTATCGTACGTAAAATCCTTAAATTCTCAAAGGGAGCAAACCGTTTGTCCTATAGAGCTCCGCGTGGTCTCAAAAAATTCTAAAAATTCTATAGAATCTTAAATTGATGGAAAAACAATACCTTTATATCCAAATTTTTGAGTAGGGCGTTTTCAAAATGTCAAAATTCATTTTTTGACCCTTAGAAGTGACCTACATCAACCAAAATCTTCGGGGCACAACTAGAACCCAAATGGAGCCTACATACCAAATTTCATCAAAATCAGTCAATGCTAAGTGGGGAAAGTGCCGTGTACGGCGTACGGCGGGCGGACGGCCAAATGTTTATTCAATTTTGGTTTATTATTTTCAATAATAAGCCTTTGGAATCGAGCAAGAAAAAAAAAATTTTAACCCCCCCTCAAAATTTGATGTTTTACGTTTCAAGGTACGTAGAATACGAAAATCGAATAAAAAAATTTCCGTCCGTCCGCCGTACGCCGTACGCGGCACTTTTCTTAGCAACACTGGACCGATTTGGTTCAAATTTGGTATATGGGCTTCATTTGGGGTCTAGTTGTGCCGCGAAGCTTTTGGTTGAAGTAGGTCACTTCTAAGGGGTGAAAATTAAGGGTTGAAATTTTCAAGAGTGCCCTAGCTCGAAAACTCTCGAAATAAAGGTATCGTTTTTTCACCAATTTTAAATAGTATTGAATTTTTTAAAAATTTTGAGACCACCCGGAGCTCTGTAGGACAAACCGTTCGGTCCCTACGAGTACTTGAAGGTTTTCCTTCGATAAAACAGAATCATGAGTGTGAATCGCAAAAGAGGTCTAATCTCCATTCAAATTTTATCGGACTAAAATGCGATCGCTGTTCATTTTTTCGATTTGTATACAGTTTTGCCTTCTGCGTAACCATTAATCAAATTTCCATATGAAGCTTTCTGTTTTTCCAATCGAGTGTGAAGCGTTTAGTTCTTTCTAATAAACTTGATTGTGAAGGTGTGAAGCCAGTATGGTGTGGTAGGTAGTACCTAGCTGGTAGGTAAAAAAAAGTTGGTAGGTAAAAAAAATGTTGGTGGGTAAAAAACGCTGCAAATCATTGCTCAAAGGCTTCTTCACTCTTCAGATCACTGATCAGCTGAGTGAGCTCCAAAGCCATTTTTAATCCTACTGAATGGAAGTGCTCTTCCAGGCGTCTCAAGCATTCGAGGAGATCTTCTTCACTCTGCAAGACCACTGATCAGCTGAGTGAGCTCCAAAGCCATTTTCAATCCTATTGAATGGAAGTGCTCTTCCAGGCGTCTCCAGCATTCGAGGAGATCTTCTTCACTCCTCAGATCACTGATCAGCTGAGTGAGGTCCGAAGCCATTTTCAATCCTATTGAACGCAGGAAGCTGAAATTTGAGAGGGAAGGGCAAGGGAGAATACAGATGGTGGTAGGTGCTATTGATGGAGAACCAGTGATCTATACAGAAGGGTGATCTATACAGAAAATAATAAACCTTTGAGCAATGATTTGCAGCGTTATTGGATTCTAGGTACCTTGAAACGCAAACCAGCAAATTTTGAGGTTGTGTTAAACAATTTTTTTCTTCGTCGATTCCAAAGGTTCATTATTGAAAATAATAAACCATAATTGTCCGTCCGTCCGCAGTACGCCGTCCGCCGTACTCGGCACTTTTCTTAGCAACCCTGGACCGATTTTGTTCAAATTTGGTATATGGGTTCTATTTGGGCTCTTGTTGTGCCGCGAAGCTTTTGGTTGATGTCAGTCATTTCTAAGCGGTGAAAATTGAGGGTTGAAATTTTCAAGAGTGCCCTAGCTCGAAAACTCCCGAGATAAAAGTATTGTTTTTTCACCATTTTAAAGTAGTATACACCTTTTGAGACTACCCGGAGCTCTGTAGGACAAACCGTTTGCTCGTAGGGAGCACTTAAAGGTTTTCCTTCAATAAAACAGAATCACGAGTGTGAATCACCAAAGAGGTCAAATCTCCGTTCAAATTTTATCTGACTAAAATGCGATCGCTGTTCGTTTTTTCGAGTTGTATTCAGTTTTGCTTTCTGAACAACCAGTAATCAAACTTCCATAATATGGAAGCTTCATATTATGAAGCTCAAAGGTTGTTAATTATCTGTATAGATCACCCTTCAGTATAGATCCCTCCCTACCAACTATAGATACCTACTTCCTACTAGGTCATTTTGAAAATTTCAACCCTTCATTTCCATTTGGTCGGTGGTTGGGGTTGAAATGTTCAAAAATGCCCTAGTAGGTAGTAGGTATCGATTTTTGGATTCTACTTACCTGGAAACGTAAACCAACAAATTTTGAGGGGGAGTTAAATTTTTTTCTTTTCTTTCATTATTGAAAACGATAAACCAAAACGATTCCGGAATACTGTCCAAATGTCAATAATAACGTTACACTTATATAAAGTTTTTCGAATAGTTAGTCCAAGGCTAAAGCATGTTTCATGCTAAAATCAAGGATGCATTCGTTGGCAAGAATTTTTGGACAACCCCCTATTTTCTAATCAAAGATAGATTAGATATAATTAGATAAATAACTATTAGATATTACCTAATCAAGAGATGGAATGTTGGAATCCCAAAATTTCTTACAGAGATTCACACATATTGTCACTCTCTCATCCTCCTTCATACTACAGCAGTGACGTACTACCTAATAGTTTTGGAACACATTTATTACCTCAATGATAGGTACCCACTCTCATTCCTGTTTTGCACTATCGACGCATGTTGTAATACTAACCAGATGGATGTGGAATCCACTTGCGTATGTTTGTCTCTGCAGATGGGCACGGCGGCGACTTCAATGCGTACCTACCTACCCACCAACCTATCTGAATAAGTCGTCATTTTTATTTTTTTCCTTTTTAGTGGGATGCCATCATCAGTTTTGAGGTCGGTCCGTTTTTTTGATGAAAAGGTTTTTATTTTACTATTTTTGTATTTTTATTAGACGCTCAAAACTAAAACTATTGGCCTAATAGTAATGATGTCTTAATGATGCCAACCCAAGCAATGTCTGAAGTTTTCGAAACCGGATGAAGTAGAAAGTGTTAGGTGCTGTCAGAAACAGAAGCATGAAGACATCATTGAACATTTTGAGTTGTGCTCCAGCCCTGAAAAGTAGTGACCATAATTCTTCCACGACAACTCCTCACAGGCACGACATCATACAGATATCTTAATACATCAACAACCTTACTAACTCCCTATTGAAGATTCACGAGTTCTGGAGTGCCTTAATGGTGGTTACACCCATGAATTGTTAGTTTTGAAAAGATTAGATGAAATATATTCTCAACCATTCCCCACATAGCTACCTACGTTTAGTAAGTACCAACTAATGATATTGTTGATACGAGTTTCTTCATCAATCAACAAACTGGTCAGCTGGTATCACTATTTTGACGGGGGTCACTCTACTGCTGTTTATCCTAGAGCTATTGCAAATTTGTGATATCAAAACTAACAACTTTGCCTGAAAAACACTTTCATCGGCTTTCCGTGATAATAATTTTTGGCAAAACCCTCTAACTAAATGATGGTGATTCAAGAGTTTCCAGGGTTGAAAATTGATTACCTGGTACATGTTCTCGCTAAATCACAGCGCGGTTTCGGTTTTAACACAGAATGTGTTTTGTTACACATGAGATTGTGGCTTATCGGAAACCTAGAATCATAGATTTGTTGATCATCTCCATCCAGGAGGACTGTAGAGGAGCACTCAACTTTTTTTTTTTTAATTTAGAAACCCATTTTGAGACGACAAGGGTTGGGAGGATCTCATAAGTGTCAGATCAGCTAAATTTGCTCCTGGTAGACCCAAGAAGCAAACTTAATTCTGCAGACTCTTAATAACATCCTGAGATCCTCTATGATTTGCTTCTTCAGCAACCAAGAATCAAATTTCGTTATGAATATGAGAGCACCCAAAAATCTCAGATAACGATGTTTTGCAGGTAAGTACTTTCTGCCAAAATAAAATTGGTAGTGATACTAGCGCAAAAATAACATTGTTGGTAGTTACTGATAATGGAAAAGCCATATTATTTGCACGGGAGAAAAATATTAAACAGATTTTTTTTCTTTTCTACACAGAAAATATTAAATAGTTGTGAAATAATTTGCAGTGTTTTTTGAACAAAATCCATCATCGATTCATAATGAACCCCTAAACATTAAGTATTTATCGAATATAGATTGTAGACTTCATGCTTGAGGCAAGCTGATCTTAATTGTACGCACCAACAAAATTCCACCTTGGCCCATCATGGCACCAGATTAACTTTACTGAGGTTTACTTTAATGAGGTTTACTCTATCGAGATTTACTTATTCAATATCTATAGTTGATCATGAATTTTGATATGCTATTTAGTTGCAGGATTGTCCTAAGAAGGATTGCCCAACATGTTTTGTGTAGTGATTATCATAAATTACCTTAGGAACTGGTTTCCAAGTAACTATTATACATTCCCACATCTCCCGCAATGTAAAAATTACTTTAAAAAATAATATTTACCTACTAGTCTGCATGCTTGTACCAGTTGATGTAGCTACGAGTATTCTGCGTTACGTACATTACTATATTCGTACCATTGCACTGAAAGCTAACAATACGTACTCAGGTACCGCATTTTACCAGGAAACATTGAAGGACCATAACACTATTTAGATGTATACTATTCCTTTCTAAACAATAGTACAAGGATGTTCTTAAGAGTTAAGACATTTTGTAATTTAATGGAGTTAAAAGAAAGTCCTTGTGACATGATCGTCATTTGTAAATCGTGCTTTTATTTTGACAGGTTGTGACATTTTTGTTGTGGACAAATTTTCGGAATGGCCCAGCTACAAGACATAACCATACATTATTATGTAAAGAAAAACAAAGTTTTCAGAAACAAAATTCTTCATGGCTTGGTCGAAGTTAGTTCAGCCTTTTGGACATTGTTCAGATAATGGGGCGTATTTCAGCCTTTGGAGCCCCCCTCCTTTGCCAAGGACAGTGTCTTTGATTGATCAACAGCCGTGTCAGAATGTTTATACTTCTTACTTACGCGTTTAAAAATCATATTTGTACCAGGTTCAGAAAAAGTGTAGGTACGTGTAGTTAGGCATAGTATAGTTACCACGTATTGGTAGCTTCCAGGTTGTTTATCTCTAGGCTGAATAGCTCTAAGATGTTTAGTAGTATTTTACCAACTTACCTTTCTTGCTTTCCAAAAATTGAGGCTGTCGTGCATGGCTTCCGTCTGTTGAGTCTGGTAGCTGCTACCGGCTCGTGCCCTAGCAGTTTTGGGTTTAGTAGGAGGTAGCGTGGTTCTAGGCCGACTCTGGCTCCTCGTGCCTTCTCCCGCCCTTGGTGTTCCTGTTCAAAAACGAGTTGGAGTTACAGTGAAGGTAAAGGACAGAATGGGAAATGAAATATTTATTTAATTTTGACCTTCAAGGTGTCGAAATAAACTATCGATTAGGAAGGTGGAGAATTCTGCAAGGTCCGATAGGCTCGATGTGGCTCAGCAGTCGCACAATAAACGCGGGAGTGGAGAGCTACAGAACGAACAGTTTTATCCCAAACACACGAATTTCTCCTTCAATGCTATTTTTCACAGTCACCGGTAAGTACGAGTTTCTTGGTAACACTGAAATGCTTGGGCCTTCTCAGTGGCCAAATTAATTTTTTTCGACATTAAAAAAAATTATTCACGATTTTAAAATTTATTACCTATTTAATTTTTATTTTATTTAATAATTTTTGATTCTGTCGGGTTTTTAAAATTACCTTGTCGACATATCAACACTACCGAGTAGCATTCAAGAGTCTCGAGTGCTTTAAATGTTCTCAATTTTGGTCTATGATCTCGTATCATTATGGAGAAGTGCTTTATTGGAATCTCACACTACAAGTAGGTACTAGCAGGCAGCATCCCAATCCTCCAAAATCTGGGTTTCCTTTCTATTACAAATGAAAAAAATGTGGTGTAGTTTGGAGTTGAATAAAACCAGAGTCGTAGGAATACCATGGTGATATAAAGCAGGACATCCCTGGAATCGAAGGGACTGATTCTGTAGTTCACACCTTGAATCTATTACGACGAACTTTTTTGGTAGGTATAGGGAATTATTATCAAAACCATTTACCGACTTTTGTATTGGGTTAAAAAGCCCAGACGAATTAGACCAAAAATGGGCAAATAGTAGGAAATTTCATGTACTTTAATTCTGGTAATAGTGAAAAATCCGCTAGAACGCTTACTTTTAGAGGTACATGCAAAAACCCAAAAAAAAGTCGAAAAATAGGAGAAAATTCACCCCCCCCCCTTCTCGAGCTCACCCCACACCATAGGGGACTTTTGACGTATGATTAACCAAGTATGAAGGAAGACGCTGGTGAAGGAATTTCTTTACTATGAATTATTTCTCCTATTTTCTCTAATTCGTCTGGGCTAATTGGGCTATATATACAATTATGTTTTGGTACAATGAAACCACAGTCTAGGGTTGGTGAATTTGTATCCGTAATATCCAGTTCTAACCAATATGTACTCTTCTTCCATCTCCTAAACAACGGCTTGAAACAAATTGCCGCAAAAATCTGGTCCCAAACTACGGAGATCCAGTTGGTCTGATTCGACTCAGAATTGGTTTCGGCTCACTCTTTTCAACTTTCCTGAGATAATTATGTATTTAGATAATTGCACTAGAAAGGAATTTTTATTGAAATTCGGCACTCCAAAAAAACCCACAGGAACTATACCAGATCCGTTGCAACCCCAATTATGTTTATGTTTTGGTTAGTATACACTAACAGTTGGAGATCCCAGATTTAAAATTTGCATGCTAATTCAGAATATGGTTCTCTCGATTTTGTATTTTACAAAAACTACAGAAACAATGTGTATTACACAATATACAAATAACCCCATCATAAAACTGCAATGGTTACATCAGAAGTTGTACGGTTCTTACTGGTACCTGGTTGTTTTGTTTCGGGCATATCTGGAGGGGTGCTCTGTTCTTCCTCTTCTTCCAATGTTTCTTCCGACTCTCCAGGCTCCTGAGGTCCTTCCCTGCCCCTGGGCCCCAGAGCAGTCTTTGGCCTGTCTTCAATGTCAAACTTGAAAGAATAAAGAAAAATATTACGTAATGTCGAGAACTTAAAAATAATCGTACAATTTATTGACAAAAACTGTCGTCAAACAATCTGAAATACCTAATAATAAATTTTAAAAAATTGAGAATTATAACAATTTTTAATTGTATTACCAACTGAGGTTTGGGTGACGGTCCGTCGACTTCCACTCTGTACAAGTATGCTTTAATCTCTCCCCGCCAGAGGGCGTCATCTAGAAGCAAAATAATGATATCAGTTTTTTGAGTAGTTTCGACATGATTTATGTAATCAAACAGGAAGTGCAAGTTTGTAGTTCTACAATTTATGAGTTTATCCAAGTAGTTCCTACCTATTTTAATATATACGGTAGCCACTATTTTTGACGCTTAGAGATTTGATATTGAGATAGGAAGACTCCATGCAATAGATCATACTTATAGTAAACACGTATAACCTCCCCATTATCGGAAGAATAGAAAATCGATGATGAGACATAGTCTGAAATTATAGTCCTCCCATCAATGAGCATTTTGAAACTCTGCAACTGAAGTTGACCAAAGTTGAGCTTACCAGCGTCGGGAGCAATAGGGTTGAACATGGGGGACCTGTAGTCATGGCCCAGTCACACACGACCGGGGGGTGATTCTGAAACGACACGAGGGACTGGGCAGCCACAGCCATCAACGTGCTGCGCTCTCCTGGCCTTGGCCAACTACTTTAAGTCCCATCTAACACGCGAAACCATATACAGACTTGAAGAGGGTGAGGTTTTCCTTAGTAAAGGGACGAAGGTAATCAAAGAAACCCTTCGGATGAATCTAATGAGCAAATGTTTACATTCATCCTGGTAACACTCTAAACATTATGCAGGATCAGTGATGTCTGTGCCAGTGAAAAACTTCTTTAACTTGAGAGCAATGATTGATTTAATCGACTCCACATGGAAGTAAAAGGTCGTTAATGTTGTGTTGAAACAGTTCAAACAAGATTAGTTTCTTTGAACGAGGGTTATACATTATTCCTTCATTAGTAAAACAGTATCCCCGCACGTGTAAATTTTTGTACTTGGTACTTCGAGTTTACAATAAGTTGTCATGTCAAGACTACATCGGAGAGTCTTCAAGGGGGCACAGCGTCCATTTTTGTACTAGTTCTGAAGAAACTACCAATTCTATACACATATGCATCGTATAAATAAAATGTAAACGAATGGTTCATATTTCATAATCAATTTGTACCATTCATCTTTTAAATTGTCCTAGTGGGGCTGCCCCTGAGGGCCTCGAGATATCTATCAAATTTTAATTGTTGTCGCTTGAATTTGAAAAGAGTTGCACTCCAACTACATCAATAACAATCAATTTTTTAAAGCACCTTTATCTATGCACTAAGATCTGTCCTGCACGGAAAAAACTACAACATAAGTCAAAACCTCAAAAAAACTTATCAACTTATTACACAGGTTTGGTGACTGGTGTAAACCGCATAGTTGGTTACACCATGAAGTTTTTAAAAACCTAATTTGTGAGTTTCACCTTCAAGAACACTGCAAATTATTACACAAAGGTTTATTATTTTCTGTACAGGTTACTCGCCAACAAAGAACACAGCTTTGCCATTGTCACTACCTACCAACTAAGTTTTCTCTTCATAATCGAGTTTATTTAGATGAAATGAAAGCTTCACACTCCATTCTAAGAAATAAAGAATTCCTTCATTTAGAAATTTGTTTACTGGTTGCTAAGGACGCAAAACTGAGTACAACTTGAAGAAACGAACAGCGATCGTTTTTGGTCAACTAAAATTTTAACGAAGATTATTAGGCCTCTCTTGCGATTCACACTCGTGTTTCTGATTTATCGTGTTTCTAATTATTTGTCCTCCAGAGCTTCGCGATGTCTCAAAAAATTCAATACTACCTCAAATTGGTGAAAAAACCATACCTTTATATCGAGAGTTTTCAAGCTAGGGCACTTTTGAAAATTTCAACCCTTAATTTCACCCCTTAGAAGAAGTGACTGACAAAAGCCATGTATTCAGAGTAAATAGGCATCAACAGTACATTGTTTGTGTATTTTCAAATGTCCCGCCCACATCACAAATGAATTAATATATTCGTTTCAATGGATATGAATCATGCAATTTCCCGACAACCTAGAACCCTTGTCGTTTCTTGTTACTCAGTATTATCGATCCTCAAAAAGCAGTGGGAGCGGGGGGATGTTGATGTGTAAAAACGGCAGAAACAACCCCTCTCCCCCGTCCCGTGCAAACGGCGAGCTTTTGGCAAGGAGTCCTCAGGTAAGAAGAAATGAAAGGAAAAGAAAGGCGAAGGAGGGGTGAGTCCACCTAATTATTCAAGATCGATGTTATCTGGGTCCATGGATCTGTGAGAGGAGGGCCGGAGTCAAAGGGGTGCAAAGGGGTCAGTGCCGGTCAGATATGGGTCCGGCCTCGGCAAATGGGGCAGTTTTCTTACTAAAGGGCCACGCACAAGGTCACCCTAAACTGGCTAAAAATAATATTAAAACGTCGGAAACTAGGTTATGAAAAGCACGAATTTTCGGGGAAACCCTTGAGGCGTTGATTTGCTGTCGCGTTGAAACGGAAATTTGAAATGAAAAGGAAATTTAATTTTTGACTGGGTGATCCAGATTTTATATTTCTTGGAGCGTAAGTCGTTATAAACTATTATTTCAATATTCATAACCCCTCTACATCCACACGGAATATAAATTTTCCGTTCGAGCTGGTTACCCTCTGAATTTGCTGTCAATGGAATTGGATATTTAACCTAGGTACCATTCTAGCGGTTTTTGAAAGAAAATGATGTTTTGAAGTCAATATTTTTAGCATGGACTTTTTTGACAATTTGTTTCACTGAAATCCGTTTTGGAACATTCTAAAACGATTCCTGAAGTATTTCTAAAAATGATATAATGTTATGTACCTAAGTTATGCAATACTAAAATGCTAATCCGCTCTTTAAAATATGCTGAACACAGATTCACAGACAGAGCGGTTAAATAGAACCCGGGAGATCGTCTCGGGTTGTTCCTTCTTAGCAGCTCTAAAGTGAGTACCTTTTGTGTTGTGAGTTAAATAAACTTGTATTTGTAACGATATATTTATGCGTCACTCCGAACGAAAAATTTCTCAAATTTTTGTCAAAATGTTCATAATAACAAACGAAAAGACCAGTTCGTTAGCCAGAAATTTCGGACATTCCTAAGGTGTGTTTTTAGGTATTTTTGTGAGGATATTACCATCATAGTATTATAGTAATATGGTAAATTCGGATTCAACACCAAATTTCTGATGAGTACGATTTCAAATATTAAAAACTGTCAAAAAATTTTAAATAACGGTATAAACAATTTAGGTATATAAATAATGCAAACCTGCGTTAGGCTATAAGTAGCCATGAGAAAATATCATCAGAACTAATGCTGATGACGTCCGCGACGCCAGGAATGGCCAAAATTTCATTCTTAAATGTTTGTTTAGTTTACTTTACTGCTAATTTTTACATGTCGCTTAATATGGCAGTTGTAAAATCCACGAACATCGATACTCAACATGCAAATTCGACTAGTGTCATGCCTTGATGTCAGCCTCCACCACGGTAGGCCATTTGGCGTCGGACGTGTAGTTATAAATTTTAGAAGCAAATGGAAGATCACCTCTAAAAACAAATTGTGAGAGCCTGAAAACTGTGCAGTGAGACGGTTTCTTGTGCACAGTGGCTCAAAGAGTAGGTAGTATAATACGAATCTAGAGGTCTACTGATCATATTCTCTAAATTTCTAGGCTTCAGTAGGTAAGCCTTAAACAGGCACAGATTCATTGTACAACATTTTTGTGAATTTACAGTCCCTTTCCCATGTACCCTCTCATTACTTAGTATGATAAGTCGAGGGTGTAATGCACAATAAATTAGTAAGACATTTGAATCAAAAATGCAACTCGGTTCGCATCCTGGTTCTGCTTGTGTGCAGTGTGTTGTCTTGATATTTATGGTGATTCTGTTTCGACCGGATTTTATCACTTACTTATCAAAACAGTTTAAAAACCTTGAAAATATTATTTAAGAATTCCTCAATGTCATTCATCTTTAGGCTCCTCCATGGTGGTCCAAAAAAAGGAAAGTTCCATGAGTACCCTCGCGCCAAATTTTTGGGAAAGTATCTTGTAAGGAGGAAACATACACTAATCAGGCCTTCATAATACGAGTAAAACACACAAAATTCCATTTTTTTTCTATGTAGATAGATGAGGGTTTATTGCTTAGCACCTCTTTCACATGGAGTTAATTTTTTGGTGGGGAGAGGTGAAGGTAGATAGGTGAAGATTTTAAGATTTAATAATAAGGATTTAATAATAATTTGAGAGAAAAAACACTTTATTGAACATTGTAGAAGGAATGAAGGTGGACAAGGACTCCAGTAGTTGTCGAAACGTAATGGATTTGCCGAAAGTTCAAAATGAGTTGCCAAAAGTTCCAATTGGTACCTATGCCAAAAGTTTGCCAAAAATTATTTAATAATAATTTAATAATAAGATAAGGTGGGAAGATCGTTATTGCTTATCAAGGTCAAGCAGGTAGATTACAATCTTATAAAATTTATAAGATTTTAAGATTTAATAAGATAAGGTGGGAAGATCTTTATTGTTTATCAAGGTCAAGCAGGTAGATTACAATCTTATAAAATTTATAAGATTTTAAGATTTAATAAGATAAGGTGGGAAGATCTCTATTGTTTATCAAGGTCAAGCAGGTAGATTACAATCTTATAAAATGTATAACATTTTTTTATTAAGATTTAAAGATTTAATAAGAAATTAAGATTTTAATGAGATTTTTAATGTATAAGATTTTAGAGTATTTAATATTCTTCGGGTATTTTATTACATAAAACAAAAGCTAAACAGTGTCGGTGAGTGTAGCCATGTGATGTCTCATCATCACAAATGACCTTTAGATAGCGAAATTGACGTTTCCACTGAATAGTTGTATCCGTGAAGATCTTGATTTATTACACATTGCATACCTATTATTCTAATAAATAGTAAATAATTACGAAAGTAAATTACGTTGTTATCAATTCGTTATAACATGAGGTTGTTAACTCCACGGTTTCTTTTCAATCAAGTATCGAGGGAGAAATTGTTTAAGTAGTATTGAACAGGATGAATCAGATAGTATAGGGGAGGAGGAGTAAAACAAGGTTGAACACAAAGTTCGTTTAAAAAATATTTTAAATGCAGGAAAATTGCATTATGGTACACTAGGAATTTGGTTGTACTGTACGTTGCAAGCATTCCTATACCATATTGGTGCATATAAAAACCATAATTTCGATGCTTTCCATGGAAGTTTATTGGTCCTTATTTGTTTTACCACATTCAAATTGGTAAGGAATATTGGATGAATGAGATTTTGTATGGATCGATTGTATTTATTGTAACTGGGTAAGGGTTCTAACAAAACCAAGAATCAATCAGGAGGTTCAGGAGGTGTGATTAGGGGTAGCGAGCACATTCGTCATAGCTGGTTGATAAGATAATACCTGATTCCATGCAAGGAAGGGCGCCAGGACCGCGGCAGAACTGACTGAAGACGTTCAAACGGGGCCTCGGCCAGCCGGGGGTAGTGGGGTCAAACGAAGGGGTTGGGCAGCGTCTTGCGAGGTCAGTCGAGGTAAGAGATAACCGACTGGCCCTCCGCCTCCAAACCCTGTCCGCCACCGGGAGAAGGGTGTTGTTGTAGGGCGGGGGCCGCATCGTAGCAACCCCATTCTCAACTCCTCTCTCTGACGTCACTAGAGTGGAATATTTTACTATCTAGGTCAGCTTCGGTTAATGATGCATCCAGACTTCAAACACAAATTATAGCACATGCACGTTTCTACTACAAGCAGCTGCAACCCCAACATCAAGTGATTGATAACTAAGGAACCGTCTCAGCGAAAGTTCACTCAACCCAATCGAAATGCAATAATTCAATACCAGCACAAAGGCAATGTCCATCCATCTTCCACATATTTTTTTAAATTTCAGAAAAACTCAAACACAACAAAATTATTATTGACCTTCTTGAAGAAAACCTTTTTTGAAAATTTCTTGACAAAATACAGTTTAGTGCAACAAACCATTATTTTAGGAATTGTGCACTGGTGAAAACTTCTTTTGCGTTTTTCTCAAAACTCAGTTTTTGGCCTTTGCGCTTCAATTTGAAAGTATGAGAGTACTATAATGTCCGCACATTTATATTGGAATGAAATCAGTACCAATGCACCTTAGTGCATATTGGAGAAGGCATTTTGGTTTACTATTTTCAATAATAAACCTTTGGAATCGACCAAGAAAATTTTTTTTAAACCCCCCCCCCCCCCTCAAAATTTGTTAGTTTACGTTTCAAGGTACTTAGAATCCAAAAATCGAATAAAAACTTGGCCGTCCATCCGCCGTACTGGCACTTTCCCCACTTAGCATTGACCGATTTTGATGAAATTTGGTATGAAGGCTTCATTTGGGGTCTAGTTGTGCCCCGAAGATTTTGGTTGATGTAGGTCACTTCTAAGGGTTGAAAAATAAGGGTTGACATTTTTAAAACGCCCTAGCTCAAAAAATTTTGTTATAAGGGTATTATTTTTCCAACAATTCAGGACAGTATAGAATTTTTAGAATTTTTTGAGACCCTGTAGGACAAACCGTTCGCTACCTATGAGAATTTAAGGGTTGGACTTACGATAAATCAGAAACACGATTGTGAATCGCAAAAGAGGCCTAATCTCCGTTCAAATGTTAGCTGACCGAAATGCGATCGATGTTTTTCTTCAAGTTGGTTGGTGGTAACAATGACAAAGCCGCGTTCTTTGCTGACGAGTGATCTATATCGAAAAATAATAAACCTTTTTGTAATAATTTGCAGCGTTGTACCTTGGTTCTAAAATAAGAATAGTTGCAAGGGGTATCCAAAAATTAAAAACCGTTTTTTCTAAAAAATCTTATTTTTATTAATAATAATGAAATTGTCAGGAATTGTTGTGCTGCACAATGTCTATTTTTTAAATATAAAATCTCCGGACGCATTAAAGATTACAGCAGCGAGATATTGAAAAACCCTGTAAACGCTGCAAAGGGCCATTCAAAACAAAAGAAATTTGAACATCCAGAAAATTGACACCCAGTATTTGCCTCCTTCATAAAAATGCTCACTCAGTCCAGAACGGCACTTCCTTGAGATCTTCTGAATCACCTACCGTAAAGTCCCGAATTACCTCCTTCCGACTACCCCTTTTCACTAAAATGAAGGATCTATTCCTCTTCGGGATGACGATTAAGCTAAGGAAGCTGTCACTAAATGGACCAACACGGTGGTGGCAGATTTCGAAACTCGTTACAAGGTATCCGATGTGCATTGAGATGTCCGGCGGTTTTACAGAAAAATAATAGACATTCTGCTGCACAACTGTCAATTTTATAATTTTTGAATAAAAATTCGATTAAAACACCATTTATTTTGTAGATACCCCTCAGGTGTTGGTTATAATTTCTATCTCCAAACAGTTTTTAGACTATTATCACTTTTTCCAGTAAAATCCATAATTTTTGCAACCAATTTCATAATTTTTTTAAACCAATTTCACAATTTTTTCAATCATTTTCTTAATTTTTTTAACCAAATTTGTAATATTTTCAACCAATTTTGTAATCTATAATACATTTTTATTTGTATCCTCCAATTCATAGAGGACCATCCTCTAATTCATAGGAGACCATTCTCAAATTCATAGGTGACCATGGTTGGAATAGACAGCCATTCATAGGATATTCCCCTACTAATTAGAGGATGGTCCCTATGAATGAGAGTATAAAACTTAAAATGCATTGTAAATTATGAAATTGGTTGAACAAATTATGAATTTTACTTTCATTTGTTTAAGCTATACTTAATCCATGTTCTCCCTATCTAGTAAGACAGTTCGTCTGTTGTAATCCAGAGCTCTGGCCGTTAGAATGCTACTAATTACAAATTAATCGATAAATATATTAATAGCTACGTACCTTACGTTCAACGACAGCCTTTTCACGACAGTGATGGTGCATCGTTAGTACCTACATTCAATTTCCGTGGTAATGGAAACCGAATTCTGTGTGTCGGAATATCTCTTATAGATTATTGCTTCCTCGTTTCATATGTATATGAGCAGTGTTAGAAAATTGTTCTCGATTTTGGTACCGTGTATGTCGTTTTGTCTCTGAATGTAGTCTTGGCTGAATGAACACATCAATGGGCTGCGAAACTTAAGAAGATCCAGAAGCTTTCGAATAGTTCGTGAAGCTTGAATTGTTCTCAGCGCGTAGTAGGAACCGCGAAAATGATTGAATTTGAATGTTATTTGGAAGAGGAATGCTGAGTATGGATATTGGTACAAGGGAATCGCAATGGGATATTAATTCAGATTGGAGGCTATCGATGATGTGGTTGAAAAGGAGCAGACGCTAAGAGAAATACTTCCTTCAAATCAGTTTTTGCTCGATATAGTAATATCGATTTTCCATGTACTGCATAGCGAATTTGTTGATTTTAATCGATTTAATTTTGTAAATCATTATTCTTGTGGAATTATACTCCGTTTTAATTTATTCAGTTTATTTGAACGCAGTGAGCCAATAAATGAGAAATTTAGTGACCACTAAAGAATTATTCTTGTATCACATATTGGGATTCCATGAATATAAAATTATCTTAAATTTTTTGATGAGTACTTACAACATCCAACTCGAATCAGTGAGAGGGAGTAACTGAATGACAGTGCAGACGGATAATAATCGGGTTTCGACGGTACTTCTATGCTTTCTTTCATCGAGGTATACAAAAATTCCCTAAATAGAAATATTTTCAATGTAAGAGGTTTGGGATATTTCAAATTCAGTGGAAACATTTGATAAAAAGTATTCCTTTCTAGCGGCAGGATATTTTCACCCTCAGATATTCGAAATGTTCTAAGCTATTTGCATGACGCCCAAAACTTCGGCTGCCGTTTTAGTACAAATCATATAAAGTAATGGAAAACTGCCTGAAACAACGGAGGAGTAAAACTACTTTGGAGCAGTTCATTTCATGGTCTCGCCACTTTACATGTTTATGTTGCTGACCCTTCAGTTCATATTGAACGTAATATGAGTTCTACTATTATGAACTTTTTCGAAATGGCATCGACGGAATTAACACTATGAATATTCCAAACAAAACAATAAATTAATGTCTTCTTTGATATTAATTATTTCATTAATTACTTTAATATTATTATTATTCTTGATGAAAATCTGCTAACAGTACAGACTTGTCAGTCCCTATCTTGCCCAACTTGGCCTGGTATCATTAGCTCTTAACGAAATCTGGCTGATTCGTAAAACGTGGTTGAGAATTCTGGATTGGTATCTAGGCACCATATATACTAATAGATAGTTACCTAACGTGTCACATATAATCTTTATATCACGTCGAAAGCTTTAGCTATTTCGAGAATAGTAATGCACCTTTTCGGTTATTTTATCTTATTCCCTCATCGTCTAATTCTCTTACAATGCTTCGTTTATTCTCAGATCTTTGCAGAATCCGAATTGATTGAGGATTAATAATTTATTTTCTTTCTAGATGTGAATACAACTGGATTTTGACAATTTTTCTTGATTTTTGACAATTTTTGTATTTTTGATAGTGTGCTCAACATGAGATGGGTCTGTAATTCCTGAAATCACTCCCTCTGAAGACTAGGATCACTTTTGTAGCTTTAAAAGCTTCGAAAAAAACTTCCTACTTATGTACATTCAGTCGGTATGTCCATGATGATTGATTTTATAAAAAACATTAAAAATCATAATACATACTAATGTTTTACATAAATTGCTATTACTAATTATTTGCTGTGAAGCTGTCAATTCAGTTACCATACTATAGTTGACCATGTAGAAGCAAACAAAATACCCTCACTTTAGGTGTATGTTATCTTATAGTACCTATTTTGGTGAGTAGCCTGACAATACAAAAAATACCAAAACTTGACTGAACTCCATGATTATCCTACCTTACTTTACGAATCCCATCCTCATCCGCCATATTCTTGACTGTTCGATACTTAGGGCAATTAAACACGTAGAACATTAATAAAGGCTTTAATAAAATAAAATTAAATTAAGGATTAATTACATCGGAGAAAGAAGTGAACAATTTTTTTAGTTCAAGTTGACGAATTTTTAACTTATAGTTGCGTGACTGTCTTTCTTTTGGCTCTGGCGAACTTGAAAATACAAAAAATTGCAGACTTGGCGTTGTAAGTAGCCGGGCAGTGATCGGCTTACATTTAGTTCTCGTCGACTTCGTGTTCATGGTCATCGAATTCAGCATCCTCGTCAGCAGTTGCTTCCTGAAAATGTAAAAATGGCTCGATGATGTAAAATTGATGTAAAATCAGAAAATTATTCCTAGTGGGTGGGGGATTATCTATCCCTATAGTTGTTGGTTTATGTTATCAAGGGTGATCTATATATAGATATATCATATATTTGACTTCTTGTATAAAAGTGTATATAACAACAAATTAATATTATCAAACTCTACCCAGTCAATCCTCGAAATTATTGTCATGATGGTTTTGGTTTCCAAGATTTTGAAGATACAATCCATGAGTTGATTCCAACTTGAATTTTGAATATCCATACGATTGAATAAAAGCTCACCTGGTATTGCTGATATTCAGAGACGAGATCGTTCATGTTGGATTCGGCTTCAGTGAATTCCATCTCATCCATACCTTCTCCGGTGTACCAATGCAAGAAAGCCTGTTGAGGAAGAAATTTGCAATTAGAAATAAAAATAGGTAAATAAAGCAATTATTTCAGATAACTTCAGGTGGATGAGCCTTAATGTAAGGCAGCTTTTACTCAGGAAAAAGAGAAAGTGAGCGATAACATGCTTATTTAGAACCGTCATATTAAAATGAGAGGGTTCAGATTATTGAGAGACTGGGTTGGGTGTCTTAAAAGCATGAGGCACATGTCTCCCAGTAATCAATGAGTCGACAACTTCAAACTCTGGTACCTGTTTGCCATCTTCTTGAACAAACAACAGACTGATTCCATATGAAATGCAGAAGCATTGTGTCGATGTGAAAGCTTTGGTCTCTTATTGCATGTCACATGTCTCATATTTGTTTCTGTGAGTAAAAAATAGAAGATTTGTTTGTATGTGCCTACCTTTCTTCTGAACATAGCGGTGAACTGTTCCGAAATTCTCTTGAAGAGCTCCTGGATGGCAGTGGAGTTTCCGATGAAGGTGGCGGACATCTTGAGACCTCTGGGAGGGATGTCGCACACGGCAGTCTTCACGTTGTTGGGGATCCATTCAACGAAGTAGGAACTGTTCTTGTTCTGGATGTTCAACATCTGCTCGTCGACTTCCTTCATGGACATGCGGCCTCTGGAATTGGATAGAAATCATTAATATTGGATGTGATGCCAATTCAGAGGAAGAAATAATTCCAATTGGAATATATTTTTGTTCTATTGATGTATTGAATACATTGAATGAATATATTGTTCTTTATCGAAAAATTGTATTCTTTCTACAATGCGTTTTTAGCTGTTCACTTGATGAGAGCAGCTAAAAACGCGTTTCTATTCTCAGATGAAAAAAATCAAGAGATCACTCAGTTTATTTACTATTTCAATCCACTCATTATTCTGCTCATTAGGATAGCTACGTTTGAAATAGCGTGGACAATGTTTGGTAAAGATAATACATTTTTTCTAAGTTCAAGATTTTAAATAACAGAAGCAGGGGAAGCTGTACAATACTCATACCTGAAGATGGCAGCGACTGTGAGGTAGCGTCCATGTCTGGGGTCGCAAGCAGCCATCATGTTCTTGGCATCGAACATCTGTTGCGTGAGTTCGGGAACGGAGAGGGCCCTGTATTGCTGGGATCCCCTTGAGGTAAGTGGAGCAAATCTGGAAACAGAACATGAAGCAGTTTTTATCTCAGTTACTTCTGTTATGAAAGTTGTCATATCTCATTGGTCAGACCTTCTTGGATATGAGTGGATGAGAAATCACATGACTTGAAATGGTAAAAGCTGTAAAGTAGATTTTAGCTTTCAATGGCAACACTTGGATAATCATCCAGATTCTGCTGGTACAGTGTAACAACGGTATGAGTCACAGTGCTTACTGACTGTTAGTGTGACAATGCTTACCCAGGCATGAAGAAGTGGAGACGAGGGAAGGGGACCATATTGACGGCCAATTTACGGAGATCAGCGTTCAGCTGGCCAGGGAACCTGTAAAAGCACGAGTTTCGTCATTACAAAAATAAGCTAGAAAAATATTAAAGTATTTTTCGATTTAAGGTTGTGAAAGATTTGAGTCTATATCTGAATTTCCCTTCTTTGGGTTTCTTGCAAAACCCCACTATTCGAATTTTTGAGTTAGCAGTTGAATGCTCAAATAAGAACACTCAAAGTGAGATAAACGAAGTCAAGTTTTGCGAGTGAGGTTCACAATTAAGTATGTAGTTACGATACAAAGTCAAAACGTTCCACGATCAAGAGTAGAGTGGGGCTAGTCAAAAGTTTCACTATGCTCGTGATTGATAGCTTGAATCAGTGCTCACACCTCCCATGGTACTAACTGGCTGAGTAATGATTATGTGGTACTGCCTTCTGTTTAATATCCTGTTCTGTGTTACTAACCTGAGGCAAGTGGTGACACCCGACATGGTGAGGGAAACGAGATGGTTCAGATCTCCGTAGGTGGGGGTGGAAAGCTTCAGCGTTCTGAAGCAAATGTCGTAGAGGGCTTCGTTGTCGATGCAGTAGGTTTCGTCCGTGTTTTCGACGAGTTGATGAACGGACAAGGTGGCGTTGTAAGGTTCGACGACGGTGTCAGAGACCTATCATCACAAATAGATTGTATTTAGTTCCCAAGATCATATAGATTTTGGCGATCCATTTACGACCTCCTTGCTAAGTTACTCCAGAAATTTAGATGTATGTACTTAGATTGGTAAACTCACCTTGGGGGAGGGAACGACAGAGTATGTATTCATTATTCTGTCGGGGTATTCCTCACGGATTTTGGAAATAAGGAGGGTACCCATACCGGAGCCGGTACCGCCTCCCAACGAGTGTGTAAGCTGGAATCCCTGTAACACATTGAAAATGTTGATTCATTCAGAAAAAATGAACAGTTAGGTACTTGGTGGAAATTAGGTATAGTGTCCACCATGTTCAACTATATAGTTGTCTGCAAATTAATACACAAAAGTTTATAATTTTTCTGTGTGGATCACCCTCCTGCAAATATCACGGCTTTTCTATTATTAGTACCTACCAGTTATCCGAGTGTTCTGGGTGCCCTCATATTCATAAGAAAAATTTGTTCATGGTTGCTATAGGATTGAACAATTTGTTCTATCTCTGGATGTCTCATTAAATTTAAAAAAATCTATACTATTTTAAATTGATAAAAAAGCAATACCTTTATATAATTTTTAAAAAATCTAAGGCGTTTTAAAATTGTAACTCCTATTTTTTCATTCCTTAGGAGTGACTGACAATAACCAGAAGCTTTGGGGCACAAATAAACCCCAAATTATAGACCCCCTTATTCCAAATTTCATCAAAATAGAATTTCTAAGAAAAGTGCGGCAGACGGACGGAATTTTTTTTATTCGTTTCCGATGTTATGTACGTTGGAACGTAAACCATCAAATTTTGAAGAGAGAGGGGGATAAAAAAATCATTCTTGCTTAATTCCAAAGGTTCATTATTTTAAAATTAAAATGATTAAACATTAAAAAACATTTTATTGGAAATAGGTAGTAAACCAAAAGGAGCATTAGGAACTTTCAATTTTTCCATTCACCCATCTTTTCATGCTAGCAACCAGTTTCAGTCATCAAATTTTTCAAGAAGCCCCTTCATCAAGTCTATATTTTAATTTTACCTTAATTATTTCTTTTAAAAAATTTTAAATTGAAAAACAACCTCTTTCCTTACGGATCGTTTGAATTCACAATTTATGTATTGATACCAATAACAATGAATTTTCCAGCATACCTGAAGACAGTCACAGCTCTCAGCTTCCTTCCTAACGACATCAAGAACTGAATCTACGAGTTCAGCTCCCTCCGTGTAATGACCCTTGGCCCAGTTGTTACCTGAAAAGTTCAAAAATGGTTTGAAACACTGAGTGTATCAGGGAATAATAAGAAGGTGGAGGTCAATTCAATGTGACGACATTCTTCGTGGGACAATTACATCATTAAGGGTTGCATTTTGCAGTGTTTTGGAGCTCACGAAAGAACATTCATTTAAAACTTTTTATTAAAACGATGATTATATAATATTTTAATTTACACGATATCTTCCTATGCCAAAAGAAGAAAAGATACAATAATATTGTCATAGTATGACATTATTCGTGGTAGAGAGTACTTGATCGTTCATACAAGAAAATAAAGAAAGAAGAAGAAAGAAAGAAAGTTTTTGGAATTCACGTATATAGGTTGTAAAAGGGCTTGTTTCTCTATCAGGAGCTCTTCCCCAGCATAATTCACTATTTTACTCGTAATTTCCTTACAAAGAACATGAAGTATTTTGAATCACAACAATTTATTAATATCATACATTAATAGATAAAATTTATGAATAAACTTACCTGCACCGGATTGCCCGAAAACAAAATTGTCTGGCCTAAAGATTTGTCCGAATGGTCCGGACCTGACGGAGTCCATGGTTCCCGGTTCGAGATCGACCAGAATAGCACGAGGAACATATTTGCCGCCACCTAAATTGCAAAAAGAAGTCACCAATTTAATTATACCTAATCAGTAAATAGGTACATACTTCTTTATGATATAATAATAAATACTTCATTATATGATAGTTTTGTTTATCAAAATGTTTTATGAAAACTGGTTGATGTAACTATTTCATCATGTTCTCATTCAACAATTTTCTAAACATTAAAAGTGTCCTTCCATTTAAAAAAATGATGTAAATAGTAAAAAATAGGACTGGATATTTTACAACAGGTAACAGCTTGACATGTATGGATATGAATGATACATCGACTCGCGAATAACAAATTTAATTCAACCTCTTCAGTAGGTTTCATTCTGGTACTGTGGTATAGTTTTCGTGTTAAACTGGCAATACTGAGTTTTTTAAGAAATCACAATTTTTATTTTCATTAGTTAGTTTTAACTATTTTATCACTAAGTAGAAACTATCGTTTCATCACTATGAAAGAATTTTCTATATTTATTATAAATCTTTGTATTGTTGAGGATTATAGAATCGTACGATGGAAAATTGTAATTTAAGAATGTAGGTGTTGTTTTACCATCGTAATCGAAGGATGTCAAATCATCAGTATAAGCGATAAACTCGCAAAACTTGTTTGCAATAAATTCCTTATCAACTTGGTGTATAACTCAGCTTCCTTTGTCCTTATATAGTGGTCTACACATTATACGATTATGACAAAATTTCAAGCTTTCCTACTGGTATAGAACAATACTGTAAATCAATACGAACTCTATAGGTCGAAAATTAACAGATTCATTATTTTCTATACAACGATTTGGTATGAAATTTGTAATGGCTGGTTAGCATTAGCCACGGAGCGCACGTAAATATTAAAATTCTATCAGAGGCGAAACTGAATTTACTTGACCATTTTTGATGACATTTTCCGAGGTTGAGCCAATTACTTCTAGACTCGTTTTTACATCATCATGCTATGAAAGGATGACGATTTATCTATAACTTCAATATTATGAACTTCAAAACTCTTTTACGGATTGTAAACTAAAGTTAAATCAAACTTTACCATTTCAGCACAGATTCATAAACTAAGTATTATTACTTATTATTTTTAAGTAGTATGATCCACACCATTGCCAGCTCAGTAAATGTACTTGTCAGAAGGTGACAATATTATACCCTATAAGTAGCCCAATTTATTGTTACCTGTTCGATTACCTTTGCCAGAGGCTTCATTGTAGTATACATTAATTCTCTCTAGCTGGAGGTCAGAATCTCCGTGATAGGCACCAGTAGGGTCGATACCGTGCTCATCGGAGATGATCTCCCAGAACTGCAAGAAAAGAGAAAAACGTTTCATGAGGGTTCATATTTTATTTCAACATTTGGATTATGAGTTGCAGTCACGAGAAAAACAAGGGACACAATTGATGAGTTTATGTTTACAACGAGAACACAGTCTTTTGTAAACATTTTCTTTGAATAAATGACCTGCCATGTGAAAATCACATTTGTAATAGATACAAAGAGAGGAAAGAAAAATTTGAATTTTCAAAAATATGTTTAGGGGTATGCGTGGTATCTCAGATCTATCCAAGAATTTTCAGAGTGAACTACTCAAATAAAGCCAAACCCAAAATACGCCCAAAGTGCCGGAGTCGCAAACGAACTCTGCCAATAAATTGCACAAAAAAGAAAAAAGTACTTTCGGCATAACCAAATAATTATTTAGATTACTCATCAAAAAAAACTTTAAACAGGAAACGGATCCATAAAATGAAAGACTCGCCCACTGCTCGTAAAGAGTCATCTCATCACAACGATTGACTCATTTCCTGTAAAAACAACGAGGAATTTCTTAGATTCTTAATTTGTTATTTTAAAAGTGACGTGAGAGGTTGTTGTTTTTGAAGTTTTTCCTTCCATTACTACTGGTTGGAAGATTTAGTCACTTGCATCGAAAATTGAATTTATAACGATAAATTTGAAAGGGTAAATTTAGACATTTATTCTCCCTCCTTGTACATTTTAACTGAGACACCTTTACCCTTTTGTTTTTGTAACCTTCGTTGATTTTTTTTTTCAATAATAAGAAGTGTTGAACTTGCAATATCAAGCCAGGGAAATTTGGATTTTTCATAGAATAGACCTCTTCGAGGCTTAGATAAGATACACAGGTTGGCGTCGGTTGTCAGATAAGCCTCCGAGAGCCACCAGGATTTACAAGATTTCGTTTGCAGTTTTGGAAATGCTTGAAGGTGGGGATTTTTCCGTTGTTTTTTTACGACTTCCAAGAAAATAGCCATTGTTTCCCAACCGGGACGTTGTCTCCCACTCATTTCCGACTTCTTTCGGACCTACCAAAAAAAAAAGTTTCGGAAGGATATCGCCAAGCAATAGACTTGCAACTGGTATGAAACAATGGTGAGAACGACAAAAGGAGTGTCTATGTAGGAGATCGGAATCAATAGGAGCAGAATGATGGATCGAACGACCGTCGGGAGCGGTATTTTTTGTAGAGGCTTCCTTCAGATTGCAATGTATTGTTTGGACAGTGATCAAGATCACAGTGCCGCCTTTTGTTTGTCAAAAGAAAGATAAACCTCTCGCAACTTTCCCTTAGTTGGTGAAACGCGAGATACGAAGATTTCGCTTAAAAATAAAAATGAGGAAAACTAGACACTGTTACCGAGATATTGAATATTCCTAGGGAAGATCCGTAGGTAACATTCCTTATTATCGAGCATCAAACAATTTTTATACGTTCGAAACCAAAATTTTGTCTCCGATTTTACATTTCATAGTAAAATCTAGGTACCACCGTTTATGATCAAACTTTCAATGAAGTAATGGTAAAGTGCGGATGTGCTTATGTGTCTTGTGATTTTTCCAGCTTGTGTCAAAGTTAGAGGGTACCTGAGGGGCTGGCATTCAAATAATTTCCTTCAAATTTTACCGCAATATGATCATCAGGAGTCCCTGCTCATATTACAACAAATATAAATGGAAGCGAATTCTCAACCGTTTTGATGTCAGTTGAGAAACTATCAGCTTGTTCGTGAAGATCATCTTTCATATTACTGCTCTATTACAGTCAATCATTCTTACACCTTTAATAATTCTGTATGTTCCTGTTATTCTAGACGAGGAAAATGTAACTTGCCCACCCTACAAGGCAAACGTTTTTAATTTCAAATTTTCAGAAATGAAGCAACACATGGGATTGCTGTCTTGAACGAATAGAATGTGAAAGTCGCGTTGGACTGCTGTCGTATTCGGGAAGACCACATCACTGATATGGACTGATCTGAAGTTGAACTGAACCAGCCTCCGTCCTTCGGCCTCCGACGAAATATAAAAACCCTTGACCAACTGAATTTCTCGTTAATTCCTCCACATGTACAAGTAGGATCTAATATATCTAAATGGATCTAAAAAATAAATCATCTACGAAATCTACCTTTCTGTCTAGTTTTGACAAAACGTAGACGATATATCCCAAAAACGGAACATCCTTTTCAACCAAAATTTATTTCAGTTAAAAAGGAAAATTAATTTAATTTAGTAAATTAATTTTCAGTTAACTAAAATTTATTTCCGTTAAAATAAATAAAATTTAACAAATGTATTTCAGTACTGAACCTCCTTTTAACTGAAATCTACCTTTCTGTCTAGTTTTGATATAACCCAAAAACTAACCTCCTTTTTGAAAGCATTTCAAAACATTATATTTTCCACTAATTAACAGGATGATTTCTGGTACCTTCCTAATAGCATAATTATAGTATTAGATATGAATGTTCACAATCCATAAAAAACTACCTACCTACTTTCCTGACTCAAGAAATTTCTCTAAAAATCCTCTAGCTGTTCCGAAAAATTGCTCGAACACTGTTTTTGTGTCTATATTAGTCCAATATTTGCATTTCCTCTGATAATGTTCATCTCAGAAGCTGGAAAATGTGAAAGCTACCAATAAAAATAGGAATTTCCTCATATAGATAATAATAGCGTGTTACTTTTAGCATCTTCTTTTTCGCTATCTTTCGCTATATGAAAGATTTTTCTTTAATTTTATTTTTAACTTTTTCATATTTTTGATTCGAGATTTCGAGAGACGTAGTTCGCAATAGTTGGGTAAAATAATGTTTGAATTGGATATGTAATCACTCGTTAGTGATCTACGACCAAAAATATGATGTGGAGGATTATGGAATGGAGGCTGCCCTTCATGAATTGGAAGATGGTCCCCCATGAATTGAAGGATACCCTTTATGAATTGGAAGACGGTCTCCTACGAATTGTAGTATGTGTATAAAAAAAAGGAGGATGGTCCCCTATGAATTGGAAGACGGTCCTTTGAAAGTGAATAATATTGCAGCGTCATTTGATTTATACAAGCATGAAAAATTTCAGCTCAATCGGAAACCTGGAAGTTAATCAAATTTAACTTGTAAGATTTGATTCCAGACAGACAGACAACGGGACAGTTGAAAGTAAATAAAAGCTTGTAAAAACAAACATATTGAACTGTTGTTGCAGAGTGAATGACCCACCTTTCTAACAAATTGTTTACAAAGTTCGAAGTTTACACTAGAAGTTGATATTTTTCATTAACGCAAAAAACTAGGAATTGAATTAAAAAGTTATTGTTCCAAAGATTGAAAGTGTATCATGAAAACAAACCTGCTTGCACTTTAATGTTTAAAAGGCTGAGGGACGAGAGAGTCGCTCCCAATGACTTCGCATATCTTAGTCAATATGCCCATCCTTGACGGGTTGACCATCTGTTGAATTTCTAAGGCCCAAAAATGGTCAATTTAAAGGGGCGAGATTCGTATCGCAAACTTCGGAAACCATGAATGATTTATCATGAAGCCGTATAAGCGAGTTGTTCTAATTCAGGTCAAAGAAGACGGTGTTCATTGGCCATATGAGGGAATAGAATGACGTGGAGGTCGGCTCCCAGACATGTCCTTATAAGTGCAAGGAGTCGAGGGTCCCTTGAGGCAAGTAGGTGGGCCTGAAGTGGGAGCGAGGCTTTACGTGGGCCCCGTAGGAGGGCCCCCGGGTCACTTCCACTTCCAGTGAAATTATGTGAGTCATCGATAGATACGGCATCACAATACATAAAACACGACTACTCAAGGTGAGCATGGTCAATACACTTGCAGAAAATGTAGATTCAGGTACCCACACACGAGCCAAGTGGCCTTCCAGTTCGAGTAGGTACAAAAACAAATAAAACCTGAATGAATCGAAATACTGAATTGATTCCTATGATCAACGCTCAGGTATCATTTTTTATTCTAAATAAAAACAGAACCCATTTTTTTCACCCAACTCAAAATTTTCTTTTTCAAAAAACATAGAATACGAAAAAAAGTCATAAAAGTCTCTTTGAGACTTTTGTGACACAAAACAGGTCACAGGTTCCGTTTGTGACAGATAAAATATTTTGCAGTTTGTACCAGTTGGCTATTTTGTGCATCGTAAGAGACCACCCGGAGCCCTGTTAGACTTGTTGGTTTCCGTTTCATGGTAGGTGCGTAGAATCCGAAATTCGAATAAAAATTTTGCCATCCGTCCGCCATTCGCGGCACTTTCCTTAGTTACCATGAACCAATTTTCATGAAATTTGGTATAAGGGCTCCATTTGGGGTCTAATTGTGCCCCGAAGATTTCGGTTAATGTCAATCACTCCTAAGGGTTGAAAAATAAGGGCTGAAATGTTCAAAACGCTCTACCTCAAATCTTTCAATATAAAGGTATTGTTTTTTCATCAATTTAAAATAGTATTGAATTTTTAGAATCGAATGAGACTACCCTGAGCTCTGTAGGACAAACCGTTCGCCCCCATAAGAACTTAAGGGTTGGACTTAGGATAAATCAGAATCAAGAATGCAAATCGCAAAAGAGGACTAATCTTCGTAAAAATTTTATCTGACCAAAATTTGATCGTTATTGTTTCTTTGAGTTGTACTCAGTTTTGAGTCCTTAGCTACCAGAATCCAAATTTGCTAATGAAGGCACCCACAACTCGGATTGCGTGTGAAGCGTTAATTTCTTTAAATTTAACTTGATTGTGGAGCGAAAATATGGTTGGTAAGTAGTGGTAAGGGTAAAACTGTGTTCTTTGCAGTAATAATTTGCAGCGTTTTTGAGGAAAACTCACCACACAAAACCATTAGACCAGCAGATCAGACATAGATCAAGCGACTAGTAATTTTTGTAGCAACAGGAGAAGCAATGTAGGGTTATCTATATATTTGCGATAGACAAGAATAGTAACTACCTGGTATATGTGTTACGATTAAATACCTGATACGTACAAGCCAATCCAGGCTACAACTATTTGGTTCCGTCCTTCAAGGATGTACCATACAAGGGAATGTCAACAGCCAAGAATCTAAAAGGAGAATCTTCTTTCAGGACAAAAAGAGTCAAACGTGTCTGAATGGGAATGTTAGACGGCGTAAACTCCATTAATGACGGGAAATTGCCTCCAATTAGTACGCTCGCTGGACAGGCCGAGAAAAAAATTGAGCTCCGTAGGCAAGAGATGTGAGAAATCTCGGTCAACTCAGATTCCCTTCGGTACGTGATACGTACTATATTTATAATGTTCATGTTTGTTACAGTTACTCCTTGCTTTTTGGTTTATTATTTTCAATGAACCTTCGGAATCAAAGGTGTAACCTCAGTTAAAATTTTGATTGTTTTCAAGATATGCAGAATCCAAATATCTAATAACATTTTTTCCGTACTTCTGCAGCACTTTCCCCATCTATTTGGGGTCTAGTTGTGCCCCGCAGAGTTCCGATAATTATGAGAATTTTTTGCCCGAGTTCCATGGGACCAACCGTTCGGTTAATTAGGATAATTAATTACCGAATTATTGAATGTTCCATGATGTTTTTTCATCAATTTAAGATAGTGTTAAATTTTAAGAAACGAATGATACCACCCGGATAATCAACAATTATTATTGTTAAACCCGCGTTAATTGTGAAATTTATCTGAACACATGGTGCTTCTAGCCTTGCCTTAAGCAACCAACCTCTCCTCCCCTTCCACCAACCAATGGTCCTTAGAAGGTAGTTGAAGGGTGAACTTTACAGGGAAAATAAAACGTTGTGTATAAATTTGCAGCGTTTTTGAACTTCATTTTTACTCGTCCGTTCCGAAAAGCCTACGAAATATCGACCTTCATTTGCGTTATGAAATTTAATATTTCCTTCAATCATGCGAGTAGTTGCCAAGACGATTATGGGATAGTCATGAGTTTCAACAGTTTCAACGTCGGATTCTTTTCAGCGTCCCATAAAAAATCCTGTCCTGGTTTTCAGCACGAAATTCCATTCAGACTAGTCTAAAACACTAGTATGGTAAAAGTATTACTGAGTGACTGTGCTTCTGACTGTATGCAACGAACAAAGTATTCTTGAAGGCTCTTAAATGTTTTCTTCAGTATTTTCCGGTCTGAAGGCCGAGTTACCGCAATAGCTGAGTTGTTAGGAGCGGTTCACGCTTCACCGCCGAGCGGGTAACGAACTCGAATATCGTTGCTCCTGTAGCTTTTCCAGTCAGAAAGATGAGGAATCTAGTTCTGAATAATGCCAGTTATAAACGAACGAGCAAGAGTTCATGACTCATTCTCCAGATTATTAGAACGAAAGATTCGGCCGAAATTAATCCTATAAAAAATAATTGTATTAACTACATCCTTCAACGATAGGGGTAAAGCATTCTCCTGCAGGTCGTTGATATTGTTTTTGTTGCATCAATTAGCTGTCTTCACTCGCCTTTATGTTCGCCCAACTAGATGGTTATTTCCATCATACAACTTTTCAGAGAGATCATCTACACTCCATTCGGAGTGTAGATAAGGATTGTCTACGTTTCCTCTGTCCTTAGAATCTATAAATAAGTAGCATCTACTAGAATATCAGAGTCCTCAGGAATACGCCGAAAACGATTGACTCAAAAGATGTCCGGTTCGTACTCTCATACCCTGCAACTTGGAATAGTTCAAGTTTAAGAGAAAAGAACCGAAGTATTATAAGAAACAAGGTGTTGCAGCTTCTACTGATTGGATCGCGATGAGACTCGCAGCCATACTTCAAAATGTTATGAGAAGAGTGAAAATTTTCATCTTGGGAGATAACACGATTCCAAATACTGCATCTAAATTGGTATAGAGACCGACAATTTGTGTTCAAGATGCTTGAGTGCTTATTTCAATTGATGATGAAGAATATGTACCTATGCTTCCATTGTGGGATCCAATAAACAAGCAAATTCCTATAAGCAATTCATCATTTCCCAACATCATAATTTGCCACTAAACATACATGCTTGAGTACTTACAAGGTACCTATAATGGCACTACTCTATATATCGCACAAAGGAGCTAAAATAGGTACTTATTGATCAAAATCTAACTCAGAGATTTAAACATTGTCAAAAAAGCTAATAGAATAGAATATTTGGTGGGATAGAGAAATCGTTCAGTAAAACCGGAAATCAGCAGTTTTCGACCTGGAGCTCTGAAGGACACGAAGAAGATAATCAGCAAGGCAGGCGTGGGTTCCGATGGAACGAGAGGGATTGTTTGAGAAGTAAGTAGGACGAAGCGAGGAGGCTGGGCTTCCGTTCCAATCAACCAGGCAGAGAAGAGACGGTAGGCGTTGGCCCCAGCCAACCCACTCAAATAACACAAAGATCGTTTCCATTTGACGTGACTATTTATCTAATCATATTACGGTGTAGCGATCATGAGATAATTGGATAGAAAATGGCCTAGCTTCAAGGTTTCGTTCAAAGATGTTCAACCGCCTCCGCACTCATCATTCCATCAAACGCCGTCTCAGTTAGCAGACATCGAGAACACGATGAGAAAAATTTAACAAGTCGGGATCGTTTCATTGTACGATATTTGTACCACGCAAATCGACTGAGGCCTGAACAGAGTTCGCAAATGTATACTTGAAAACGCTGCAAATTATTACACAACGGTTTATTATTTTTGTATAGATCACTCGTCTGCAAAGCCACCAACCATCCAACTTGAAGAAACACATCGATCGTATTTCGGTCAGCTAAAATTTGAACGGAGATTTGGCCTCTTTTGCGATTCACACTCGTGTTTCTGATTTATCGTACGTAAAACCCTCAAATTCTCGTAGCGATCGAACGGTTTGTCCTATAGAGCTCCGCGTGGTCTCAAAAAATTCTAAAAATTCTATAGAATCCTAAAGTGAAGGAAAAACAATACCTTTACATCAAAATTTTTTGAGTTAGGGCGTTTTCAAAATTTCAAAATTGATTTTGGAACCCTTAGAACTGACCTACATCAACCAAAATCTTCGGGGCACAACTAGACCCCAAATGGAGCCTACATACCAAATTTCATCAAAATCGGTCAATGCTAAGTGGCACAAGTGCCGCGTAAGGCGGACGGCGTACGGACGGCCAAATTTTTATTAGATTTTTGGATTCTACGTACCTTGAAACGTAAACCATCAAATTTTGAGGGGGTGTTAAAATTTTTTTTTTCTTGGTCGATTCCAAAGGTTCATTATTGAAAATAATAAACCAAAAGCACGTTTTTAAGCGACACCCCCCCTCTTTCACCATTAAAAGGAAAAATTCACAATTCCGGCGACGTAGAGCTCGATTAGATAGATATCCACGTCGAAAAATAAAAGAACCACGAAAATCTGTAGGAAAATAAGGCCTGGGCAGAGTGCACAAGATTTTGCAACACAGACCTCCAAAAAATCGAAAAAAAAAATCGATTTGATTGATTTTTCTGTTCTTTTGCAGATTTGGATTCAGAATGATGTGGTATTTTTTTTTCTCCGTTGAGCGTTGTCCTCTTTCACTTTAGATCAACCGCATAAAATCGTGCGTGACAAAATAAACATTTTTGGCTATTTTAAAAATCTCCTAGAAAAACTAGGCACCTATCTCGGAGGGAATCTTCTAATCCGCTAATAGCTAATAGTTTCTGAAAAAATAAACGCCAACCATTGTTTCGATTTGGAAAAACAAAAAATTACTAGCGGCGAAAAATTCATGAGACAAGTAGGTAGGTATTGTCCTAATTGTTTTCGGAAATGATAACAAGGTTGAACCAACAATGCAGTTTGCTTTGGCAAACTCACCAAGGTTACAGAAGCGAGCGTCGCTGAATGGTATTTTGAAAATAACATCGCCATGTAAAAATCTGGAGGGCCGTGATGTTACCTACCAACCGAGGGCGAGAAGGTTCCGTGTAAAATGAGACTCCGGTTGGAGGAACATGACCGTGTCCGAAACGAATGGAATGCAATCCTTCACGCCTGTGCAACCAATCTGCCAGCCTTCTCAGACCGATACGATTCCCAATCACTCTTGGTGGTGATGCTTTCAGGGGCATGGGAAAAGTGAAGTTATCGTTTTGGGATATTGAATTTGGAAATGTTCCACTCTGGTAAGTAACCACAGATCAGACAGCATCCAGTTATGGGTATAATTGCAGAATAGACTATGTCATTTTTCCCCCATAAATGTTCAGTAGGTGCCAACCGGAAGGATTCGTTGGAACTTCCATCAAGTAGTTCAAATGATTCATGATTTCGTGATCATCGCTGTCATTTTGCTCATTACGTCCTTGAGTTCTTTGTTGTCCATCTTCAGAATTATACCGTAAGGTCAAAAATCATCAAGTGCAGCGCTCACTGAACCTGGTAGATCATCAGCACCTGAAGAGTGGGGATTAATCGCTGACTACTACCTCCAGAGGTTCCGGGCCAGCTCCTAACCGGGACCCCCTGAGGAACCTCCCTCTTACCCGGGTAGAAAGTGGGACTCAGGCGAGGATAGGGTCACTCCATCCAGAGAGAGGGCAGTGAAATGTTGGCTAACTGTACCTCTCTCTTTGCGTTCCATCCCTTTCCTTTCACGTCTTTTTCTGCCAACTATCAAGAAAGGTCATAAACTCTAGAAGCACTCCAATAAAAAAGATGAAAAGCAGTAGCGTGATAATTGAGCAAAGTAAAAGGAACATTCGGACCACACGGTACCATTTTCGTAGAATGTCAATAGTTTTACGAACAAATCTATAATACCAATAGTTACATCAACTCAACATTTCTATTTCGTTTACATCTAATTTAAAACCTGTGTACGTAGGTGCGAAATGCTTTAAGTCGATGGTACAACAATATATACTTCAATATTAATGATGATGTAACAACAAATCAATATGGTATATAATATACACAAAATAATAGGCGTATTTAATAAGAATTTTGTCATGATATTTATCATGAGCTAGAGTTGTATATTTATCACAAACAGTTAGACTGGTAGAGGAAAAACAAGTTTGTGAAATAAATAGTTTGATAATAAACATTACGAATCGTCTTTCGCAGAGCGTCAACATTGAGTCACGAACTTCTGATATGACGAATCGAAAAGTGTCATTGTACAGTCATGATTTAGATGTTATTAATTTAGTATCCCGCAAAATAAAAACAAAACACTTAAGCAAGTGGAATGGTTAAAAGATACGTTCCGTGTTAATGGAAAATGAGAGATCTCCTCTTTCTATTTTTGAGGGTATTGAAAGATGTTGTTCTTATTATTGTCAGCCAGCTGAGGTTAAAATACTTTTATAAAAGGGTCAGGGTATGAAATAGAGTCTAATGAAAGTCTCCCTTGAAGTTTGGGGTCACGATGTTGGCACTCCTTGCACCCCCAATCTACTCCACTTCTGAATGTATGCAGATTACTGCATGATGAGTTGGTATTGTAAACCAAATCCCCAAACCAACCAATACCAATTTCGTACTGGGAGTTGAAACCCCATTCGAGTATCATCCTCTGCGGTCATTATGAAGAATACTGATAAGACCAATAAATTTCAGATGCGCGTTCTGGCGGGGTCACTGAGTGAACTACAGCGGCGCCATAATCGATGAAGAAGAAGGCGTCTACGGAATGAGTCACTGTATCCTGCGAGACAACAATCACTGCTACCTTGGCGGTGAAAAACGATGACTCTCGTCTATTTACGGAACCTCCATTACATTTATGAGTCATCCAACGTACCGATCTTCCGGCAACAGAAGTTAGGTTAACGAGGATAGTTTTTTGGAGCCAAGAGCTTAAAAAATCTCACTCAGTGAGATTTTCGTTGCAAGAAATTATATATCGTTTCGCCAACTGGGTGAATACATCGTGTCAACAAATCCATAGGTATTTTCGTCCCATGTGTGACTCGTTAGAGGTATTTTGTATCCAGTTTCGGGAGGAAGTTGGTTTAACTTTGTGAGCGCCATACCTAACTTCTCTACGGTTCATTCTAGAGCACTGAAAGTTGTACACATCCTCTACGGAGCAACTCTCCGAGTAATGATGATACCCTATCGAGTTTTCAGCTTTCATATTGTAACATTTATAAACTTGGAAGGAATCTTGAAGCAACAAATACTCTTTGTGCCATTTGCAATATCCACGATTAGCACAAACACAGCTCTGGCTAAAACTATGAGGATCCCCGAATAGGTCTGGTCTGAGGTCTGATAGGTCTGGTCTTGTTATCTTTCGAATACACAATAAGTTGGGTTTAACATCCATCTCAAGAAACAATATGTAAATGCGATCCTCTTAATATAGGTACAACTGATGATTTGATATCAGGAGTAGTTATAGAAGCAAAATGTAAATGTGATCACCAAAATATAGGTAGATCTGATGGTTTGATATCAGGAGTACTTAGTTAGCTATAGAAATCTTATCCAGAACTCATTATATAGATTGGGTAGATTAGTTCGACGATTTACAATTCATATTGCCCGATAGACCGTACTGATATAATGCATCTGGATACCCACTATTGACCTCGTAGCATATCATTTGCCTCAGTTTAACACAGTTAAACGCTTAACTGGAAGTTACATGCAATAAGCTGCTCCATGCTTGGCTAGCAACTCTCAGGCCCGCAGTGCGGGTAGGGGACGATCGGGGGATTCCATCACGCGGTCTGCGTGTCTGATTGGGATTCCGAAGCCGCTGCCGACTGAAGAATAGGAACCCTCATCCTCATCATGGCACCACAAGTTGATGAGCTGAGCTGTGGCTTGAACGGTTCGCATGAATTGATTCCCTGTATCACTCAGCGGAATGACTTCCTAAGAACGATGTATTGTTGTAGCGGAACCATGTTCTTGCGAATTGTCATTTGAAGAAAGGGTGATCCTCCTACCTTTTTGACCTTTTCTAACTAATACATTTCTCACCCGTATAGTAGTGCACATAACAAAGATTCTCTCATCTATCCTTTTTTGGGCGATACAAAATGTCGTGAAGTCAAAATATCCAAAAAATGTACAAAACCTAGAATGGAGAGTGGAAACAAAAAATGTTTTGAAGAATTTTTGCTGGTTGAGGAGGGTAAGTCTCAAGACGGTACTTTTTGGAATTTCGGAGCTCACCCGCAAATGTTATTTAACTCAAACATCAATTTCTCTCGATCTGAAATATGGAGCGAAGTGTAGGACTGGGCTTCAAAAACATGCACATTGATATAATCCATTCAATAGGAGCCACTTCACACAATGTGAAAAATTGAAAAATCACCAACATAATTGACAACGACTTCACAATTGTGTTGGTGTTTGTTGATACACCTGCAACATAATCTTGAAAATCAAATCTCATTAATTTTAGGTATTATCTGTGTAACTCCTCATTAATCAGCTTCTATAAACTAAGTAATTCTTTAGGTCCGAGTGGTTGTAAGTGAGAGAGCCCAAATTTCAATTCAGTTCAATCACTCATTTTCCCTTGCAATAGCAATTTGTTGAACTCCATTATTTCACTGAAAATGTATCGAATATTCAATATGTTGATAAATAAATTTATATACCTTCTACAGAGGGAACAATATTTTGTCAATATAAGTATTTTTTAGACTTCATTAATACAGTGTTTCCTCTTTGACGAATTTGGCAGAAAGGACAGTTAAATCCTAAACCGACCACTATTTGTTATGCTGTTGTTTTGGATATTCCGAGTTAAAATATTATTGAACAGTTCAAGTAGTCGTATACATTCAAGTGGTTCGAGAAGGGGACAAGTGACTTTTTAGTCGACTGTGAACCATCTTAGCCGCTCCCCTTAGTTCTTAGACCAGCTACTGTAATCTATTTTTGAAGTAACCACAAAAAGTTATTTCCTTTAACCCCTCGGTCTGAGAACTCCTCAGTGTTTTAAGAGAGGGGTGCACTGGAAAAGGTTTGACTGCACTATATTTAACTTTGGTCCGTGGATACCTTCCTAAGTGCCCATCCGTCTACACGTTTCACACCCTTCCAGAAGCTGCATTTAAAAGAGGCTGTTTAAATTGGATGTCGGAAGCCTCCAAATTAACTGTCTTGAATGTAGCGTGAAATACTTTCATCTTCAATTTGGGAAACTCCCTATCCTGAGAGAAAAAAATACAATCGGATCTCATAGGAACAGTTACTTTTAGTTGGGAAAATTCAAATAAAGTATGGTTAAGAAAAATATTAAGAAGTTAGCATTTGTAGTCAATAAAGGGGAATCACAGGTCGTGACTTAGTTTGAAAGATTTGAGTTGCTTGTAAAAATTTGACCCTCATTTTCACTAGACTTAATTGTATGTTCATCAATAGTGCTGAATTTATCAATTTATGAATGAGGTAAGTAACTCAAGAGATACTCGTAGTTTCTATATTTCATTCATGACTAAATATTTTATTTTTCACGATAGGTACTACAATGATGGTGGAGTCCCACGATTGATACTTCCTTGCATCTGCCGGGAACCTTAGACAGGTCCTAACATATTCGGTTTCCAGGATGTCTGGTCGTGATAGTGTAATTCGATCGCATTGACATTTCGCACAGGCGGAGTCGGCGAAAAGGAAAATGAAACGTTTGGTGTTTTGTAAACTTTGTTTCGTCAAACGTCAACGTGAAACAGAACAGGATTATGAAATAGTCCTCTTAGTACAATGAAAGGTAGGTATTTCATTGAAACGCTTCTTCATCATGCAATAATGCGTTGTTCGAAAAACATCCAACATTCAAAGAAACAATCTTCACCAGTCAAAATCTAATTGCGCTCACGAAATCCAAATATTTGCATGGTTTTAGCGGAGTAAGAAAGTGTAATTGGATTCAGAAGAATGTGGATCGAATGAAGAAAAAGACAGGTTCTGCTTACTACTGAGTTCAACACGAAGGTCAGCAACACAAAAGGTACAGTCTGCTAGTGAACAGCACGGCAAAACTGGAATGTACCCAGGTCACAATTCACATAAAAAGGCAGTTCTTCGGTTTTCTTTAAAAAGATGAGTTACCTAAGATGAGTTACCTAAAAAGATGAGTTACCCTCGACCCTCCTTTTGGGACGGTAACAGCATACCTTAAAAAAGAGATAAACCAGACTGCAAGCTCGTTTTCAAAGGTACATTGAAATATTTTTCAATTCTTCGTTTCTTAGTTAATATAGTCTGCCAATTTTATTTTTCTTGTTCGGTATTTTCATTATAAGATTTTGTGTTTTTAAGTATTCTATTATAATATGTTTTACTGTGTGATTTCATCATCTTTTTTTCATTCGGGCAAGTGAGATGGAATTTAAAGTTTAAATGGCGAATGAAATATTTTAAATTTGTATGAACAAACTGAACGTTGTTTTTTTTAATAAAGCAAACCGTTCATGATTGCTTTTACAATTGCAGTGTGGTTGTATTAGAATCCTAAAAAGCTTTCTTGTTTCAGTTATGGAACTGTAGGTACCTATGTGACATAGAGGTCTCAACTCCAACTTTGTGGAGATGGAATGTTGTACCAATAATCATTTTCATTAAAAAGAACAAAGCAAACTCTTCGATTTGGAGCTTCAATTACATAGCAACTCTCAGTGTTTGTTGGTAAAGAGTGCAGTTTGTATTTCGTTTCCAGTTCATTTATGAAGTCGAATCAATTACGGTTTAGCAATACTACCACGTGACAAATGGTGTCTAGAATAGTCAGGAATAATGGAAAATCATGACCCTAAAATTTTTATTTTTTTAATATTTTTTTTAGGGAGATGGAGTCATGGCAATTGTTTTTTGCTTATTTGATTGAATCTCCGATAATATCTATGATAGTGGCCTATTACCATCTCCGGGATGGACATTGGATAAATTACGTATATGGTTTGATGTACCAACTACGTGCTTCACGGAGGGTTTGGGTCAGAGCCAGAGGCAGTTAGGTTGGCCTTGGGATAAAATACCGTTGAGAGGCTGAACCCTGAGTGGCGGGAATCGAAGACAGGACTCTCCAGAAGAAGCTGCCAGGAATGCGGCGAGCACAACGTTCTAAACCTCAAACCCTCCCAAGCAGGAGTCTACATCGGCCGTTGCTTGACCCAGGGCTTCCCCTAACAATCTCTCCAAGATCAGGATGTTCTTTGAGCTTCCTTCCGGTCAATACGATGGAGATAAGATAAGTTGATTTTAGATCTCAAATTCTTGTTTATCGTTCCAAAAAAAAAAGTTCGTATGTAACTAGTTCGATTTCCTTGGGACTGGAATAAGAAAGGGGGGGGGGGGTCGACCGTGTAATCCTGGAAGCACAGCTTACTTGGTACTACTATTATTTGTACCTTGTGAAGACGCGTCACAATTCCGCAAAATAGTAAGTAAATATTTTGTGAAAGGCAGGCATATCTTTTTTTTTTCTTGAATTTGATAAGGGTACCTAGCTGGAGAATCTGGAGTAGGAAATGAAGATAAAAGCTGTAGAAGGAAGAGGCGGGAATGACTGGAGGGAGCGGGTAATGTCCCGATTCAAGGTCATGGAGATTCAACGGCTGTATCCACGCTCTAAATATACATGAGCCACATGAGCAACGTCGAGGTAGAGCGTTTCACGGAGCCGACTTTCCGGCCTCATTGCCACTGCAGAAGCTTTTCTTAATTCTCCTTTCTTAGTAATTACACTTCTTGAACATGAAAAATGAAATTGGTAACTAACTTATGGAGGCGTTAACAACTACGAAATTCTTTTAATAATCTAACTACAGGAAGGTGCAGTGAGCACGATGATTGAAGTACTTTTCGGTTCATTGCCAGTTCCAATTAGGAAGGTTAATTGAGTGCTTCCCGATGTAGATCTCAAAAATAAGCGCTTAAATGATTCGTTATGTTCGGACATTCGACATTGTCGGTATGAGAAAAACTTACATTCAAGTGGCCATAATCTCAAATCAATCATTTTCAAACATTTGAAATACATTGCCTCTTTGTGTAACAATAATGTAAGTACAATACTTGGAACAACGTTCAATCCATCCCCTCCACCCGACTCACACCACATCACCTTGAATTCATCAGTAGGAAGCGAATATTAACTTTCTGATACGAACAACATATCAATTATTGCTGGGCAATATCATCCTTACATGATCCTTTACACATCTTCTACGGATATATTCACAACGCTTAGACAATGATTAACAACACAATAATTTTGACATATTTTTAGAGTCCCTTCGGTGTGAACATTGTGATCTTAGCCCTGAACCAGTGATAAATCAACTAGAAATCCTATATTTTATGATCATAGTGATCGGCCGAACAAGTTTGATATAGAAACCAACTAATAATCAATTAAACAACAACCTACTATGTAATGGAATGGTTTGACACTTCATTTTCAAAGCAACTCCAACTCTGGGACTGTTTGCACATTTTGAGTTTGGTAAATGGTTTTGTGTGTGTCACAAAAATAGTATTGAATATCTTGATTAGCTGAAATAAATAACCATTATTATGAAGTAAGGGTGGTAATCAAAGTGCCGTTGTAATTACTTGCACATTGCAACAAACAGGACAAATAAACTCACTATTATCGTGAATATGATTTTTTAAAAATGGCTAAGGAGGTGTTTGGCGTAATTTAAACCACAATGAAGACTGTGCCCTCGTCATCTTATATTATAAAACAAGTAGATACAAAATGTAATCAATAATATATTACCAAGATGTAGCTTTGAATCATTAATAACATATTCTAGAAGGAAATAATTTAACCCTATACATTCCAGGTGATAGAAAGAGGGGAGGGGGCTATGCGGGAGAACCACTAGAGAAACCGGCAGGTTACTCAGTCCTAGTATATGCACGTATAACGCCAGTGAATTTATTTTTTAAAATACCTAGATGATTCAGATTCTTTTGCCTGACTATTATTGATATTTTTGATCTATTATTATTTATGACAAATGACTTTTAATAAAAACTTATTAGATTGAGAATTGTGAATGTTTTGTTTACGATAATCCTTTGGACATTGATACGAAGAACATAGAAGTGGTAGGAGAATGAATTGTTTCTTCCATAAATTCTGTTTTAGTTTTATAATTGGCCAATTGAGTTGGGAATTTAGATGATTAAAACAAATCGGGAATGGTACGTTATGTACTTAAATATTGATGGAGGAAAAATTTCACGATCTAAATTGTATTGGTAACAGTAACTCACCTTGGCTCCGATTTGGTTGCCGCATTGGCCAGCCTGGATGTGAACGATTTCCCTCATGTTGTTGTTATTGAAAATCCAAGTGAACTGATCGCCAAGAGCTGCGTGAATGAAGGATTATAGAGCTCTCCGTCCAACTTAGCTGAAGAGCACTCGGAGGGGTGAGGTTGGTGGAGACACTGGAGGGGGAGCGCTGCCGCTTCGCCTCTCGCCTACTGCAGTGACCCCTTCCACAATCTCAGCCTCCCTGGTAGCTGAGGATCGTCGGTAGGATTTTTTATCACTTCCTTCGAAAACCAAAAAGAACTGCAGGCAAGGAAACATTAGTTTTCGGTGTTCAAGGCTTGGAGGGGACAGTTCCAATGCTTCTTATGTTATCCATCGATTTCACTCGGATGTTATCAACGTGACTGAATCATCTGTATGAATATATTAAATTATCTGTATAAACATTATATTTCATCTACGTCCTGGGTTGTTTGGATCACATAGATACCTTAAAGCACAAATGAGCTATGTCCAAAAACGGAATTTTCAAAAAACGCAAAAGAAGTTTTCACTAGTGCACTATTCCTAACATAATGGCTTACTACACTAAACTATTTAATTTCTTCAACTAATTTTTAAGCTTTAATCGTCAAGAAGGTCAATAATAGTTTCGTTAAATTTGAGTTTTTCCTGAAATTGAAAAAATTGAAAATTTGGAAAGTGGATGGACATAGCGTCTTTGTGCGTATCGACATGATATGTTGCCTACCTCAAATTTGATTACATGTCCGGTTAGGCTCTAGATAGTGTCTTTCGAATTTCATTGCTCCCTAATCTATATTACCCTATGAGCATGAGCGAACATAAAATAGCCCAAACATCAACCTACTCTCTTTTGGACCTAATAGTCCAAAAGTTATGAAACTCAGAGAGTATTTTCGAAAACTTCTACTTCTTCACGATCTTTTGTTTTATTATTTTCGATAATAAACCTTTGGAATCGAGCAAATCGTTTTTACCCCCCCCCCCCCCGGCCTCAAAATATGATGGTTTACATTTCAAGGTACCTACGTGGAATCCGAAGATCGAATTAAAAAAATTCATCAGTCCACTTTACGCGGAACTTTCCCTAGTTACCATGTACCGATTTTGATGAAATTTGGGGACTAGTTGTGCCGAGAAGATTTCGGTTATTTTCATTCACTTCTAAGGGGTGAAATGTAGAGATTGAAATTTTCATAACGCTCTGGCTCAAAAACTCTCAATATAAAGTTTTGTTTCATCAATTTAAAATAAAATTGAATTTTTAGAATTAAATGAGACCACCCCAGAGCTCTGTAGGTCAATCCGTTCGTATCCTATGTGGAACTTAAGGGTTGGACTTACGTTAAATCAGAAACACGACTGTGAATCGCTTCATACTATTTAATGATGAAAATAACCCTAATCCGCGTTCAAATTTCTGCTGATGAAATGCGATCAATGTTCGTTTCTTTAAATAGAGTTTCATGTTGTACTCAGTTGTGCATCGTTAGCAACTAAGAACCTTATTTCGTTATGAAGGCACCCACAACTCTCTGATATTGATGTTTTTGCTGGTAGATGGCATATTAATAGAAAACCCGCGTTCTATACAGGCGGGTGATATATACAGTAAAATAATAAACCACGCTATATATTAAATACTCTTATGCTATATAATAAATACGGTAGCATGTAGTCGATTGTTTCCACCAGTCGGTGAGATTTGCTAGTTATTATTACTGCATACATTTTTGAATAAATACTCATGCAGTTATGTTGAATTAGTTACAGTAGCTGTTTGAAGCTGTCTGCCTTCTTGCCGTATCTACACAATAGACAGTTTGTTGTTGTCTCGAAATCTTGAGATACCTAATCATTCACCAACTCATCGTCACATCCGCACCTCGTTGAAACAAAGATAAACTTTCACTTTCCCGACATCTGCTGATGGGAGTCATCGTGGAAACGGCTCGAGAAGTTTTTACCACAGTATTTTCTCGCCGGAGGCCGATCTCCGATCCTAATTGTTGATCGTTCATCTTAATAATTGAATGATCGTATTATGATGTGATCAATCTCATTACGTCGTTTGCAAGAGGTTTTTTTTTTCAGCAAGCTAGCCTTTCCTTTCTTTTGAGTTGGAATCAGGAGAGTGACAAACCATTTGGAAATATAATAAGCCATTATTTTCTTCCTGATAGAAGAATGTCCACTCCAAAACATTGAAGATGCCTTTCTTCTTTATATCATCAAGATTCCCGAAGGGAGAGTGAAAAAAATTACTAAATCTAAATTATTTGTGATAAACACCAAAGCCTCATCTACAAAATTTTGCAGTCATCTTAAACTTGATTGTATACCATAAACTTGAATCTAATACACAAAATCCAAACCGTACAAATTCGTCGTCGATCGTCTGGGAAAACCGGGTTTGATTCCAGGCCATGACATGAACATTTTTTTCCAATTTAATACATTTTATTTCATTATTTACATATACCTATTACGGTTTTTTTCTCCACGTGTCTACGATTTGTTTTTGCCTGCTTTTAGCAGGCTTTTCAGCTAGTCTTATATAAAGTATGACTCATTCGATTTGACATTTTCATGTCTTTGCTTTGGCACATAACCTGGAAAATCGTCACAAAAACTTGCTCACGCGACCAATAAATAAAATAGACTCACTGTGTTGCGTAGAGAACAATCAACTGTTTTCTTATTTTGATGCTTGGGTACATGAACTAACAACCTTCCTTCACTACCTTGTTGTGTAGTGGTTGACATGAAAATGTCCCAATGTGTTGCAGACTAGTATGCAAGCATTTATAATTACTTTGTTTTTTATGTTGAATTCAAGTTTTTTGTATGTTGTTAGAACCCCTGAGGGTAGTTTCATCCCCAAATTTTTAACCCCAGAAAACCCTGTGCTCTGAAACCATGACATTTTCGCTCTTTTTTCTGTTTTTACTCGAATCTTGCCCGGGAAGTGGTTTGTTTGTCTGTTTGTATTGGGAACCCGATTAGTATCAGACGGCTAAACCAATCATCAAAAAAATTGTGACTCAACTTTTAAATGGTAGAATCGATTTTGGAGGGAATATTTTTTGCACCCTGCTCGATACTATCTTTATTGGTGAATCAAATTTTACTCCTGTGTTGTCATCCGAGGAATGAATTAAACCTGCTCTACACCGATTACATCCAATCTCAAAATTTTGTAGCATAATGCTGTGTCATAATAGGGAGAGGAAAAGGCTATTTGAGAACTTCAATCCAACGAGACCACAAGCTCTCTAGTAGAGAAGAGAAATAGACGGAATAAAAAATATCACAATAGTAACACTGACAGTTTGACATTTTTAGTCCCACTCTAACTGTTCAGTCCTCAAGCATACCAAACTGATAGACTTGTCAGTACCTATTTTTACGTCTGAACATTAATGAACTCTATATGTGAATGATGGAGGCGTGAGGGTACCCCTTACAATGTACCTATTAGTTCTAAAGTGTGCTGATAACGATCAATAAGGAAATCCCTATTCTGAGAAACGATACAAAAAAGTAGTCCGGCGCCGCAGTATTGGGTTTTGACTAATAGTGCAAGTGCAGTCAGAAAGCGTGGATGAGCGGAAGAGATGGTAGGGGAGACCAAGGTCTTTGAACTTCGGCGCGGGTTCTCAGACGAAGCTGTCTCGGCAAAGTGTAGGTACCTTCTACTACCATCTTCTAACACCACCGAAATGAGAATTCCGAGGATCCAACGTTAATGTGCAGAAAATGGGCGCGACTACCGTAAAATAGAGCCTACGGATGGATGGTAACATTCTAACCCTTCAAAGGACTGACCGCAATATACTTGTGTAACGTGCAGTCTATTCGAGCTCCAAATAACTCTTGATTAATTAAATTAATGCTAAACAGATTTTCAGGCTGAAACTTGACTAATTTTCCATTGGTAGTACGGATACTGTTTCAATAATCAATCAATTTAATAAGCGTTCAAATTGCCAGTTATTTTGGATATTGGATGCTCATTTTATATGTTGAAGAGCCTAGGTACGAAAATCGTATGTGACTTCACTCATAACTGCAACAACTACTCATAGCTGTTTAATGTATACATTATTTAATTAACATAATATGAAACATTAGTACTCAAGTAAATTGAATAGGATAAATTAAATGACATAAACACTTCTTGTGAACAGACAAGAACGAACCCCTTGAGCGTGAAAGTATCATGAATAAGAGACGGTACTTTTATTGCACTCAATGAAAGTGATGGTAGACCAGAACAAACATTTTCGCTGGTAAAACTATAAACCGATTGAAAGATAAGCTTGAAGAAATTCAAGTTTGATATCTCGGTACTGCACACGTCCTCAATAAATATCCACCTATCTCTGGAATTGCAGTAGGTACATTGCAATGTCTTTCTTCACAGCTTTCCTATCAGTAAATATTTCCTGCATGTAAAATATTAGACGGAGAGACATTAAAATCAAACATGTCCAATTGAGCAGTAATACCAATGAATATAATGGAGTAGAAAATTCCAAATTGAAGGGAGTGACTCATGACGTGTTATAGCACGCTGATAAATAAAAAGAACCCGGAACTGGTGAAAAGCCTTTCTAGAGGAGCTGTACCTGGGTATATAGGTAAATCACGAAACATGGCCACTGATAGATCCTCATCTCATGCCGAATTCCATCTATCCATCATGTTTATTAGAAACGAAATGACAGAGTGTTGAAGATCACGCTATTGCGTTTCTTCGATTATGTGGTACAGCATGGTTACTCATCGTAGAAATCGATGGTCGCGTTTTCGAACTAAGTGGGTAACTGTTACCGCTCTCATTGCTTCTTCTGGTAGTCTTTCATCCCTTCTCTATGCTAGTAACATATCGTGTAAAAACCTTATTGAAGAGACCTAGTTTTCTCGTTCTTCGCGACGGTGCTTTGGAGGGGACGGACTTCTGCTCTATAGTGTATATCACGCGAGGGGTGATCATCCACACGCAAAACACCACCTGGTGACGTCACCTCTCCCTCAATAGCTAAATGTGGTGCTTCACCACGGATATTTCCGGTAGCAATATTACAATCCTAGAGCTTTAAAATGCTCTTAATGTTCATCACAATTAGAAAAACAATCAATAATCCAATTTTTCTCTCTCTTTCTCTTAAAATCAACAATCCAAAAGATATAACTTACGTATTAAATTTATGATTATTATATTAAATTTATTATCTTGGGAATTTAATCGTATCTCCCTTAGTGAACTGTTTGATGAGACGTCTCAGAATGGTTGAACCTGCTGGTTTCGACTTTCAATGAGGCCTGGGAGCAATTATTTCCTCCTTGGCCTGTTCTCCAGGGTCTGCAAGTTCCTCTTTGTAAGTTAACTTTTGTATACCTAAACGATGTACTGGGATGTGGGTATACACAAATAAACAATTGAAATACGAGTATAGAGTTCATGGAACGGAGATTAAAATTAAATTAGACTAGTTTCTAGATTTACAAAAGAGTCTGTACAAAGAGTTTGATAAATTCGAATGCAGTCTCTGCAAATATATTTCAGTACAAAACCCTCCTCAGTAATACAGTTTGAAGGATATAACGACTGAAGTAGTTTTGTAGAGGTGATGTCACACACCACTAATAGAAAGTTGTGGTTGGCCTGATGCCTGGATAATTTTCTTGATGAGCCCCACTAAAATGCCATCCAGACAATTCAGCGGATAAATCATACCCTAGAGCTGGACGAAGGCAACCTCGTCATTAGTTGATAATTCTGCTGCAGACCGTAGGAACTCACGTCGCATCCTTCAAACACGATCAAATTTCACGCAACACGAAACCCCATTCCTTTTTTCTGTTAGACCTTTGAACTAGATAAAATTTGAGGAGTTAAAACGTAAAAGGTATTTTCAAAGCTCGAGGGCGAATAGTATCAATTTGAGTGCTAATAAATGAAGATTTTACAGCAAAGTCCAAATGTTTGAGAGGGAAAACGCGTCAATATGTTATTAGTCTCTCAATGCATTTGATAAGTATGAAAAATCCAGAAACTTCATTCTAAATTTACTCAAAGATTCTTCAAATTTTAGCCCCAAGTTTAAGCTTTTGAGAGAAGATTAGCTTGTGAGAGACGTTCTAATGCTATAATTTAGTGTTTGTGAAGTATGTAGATGCAATAAATTCGACTTTCATACAACTGACCATCTAAGTTCAAATTGCACAGTCCCTGAAAATGTCATTGGGAATGATAAATACAATGAAGATTATGCTGGTTTCAAGGATTTTATGTTTGTGCTTCCGCAGTGGTCATCCATTATCCTATCACGGAATACCTCATAGGAGATGGTATACAACTTGTCTTCAACTATCCTCGAAGTTTGTGTGAAACAGGACAATTGAGTAGAAATGGGAGAAACATATTTTAGTGGAAGTTGAGTTTGTGCTTGCATAGAGGCAATGGAATTCAAAAGAGACATAACTGGAGCCCAACCCGTGAATTTAATCGAAATCAAGCAGTAAGTTAGTGTACCCGTAGTTTCATCCTTTACAAGTAGGTATATGAAGACATACACTGAACCAAAATTGTTCACGAGGGTATAATGATGTGTGATATCCGGCAAAAGTGAAAACAATACTTCCGCTATCTTGGTAAACTCGAATAGTGGGAAGGCTTCCGTAGAAAATGTACCCGCCTACTGAGAATTTGTTTTTGGATGTCTGAACATTTGAAATATTTTTGATTTATTCAAAACATGTTCTTTGGCATACATAGGGAATGTACTAAATCGTCAGTATTTACAACCTGTGGATACGTCTACACTCAAAAGGGAATACACAGGTTTAAAGTGTTGACGAGTGCTACTCAAGTACATAAAGTTCAAGAGCAGTTTAGTAATTGGTAGAATAGTTTGGTTTGTTAGAATAGCTAGTAGATCATGACAGAGAAGTACCATCTCTGACAGGTGGTAGGACCACTTGTGGGAAATATACGAGTAGAAACTATCCGGAAGTCCAGTGGCAGAAGCTAGAGTTTCCGTTCTGAACCTAGCGATATCGATGGAAGCCGGATTGTTTCGTCTGATGACGATGACGTTAAAAACTGCGGGGTCAGTGGATGAATTGAACGTGCAAGGACCTTCCTCCCTCACCCACTTCTTCAGGCAGTCCCTCACGGTCGTTGGACATCAGGTGTGGGCAGGATGGTGGTGGGCAGACTTTTCTTCACCCACCACTGGGCCCGAGTGGGCCGCTAGGAAACCGAGAGGCGAATTCTGGTTGGCCAAATGATTGTTGGAACGGTGGGCTCGAATGCCCGCAAGCTTCTCCTTTCTGGGACTACATTATTTTTACAAACAAAGGTTGATGTCATTATGGTAATTCAGAAACTATCGGCTAGGTAATGATTAATTGGAGATGATCTTGTTTTGTTAATCGAATGTTTAGGTACGACACACGAAGGTTATAGACAAAGTGTGATAAGATCCAATGCCTTCAACAGGAACTTTACAATTTACAGGGGGAGTTAATAAAATAAATAAAAACTAATAATAGTAATAATAATACTACGTACTTAATAATTATCATAATAACATTATTATAATACTAGGGGAGACATCATTATAATAAATAGGGGAGTTCTGTGGCCGAGCGAGCTGCGGCATGTGTCACCGGGGACGAGACTCGGACCGGTTGCAGGGGCCGTGAGTTCGGGGCTCGCCTCGGGAGCATATTTTCGGCAGCATAATAACTTATGAAAAATTCAGCTAGTGAATCTGGTGACACCTTGGGACAGCTGAGGAATTTCTAAGATGTTTTCGGTGACACTAGTGACACCCTGGTCCAATTAGGGTTAATCCTTCTCAAGAACCTGTAGAAAATATTTTTTTATTGTTTTCTGGTCGGAATTGTACGTTATTTTCCCCATCCAAAGGGTCGTTTCTTTGAACACATGCATTACTTAACAATATGTGTTAACATCAGATTGCTAAATCGGTCCAAAATGACAACCCCCTTGATTGACCGCCATGGGAACAGTGGTCCTAACTAATTTTTCACCCTCAAACTTGTTTGATTTACGAACTAAATGGAATATCAAAGAACTAATTGGGGAAACTGGTACAGTTCTGGAATGATTGACCAAATATTTATCTCGAAAATATTTATTCTGAAGGCTCTTTTTGATACAGCTTTGGTCACAGTTAGTGCACTTGGTTATTTTAGTATCTCATCTAATGAACATAAAGAGAGAAACTGTTCTAAAACTTCACGCTGAATCACTTTCCGATGGCACTTTTGGACCAGTTTTTGGATAATATCCAATCCGATCAGAACCAGGTTCACCCACTCCCTGTTTTAAAGGCCGACTCAGGTACCAACTGAGATATCGTAGCGGTAGGTTGCATTACGAATGGCGCAGGCGGGAAGGTGAACTTCAAGTTCTGACGAATCACTCTAACCAAGAATGGCTGACAACTTGACTTTTTCGTCGGTTGAACCCAATAGATGCGATGAGTCTCGCCCCAGTTTTCATTTTCACATATTTCAACTCGACAGTAAGCGCCATTCACAACGTCGTTCCACGCGTGGGCTGTCTTCATTAAATGGCAAATTTTGCCCAGGCGTTGCTGCTCATGCGAAACAGCTGGCATGATCGCATGCGCCCAATTAGGCTTTTAGAGTCACCAACGACTTGGCCAATTAATTGAGAAGGATTAATAAATTTCTACACTTCGTTAAAAGAAGAGTGATTTAAATTTGTACAACAAAAGAACGAGCTAATCCGTTCGAAGAAAAGTTTATAAAATCGCTGCAAATTATTACACAAAGGTTTTATTATTTTTTTGTATAGATCACTAACCTGCAAAGAACACAGCTTTGGCATTGTCACTACCTACCAACATATTGGTTTATAATTTCAATAATGAAACATTGGAGTCGAGCAAGAAAAACAATTTTAACTCCCCCTCAAAATTTGATGTTTTACGTTTCAAGGTACGTAGGATCCGAAAATCGAATAAAAAATATTCCGTCCGCGGCACTTTTCTTACCAATCATGGACCTAGTTGATTTAAATTTGTATACGTGCACTATTTGGGGTCTAGCTTTTGGTTGATGTCAGTCACTTGTAAGGTGTGAAAATTAAGGGTTGAAATTTTCAAGAGTGCCCTAGCTCGAAAACTCTCGAAATAAAGGTATTGTTTTTTCACCAATTTGAAATAGTATTGAATTTTGAAAAATTTTAGAGACCACCCGGAGCTCTATAGGATAAACCGCTCGCTTCCTTCAACGAGTACTTAAGGGTCGGACTTATGATAAATCAGAATCGCGAGTGTAAATTACCAAAGATGTCTAATCTCCGTTGAAATTTTAGCTAACCAAAATGCAATCGCTGTTCGTTTCTTCGAGTTGTATTTAGTTTTGCTTCCTTAGCAACCAGTAATCATATTTCTGAAATCTGAGTAATCATATGAAGCTGAAATTTGAGAGGGAAGGTCAAGAGAGAATACAGATGGTGGTAGGTGCTATTGATGGAGAACCAGTGATCTATACAGAAGGGTGACCTATACAGAAAATAATAAACCTTTGAGCAATGATTTGCAGCGTTTTTGAATCGAGTCTGAAGCGTTTATTTCTTCCAAATAAACTTGGTTGTGAAGGTGTAAAGTATGTAGTAGGTAGGTTGTACCTATTATAGTTGGTAGGTAAAAAATAGTGACAATGGCAAAACAGTGATCTTCGCAGGCGAGTGATCTATACAGAAAAATAATAAACTTTTGTGAAATAATTTGTAGCATTTTTTGTTTCACAATCAAGGTTATTTGGAAAAATATAGAGCTGCGGTTGCCTTGATTTGAAAATTTGATTGCTGGTTGCTGAAGACGCAAAACTGTGTACAACTCGAAGATACGAACAACGATCCCACCTTGGTCAGCTAAAACTTGAACAAAGATTAGGCCTACTTAGCGATTCACGCTCGTGTTTCTGATTTATCATAAGTCCAACCCTTAAGTTTTCATGGGGAGCGAACGGTTGGTTCTACAGAACTCATTTTTCACCCCTTGGAAGTGACTTCAACCAAAAGCTTGGGGCACATCTAGACCATAAATGGAGCTCATTATACCAAATTTCATCAAAATCGGTCCGTGGCAACTAAGGAAAATGGACTATGAACATAATTATTATTATTTACTTGGACTATGAACATAATTATTATTATTTACTTGGACTATGAACATAATTATTATTATTTACTTGGACTATGAACATAATTATTTACACTTGAACCTCAGACAAAGTAGCACCGACCCGCACTGAAGTAGCACTTGAGTGTTCTAAAATGTCGTCTAGTTGGATGGCAACAAGAGTTGAACTTGATCTTGAACTTCCTAGTACATAGAATAACCTGTCTGACTAATGTGATGCCTGAAATTTTTATCCCAATCAGTTCATTTTTTCTTATCGATTTGCTCGAAACGGAGAAAGTTTCATCTGTTTTTTCCCGAGCGCCAGGTTCCCATTGATCTGAATGGAATGAAATTTGTAGGCACCTGAGCCCCAAATACCCTCAGAGTTTGAGCAATTTTGAAATGTTGGGTACATGAACATAATGTTAAGAACTTGGCGTTTGCGGACGCGACCATTAGTCTGAGGGCAATGAATCGCCCAAAAAATTTGCCGATAAAAGTGTGTATATCGATGTATAATGACACCACTACTGTGCCCCTCACGTTCAACCTCAAACCCATTTCTATTATAAGTGGTCTCAGAAAATTAATGGTTTCTATAGAATAAAAGTCGATTAAAAGTGTAGGGGTTACTGACGAGGATCTGAATGCACCTTGTTTGTTTACCGAACCTGTGTTTAGTCATCTTTCATAGAGTTGTTTGTATTTTAAATTTGTGTAGTTACCTACCTACGCAAACAAGTAGTGGTTACAATTTGTTACTTCTCTTCAATAACTTCATACACAAAGTACAAAGTTCAAAGCTCTGCTATCATCAACAATACAAATTTATCCTTTGTCCTTCCTCCTTGATGTGGTTCTTTGTTCGCTTCCTGTTCTACAGGCCTAAAAATTACATAGAAAAATTATAAAGCTTCACGTTGAGTTCATTGACCTATCAAGGAAGCTTTAGAGACTGGAAATTTCTGGTGTCTTTACCCTCTTCATATGGAAGAAAAAAAATGCAGCTAAATCGGCGAGTAGTTTAGCTACGTCACACATAATAATTATCAATTAATTATCAATTATTGATAAATTAATTGGTTTTAATAAAAATGTCCACGATCATGTTGATCAACTGGCAAAATCTCCACAAATTTCTTCGAACCGGCGTTGGAAAGTTTAAGAATTAAGAATTTTTCACGCTCTTCGCTACCAACATTCTGATTACCAAATTTAATTTTTAACAACTATAATTACCACTATGAAACACCAACATTCTGCTTAATGAGATGGTGCCTACCAAATTATTCCTTTTACAAAAATTGTTGTAAACAAAACAAATTCGCCAACATAGTTTTCTTATATAGAATAGTTGTATATAGAATAGAACATATGAAATTAGTTGATGAAGAAATGTTTGATTGTATACCCACCACCAACAAAACGACTGATAAATTTCCACATACAGGGTGCAACACAATTTTTTTACGATCTTTCTCCCACGTGTTTAACAACTAACTTCCGACAAAAAGTGCCTTATGACATTTTTTGTTAGCCCCACTCAAATTGCCTTTTTTTCACTTTGTAATTTTTTCCGTGTTTTTGATCTTTGCTCAATAAATCTACCATAACTCCTTCAATTCAAGAGTTAGCTCAAATCTAAAAAGTTCGTTGGAAAGGGCGTTATATTTGCAATCTTTTTGATGCCCAAAAACATTTTTTAAAGAGGAGTTGAGATGTGCAAACGACACATGAAAAACAAAACTCGTCAAAATCTTGAAATCGCTTGTTTTTTCAGCCGCCTGGTAACCATATCAATTCTTGACGCAGAATTGTGAAACTTTCTAAAAAGAGCGCCAAAATCTCAGCTTTCTAACGGTGTAATCAAAAAATATTTTATAATCGAGTTTAAGAGAGAAATTTATGTTTGAACGCGGAAAAACGTGCATTTTGGTTTATTATTTTCAATAATAAGCCTTTGGAATCGAGCAAAAAAAAAAAAAAAATTTTAACCCCCCCTCAAAATTTGATGTTTTACGTTTCAAGGTAAGGTGCGTCGGGGGCAGAGTACAATTTGGTGCAGAGTACAATTTGCATAGTTCAACTTTGGTAGATCCTGAGAAACTCATTTTTAAATCTAGATTTATTTTCCTTATTTCACTACACACCTCGGACTATCCTCTTACCAGTTTTGTAGTTATTTTAAGGTTTTTTGAAGTTATAGTGGGTTTTTCGAGCAATACTATAATTTTTGTCCGTACTCCTCACTTACCCCGCCTAAATGGGGTAAGTGCAGAGCATCCCTTCATTTCTCATGTCGTTGGAGTTACAAATGCGAAGGGGGAAGTGTGTGGAAGAGCTCGTTTCAGGCATTATTTTGCTTTTTGGAAAGTTAAAATCGGACAGAAATTGGTGAAGTTACACAGTTTTGAAAAGTTGAAAACGTGGTATAGAGAAACACATAAAAATCTTGCAAAATTCAAACTTTTGAATCTTCATTAAAAATTGTTTAAATCACTGTAAGTCATCAGTCTTACGAATAAGAACGTTTTTTTACAGTCTTATACTACAAATGGTTATCTTAACATTGCAAAAGTTTGCATAAAACTTCGAAATGAAGAGTCTATAAAGTGGGTGTGGCACATAGCTTCCTCGTATCCATAACCCGATTGTATAGATGATCCGATGCATAGTAGTTAATTTCAAAACATCAATCTCTAAGTACCTTGCACTAACCTTTCAATTGGGGGTGGGGGGGTGCATGATTTTCATAGGGAACCATCTCCACCCCAACTCGGGAAGTCATCTTTCGTTCTCCCTCTTTACTGGAGCGAATAAAAAAGTTCTCAGTTACATTAAAAGTACCCAAGTTCACAACAAGAGTAGATGAAAAATACATAATATTATGCTTGAGTGTACGCTCCATACTTCCCTTGGTCATCCATTTAGGGGGAAGTGCGGAACTCCGCACTTGCCCATGTTTCTTACTCTGCACTTCCCCCCATAGGAGGAAAAAACGGGGAAAGTGCAGAGGAGGTATTATTTTCAAAATAACCAAAGTTAGAACAAAATGTCATACGTACAATGAAACTGCAACATTCAAAGTGTATAATTACCTTGTCAGTCACTAGCAATACCCAATTAGAGGCAGGTTGAACTCGGGTTGAAAAATAGTTGATCACCTCTACCTCACAGATGAAATCACATGTGGTATATCATAACCTCACCGTGAAGGTTACAACCGATATGAGGACACTCTAGTGGTGTTTTGTGAAACTTGAAGTAGTTCTCTACAACACCCAAAAAGGATATTCGTATCAGCCCTTATGTTTGCTTGTGAAAGGCATACTCCCCACTTACCCCATTTCTGCACTTACCCCGACGCACCTTACGTAGAATACGAAAATCGAATAAAAAAATTTCCGTCCGTCCGCCGTACGCCGTACGCGGCACTTTTCTTAGCAACACTGGACCGATTTGGTTCAAATTTGGTATATGGGCTCCATTTGGGGTCTAGTTGTGCCGCGAAGCTTTTGGTTGATGTAGGTCACTTCTAAGGGGTGAAAATTAAGGGTTGAAATTTTCAAGAGTGCCCTAGCTCGAAAACTCTCGAAATAAAGGTATCGTTTTTTCACCAATTTTAAATAGTATTGAATTTTTAAAAATTTTTGAGACCACCCGGAGCTCTGTAGGACAAACCGTTCGGTCCCTACGAGTACTTGAAGGTTTTCCTTCGATAAAACAGAATCATGAGTGTGAATCACCAAAGATCTCTAATCTCCATTCAAATTTTATCGGACTAAAATGCGATCGCTGTTCATTTCTTCGATTTGTATACAGTTTTGCCTTCTGCGTAACCAGTATTCAAATTTCCATATGAAGCTTTCTATTTTTCCAATCGAGTGTGAAGCGTTTAGTTCTTTGTAATAAACTTGATTGTGAAGGTGTGAAGCCAGTATGGTGTGGTAGGAGTACCTAGCTGGTAGGTAAAAAAAATGTTGGTGGGTAAAAAACGCTGAAAATCATTGCTCAAAGGCTTCTTCACTCTTCAGATCACTGATCAGCTGAGTGAGCTCCGAAGCCATTTTCAATCCTTTTGAATGGAAGTGCTCTTGGAACCATTGGAATCGAGCAAGAAAAAAAAGGCTAACCCCCTCAAAATTTAATGGTTTACGTTTCAAGGTACTAATGTACAATGTAGAATCCAAAAATCGAATTAAAAACGCTGCTATTCATTGCCCAAAGGTTTATTATTTTTTGTATAGATCACCCTTCTGTATAGATCACTGGTTTTCCATCAATAGCTCCTACCAACATCTGTATTCTCCCTTTACCATCCTTCCCAAATTTCAGCTTCCTGCGTTCAATAGGACTGAAAATGGCTTCGGAGCTCACTCAGCTGATAAGTGCTCTCCCAGGCGTCTCCTGCATTCGAGAAGATCTTCTTCACTCTTCAGATCACTGATCAGCTGAGTGAGCTCCGGAGCCATTTTCAGTCCTATTGAACGCAGGAAGCTGAAATTTGAGAGGGAAGGTCAAGGGAGAATACAGATGGTGGTAGGTGCTATTGATGGAGAACCAGTGATTTATACAGAAGAATGATCTATACAGAAAATAATAAACCTTTGAGCAATGATTTGCAGCGTTTTTTTCAACGAAATCGACGGTTAGACGGGAGGACTCTGTGCTTCGGAGGAGCCAGGGCGGAGCTGACCCAGAGTTTTGTTTTTCATATGTCGTTTTCACATCTCAACTCCAATTAAATAAATGTTATTGGGCATCAAAAGATTGCAAATTTAATGCCCTTTCCAACGGATTAGTTAGATTTGAGATAACTCTAGAGTTGAGGGCATTTTGAACGGGGATGCCAAAAAATGTCAAGAGGTACTTTTTGTTGGAAATTAGTAGTAAAACACGTGGTAGAATGATCGTGATTTACTCATGTTACACCCTGTAAATGAAACTTGATTTTCAACAACTTGTTGATGGTTTTCTCAGTCGATAATAACAACCAAATCTAGAAGGAAATCGTTCGCGATTATTTTGATGATTTTTCTCTATTTTGCTTGCACCGTGGCTTCAACTGGTTGGATCGAATGTGCAGTCTTCTCAGACCTAGTCCAAAACTACCCTCGAAAAGTGAGAAGATTAGGACGGGTAGATCGAGAAATTAGCGATTACAAAAATAGCGCTAGCGCATGACCGAACGATGACTTTATCCCAATGTTGATAAAATTATCAAATCCTTCTTCCCCGAGCTTTTGGTAAATTTATTACCTTCTTCAGGGCTCGAATGATTGATTTGATGTTTGTCCAATTGTTTTGTTTTGAAAACTGGTGTTTAATTCATTGTTTAATTTAATAGGTACCGTAAAATTTAATCTTTAATAATTATGGCGGCATCTCCACCAACAACTTTTAAATCGACTCTTGGTATGCTCATTAAGTAGACCATCCTTCGAGCCCTGAAGAAGGATTAACCGAAAGCTCGGAGAAGAAGGATTTGATAATTCAGTGGACCCCATTCCCAATCCGTTTGACGATGTGTAATTTGTTGGATCGATCAACTTAGTTTCTGTTGATAAAATTCGTAAGGGACCGTCTCGAGGTAACCCCGCACCAACCCTGAGAATTTCATCAAAATCGGACAATTGTTTCGTATGGTTATGGTCGGGACAAGGATTGACAGACAAACAGACGGACCGAGAGATGGAACCAAACTTGTTCGGAAAGTTCTGAGACGCAACTTGCAAATAAAAATTATCATATTGGTGGACCCATATTTTTCTGACGAATACGAAGATTTCATATCTTCGACAGTTGAGAACCAAAATTTGGTTTTCCCTCTCTTATTACCCTGTTATTTTTGTATTTTTTGGTCCCCCTAATCGAACTATGTTGTTCTTTCACTATGTGATTAGGTTTGGGATCTTCCTCTGCGGGCCGCTATTCCACTTGATGAAACTGGGACTTGCAGTATCAACACTCCTCTTCAGATCGGTAATGAACTCTCAAGACTCAAGTGATGGGTGCAGCCGACTCGGACAGGAGAGCTCAGAGCGCCGTGAAGTTTTAATTGCTCCCATTTCTGATTATGAACGAAGCCGCTGGAGATGATGACTCATTTCATTGGTCCAATTACAGACTGGAGACATTTTGGAATTACATTGTAAGTCCATTAAAAACGTACTCGTATTACCTTAGAGCACATCAAACTTAATTATGTAAGATAACCCGATGCTACTGTATTTTGGTACATTGATTTCATACATTGAAGTAGAATATAAAGTAATACGTTTTATGTACTCACAAGGAACAACGCCCATCGTACTAAAAATAAAATCGGCCTAAACGAACAAAGAACGCGCTAAAGTTGCAGGGGCAAACAGCTCAAGTGTTAACTCTGCTGATCCTGTATCACATTCAATTTAAAATTTAAATTTAGGAACTCAAAATTTTTTTAAAGGCTTCCTGTAAAATTTCCATTTTATCGGAAGAATAGGACATTATGTACTTATTCTTAACATTTTGACAGCAGTGCATAAATTTGGGTGTTAAAAGGAAGGACGTTAATTCAGTTATAAAGCAATCCAACTTTACTTCAAAAGTCCATTCAAATATTTCTTCTAAATTATTCAGAAACACACAAATTGTAACTCAGAAAAAGTCCATTCATGCAGTGGGCTGTAAAGTGCTCACACGTAAATTGTACTTTTTTTCTATCTTCTGTATACCATACGAATATACTGTATGAACTGGGTATGTTTTTAAAATGTCAGTTGTCCATATTCATGCTCTTCTCGTCACCTCATAGAATAAGTTCCAACGCTTTTTTTAATTTTTGTGTACAATACATCAGAAATTTTGTGCTGAATGCGAATAAACCATAGGTATATTAGTATGTTTGTAGTAATGTAGTATGTATGATGGTGATATCCACAAAAAATCTGAAAACTCCTTTTTGGTTGTTATTTGACCTAGTTTTAGAAATTTGGGCCCCTTAGGGTTGTCCAAAATTCCTGGCTAACGATAACTATTCTTTGGAAAAACTTCGGGAATTGTTTTAGAATGTTCCAAAAAGGATTTCAGTGAAGAAAAAAAAAACGCTAAAAAAAGTCCATGCTAAAAATGTTGAGTCCATTGCAATAGCTTCATTCTCTTTGATAATTCGCTAACAGAAGAAAATAGTCGTCCTATGACACCACTGTGGTAGTGGGTTTCTCACTGTTATGTTGGCCACGCTGATACGAGAGGGAAAAATAAAAGTCAGTACGTTCCGATCTGTTGTTCAATTATTATTGTTGCTCCCTTCTCTTATTATTACATTTAAATACAGTACAACCACTAAACTGAGAGACCTTCCTCCTCTCCTCCTGGTTGTTAGGTGTTTTGAAGTTGCTCAATAATTTCCCATTCGAAATGCGAATTACAAAATTCGAACACTGAGGCCAAAACATAGCATATTCAAGATCTGATGTTTTTTAGAGGATGCAGTTTTAAGAACGCCTGGTTATTTGTATTGTAAATTTTCGTATTTTTTTGTACATCTTACAATTTGAATGTTTGGGGACAAATTTTACATGGTACCTACTTAATGAATTCACTGTGAAATAAACTGGAATGTTTTTCGATTTTTGCTCAATCATTCGGGTGGTTCAATCCTTATATAGAAATTTTCGGGTTTTGACAACATGTTTATTCATAGGAACCTACATGATTTTTTTTGCCGAACTGTCGAAATAGTAGATATGCGCGTTCGATAGGTTATTTCAATAAAATTGAACATCTTGAGTCTCTCAAGGCTGGAAATGTAGATGAGCTCTCTCTTGGTCAGTTCGCCCTCCTTGCTTATCGTCAGTGTGACTCACCACCTCGTATATCTTCCCTATCCACTCTTCCCTCATAAAATGCCCCTATCGCTAGGATGATTTACTGACTAGTATCACACATACAGAAAAATGCTACAAATTATTACACAAAGGTTTATTATTTTTCTATATAGATCACTCGTCTGCAAAGAACACGGCTTTGCCATTGTTACCACCAACCAACATGAAGAAAAACATCGATCGCATTTCGGTCAGCTAAAATTTGAACGGAGATTAGGCGAATCACACTCGTATTTCTGATTTATCGTAGGTCCAACCCTTATGTATTCGTAGGGAGCGAACGGTATGTCCTACATGTCTCTAAAAATTCTAAAAATTCAGTGCTATCTTAAATTGATGGAAAAACAATACCTTTATTTCATCCCTTAATTTTCAACCTTTAGAAGTGACCGACATCAACCAAAAGCATCGGGGCACAACTAGACCCCAAATGGAGCCCATACACCATATTTGAACCAAATCGGCTAAAAGTGCCGGTTGTGAGGAAAGTGCCGTGTGAGGCGGACGGCAGACGGACGGCCGAATTTTTATTCGATTTTTGGATTCTACGTACCTTGAAACGTAAAACAACAAATTTTGAGAGGGGGTTAAAAAAAAATTTTTTTTGGTCGATTCCAAAAGTGCATTATTGAAAATAATAAACCAAAATTTTTGAGAATAGTTTTGTTTTTAATGCAAAAGAAAATGAATATAGTAGGGGAAGGACGTGTACCTTGGGCAGATTTTCTTCATTGCTAAATTTGGGGTAGTTCACGTCGTTTTTTTTTTTTGGAGTTTTTTCAAGGTATATCAATGCTCTATCTCGTTGGCTTTCAGAATACCTCTGAAAATTAAAAAAATCTCCCATGGTTGATGCATTAAAACTGACTTTGTAAAAAGTGGATTTTTGCCCAAGGTACAATCTTGGATTGTACCTTGGGGACTCATTTTTAGTGTTTCAAAAAATAAAGAAATGGGTGAAAAAATATGAAAAACACGATAGGTAAGTACTCTAACTCTCTGGAAACATATCATTCATAAAAGTATAATTTTTCATCAAACATTTGTTTAAAGTAGGGTTGCAGTAACTTATTCACGAGCCCAAATAAGACGTAAAACAAACTTTTTCCTTGGAAAATATGTTTTGAAAATACTAAAGTATACAATAACGACTTCACACTATTAACCCACCCAGCACCGAGGGGATTCATAAGAGGTCCACCTGACTTACGCCGCTGACCGAGGGATTCTTAAGAGTCCCTGGCTCTGTGACGAAAGGCCCTCCCTTTTTTCGTCCGGTAGAGGGGGAGAACCTTCGTTTCTACTCCGGTCCGCTGTTTCCATCGGTTCAGTGTCGTCACAGAGTAATGGAGACAAGTTAAGTGAGTGTCGTTCAAGGTGTTGAACGGAAAACTGTGGAGGGTTTGTACGTGGATTGCCTACCTGGCGCCTGTTTGCGTATCATCCTTCCGGTCCGCGGGGAAACGCACAGTTTTTAGTGCGGCGCTGGGTGGGTTAAGGGGGCGCGGGACTCAAAGCTCAGATCAGCGCCAACCAAGAGATAGCGCTGACGCTCGTGGGAAGAAAAGGCTATCAGGAAGAAACTATCCGCAAGAGCGCTAGCATCGCTTGTTTACTCTCGTTCTCTCGGAGTTTTCTTTCCTGCTTTCTTTTGTGTCTGTAACCTCCCCCTCCCGCGTCTTGTCCAACTTGATAACGGAAGCCAGATTTTGATTTCGCAAAAAGACGTTTTGGTGAAGTTAATAATAATAGAGTTCCTAAAGACGATAAGTATAATAATAATAAGTATAATAAGTATAATAATAAGTAAGTTAATAATAAGTATAATAATAAGTTAATAATAATAGTTAATAGAGAGTTCCTAAAGACGATTTTGGCATAACGGCGAAGCTAACGGCGATCGTAGATCACCTTCTGCGCATGCGCAGAAAATTACGGCGATCAAATAACGTCCGAGCACATAACGGCGAACGTTCTGGCCGCTAACTTACGGCGATCTTGCTAACGTCGATGTGACTAACGGCCGCCGTTAGAGCAGAGTGAACCTGACATGCGGATAACAGTTTTGCAACCACCAACATCAATTTCAAAACAAACCTCACCTTAGGGATGTCCGATACTTCAAAAGTATCGATATAATATCGTATCGATACATCTAGAAAGTATCAAAAAGTATTGATACGATACTTTCAAAAAGTATCGATATTTTGAAGTATCGATACTTTTCGATACTTCTAAAAAAATGTGTGAAAATGCCTTTTATGTTTCTCTCCATCAGTGTGAATAATAATCTCTCCATCGCGAGGATAATAATTAATATAGAATGAACAAAACAATAAATCACTCATTTTTTTGTTTAGGCACTTGTTTTCGTATTGCACTTAGTCGGGTTAACATTTTGGTGGTCCTTCCTAGATGATGGAGGACAGCAGGTTATCATAATATGATTATGGTCTGTTCGGAGAGGCAGTCCTGAACGGTTCAGAGGGGCTTGGAGGAGCCCATTCACCTCTATCCCCTCCCCTTTTCAGTTCTGGTTTGGTTCCGAACTGTTCTGGACTGCCTCTCCGAACAGACCCATAGAGAGCTGGAGGTGGTGGTACATCATCTTTGTTTAGTTTGTTGGTCTCCCAACAATCTACGTAGAGAAAGAGGTACCTACTAAAATTCGAGACTTTCATCTAATGTGAGAGATAAAAAATAGATAGCATTTTGATCTAGTGTGAGAGGTAAAAAAGTATCGCCTCCGATACTGGAAAAAAAGTATCGATACTACGATATATATCAGGAAAAAAAAGTATCGATATGTATCGATACTTTTTTCGAAAAGTATCGATACTTTTAAGTATCGATACTTTTGGGACATCCCTACCTCACCTCATGTTCACGATTGTAAGGCAGATCAAAGCGAGGAACAACGACAACTTTCAGTGTTAGTAAAATTACAAGTAAATTTTAGATATTTTTGTACTCTGCTAACAGAATCTGATGATGCATGTCAGTGGGGAGTTAGATGTTAAATTAAACGTACCTTGGTAGCTTGTCTTTATGAAAAAACGCTCTTTATTTTCTAACCTATCCGAAGTCATATTTCAGTTTCCGAGTAGCTGTGCATTTTTTCCGTATTATGGGTTATTAGTTTTGTTAATTAAATGATTGTGAGAATAAAATTGATACATACGTATATAATTTCTGATAAATATTTAAAAAATAATATCCGATCGTCATAATGAGTGGTTTTTTGACGTTTTATTATTTTTCGAACTGATTTTTTATTAACTAATTATATTAATTGATATTATTATTAATATTAATTAATATAACTACGTAGGCACTTTATTAAACCTAGTCTAGAAAGTATTTCCAATGGAATTGAGTTTTTGACAACCCAGCAAATTATCAACAGAATTTTTTATATCAATATTGAATGATGATGTCCATCTGACAGTAAGTGAGATTAAAACAATAAAAAATACTTATATCGTCATTTTCGGAAATTGTTAGGTACCTACCTTAAAATTAAAATAGTTGAGTTAAAAAATAGGTAGTTAATTTTTAATTATTCTATAAAATGTGTACCTATCTGCATAAAAACTTCCAAAAATTAAGAAAAACCCTAAAATTGATAATTTTTGTTCAAATAATCACGCTGATAGTCGTATTTTATACCAACTTACCTTCTTTTACCTGAAAAACTATTTACCACGAATTTATGATTCTTTTAATATCCGTAATCGACATAGTTTGATGACGTATGACGAGATAGATGAAAATTGTAACATGAAATTGACTTGATATTGAAATATGAATGTGAAGGTAGAAATAACTTAGGTTATATTAAATCTTACGTTTTATTGAATACCATAATATTATAATGTTCATTCAGTCTTTTAAGTTAGGTACATGAAACTTTACATGAGTAAAATAGCGATTCATCAATTTTGAAGATATATTGGGTTGAGTGAAATAAATATATTTTGTTCTGAAAAGACATCGGGAACTCCGAAATGTTCGTTAGTAGGTAGGTACTCGTTTCCCGGAATCTGGAACAAAATTTATACCGCACAGAATTAGGGATTTTGCTATTCTCTTCTCACTCAAAGTAGTTGAAAATACCAATAAGTCGGTAGGCTATGTGTGAGTACCTATCACAGTAAATAACAATACGATTCCTTACCTTGTAGTAAGATAGACTTGGCAGTGAGAAACGCCCGTACTCCGAGAGCCGCCGTCTTCGTGGAACGTTTTCGACGTACGTCTCCAGCACAGTGATCATATCTTCAGCGGAAAGTAGACCCGCAACGTACAAATTCATAAAATGATCCATCGCGAACAAACACCTTGACAAGATGTACTTGAAATAGCGAACAACGAACTTGAAAAACGAAGGCAGTCAACAGTAGAGAACTGAGGATCTAACGGCGAAGCCAGAAATTCCTGTCTCTTTAACTTTCGCGTCACTTTTGTCATCGCCGTAAAATTGTTCAACATCGCCGTTATTTTCGCTAACGTTCATCAAGGGTTAGCATCCGATTTGACTCGCCCAAGACAGATCCATAACGGCGATGCCTGTAACGTTCGCCGTTAAGCAAGATGCAGTTTAGGAACTCTCTAATATCAAGTGCCTGGACTACCATCCGTTTATGTTCTCTCTCCGTGTTGTTCCGAGTTTGAATAGTTGATTTGTTCAGCATTGCTCCACGAAGGAAGGACAGGAGTTCGAATGAATACACATGGACGGAAGCAGTTACAGGAGAATAAAACGCCCTTGGAAAGTAAAACGTTTGTTGGTAAGTATGTGACATGTACTTCTTTCTAGTACTTGAGTGTCTTTTCGAAGCTAGGCACCTACTAATGGGGGGTGCGCCTCGATTTTTTTTAGATTTTTAATCGAAAGTAGACTACATCCTGAGAATTTTGGCACCAACCGCGACCTTCTAGCGTGAGTAGATCTGTTTCTATGATTTTTCAAAGTTTCGACCGTTTATGACGTCATGCGCCCCTCCCGTCTGGGAGGGACCCCCCAGCCCACCGTGACGTCATAAACGGTCGAAACTTTAAAAATTCATAGGAAAAGATTTACTCACGCTAGAAGGTCGCGGTTGGTGCCAAAATTGTCAGAATGAGGTCTAGTTTAGATTAAAAATATCAATAAACAGTTTTTCCTACCCAGGCGCACACCCTATTGAGTAGTCGTCAATGATATTCGAACAGAACGTTCTATCTGAAATTTTCTTCTGTTACACCTTTAAGTACATTTTTGAGCTACCTTACATAGCCGTACTTATGAAATCCGTAATTATAAGATTACATAAAACAATCGTTGGTTAATAAGTAGAAAGATTTACCTAATTCGTCATGCTTTTTGCAAGATATTTTTTTTTTTTTTTTTGAAAGGGCATGACCATTATGCGGGATAGTCCCACAAAATGGTCATGCTCCCCCAACAAAGATTGTCAGTTTGTAGTGGAAATTAAAATACCTATCAATTATTACGGTAGTGATGATAGTGGAAAGATTATGAATAGGTACATGGAGTTGAGAATCAAACCATTTCTTCTAGAAACCTTACCAAAATCACTATAAATTTTATAAATGGCTCTAAATTAGTTATTTTACGGGTAACGTACCTAGATGATGGATTTCTGAATCCCATTCAAATTAGGACCTTTCATAATGTTAGGATTATTTTGGTGCCCTGTGCAGAGATGGGCGAATTTTTATTCATGAACACGATTAAGAATACAAATCATGTCTGCGATTTTATGATTATGAATACCATCGTATTTATATTTCCCGCGTATTAGTATTTTGAATAAGATTTTATGATTTATCTATAATTTCCCTGAAAATTGAATTTTTTAACGATTTTTCCTGAAAAGTATACTTTTATTTATGATGTCTGGATGAACTCTGGACATATTTTTGCAAAAAATAAAATACCTACGATTTTCATCGAAAATTTCGTCGAAGTTTCTATACGAATGGTCGTAGCGAGTTTGGAGGGGTCTCACTCGATTCGTCGTGAAAAATCCTATAAGAATTTGTCAGCTTTTCGAATTTTGATTGATTATTTTGACAATGTTAGGCCATAAATATGTCCAGAGTTCGGGAGAAAATCATTTTAAAAAAGTATGATTTTCAGGGAAAATCGTTTTTAAAAAATCGATTTTTAGGGAAATCATATAACAAATTCAAAAATTGTATTCAAAATACGAATACGGGGGAAAATGGTATTCTAAGTGGGAATACGATTGTATTCGTATTCATAATCATAAAATCGAAGATATGATTTGTATTGATTTTTTTAAATTTGTTTTCTTTTTTCATTTGTATTTGTTTTGATTTTGTATCCATGCCCATCTCTGGCCCAGGGTGAAGGGGAGGTCGAATATACGAGTTTCAAAATACTGCCTAGTTCCATGCATTTATGAAATCTAGGTACTTTACAAAAAAAGATGATACTGGCTTAACATACCATACCAGATAAAATTGTACGTAGGGTGAAACAGATTTGTGTAGAACAAAGTTTTTAATAAAAACCTTTTTTATCTAACGCTTTCTGGTTGGAATTGAATATTCGATTCCAATGAGAAGTCCTCCGGAATGCATATAATACCAAACAATGTTTGTAGGTACTAAATACTCGAAACTATCACACTCCCTCCAAACATCATGACTGATGGGGTCGAATTTATTTAAATTTCAATTATCAGGGACACGAGTTATTCTTCGTTGACGTTAGTGTTGGATTGAATCCTGCAGCTGCCTACTTGGCTAAAAATACAGAAGCATTGTTCTATCATTAGTATTTTGAACTCGCTGATAAAAATCCTGATTACTCGTAATTTTATTCAAGTATTTTGTTCTGGTTTATAACCAACCGTGGACCCACATTCTTAATTATTGTTTGTTGTTTGTATCTCTTCTTACATGTTTATAGTAAAATTATCAATAGAAACCTAAATTTGTTCTGTTTTTTTTCCCCAGGAGAGATTTTACTCAGAATTGTATATTTTGCTGGAGACTTTTCTGGAACAAATCTCATTGAACCAGCACCCAGGACCGTTTGAAAGCAACTTGTCCATCACATTGATAAGACAGTGAAAAGCTGCTCTGTCTAGCCAGCATCCTCACCTCCAGATGTAAAATTTAACTGAAGTTTTGTTTCTATTCAAATAGTTGGTAATAAATATGATTATTGTTTTTTTGCAGTTTGAGGTTACCTAATGGTCAATAAATCATTTGTACTACAAATCGATTTGTTTCTATAATAATACTTCCTTTAAACTTCACTAAATAATGGCGTACAGTTTAAATTTGAAATTCCAAAAATTACTCATTTTAAGTTCACCTAACACCTTGTATGGTAAGGGTGAGTTAAAAATTGATTTCTACCAGATGTGGAATCTCTACGTCTCCCTCTTTCCAAAAAGTATTCACCAACTATTTAGGTTGAAGTTTTATTTTCAGTCTACCTAACATACTGTAGGAATGGTTAGAGTGGAGGTGAACAAAATTAAATTGAATATTTTGAATCACCACGTCGCCCTCTTTCCAAAAACTGTAGGTACGTTGAAGGTTTATTGCCAGCACACCTACTGAAGGTAAAGTATAAAATGTAAGTTCTACCTTATTTGAATATCCACGCTGCAAATTATTACACAAAGAATTATTATTTCCATGTAGATCACTCATCTGCAAAGAACTCGGCTTTGCCATTATCACTTATTTTACTTACCTACTACACAATCATGTTTATTAGGAAGAAATAAATGCTTCACACTCATTTCCAAGAAATAAAGAGTTGTGGGTCCCTTCATTAGGAAATTTGATTACTGGTTGCTAAGGACGCAAAACGGAGGACAACTCGAAGAAATGAACAACCATCGTATTTTGGTCAGGTAAAATTGAAGTTTAGGCCTCTTTAACGATTCACACTTGTGTTTCTGATTTATCATAAGTCCAACCCATAATATCTCATTGGGAGAGAACAGTTTTTCGTACTCTGGGTGGTCTAATTCGATTCTAAAAATTCGAAACTAAGTATTTTACATTGATGGAAAAGCAATATCTTTATTTACAATTTTTTTGAGCTAGGGCGTTTTGAAAATGTCAGCCCTTATTTTTCAACCCTTAGAAGTGACTGACGTCAACCAGAAGCGTCGGGGCAGAACTAGACCCCAAATGGAGCCCATATACCAAATTTCATCAAAATCGGTCCATGGGAACTAATGACTAGAAAAGTGCCGCAGACAGACGGCAAAATTTTCATTCGATTTTCGGATTCCATCTTGAAACGTAAACCAACAAATTTTGAGAGGGGGTTGGTAAACTTTTTTTTTTCTTGGTCGATTCCTAAGGTTCACTATTGAAAATAATAAACCAAAATTATGCACTCAACTCCGTAGGTTAAGGTTATATTTTCAGCATACCTACAAAACATACTGTATGGTCAGGGTGGGGGTAAAATATTATGTAATATATGAATTTCCACATCTCCCTGTTTTCGAAAAGTTCTCACACAACTATGAAGGTTGAGGTTAAATTTTAGGCATACCCAACAGGTATTGTTGGTATGGTCGGTTTTGGGGGTAAAATACGTAATAGTACCTGATTATGAATTTCCATATCGCCCTGATCCCGAAAAGTACTAATTTGATACTATATAGATACATTTTTAATTCAAATTATTTTGTATATTTACCTATTAGGTAATTTAATAATATTAAAATAATGAAAAGATACATGTAAGTACAAAGAAATAAAAATAAAAAATAAATAATTTCGAATGATAAAATACATTTTTTTACATGGTTATGGTTGAAGTGATGAGATAGATACTTGAAGGTTGAAATTTTAATCAAGCACTTCCCACAGCATCATCCTTTCAGGAGGAGGACAGGGACCCAGTGACAATTTCGTACGACGTTGCCAGATCCACGCCAGTGGCAACGCTGTACTACTCCGGTGCTCTGTGGGGCCTTGAGATTGACAACATCCCTGTGGGGTGAAATGACAACATCCCCTTTGGCTCCCTTTTTCGGAGGGTCAGAGATGGATCGTAGTTCAGCTCCCGCCCACTGGTAGCGCATGTGACCAGGGCCCCTTTTTTGAGCGGTTCTTCCGAAATAACGGTACTTTGTCTTCACGTAATCTCCGTTATTTTACAAGTTAGAATTGTCCTCTTTGAATTTTCGGAGGTTTTAGTCTCCCAAAAAGTTCCGTACGAAGAGTTTTTATCAAAAACAAATTTTATTTAAAAAATAAATTCTCTATTTTTTTCAAATTTCAATTTTTTTGACATTTCGGCCCGTATGTATAAAGTATTAATTATTTAATGAATTTAGAAATTTTTTTTGAGAGGAAAAAATGAACACTCACAGAGAAAACGTGAAGATAAGGGAAACCACTGAGTCCCGTGCCCCCTTAATAATTTCAGAACGCGAACACTTGGTATAGTTACCAAAGAGTTTAGCGAAAATTACAAAAAATCATAAAATTAATGAAGGTCGAACCCCGCAAAAGAAACATTGAAATGTATCCCTCCTCATCGGTTAAAAATAGGCTGGGGCAAACATTTTATGATGTCCCGGACCCTCACTCCGAAAACATGTCAATATGGAAAGTTTTCGTTTTTTTCCTCAACAATTTCACTGTCACTTGTCACTGTCGGCTTCTAGAACTGGACAGACGTAAAATTTGGCAAGGTTCTGTGTAGAAAAAGAGACCAAAACCCTTTTGTTAACGTTGACCACCACGTTGGTGAAATCCCACTTTCCTCCAATCCATTCCTCGGTTGTCTCTCCTACCATTTCCCTTTCTAGATAGTCCAAATTTCCATCAAGCTCTCCGCCAGAACTCCACATATCCAAATTCCCCACAGCCAAAATTCAGCTTCTTGGTAAGCTTGACTTTTTTACTCATCATCAGCAGACGTTTTCTTAAGTGAAATCTGTTACCAGAATGTACAGGAAATCGAGTAGTTTGTACCTTGATCAACCCCTACTTGTTGCCCAAGGTACACGTTCTTCAGCTGCTCTAGGTACACAGAAAGGACTTGGAGAACATTTTGACCTCTCAATTCAAACCATGAAAACCAAACACAAAAATCGATAGATCTCGTTGAAGCCCACACCCCACAGCTTCTGAATCCACCAAAAATATTATTTATAAACACTTACCAGGTCGCTGGGAAACCTCGAGGCACAGAGGTTAGTTACCCAAAATGGGAGGGCTAAAAACTAACTAAAAAACTAACTGGACGGCGTACATCCTCTACAATCGACGCAAAGCGCTCCACTGTTCGAGAGCAGTCTTGCCATCATAAAAGCAACATTTTGGCACGATCTTTCAACATTTCTCTCATCGAGGGTCTGAGTAATGAAAAGTTGCTCAAGGTACATGCTGCCCAAGGTACACGTCCTTCTCCTAATATGTACGTGAAGGAGTCACAAAAGTGGCGAAACACTTCACTTCACTTCACCGTTTGAAATGAATAAATGGAGAAATATTTCATTTCCGGTCGTTTACGGTTTTACGAAGGTAGTACCTACATAATTTAAAATGGAGACGAGAGTTCATAAAATCAATCTGCAATTCACAGCTACATTTTCAAGCGTCGGTTACACATTCCATAAAATGAATTGCAACCATGATGGTGGGACCTCACTATCCCATCCTATTCAGTACTCATCATACTAATTCATTACCTATAAAAGAGCATGAATAAAGGTACGTACTGATAAACGAACACTTTACACCACTATATGTGCGTTTGTGTACCCTGACCATGGACACAAGGTTTTTTTTACATAAATTTTTATTAATTATTGCAGAACAAAAACCAATGCTAAACATAACTTCCTAGAAAGAATTGGGGAACTTTCTGAATATAAATGAGTTGCTGAAATTAATCCAAATTTAACAGGCAAAAATTATTGTTTCCGTATCTTATTAAAGAATCCGTTGTAATACCGTAATTGTATTCTTATAGCTAGCATTTAATACCATTATTTTATTAGGCGTATTCATGTGTAACTGATTGTTTACTCCCCATGAGGGCAGAAGGATTGACCGTATGACGATTAAAAACACGATTATGAAACCCGAAGCGATATTGGTTTATTATTTTCAATAATGATTTCAAAAAAAATTTTTTTTTAGCCCCCCTCAAAATTTGTTGGTTTACGTTTCAAGGTACCTACGTAGAATCCGAAAAAAAAAAGTTTCCGTCCGTCCGCCGTTCGTCGTACGCGGCACTTTCCTTGGAACCCGAAAAGATGGACCAATTTTGATGACATTTGGTATATGGGCTCCATTTGGGATCTAGTTGTTCGCCGAAGCATTTGGTTGATGACAGTCACTTCTAAGGGTTGAAAAATATGGGTCAAAATGTTGAAAACGCCCTAGTTCTAAAATTTTTGGCATAGAGGTACTGTTTTTTCATCAATTTAAAATAGTTTGAATTTTTAGAATCGAATGAGACCACCCAGAGCTCTGCAGGACCAACCGTTCATTCCCCATGAATACTTAAGGGTTGAACGACTGATAAGTGTGATTCGCAAAAGTGGCCTAATCTCCGTTCAAATGTTATCTGACCATTTTATCTGGTCGTTGTTCGTTTCTTCTTGTATACTAAGTTTTGCGTCCTTAGCAACAAGTAATAAAATTTCGTAATGAAGGCACCGACGAATCCCTGTTTCTTTGAGTTGATTGTGAAGCCTTTATTTCTTCCAAATAAACTTGATTGCGAAGATAACAATAATTAAATTACGTATAATAATTATTATATAATTATTATGTTGGTAGTACATATTATGTCGTAGGTAGGTATAGGTGGTGGCAATGGAAAAGCCGTGTTCTTTGCAGACAAGTGATCTATATAGAAAAATAATTAACCATTGAGTAATAATTTGCAGCGTTTTCTTGTAGGAAGTTGGTCGAATCATGGCATTCAAACATTAGCCCATCACATTGAACTTCATCTTCCTTTCGTCGTTCCTATTGAAGCTAGTTACGAAGGTAATTTCGGATACAACAAAGCAACATGGATGAAACAGGCATGTGTACTACAAGAAATAATAACTTTTTTAATGAACCAATTAAATTTAATTGTTCTTTGTGAAACTGCAATGAAACGTAGATCAGGGTTGACGAGTTGAGTTGACTTTAAGGTTTTCGATCAGCGGTTAGCGATGAAGCTCTGAGGGGATTTCAGTCGGTCGCCGAATTCACTATCTGAATGAACGGTTTTCTCCACATTTCGATGGCAATTATTGTTCGATTTTGATGATTCCAGTGGTAGTCCATAATTTTTTCAATTCCCTTGGTAAATGCAGTAATAAATTTTGAAAATCCTTGAAAATTTCAAATTTAGGTACCTAGGTAAAAAGGTATTTAGGTACCTAAGTACATCTTTTAAATTTTGAGTGCTGGTTCTTGATAGAAATACTAACCCAGAACAAGGAACGAACGGTGATCGACTGAGACCCCTCCTCTCTGTTCAACATAGAGCACTGTAATTCTGTACACAGTCTCTTCAAAACGATGGAAAGAATTGGGAGTGTCAGGAGGATTCTTAATTCGTGATGGGAGAAAAATTAACAAATCAGGGTGTGCTACGAAATGGGGAAATCGTCTCAGCTTCGTTGGTACTACGGCGGTTACTTACAGAAGAGAGTTTAGTTTGTACACATACCGGGTGTCCCAGAAGTTATGGTCCACCCTCCGGCATTTCCGTATTTAATTACTTAAAAAAATGGGTCCAACGCCATTTTTCATATTTTTTGTAAACAATTCAGGAAAAATACTTTTGCGCAAAAAATTGTGCGCAAGTGCGCGCAATTGACACTAACTTTGTTTTTTCAAATGGGAACCCCCATTTTTTATTGCGGATTCAGATTCTACGTCAAATTTCATGAGAAATTCATACCCGAACCGACTTTTTTCTTAGCGCGCAACTGGTACTTTTCGCGCGCAAAGTGACCAGGGTGCGCAAAAGTGCATTTTTTTAAACCCCAAGTGTGGCACATGTTTTGTCATTATTTTTTGACGCTGAATAACGTGGTGAGGTCCTTTCTTCGATTTCATCGTTATTTTTCCAAATTTAGAAGGAAAACTTATTTTTTTGCGCTTTATATTCCCTCCCCCTTCCGCAACACGGGCTGGGGACCGGCTATGGCGGGATTAAAAATAAATTCCTCACTTCCAAATTTTAAAAAAATGTTTGAAAAGTACGAAAATGTTGGAAAATGTTGGTTAAGTAGGTACTTACCTACTTTTATGTGAAAAAAAAAAAAATAAAAAAGCTTCTCATCTAACAACCTTTAAAAAAATTAAAAGTTACAAAAGCTCAAAGAAAGTAATAATAAAAATGAATGTCTTATCATTCTTCACCTTGGGTTGGGGGTCGGCACCCGACTGGTCAAAGACCGTTAGATGAGAAGCTTTTTTATTTTTTTCACATAAAAGTAGGTAAGTACCTACTTAACCAACATTTTCCAACATTCCAACATTTTCGTACTTTTCAAACATTTTTTTAAAATTTGGAAGTGAGGAATTTATTTTTAATCCCGCCATAGCCGGTCCCCAGCCCGTGTTGCGGAAGGGGGAGGGAAAATAAAGCGCAAAAAAATAAGTTTTCCTTCTAAATTTGGAAAAATAACGATGAAATCGAAGAAAGGACCTCACCACGTTATTCAGCGTCAAAAAATAATGACAAAACATGTGCCACACTTGGGGTTTAAAAAAATGCACTTTTGCGCACCCTGGTCACTTTGCACGCGAAAAGTACCAGTTGCGCGCTAAGAAAAAAGTCGGTTCGGGTATGAATTTCTCATGAAATTTGACGTAGAATCTGAATCCGCAATAAAAAATGGGGGTTCTCATTTGAAAAAACAAAGTTAGTGTCAATTGCGCGCACTTGCGCGCAATTTTTTTGCGCAAAAGTATTTTTCCTGAATTGTTTACAAAAAAATATGAAAAATGGCGTTGGACCCATTTTTTTACGCAATTAAATACGGAAATGCCGGAGGGTGGACCATAACTTCTGGGACACCCGGTATATACCATGCATTTTTAGGACGTCCCACAGTAAGACTTGGGCGTCTTTATGCGATTAACCTGGGGTGAAGTTGGACAGCGCTCTACAGAAAAATAGTAACCATGTGCTAATCCGTTTTAGACCATTCTGAATCTGAATCAGCGAAAAAACCACAGGTGTATGTCTATGTGTGTGTGTGTGGTTCTTTGTCTGTTCGACGCGGAAATATATCTAGTTGTGCACTACGTTCGAAATTAGCATTGGGAGGGGGTGAGTAGGGGATAATATCACAAAATATTCGATTTTTCAACATTTCGGTTCCTGCATAGCTTACTAATTGTACCCAAGCTTTGAAGTTAGAGGAAAATTTTCAATATACCTCTGGATTTTCATGAACTATTCTACGTGCCACCATGGAACTAATTAGTGGTACCAGGACACTAAAAACCTCTTATTTCGTGGGTTTTGGTGTGTTCCACTTTCAATACGGATGTGAACTTCAACGAACTGCCTACCAAAACTAATAGATGAAACTTCAATGTTACAACGTACTACCGCTTTGGTGCCAGACTGGCACCATTGGATGTTAGGAATCGTAGATCATGGATTTTTAAATGCTGTTCAAATTTGAGGCTCGTATACCGATAGAAATTTAATGGTGGATTTATGAAGGATGGGGGGATTCCACTATTTCTCACTCAATTGTTTTATCGCTTACTAACTAGCTTAAATTGAATTTATGCTCATCCAATGAAACTTCAGCTTGGAATGAATGCATTCCTAAACAGTATGTTTTTACAATAATCTTTTTTACTAAGAGAGTTTTTCTGGATAATATTTTAATGATGCAAACACGGGCACCACCTCAGTTACAGGAAATGCAAGTCTATAAATAGGTTTAAAAGGACACCTCTCTTCCCCGGAATATTACTTAACTCGGTCTCAGTCGAACAGATGGCGACAGGCGAGGGGGGTGGAAGAGGGCCTTATGTGGGACCGGAGTCTGGAGGACCGGGGTGGAGAAAGTGTGGTGTTTGTCCCTACAAGGAGGTGGTGTGAGCTGGCACTGCCGCCTCGCGTGGGCAACTCCCGACCAACAAGTCCTTTTAAATCCTTGTTTTATTGTCACGATCATGAGAGGGGGAAAAAAATCGTCGAGTACGCCTACAGAAGAGGACTGATCAAGCCTTGTAGAGGTCACCATTCATCCAAGTCAACAGTAACTTGAAATAAGTACCTACGGATCCGAATATGCATGATGAACACTTGTGCAAAGTTACTAGCTGAAAAAGTACACAGAAAACAAAGTTAACAGCGCTGACATTAAGCGTACAAAAGAATTAGTAATGCATGCATTCCAGAGGACGTCCCTTTAGAAGAAGAAGAATATTATGAAGAAACTTCCAAAGGGAAGATATAAATCGGTCACAAATTATTACCAACTTCTACCTATGTTGACTTCTACCTTCCTGAAATAGTTACACACAGTATTATTGTGAACAATCGTAATAACACGATAATTCAAGAACTAAAAAATAATTTCTTGGTCGATTCCAAAGGTTTATTAGTGAAAATAATAAACCAAAACAAAATAGCCATGATAAAAAAGTCTGCCAAATGGGTGTGGCACATAGCTTCCTCGTATCCATAACCCGATTATATAGATGCATAGTAGTTAATCTCAAAACACCAATCTCTAAGTACCTTTCACTACCCTCATAGGGGATCATCTACACGCTAATCTGGACAATCCTAGAAAATTTCATCAAATTCGGATGAAAAATGTAAGTGTTATAGCTGTTACAAGGATTTTACGTTTGCGCATGCGCAGAGGCTTCTGTAAATTTTAAGGTCTTGATTTTCATTGGGGACCATCTAAATACTAATCTGTAACATCCCTAAAACGTCTGCCAAGTGGGTGTGGCACATAGCTTCCTCGTATCCATAACCCGATTATATAGATGATCCGAAGCATAGTAGTTAATCTCAAAACAACAATCTCTAAGTACCTTCCACTACCCTCTTAGGGGATCATCTACACTACTAGAAAGCTTCTACTATCTACTAGAAAACTTCATCAAATTCGGATGAAAATTAAGTGAGTAGATGTAAGTGATTGGATCAAAAAAATACTTACCATCGGCTGGGATTCGAACCCGGGACAGTTCTATGCGCTACCTCTGAGCTATTGAGGCCTAGTAATGTAAAGAATAGGATTTGAGATTCTCACAGGGGACCATCCCTCTATGAATGAATAATTCTATGAAGAACCATTCTCTACGATTTTCATAGGGGACCATCTATATACTAATTTGTAACAACTGAAAATTTCGTCGAAATCGGGTTGAAAATGTGGAAGTTATGGCCGTTACAAGGAAATTCACGTTTGCGCATGCGCAGTCGCTTCTATCAGTCCGGGGATGATGATTTTCATAGGGGACCGTCTACACACCAACCCGCACAATCCCTGAAAATTTCATAGAAATCGGGCAATAACTTCGTATAGTTATGCGCGTTACAAGGAATTCATGACAGACGGACAGACAGACAGACACACAGACACGGAACCAATATTGTTCAGAAAGGTCTAAAACGCAAAACGCGAGTGAAAATTTTGATTTTGGAGAACTTTTTTTTTCGTCCTTGAAAAGTGAAAACAAAGCTTCCGCTACCTTGGTAGATTCGGAAGCAAAATTCATTGAAATCGGATAGAAAATGTAGAAGTTATGGCCGTTACAAGGAAATTCACGTTTGCGCATGCGCAGTGGCTACTATCAGTCCGAAGGTGGTGATTTTCATAGAGGACCATCTAAATACTAATCTGTACCATCCCTGAAAATTTCATCGAAATCGGATGGAAAATGTAGAAGTTATGGCCGTTATAAGGAATTCACGTTTGCGCATGCACAGTCGCTTCTATCAGTCCGGGGATGATGATTTTCAGGGGGGACCGTCTACACACTGACCCGCACAATCCCTGAAAATTTCATAGAAATCGGACAATAACTTCGTATAGTTATGCCCGTTACAAGGATTTCATGACAGTCACACAGACACGGAACCAAAATTGTTCAGAAAGGTCTTAAACGCAAAACGCGATTGAAATTTTTGATTTTGGAGAACTTTTTTTTTCATCCATGAAAAGTGAAAACAAAGCTTCCGCTACCTTGGTAGATTCGGAAGCAAAATCCATTATCAACGATATCCCTCCCTCTGGTAACTTGATGACAACCTGCAGTGTCTTGTTGGTGTAGTTATAGTTTTCAGCTCAGTGGAAAATTACCTCAAACTAAATATATTCTAACGTATTTCCGACTAGCTAAGACACAATTTCTGTCGTCCCGGAATAGCGAGGGCAGTCCATGGTGTCGTCGTGATAGGGTAGAAACATTTTTGAATTTAATATTGAAATAATAATATTGAAAAAATTCATTTAAATCTAGTGGTTTATTGATTGTATTCTCTAATTTTTATGGTTTGGTTCTGTTACTCTGAAGAATATTGAATGTAGGGTATTTTTTTAGTAAATCACTTCTTCCAACTTCCACTGCTAAATATGAAATGTACTTATTGGAACTACTAAATGGTCCACTACTTGACAAAACTAAGTGTTTTTGAGTAGAAAATCTCCGATAATTATTTCTTCAACACTAATTTGACTTTTTCCAGTCATTACCGACTAAGCATTATCAATCCAATGTTCTTTCACAAGATGAAACAGCCGTGACCCCTCTAAAAACTCTAGTTTCCGGTGAGACCAATAAAATGGGTGTCCTTCGATTACAGGTGACGAGAGGTTGACAAACTGTCCTCAACGCCGATTTTAGTAAGGTAGGTAGGTATTTCAGCTTCTATTAGAACAATTCGGAAGTATTAGGCTGTTTCTGCAAGCTGGGAGTTGCACTACAGATACAGTACGCAGCGTTTTTATTTTGTATAATATTCGAAGCCAAAAATAATTGGTTGGTTGGATGAAAGTGTAAAACTCCAAACCAAGTAGGTTATCCTTTTTTTGGACACCTTTATATTTTGGACCGAAGTGGCGCGATCTCTGAAAATTTAATAAAACTGGATAACGATAGAGTAGAAGATAGGCTTCAGGTAACGATGTGGATAACGGTGGTGCGATCATGATGCAATACATGTGGTATAATCTAAAAGTCACTTCACAGCTAAGCAGGGAAAGAACAGGATATGGAATGGGTTACTCCAGCCAAGACAAAGAAGAAGAAAAAACTAAGAACATCCCAAGTTTGAAAATGAAGTTAGGAGGACTTGGCTTGTGCGCAAGCGTAGAGGATGCCATTAATCTGGAGATTTTTCTCTGTCTGTGTCTCCCAAAAGTGAAAAACAAAACTTTTTAGATTTATTTGTACCCACCCATCCTCACAAAAATACTAAACTTGATTCTAAAACGCTAAAATTATTACACAATAGTTTATTATTTTACTCCAAGATCTCACGTCTGCATAGAGCACTGCTTTTCCATTAATTCTACTGACAATTAATGCTACTAACTATTACATCACTATCTCGGAGTTGTGGGGAATTTGCGAAATTTGGTTCTTGGTTGCTACGAAGAAGGTAGATTTCTTCTTCTTCCATGACGAAACTCTATTCAAAGAAACGATCAATGATCGCATTTGTTCATCTGAAATTAGAACGGAGACAATATCTCCAAAATCCGCAAGAGACTGTTCACTACCGAAAATAGGCATATTATGCCTATTTTCGTTAGTGAACAGTCTTTTGCGGTTCACACTCGTGTTTCTGGTTTTTTGTAAGTCCAACCCTTAAGTCGTCATTGGGAGCGAACGTTTTGTCATACAGAACCCTGGGTAATTTCACTCGATTCTAAAAATTCAATTTTATGTAAAATTGATTAAAAAATAATAACTTCATGTCGAGAGTTGTGAAAATTGTGACCCTCCCTTTTAACCACTTAGAAGTGACTGACATCAACCAAAAGTTTAGACTCCAAATTATGGTGTCCATATTCCAAATGTCATCAAAATCTGTCTAAGCCTAAGGCGGACGATGGATACTTTTTCGAGTTTTGGATTTACTTATCTTGAAAGGTAAACCATTAAATTTTAAGGAGAAGGGGGGGGGGGTAAAATTGTTCATGCTTGATTCCAAAGGTTCTTCATTGAAAATAATAAACCTAAACAAACTACCACTACTCTCTCGGCTCTGAAGCTAAAAACGTGAAACATAGTACGTACGATGACATCTGAACCGTTTATCCGAGAGTTACATTTCAAATCATAGATCAAGTAAAGGTTGATTTCCATGTATCAAAAACCAGGTGGGTTTCTTCAACCCTCCAACTCTTTGTACCTGTAAAACGTACCTGTTTTCTAGAGACTACTAGGTACTACCTAGACTACCGTCCTTAGAAATGATCATCACATAAACCAGATTGTCGATTGTTTTCGTTGCACTGTCCTACCTATTATAATTACTTCAGCCCATCGGCCCTGAAAAGAGGCTGGTGGTTTATTAAACGGGTAGCATAAGAACCCTCGACGTCGCGCCCATCGTCTGTTTACGTCCTTTTTGAGAAAGTGAGTTTTTTCGTGGAAGGCGAAGTTCCATACTCGAGGACGAACTCTCCTTATATGCTTGCTGCGAGGCCAATTGGCTCACCTTGGATCGTTTCATCAATGAAACTCGCAATGAATTGGTATACCTACGTAATATGTGGGCAGCACTGCTACTAATTTTTTTTAAACTGCACCCCAAAGTAACTTTAATGCCTAGGTTCCAACCTACTTTTGGTTTATTATTTTCAATAATGAACCTTTGGAATCGACCAAGAAAAAAAAATTTTAACACCCCCTCAAAATTTGATGGTTTACGTTTCAAGGTACGTAGAATCCAAAAATCGAATAAAAATTTGGCCGTCCGTCCGCCGTACGCCGTACGCGGCACTTTTGCCACTTAGCATTGACCGATTTTGATGAAATTTGGTATGTAGGCTCCATTTGGAGTCTAGTTGTGCCCCGAAGCTTTTGGTTGATGTAGGGCACTCCTAAGGGTTCCAAAATCAATTTTGAAATTTTGAAAACGCCCTAACTCAAAAAATTTCGATATAAAGGTATTGTTTTTCCTTCAAATTAAGATTTTATAGATTTTTTAGAATTTTTTGAGACCACGCGGAGCTCTGTAGGACAAACCGTTCGCTCCCTACGAAAATTTAAGGGTTTATATTGAAATATATATATATGTATAAATCAAAACACGAGTGTGAAACGCAAAAGAGGCCTAATCTCCGTTCAAATTAGAGCTTACCGAAATGCGATCAATGGTTGGTGATTTTGATTTTTTTTTTTGATTTTTTTAATTTTTTTTTAATTTTTTTTTTTTTTATTTATTTTTTTATTTTTTATTTATTCTCTTCATATTGGATGGTTGGTGATTTTGTAGACGAGTGATCTATATAAAAATAATAAACCGTTGTGTAATAATTTGCAGCGTTTTACATAATATGTTACTAATATTATTAGTTTTGATTTTATGAGGGTTGCAACCATCCTAGGTGATCATGTTTGGCTTTTTCTGGGTTTCCTTGGATTTTTCAAATACTCATTAAATGTCCAGATTTTAAAAAATAAAATTAAGGTTTTAAACATTTGAAAATTTTTAAAATTAAAAATAATAATGTCCATTATTATTGATCATAATTATTCAGGGATATCTTATAACTAAAGGTGTATCTTATAACTAGAGGGCGTCGGTGGTCTGGTGGACAGTGTACCTACCCCGACTGCGGTGATACCATAAGAACCGTCTCGCGGGGACGCGCGTTCGAGTCTGGTCGCCAGCAGAAAGTTTTCTGTCTATTAGACGATCGGCAATCTCTCGTTCCAACCCAGGGCGGTGATGTTTGGGAAGCCATGTGTAACCCGTTTTTATCACTCTCGGTTACTTCTGAAGGATGCAACCGAGGGGGACATCGAGTCGGTTAAACACTCAAATAAATATATCTCTCTTACCTTTGTAGTTCCTTCTGTTGATAGCTGCCACCACCTACGTTTGTAGGACGTCTCGAAGACTTATGAATATAATGAAGTTAAATGAATATTTGAAAGATTATTGTGAATTATGAAGCTGAATGCTAAATGATCCTAATAGGCAATTTAAGTGAAATGACCCAAAGAATGAACTGAATTGCAGTGAGATTTGAGGGAAGCTTTAACTGAGAAGACAGCTTTTCGTCACGACTCTTAGATGTATTTCTAGCCAAGTAGGTACAAGTTACTTCAACAACGAAAATAATATCAATTGGACTCTTGAAATGCAATGGTAAGTATATGGTAAGTATATGTGTACTTTTATAGAAAATAGATTATTATCTTTGTGTTACGTTACGACTTGGTGTACGATATTAGATGGTGGACGCTGAGGGCGTACACCATGAGTTCTTCAAACAAGGTAAGTTTCTTTACAAGTTACAAATATAAAAGTTACAATTTACAATATTAAATATGATTAAGCACAGTGCAAAAATGGTTTATATGATGAGCATTAAATTCTCAGTCTCTTGTCTATTGCTCGAAGTAAAGGTCTTCACGAAGAAGGAAAGTTTATAGGGAATGGCAAAAGCCTACCGTGGATCCCGAGGGCGGTGTAGAAGAAGGGGCCGGATATCCAAAGAGTCCGGTGTGAGGTGCAGAGTTGCGGAGTTATCCTCAGGCAGCAGGGCAGCTCACGGGCGATAATACGGTGTACGACTGCAGGATCGGGGGGGCCGTATACACCTTGACTCACTCTCTCTCCACCAGCAGTGGCAACCGTAGAATGACCGGTGGGTCATGCGGAGGGAGGCGATCTCGAAGTCTCCCCCACTCCAGTCGGTGGTGGGGCGGAGCGGCGCGCATGCGCGGTAGGTGCAGGTGGCTGTGGCTCGTTCGGGTTATCAGCTGTTGGTATCTCTGCATGATGTCGCGCGCGCTTTTCCGCCAGAGTGTGTTGTTGTGCATTTGAGGCGGCGGGAAGTTTAAACCGCAGCTTCAGGGAAGGGCGGTTACACTCCCCCTTTCTCACGAGGCCAATGCCCTCATTGGCAACTTCTGGATTTTCAGCCGCCTCCAATGTCTCCTCAATCTCTTGCAACTGACGTAGTCGGCAACCTCTGCAATTGGTGGTATCAGGCTTGTTGTTGTGGCTTGTGACAACGCAGGTGTAGGGTTTGTCGGTTTCTGCTGCCTTCTTTGCTCTGACCAGGAACATCCTGCATGCTTCGCACCAAAGTCTGGAGTTGTGTGCTCTGGCTTTTCCACAGGCTAGGCATCTCCTGTCGGACTTGCGGCTGGCTTTGGCTGTTGCTGCTGGTCTGGTGGTTGAGGTGCTTGCGCTCTGCTCGATGGGAGTTATGGTTGCTGGCTGGACAACTGTTGTTGATTCGTCTTCAGATGTGGATGATGTGCTAAGTCGCAATGGTGGCAAGTCGGCTGTGAGTTCCGAAACTTCTGCTGTTTCGCTGAGGCTGGTGGGGTGTTGCGCTGCTGCTTTTTGTTTTGCTTCCAGGCGTTCTTCAACCAGGTTGGTGATTCTGGTGACGTCCACGATGGGAGAGTATGGTGGTGCTCTCTCGATCTTCAAGTTTTCCGATATCAAGCGTGCCAATTCTGCCATGTTGATTACTGGTGGTGTTCGTGGACGTGCTGTCATCATGCCCGCGACAGTCCTTGCGATCTCCACAGGGTCGCATGGTGGTGACTGGGACTGGTTCAGCTGCCTCACCAGTTCGGCTGCGATGTCTTCGGTCTTTGGCACTGCTTGAGCTGCGGTTGTGAGATCCGCCATGTGTCGTCGCAGGATCTCGGCTGCACTTTCGAATCGTTGCCATCCGGCGTTTCTGTTTGTTGCGCTGGTTGCATGGTACATTTTCTCTGCGCCACTCCACAAGACACTCCACTCATATTCAACGTCTATGCTCTGTCTCACCCTCGTGAATCGCGTCGCTACTGGGGATCTGGATCTTCCTCTCGGCAAAGCTGGTCGTGACACCGGACTACTGCTTCGGCTTCGCCTCTCATCCCAAGCTCTCTCCATCTCACGGCCCAAGTGAGTTAAGTCCTTCCCTTTCGGCATTGTCTGTAAAACACATCACTGCACTTCTTAGTCTAGTTATTATGACTAATGACAAAGTAAGTTCCTATATGTACAGTTACATTAGGGCGTCAATCTACAAAGATGTTAGTGAGTGTGTTATGTGTTATACTGAGCGTTGATGGTAAAGCTCTGTTCGTTTCAATGCGATAGGGGACTCTATTCGGCTAGACCATAAGTATTCCAGGTGCAGGCTGTTTCGGATTTTACTAAGATAATATTAAGATTTTACTAAATTTCGGGAATGACTCTACAGGTGTCAACCTCGCGTTCGGTCGCAACGGCAATTGGACGAATCGGGTGACAGGGATTCTTCGACAGAAATACAGGTAAGTGTGTAAACGATTTTTTTTTTTTTTTTTTTTTTTTTTTCAACATAATACTTTTCTATACATAACCATTTATTTAATTAGTATGTTTTTGTTTCAGGTTTCAATTGGTCACGTTCATCCGGCGCCTCAGGACTTCTTGGCTGCTCCGGTGTGTAGCTGCTGGTAGTCTACTCTCGGTAAGTTCCTAAGTTTACGCGTCGGTATACTGCCATTGGTGTTGTTTGCAGTTTCTGTGTCGACCGGTATGGTGGCGGGTGTGCTTGGTGCATCCGTTGCTGTTGGCGACGAAGGTGGTATGTCGTCAGTCTCCATTTCTTCTGTGGCGGTGGAGTACGATGGTGTACAGCTACTAGAGCGATCGGATTGCTCCTCTTCATCCAGGGGTGACGTCAGGTCCACTGGAGTTACGATTCTAGCAACCGGCAGTTCGCTGTCTTCCATGTCTGCGTGCTCCTCCATTCCATCGGAATTCGGTATCGGCTCAAGGGGTCGATCTGGGACTGGTGCAATCGGGGGCGTTACGCAAGCGTCGTCTAGTACGCCACGTTCGTGTGCGGGTTTCAGTCGGCTTAGGCGGACAACCTGGCACTTGTCTGTTGGTGGATGCGGATCTGTTTCGATGTCGTGGACAATGTCCATTGAACATCCCCGAGCGTCGGGACGCTGAAACAGATCTCGATAACCGGAAAGAACATCAACGACGCAATCCTTGTCGGCATTCGGAAGGTGACCCAGTTGAGACTGGAGAACACTGACTAACCCAGGGAGGGGTGCGTCCAGGTCCTCGATAGGGAACTCTTCCGAAGCGTCGAGAATAGGGCAATCGTCAGGCATCGTTGTGTCGGGGGTCATCGCTGTGGTGTCAAATATGGGTTTTGTTCCAATGGCTGCTACTTGTGGTCTTGTTGGCCGCGGCACATCTGGTCTGGGAGCAGGACGAGCAGGGCTGAGGTATCCATCAACCAACTCGCTCAGCACGACAGAAAGGCCCGTTTGGGGGTGCCTCATCCGTACCTCGCACGTGTCCATATGTATGGATGCCGGAATTCGTCGGAGCAAATCCAGACCCAACAGGTCCAATCCTGAATGGTCCCGCGAGAAGATCCGGAATACGTGTGTGAGCTTGATCGGGCCGATCGTGACCACCAGTTGTTGTTGGCCAAGAAAGGGCAAGGGTTGTCCGTCGGCTCCCCAGGCAAGAGTCTTAGTCGGCGTGATGGGAACACCCGGTACTGGAGTTGTCAGCACCGAAATCTGCGCTCCGGTATCCACGATCAGAGTTCGAGGGTGACCACTGAGATCCACGCTCATTCTCATCGTCTGCCTGAAAGGTGAGTCGATTGCGGGCAAACACACGTCGGGTTTCTCCGCTTCAGCTGCTGCTGATGACTTCGGTTCTGGATTCGCAAGGGCTACGGCTTGATAGGGATGGGCTTCGTGCGGTTTGCTGGTGATAGCCATCACTTGGCGCGGCTCCGGCTTCACATAGGATTCAGTCTTTTGCGGACAATCCGCTTCCAAGTGTCCGTAGTACCCACAGTAGTCGCACATAGGGTTCGTCTCGTCGTTCATCTGGTTCTTCTTGGTCTGACAATCCGATTCAGAGTGGCCTGGCAAACCACAGTAGTCGCAAGGGTAGTGTCGAGGGTTCGAATCGCAATGGGCCGGGAAGTGGTCTTTTCCTCCGCAATAAGAACAAGGAATCCGCGGAATTCCGACGATGTTTCGTCGCTGCATGGGTGGAGTCGGAGGTCGAGGTGGGTTCGGACAACGGGCTACGAAGTGTCCTTGTTGTCGACATCGATAACATCGCCTCATTCCGTCCTGAGCCTGGACCCGAGCAATATTCCAATGGTCCACCTGTTGAGGTTCGAGGGTTTCCTCAAGTTCCTCAGCCATCTTCAAAGCATCTTCCAGGTTTGCGGGAGGGTTATTTACAAAATAACCGGCGAACTGTGTTGGGAGCCCCTTCAAGAATGCTTTCACGGATCGAGTTGTTATCCAGGTCCGTAGCTGTCCGGCAGTCAAGTCGAATCCATCGACTCGGGAAGCCTGGAGTGCGGTATGACGTACTCGGTCGGCGAATTGACGAAGGGATTCAGCCCGCATTCTTCTGAATGGTCCATAAACGCGCAGCTGCCTTTTCCGGATCGTCGCGGCTGTACCAACGCACCATAGCTTTCCGTATTTCATTATACGGCTGTGGTCCTTCCAATAGGTGTCGATTTTCATACAAAAATGACTTGGCGGAACCTCGGAGTTTAATCCGCAGCAGTCGGATGCGTAGTTCATCGGTCAGATCACTGGTGATACCGTCGAAGATGTCGAAGTAGGTTCCGATCGGAACATGATCAAGGTCGTCTGGGTCCCAGTTGTCAACCTCAAGCAACATCGTTCGTGGAATTTGTTCAATAGTGGGTTCACCGACCTTGTCGTTCGGCTTTCCCTCCAAGAACAACTGTAACTTGCCCATGGCGCTAGCCATGGCTTCAAAAGCCAACGTCTGAGGATCGTAGTCATCAGTCATGATGGTGGAGTAGAAACGTCACAAAGAAAATAGAATTTGAATTTACTAAAATAAAATTGATCAAATATATCACTCGCGATTCACCGAACCACACGCGCGATCGCGAACGGAGGTTGACTCGGAAGGTAAGGAGAAATCGCGGGTGTACGGTTGATACACCAAAAGAAATGAATGGGGCTTACAATTAAAATTACTCGATATGGTGTATGGTGGACGGTTTTCCACGGGTACACCACAATAGTGAACGATTTCAGGGTGTACAGCTGAAGGCGTACACCAACAACAAATTGTAAAGTTAAGATTGAGGTTCAAAGGTATTGAACCTTATCTCCAAAAGTTAACTTTCAATTATAAACACGGGATTGTTTTTGGGTGTATGAGGTGAACGTACACTGATGGTGTACGGCCTCGGAATAAACTCCGAAAAAGAGGGGGTAGCTAAAATCTATACGCGTACACCACGATGGTGAACGGTGGTTGGTGTATGGCTGAAGGGGTACACCAAAGCAAATTTGTAAAGTTAAGATTGGGGTTCAAGGGTACTGGACCTTATTCTTCAAAGTTAACCTTCATCCGCTCGCGTGGGCGGCAAACTGCCGCCCGCGATGAATTTTGCGCGGCAAAACATAACTGGCACGCAAGAGAGCGGGAAAGTGCAGTTGTATTCTCTAGTTGGACTTTCCTCCGCAAGCTGTCGTTAACCTTTTCCTCCTGCGTTACGTTGGTGGCTGTCAATACACGTTCAAAGTTTGAGTGACTAAGTTCGGCGGCTAACTGCCGCCCCGCGATCGGCAGTGCAACATTTTTTTGAACGTCCACGGTGAAATGTAAGTATATTTTTTTACTTCATTCAGCCTCGTTATGAGTAACTATGTATGTTTCGGAAGAAATGTCGGTAAAAACCTGAGTTTCATTTATCATTTGTGATGTTTGCTTTGGTACCTACTCGTGATTCGCTTTTTTCGTAAGTACGTTATTTTTCTAGTTTTCTACCAGGTACCTACATACCTACCATTTTTATCCTTAGGTATTATTTCGAAATTTTGCATGGTTTCTTCTAAAGATTTGATATCTTCTGCTATGAAGGACAATTTGTTTTATCGAAGAAAATGTGATACTTTAGTCACTAGGCAGTAAGCTCAAGAAAAGTATTTAGACGTTATTTCTTTTTTACCAAAGTTTATAATAAATTTTTTTGCATGGTTCCTTCTAATAATGTGATTATATATCTTCTGCTATGAAGAACAATTTGATTTATTGAACAAAGTGTGATAGTTTAGTCACTAGGCAGTAAGCCCAGAAAGAATATTATGACGTTATTTTTTTTAATTTTTGTTTACTTACCAAAGTTTATAATTATTTTCAATAAAAGTTTTTCATTCTAAATAATGTGTATGAACTCACTTACAAGATGACCAACCCAAATCCTTGTCGTTATCGAGTTGAAGTACCAAAAAATCCATTGAAATAAGGAAAAATGTGACGGGCGGCTATCAGCCGCCCCGCGATCGCTAGTGTAACTCAGGGGGGCGCGAGCGGATGAAGGTTAACTTTCAACTAGTAAACAAGGGAATGTGTTGGGTGAACGTACACTGATGGTGTACGATCCGGAGTTTTATTCCTACGGGGATTTCAACAAGTTTACTGGATTTTCCTGAAATTTTTACAAGTTTTTATATACCAAAATAAAATTTGTCAAGGACAGGTTTAGGAAAATGTGTTTTCTTGATTTTACTTTTCAAAATTATCAGATACCAAATATGCAAGATATCAAAAAAAAAAAAAAAATACTAAATATGTAAACAAAATACTAAATTATGTAAACCTATAAAGTTGCTACCAATTATGTACGTATATTGGGTAACTAACCAAATATCGTTATCAATATGTAACGTGCAGACACAATCACTGAAGGTGAACGATTTTCAGGGTGAACGCTTAGTAAACCTGCACGTGGGTTAAACTCAACAAAATTTACAATTTTTACGGAAATAAAATTTGTCGGGATAATGCAACCAATTATGTAATTATGCGCTCAATTATGTATTACTTATATGAACCAAATATGTAATAATTACTTTTACTTATAGGTACCAAATATGTACTTAGAAATTTAGAGTGAAGTTCCTACTAGTCAAAATCGGGAATTATTGTACCAAGAGGTGCAATTTGTCTAAGTCAGGTAAAAAGGGGTCGGATTTGGGAAACTTCGAGTTTCAACAGTCCGCCTTTGTTATAGTCGGGGTCGCAGACCTAAAATCCGCTTGGTCAGAAGGGTTCGACCTTCTGGTACCTGGTACGAAATTCCTGCACGTAGGATCAGCCTACGTACACCTTTCTCCACAAAATACTTGGTCTCAAAATATGGTGTACGGTCTCGGACCGTTAACCATGTACGAAAATCGGGGAATGAACGAACTTTAGCTTGCTCAGAAATATGTTGAAATTGCCGTTCAAGTGAACGGTGTACTGTGAAGCAATAAAGTACGATTCAAGTCAAAATTATGTGTTGGTGCAATTTTGTGTACCTACCAAAATTGTGTAGTTGACACCCTTATTAGTAACATGCACATGCACAAGTCAAAATCGTGAGCTGTAGTAAAACTAACCTCAACTCTTCACTGCTTTTCAAAAATTGATTTTACTAACAAGAAAATTATTATTAAACAGAAGAAAATAGGTTGGTTCGAGAGATATGCGTGGTAGTTACTGATTTTAGACAGTCTAGGCGTTTAGTGTCAAAGGAATTTATGACTGTTCACCAATTATGTATCAAACACAATTAAGTGAACTGACTCAGAATCGCCACCGCTGTTCACCAAATATGTAACCCGTTTTTATCACTCTCGGTTACTTCTGAAGGATGCAACCGAGGGGGACATCGAGTCGGTTAAACACTCAAATAAATATATCTCTCTTACCTTTGTAGTTCCTTCTGTTGATAGCTGCCACCACCTACGTTTGTAGGACGTCTCGAAGACTTATGAATATAATGAAGTTAAATGAATATTTGAAAGATTATTGTGAATTATGAAGCTGAATGCTAAATGATCCTAATAGGCAATTTAAGTGAAATGACCCAAAGAATGAACTGAATTGCAGTGAGATTTGAGGGAAGCTTTAACTGAGAAGACAGCTTTTCGTCACGACTCTTAGATGTATTTCTAGCCAAGTAGGTACAAGTTACTTCAACAACGAAAATAATATCAATTGGACTCTTGAAATGCAATGGTAAGTATATGGTAAGTATATGTGTACTTTTATAGAAAATAGATTATTATCTTTGTGTTACGTTACGACTTGGTGTACGATATTAGATGGTGGACGCTGAGGGCGTACACCATGAGTTCTTCAAACAAGGTAAGTTTCTTTACAAGTTACAAATATAAAAGTTACAATTTACAATATTAAATATGATTAAGCACAGTGCAAAAATGGTTTATATGATGAGCATTAAATTCTCAGTCTCTTGTCTATTGCTCGAAGTAAAGGTCTTCACGAAGAAGGAAAGTTTATAGGGAATGGCAAAAGCCTACCGTGGATCCCGAGGGCGGTGTAGAAGAAGGGGCCGGATATCCAAAGAGTCCGGTGTGAGGTGCAGAGTTGCGGAGTTATCCTCAGGCAGCAGGGCAGCTCACGGGCGATAATACGGTGTACGACTGCAGGATCGGGGGGGCCGTATACACCTTGACTCACTCTCTCTCCACCAGCAGTGGCAACCGTAGAATGACCGGTGGGTCATGCGGAGGGAGGCGATCTCGAAGTCTCCCCCACTCCAGTCGGTGGTGGGGCGGAGCGGCGCGCATGCGCGGTAGGTGCAGGTGGCTGTGGCTCGTTCGGGTTATCAGCTGTTGGTATCTCTGCATGATGTCGCGCGCGCTTTTCCGCCAGAGTGTGTTGTTGTGCATTTGAGGCGGCGGGAAGTTTAAACCGCAGCTTCAGGGAAGGGCGGTTACACATGAGCGAAATCATCAGAACAAATTCTGATCTCCCCTTAGGGAGACAGCTGATGACGTCCGCGACGCCAAGAATGGCAGTCGGACGAAAATTCAACCTGAAATGGTTGCTTACTTTACTTTTTTACTTTACTTTACTTATAACTAAAAAAAGCGATAACATTCTGATTCCTATGTTTTCACCCCTTAGGAGTGCCTGACACTAACCGAAAGCTTCTCGGCACAACCAGACCCCAAATTTCATCAAAATCCGTCCATGGTAACTAGGGAAAGTGCCGCGTACGGCGGACCGACGGCAAAATTTTTATTCGAATTTTGGATTCTACGTAGGTACCTATTTAATAAGTAAACCATCACATTTTGAGGGGGGTTAAAAACAGTTTTTTCTTGCTCAATTCCAAAGATTCATTATCGAAAAATAATAAACCAAAAGATCATGAAGATGTCAAAGTATTCAAAAATACTCTCCGAGTTTCAGAACTTTAGGACAATTACCTTTATATCGAGATTTTTTGAGCTAGGGCGTTTTGAAAATGTCAGTACTTATTTTTCACCCCTTAGATGTGACCAACATCAATCAAAAGCATTGGGGCACATCTAGACCCCAAATGGAGCCCATATATCAAATTCCATAAAAATCAGCCCAAGGAATGTGCCGCGTATATGGCGGACACCGTAGGATGGGCGAAAACATTTAAATTTGATTTCGGATTCTACGTAGCTTGAAATGTAAACTTCAATCTTCTGGTACCTTCTAATACCCTCCAAATTTGATGATCAAATGACGATGTCATTTAAATTTATAAATTATAATTTTATGAGGAACCACCTCTAGGAAACCACCTCTAGGAAACTTCTCTAGGAAGTTTCTTATTTTATAAGGAACCATCCAGAGTCCCAAGCACACAATCCTTGAAAAACTCATCCAAAACAGATGGAAAATGTTGAAGATAAGGCTGTCACAAGGGGTTTTCATTAGCGCATGTGCAGAGTCTACGCTCAATCACTTTTCATAGGGGACCATCTACAATTTCATCAAAAACTTCTAGAACATTAATTTTTATCGAAATCGGACCGCAGCTAATTAAAAGTCTGCCCGTTACAAGGATTTCCGGACACACAGACCTTTGAGACAGGCAAATACGAAACCAAAATTGTTCAACCAGGAAGCGCAAAAGGAAATTTTATTTAGAAAGAAATTTCATGTTTCAAACATGAAAAGTGAAAACACCCGCTGCTTTGGTAGAATTCAAAAGAAAAATATTCAAAATATCTACTCTGAAACGAAAAATTCCAGTGAAAATTTCAACTAGGTAGCAAAAATGTCAGAAAATAGGACCATGGTTTTTTAGTTTATCCCATTACAAGGAACCAACCACTGATAGACTCAGAATCTTACCTGGGTCAATAACTTGCTCAAAGTGCTCTAAAAAAAAAGTCTGCCAAGAGGGTGTGGCACATAGTTTCCTCGTATTCATAACCTGACTGTATAGATGATCCGATGCATAGTAGTTAATCTCAAAACATCAATACCCAAGTACCTTGCACTACCCTCATAGGGGACCTATGAGTTTGCGCATGCACAAAATACTTTCAATTGGGGGCAATGATCTACATAGGGGACTGTTTACACACCAACCCGCACTATCCCTGAAAATTTTATAGAAATCGGACAATAACTTCGTATAGTTGTGCCCGTTACAAGGATTTCATGACAGACGCATAGACACGGAACCAAAATTGTTCAGAAACGTCTAAAAGGCAAAACGCGAGTGAAAATTTTGATTTCGGAGAACTTTTTTTTTCATCCTTGAAAAGTGAAAACAAAGCTTCTGCTACCTTGGTAGACTTGGAAGCAATTAGAGAGAAAATTGTATCACCATTTTTCATTAGCTCAAATTGTAGAAGTTTGTAAGAAAAATAAGATAAAATTTATCTTATCATTTAATGATTTCATATTAGGTACTTCCTAGGCCAAGGAATTGATAACAAACAGGAAAAGAATGGAAATTATGTAGAAAGCTCTAAAACTTTAAATTAAGAGACATTTTGATTTGGAAGATACACAATTTTTCATAGAGCACAAATGTTGAAATTTCCATCAAAACCGGCCCATGCATTAGTAATTTTGCCCGGAACAACAATTCAAGCGAATTATTCGAAAATTCCATCACAACTTGCTGGTTGAAGTTCCAACAAAATGGCAACAACATGGAATGTGAGCCACCTCCTCTCCTCAATTGCATCGTAACTTACCTGTCAAAACCAACTTCATTTTTAATTTAAGTGTAACGTAGACTACAACTACTGATCTCTTTGGTAGTAGAAAACGAACATCTCTACTCAACATTAAAATTTAATGTTGAGTAGAGATGTTCGTTTTCTACTATTTAATGTTGATTTATTTACTTATTTATTTAAATTTATTTATTTACTAATTTATCATCAACATTTAATGTTGATGATAAATTTTATACCAGTCAAGCAACACAGAGTGGTTCTCAAAATGGCCACCAGAGATCAAACGTTCCCCCGCCATACTTTTTTCATGGAGCAACGAACCTAAGAGCATGGATGTCAGAACTCCATTTCTACTTCCATGGCTAGAAGTTGCTTCCGTGTATATCTTCGAAATGTACAATCATGCTGGAAGGTTTACCGTGACCGTATTGAAGCAACGTTAAGCATGGTGTCATTTGGGTTTGTGTGAGCTAGTTGTTGTGATGTTGATTCCATATTCAATTTAAAATTTGCGGTAAAAAACCGAAGAATATAGTTCCTGGCGAAGACGACGTTTCTCCGTTCTTCTTGCGGAACAACGCGTTGATCGATTATTCTTGTGTTCTTCGGCTGGAAGTAAACAACAATGAATCAAGACGACGTGGTTTGGGGGATTATAAATCGAAGTTTCTGCTCATTCAAAGTAAGCACAAAAGGACAAAAGTTTTGTCGCCATGAATACAATCTTACGGGATTATGTTCCAGAAATTCGTGTCCATTGGCCAACAGCAAGTATGCGACGATTCGAGAAGAAGGAGGCATTATTTACTTGTACATGAAAACTGCTGAGAGGTCGTGTTTTCCCCAAAACCAGTGGGAAAGAGTGAAATTATCACGAAACTTCGAAAAAGCAATTTATCAAATCAATGAAAATCTCCTGTTTTGGAACAACTTCATCAAACAAAAATGCAAACAGCGTTTCGTCAGAATAACGCAGTATTTAATTCGTATGAGGAAGTTGAGATTGAGGAGGCAAAAGAAAATCGTTCCGTTACAACGCAAAATTGAGAGAAGAACTAGGAGAAGAGAGGAAAAAGCATTGATTGCTGCCCAATTGGATACAGCCATCGAAAAACAATTGATAGAACGGTTGAAACAGGGAACGTACGGAGACATTTACAATTTCCCACAGTCTGTATTTGACAAAGCCTTGGAAGCTGAGGAAATAGTTGACCAAAGTGACGATGAAGAAGAGGAAGATGAGGATGGAGAAAAGTCTGATGCAGAGATGGAGCTAGACAAGGAGGTTCAAGAGGAGCTGGAAAAAGAGGAAGAAGATGGTAATGTATAAAATCATATTAACGAATTACAACTGTGTGGTTCCTGTTGACAATGGAAAAGAGGTATTTCCAACGTCTTTGTCTGGAACTAATTCTTTTATTCATTGAAAGGTGAACATTTCAAAACAATCTAGCTCTTTCTTCAATGTTGGCGGAGACTTGGGATGATTTTGATGACTTTGGACAGGCATATGTTTTAGGTATGTGTAAGAAGAGAAATGAGTTTGGCATTTCTCCACTGCGAGACACCCACCCCATTGCGAATAGGAATGTTGAAAAATCCACAGAAAGTATTAAACTATTCCAATAGTTTGAGGAGTACTCCTGTATTATGTAGGTAAATACGTGTACCACTTACAGGAAGGTACAGTCCACTTACGAGTGCCATTGATGGATAGTTCGGAATATTCAGTTCTGCCTTCATTGATGTTATAGTTTTGTCACACACTTTTGTCGCCTCACTGCTCAGGGGCCTTTGGAGTTGTTTGGCACCAAATACTGTGGTTCTTGGGTCTTTATTCGGCACTAAATACCCTCCTTCTCGGGTCTTTATTCGGCAGTTTAGGCCACCAGCTTACAGAAAGTTCTAGCAAGCATTCACAGGTGCTGTGAAGGGAGGCCTTGGAAAATCTGAAGAATCTAACCAACAAGTTCTGCCCCTTGGGGGAGACCAAAAGCGCTTGACAGCTCGCAAGGGCACTTGGACAACGGAGAACGCCAAATGTGTCCATTTGCAATCACCCGGCCTGCAAATTGTTCAATCATCAAAAATTAACTTCCCTCGACCGGGGATCGATCTCCTATCATTACGATTCTGAATCGGAGCTCCTACCACTGAGCTAAGGAAGCGAATGGACAGAAATGCGAAGAGGTCGCTGATCACAACATCCCCCCCCCTCCGTTAGGAAATCTTAGGTACTCCGTTACCTAGTCAGGGAGGCTGCTTTGGCCGGCGTTTTACAACCCAGTGAGAACGCTTATTTTTTACTGGCTTCGGAGTTTTTTGTTATTGTTCCTTATTGACGGGGCGGGGGATCTGCTGACCTCAACCTTTGTCCGAATAGGCGGTGGCTCGACTCGTGTCTTGGGAGGGAGTTGTTTTGATGACCTAATCTTAATGAATTATTGTTTCTCTGAGAAATGCTGAGGAGACCATTTGGGTCCTACTGACTGCGCCACAATGTTTAATCATCAAAAATTAACTTCCCTCGACCAGGGATCGATCTCCTATCATTCCGATCCTGAATCGGAGCTCCTACCACTGAGCTAAGGAAGCGAATGGACAGAAATGCGAAGAGGTCACTGATCACAACATCCCCCCCCCCTCCATTAGGAAATCTTAGGTACTCCGTTACCTAGTCAGGGAGGCTGCTTTGGCCGGCGTTTTACAACCCAGTGAGAACGCTTATTTTTTACTGGCTTCGGAGTTTTTTGTTATTGTTCCTTATTGACGGGGCGGGGGATCTGCTGACCTCAATGTTTGTCCAAGTAGGCGGTGGCTCGACTCGTGTCTTGAAAGGGAGTTGTTTTGATGACCTAATCTTAATGAATTATTGTTTCTCTGAGAAATGCTGAGGAGACCATTCGGGTCCTACTGACTGTGCCACAATGTTGAATAATCAAAAATTAACTTCCCTCGACTGGGGATCAATCTCCTATCATTCCAATTCTGAATAGGAGCTTCTACCACTGAGCTAAGGAAGCGAATGGACAGAAATGCGAAGAGGTCGCTGATCACAGCAAAATATAGCATCCATGAAGACGAATTCTTAGTACACGTGTGTGATGGACTAAAATACTCTATTGCCTTCTTTTAGAAGGAATCGTCCACTATTTAGTACCTCAACACCACCCATGGATGAAACTTGAAACACTCAACTCCTAGTAGTAGCCATTTGTGGGAGACCACTAATATTTTTAAGAATTTAGTAAAACTAAGACTGCCTGAGGCTCAGGATGAATGCATCTTCCTTGTCGAATGGGTAGCCTGAGGGAGTTGGAGCCGATGGGTCAAGCCTAATGAGACATTCTGATGGGAAGCTCTGGCTGTATGTAGTTTTTCACCCTAAACACATTAACTTCTCCAAACTAAATTGTACCCTCCAATAGGGTGTGCGCCTGGGTAGGAAAAACTGTATATTGTTATTTTTAATCTAAGGTAGACCTCATTCTGAGGATTTTGGTACCAACCGCGACCTTCTAGCGTGTATAAATCTTTTCCTATGAATTTTTAAAGTTTCGACCGTTTATGACGTCACATGGGCTGGGGAGTCCCGCCCAGGCGAGAGGGGCGCGTGACGTCATAAATGGTCGAAACTTTGAAAAATCATAGAAACAGATCTACTCACGCTAGAAGGTCACGGTTGGTGCCAAAATTCTCAGGATGTGGTCTACTTTCGATTAAAAATCTAAAAAAAATCAAGGCGCACCCCCATTATGTAGGAACCATTTCCTGGTGTATTTTCAACTTTATGGGTGATCTCTGATCGTGAATACCTATTGGACATGTCTAATGAGGAATTTCACCGAGTTCTGTTTGCATTTTTCCTGAATAGTTAATGGTGTGGGATAGATGAAAATCGAGCTGATTTCGGAAAATAAGTCTCCTGTTATTTTTGGGAGACAATGAAAATTTATGATTTCAAAAAATAACCGAGAAAACGGACCTCTTCAACGTGAAGCGGGAACGCTCGCCGATTGGGCTGTTCGGATCGCCGTCTCCTCTCAGTGTTGCCCATTGGGACGACGAAATCGTGTTTTCTAAGAGAAAAGTTATCAAACAAAAACAGAGGAAACCTAATTTTCCCTATCTTGCTTTTTCTATTTTTTTCTTCAGTTTTTCGATTTCGAACTTGACTGTTTCGTGAAATTTTGTATCTGGAGACTACAGATTTCTCGATCTCAGCGCTTCAAGCGGCCATAAATGAACTATTCCAGGATGACGTCATTTTCCCGTTTTTTTTAAACATTCGTATTTTCTACACTGTTTTGTTTATTCGTAAATTAGGAAGTTCGGGCTGAAAGTTTGCCTTAGGGGGTTTTTCGAGGCGCTGAATCCGATTTTGGGGTCAAAAATAGGAAATTCCGACATGATGAAATTCCTCATTTACCATAACACCTCGATGGTGCTGGGATAAGATCCTGGGAACACTTGCTGCTTCCTACCAAACTCCAAAACCAATTTTGACTTTAACTGACCGTTTGGAGCCAAATTGTACAAATACCAATACTGAATTGGGTATGTAAAATAGTTATGCGAATTCTTCAAATATCGTCCTTACACTATTGGTTTGTTCTTAAAAGTTCTGAGCGATCCGTACTTAATTTCAGAGCTTGCAAATTGGTCAAATAGGGCTAAAGTCTTCTGGTCAAAGATAAACATTGTTGAATAACGAATAAATTAAAGCCATTTGGTAATAAAATCCTAAAATTGTAGAGATACCAGAATAGGAACTACTACTATTTGGATATGTCAGCCTATGGAAGAACTTTCAATTGGTTCTCTTTCTAGTAAGATAAAAAGAATATGTAATATCCCTCATATCTATTCACAGTTTAGGAGGTTAGATACATTCAAAGTTGGGGTTTTGAGTTTCAACTGCTATTAATTGGTAGCTACTGGCAAATTAGCATTTTTCGTCAGTTGTGTTTCTTGCGAATAAACATTTACAGGTCTTGGGAAAACTTTGTATCCTGGGTTGAGATATATTTCACCCAGTTTTTTTTACCTTAAAGCGCAAAGGCGCTATGTACAAAAACGGAGTTTTGAGAAAAACGCAAAAGAAGTTTTCATTAGTGCACAATTCCTAAAATAATGGCTTATCACACGAAAACTCTTTAATTTCTTCAAGAAATTTTCAAGCCAATATCTTCAAGAAGGTCAACAATAGTTTTGTTGAATTTGAGTTTTTCTGAAATTTGAAAAAAAAGTGGAAGATAGAGCCTTTTCACTTTAACCCTAATGGGAGGTGCGCCTGATTTTTTTTTAATTTTAAATCGAAAGTGGAGAATTTTGACACCAGCCGTTCTCTTTTTGGATTTGTAGATCTTTTTCTATGATTTTTCAAAGTTTCGAATGTTTATGACGTCACGCGCCCCTCCCGATTGGGCGGGACCCCCCAGCCCACTGTGACGTCATAAACATTCAAAACTTTGAAAAATCATAGAAAAAGGTCTTCTCACGCTAGAAGGTCGCGGTTGGTGTCAAAATTCTCAGAATGAGGTCTGGTTTAGATTAAAAATAGCAATAAACAGTTTTTCCGACCCATGCGCACATCCCATTGGGCCATGATACCGCTAGTGTCACCGGAAACATCTTAGGAACTCCTCAGCTGTCCCAAAGTGTCACCGGAATAACCGATAAATTGCAATTTTAAATTTAATGGAGAGCAGTATTTTTTATAGCCATTTGAAATCACAAAATAAAGTTGTGACAAAATTTTCCAAGAAAATAGATGACAAAATTTGTTTCATAACATCATTTTTTGTTTGACTTCTAATAACTTACAAAAAATGGATTAAGAAATGCAGCTCTGTCCATTAATTTTTAAATTGCAATTGATATCTAGTTAATCTCGTGACACTTTGGGACATCTATGGAATTCCTATGATTTTTCCGTGACACTAGTGACACCATGGTCCAATTAGGGTTAAGGTATCGTTGTGTTATTATAGCAATTTGAATTATATTATTTTCCCGTGCTCCACAGCCCACACCTAACATTGTTTTTTCTGTTTAGATGAGGAGTTCGTGGAAGATGATAGTGAAGAGGACAGTGATGGGGAGAGTGGAGTCGTGGAAGAGATGCCATCCGATTTTGAATTGGAAGAAGAAGAAGAAGATATGGAGGACATTGCAACGACAACCTCTGGACCAAGCGCAAGCAAGCTTAAACCTAAAAAGCGCCATGTTGAGATTGAGTACGAATACGAGCCTACATCATCTGATTTGCCACAAAAGGTAAAACTCAAAAAATAATCCTGTTCTGCAGTTATGTACATATCTATCATGGATGATTGTTTTATTAAAATGTTTCTTCTCTCAACATCTACAATTACTCTGTTATCCTTGTTTTGGATTGTTAGGGGCATTTGGTTCAATTTTAACTAGAGCGAACCTAACAGTTATTTCTTACTGACTACTGTAGGTTTTGATTTTCACTTGTTCGGAAAAGGTAATGGCATCTAAACTCTATTGTTATTAGAATAACCGGTTTACCAACTTCTCCTCGACTTCTTGATTTGTGGATGATGGTAAATACTACTTAAAAGAGAAGGGTAAATTGAGTGGTAATTTCATTATCAAACCAACACGTGGGCCATCAGACTCAAATGCAATATCTAAAATTCAGAAAACGCATCTCCCTCTCAATTCTCATATAAGTGCCACAAATCAGAATGGGTGTTTTTCTCCCCTTGTTTCAACCTTTCATTGATATGCTTTGAAAGAAAAAACGTCTGCCAAGTGGGTGTAGCACATAGCTTCCTCGTATCCATAACCCGATTGTATAGATGATCGGATGCATAGTAGTTAGTCCCAAAACATCAATCTCTACGTACCTTGTACTACCCTCATAGGGGATCATTTACTCGTCAACTCGCACAATCTCTGAATAATAAAAAAAAGGGGTGATTTTCAAAGGGGACCATCTAAATACTAATCTGTTACATCCCTGAAAATGACATGAAAATCGGATGGAAAATGTAGAATTTATGGCTGTTACGAGGAAATTCACGTTTGCGCATGCGCAGTGGCTACTATCAGTCCGAAGGTGGTGATTTTCATAGGGGACCATCTAAATACTAATCTGTAACATCCCTGAAAATGACATTGAAATCGGATGGAAAATGTAGAAGTTATGGCTGTTACAAGGATTTTACGTTGGTGCATGCCCAGAGGCTACTATCAGTTTGGGGGTGATGATTTTCATAGGGGTCCATCTACAACCCAATCCGCATAATCCTCGAAAATTTCATCGGACAATAACTTCGTATAGTTTTGCCCGTTACAAGGATTTCTCGACAGAGATACAAGAGGAACCAAAATTGTTCAGGAGGGCCTGAAACGTAAATCGTGAGTGGAAATTTTGATTTTGGAGAACTTTTTTTCAACCCTGAAAAATAGTAACAATGTGTCCGCTACCTTGGTAGACAAGGAAGCAAAATAACAATAGGAAATTTGACTCAATTTTAGATTCTAGAATTTCAAGTCAAATCCTATAATAGGGCCCGTTTAACACCAGGAATACCCAAGAGAAAAAAACTACCGTAGGAGAAAATGCCTAAACAAGTGAAAAATCTGTCAAAAAAAAAAACCTTCGAAAACCGAGGGAGGCTGAGGGCCTGCAGGTACGTCACTAGTCCAGTTTGCCACAGCGAGAACTCGGTTCAGGCCCTTGCAAAAACTGACCGACTTCACCTCGTTCCTCTTCACTCAAAAACGTATCAACTGAACGTCTTGGCTGAAAAAAGTAACCTAAGTCCAAGAATATAAGCAATAATAAATAAAGCAGTACGTCACAAACTCCATTGAAATGTTCTTCACGACAATAAAACTAGATTGTTGAAGGCGGACATCCCGCAGCCTTCAACCATTTCTGTCTTCTCTCTCACTGGAGGTACCTACTGTCCCCCGATGAAAAGAATGAACGTGAGTACCCTACCGAATCCGAAACTAAAAACATCCGTTCAACCTCCTCTGAGCTTGTCACTTGTCCAGGGAAATCCCATTTTTGGCCACTTCCGCTCAAATCCTTTACCTGACTTTCCACTAGGTAAGCTTGGGTGAAAATGAAGATGTTCATAAAGGGAAGGAATACGGGTGGTGATTTATCACTTGAACACCTTCAGGAATTTACGATGGAAGCTGTGAAATAAGACTGGAAATCTTACATGGGCCACATCAAGAAGATTGGGGGTGATTATTGATGGATTGCCACGTACGACAGACAGTGGACGGCAAAATTAATAAAAGTGGCAACTCCCTGTCGGGCCTCGCGTTCATTCTTTTCATCGGGATACAGTGTATGTTCAGCACACTGACAAAAATACTTTCTCTGTAGGGTCAGTGTACCCCTTCATAAAACTATTTTTTCCTCTTCCCTATAATGACTTTTCACTTGAGCTTTACTTGAATGAACACTATCTCAAATTTCTTTTTTCGTTTACATAACCTTCCTGCGGATAACCCCAGAGAGAAGGGGATCACTGAGCAATGGCATCATATTGGTTAGGAATGCGTATACGTTACAACATGGCTGTCCCCACACAGATTGCTGCTACATTTAAAATTTCCATCTTCCTTAAATTATCTAAATTTTTTGGATGCTTTTTGGAGCAGCAATTTATGTTTATTTGGTTTTCTTCAATATCAGTGAACTCTCTTTCGAGAAAAAATGTGAGGCAAATTCCCCATTGCTCATTAGTGATCAATGAGGTCAATTTTTTGACCATTTTTATTTCGACGATTCGAGTTTATACTTTGCTCGCTAGAATGCAGTGTTTACTCACATCACAGACTCATGGAATACGGTGATCTCTGTTCGTTGAGTTTTATATAATTTAATTGTGCTTCCTTGGCAACTAAGAACCAAATTTTGTAATGAAGGCACTCACAACTCTCAATTTGCGACGTAATTGATTCAAGAAGATTGCTTTTTTAGAAGTCGGCGCAAAATTCGGGGTTCATTGACAGATTCATCTTATGGGAATGAATGGAAGGCCTGTTTGTTTTCCGTTTATTGATTCAAAAACAAAGTGGAAACATAAATAATTACAAAACATTTGTGTTTTCTTTCAAAAGTCTTTTTCTTATTTTACACAAGAAACTTACACTGTATTCTTATTTATATAAATACCAATATATCAACTATTTATATATATATAGTTTTATATAAAAAAAAATCGAGTTCAATATCCCTTTTCAGTTTGCCGTTGGTTGCAGCTAACTCGGGGATAAGAAAACGATAGATTTGAGCCCATTCTTTGCTCTCTAATTGTTTTTTTTTTCTTTTAAATATTTTTACAGTGGAAAAAAGTAAAAACCTTCTTTACTCACGTTTTGTTTCAAGAAGATACTAAATCGTACTCAGTGCAAATTTGACCTACGAGTAATAAAGAGGGAGGAGGAAGTGTGGGCTTGGGAGGTTAAAGCGAGGGGGATGCCTTTTAATATTATGTACACCTATTCTTCCAAATTCGGTTGGCTTTCGGAAATGAACCGCAGTTTTCAATAATGCATTCAGGGTAAATTTTAATATGAATGATAAATTAGGAATATTCATTAGAAATGCTTCATTACTTTGATGTAGGTTGAAATTAAACTATAAATTGGGGTGGAGGTTATTATTTCAATATTACCTCGTTATTTGATCCTGATGCTAAAAATATGAACTAAATAACGTTTGAACGAACAGTATTTTCTATGGGCGATACTAACTAGTTCTCCGCAGCTACTAAAACTTCCCCCTCGCTCAGTTTGACTAGGACTAAAAATACTTTTGAGGGTTCAATTTACTGGGCCCAGCCCTGTGCAAAATATTCGCGTGTAAATTTCTTGTCTCTCGGATTCAGCAAATCGTTCAAACCTATTCGTAATAAATTCGACTGCTCGAAACCCAGGTACTTTGCAACCCTCAACGTGTTATCTTCTTAACATTACCATAATATCGTTAATATAAATTACAAAAAAATTGTTTGAACCCCCCCATGTTATTTCTTTGTCAAGCTTTATCTTGGTTTTCTACAACATGCTGAGAGCTTTTCAAGAAAGCAATCACGGTTCACATTCAACAATCTCTAAGGAACATTATACACAAAATTAAATACCTAAAACGTACATACAATAATACCAAGTTCAACTATCGCGCTCGAAATCCAATGATTTACTAACGAAAACGATACACAACGATTGTGACAGTAGCCTACGAAATCTTGAGTATTTTTTAATTTTTTTTTATTAATACAAATAGACACTGATGTGAAAAATTTCGCAAAAAAACGAAAAACCTAAATAATAAATAGTATAAAAATGCTCTCAAGGCCGATCATTTTATTTTGTATGGCACACACCGTTTTTATATAAATAAAATTTACAACACAAATTGGAATTTCAATTTACATTCAGGAGTTTTACAAAATAAGACGTAATATCCCTCAAATTGAGATTCTTTTATGGCGAGAACGCAAATTTTTTATCGACCGAAATAAAGTTGAAGGAAGGAATGTATAATAATTATACAAAGTCATTTACACACCTTCGGAAGGTCACACACACACACGCACACATTATGTACAAGTATATCTATTTTTCTTAATTTTGAGTGTGTTTTTTGATCACTCTTGATTCAATTTGTGGGCCTAAATTTCTTATATCAACGTCGGAGTCCGAGTGAATAGTGTTGTGAGAAGCTGTAGAATGGTGTTTTCAATGTATTTTGCATTCGAATTGTTTGAGAGCATTTAGATTGATCCACAAAGTGCTTCGGATTTACAATATCGTGTTTTTTCAATTGCAATATTATTGTTCACGACACAATGACTAATGTAATCTCGCACGATTAACTATAAGGAAGATACCTAACGTAAATTAAAGCCATTCTTGGAACATCAAAATAAAGTTTTGCAGATTAAATACAAATCATAAATTGGTAATAATCTGGATAACGATTTCGAATAATTAAACAGAACCTTCGTCTTTATCTTAAGGTTCGTTAATTATTAGGTACGTACGTACAGTGTTGGCAAGAAATAAAGAAAAATAAATTAGGCACAAGGGCAGTTCTTTCATTGCTACTTTCTGAAGAGGTCTTTGTGAATTTACTAACTCGTATTGAACAACATTTTAACGGAATGCAATGACTGGATCTACCTATGGCCATGGAAGGCGTGCAAAGGGTTAAAAATGAGTTTGGAGGGAGAACCCTCCGAACTTTCAGTCTTAAAAAGAGTTCAATGAAAATAACCCAAGGCCGGCTCACAATGAAATCTCTAACATCTACGTAGCTAAAACGTCAACATTACTATGAGGCATAGTCTACAAATTATAGAAACTATGGACTGAATAAAGATGCTGCTAAACAACATAAACTCTCTATACACTCAACACATCAAATAAATAAGTCTTGTATACAGTTCACTGTGAACCGGGCTATAAATAAAATAAATTGGAAAAGGATCGTAAATAATAAGTAGGAAAATTATTCTAAGAGTTAACAATAAGGTTGAGGTGGTGGTAGCGTGCACCATTGAGGTGACTTGGGTACAAGGTAACTGAAGTCCGATGACTGAACGTTCTCCCAGATGTGGGAGGGCGTTGTGTTTCCATAGCTCGACTAGCTTAGTCCAAATCCGACTCTTGACTGTCTTCCCCTTCGTGGCCGTACATGTCCGCCAGCTTGTCGAACCGTGGACCCCAAGCGCCAAGATAGTCAAAGTCCTGCTCTTCGTCGTCAGTACCTGGGAAGCAATATACGAGCTCGTGTTAGAGAGGGTTAAAGGTAGAACTACGTTACGCAAAAAGTGAAATTGCCGAATTTTTTACCTAAACAATCATGTTTACATAGGGTAAAAGCCCCAATGGCGGACATGTTAAGGAAAATCCTATCATTCTGCATTTTTAATTTTTTTCTCTTCAACTGTGTCCGACTTTTTTTGTGTTTAACATGTACCTTAGACATTTATGAATGAGTTATCAATGCAAAAAAGCAGTTTTAATCACATTATTGTCCACAAAATGCTATTTTTGAAGTGAATATGAAATGTACCGGTGGCGGACACCCAAATTTTTGATTGTTGAAGTGGCGGACACCTAGTGTGCCAGTGGAGGACAGGTTTCAGAAAGTCAATGTAATTTGAATGAAAGCGTTTGTATTCATTCAAAACTAGTTCGTTTTTGCAATTAGCATCCAATTGAAAGGAAAATTAGCCCTGACTTTGTTCTGAAGGAGGAGGAGAACACTATTGTGAATTGGATCATACCTTCGTCGTGTGCTGGGTTTCCTATCATCAAAACTGACTTAATGGACCGTGTCCAATGACTTTTGTAAGACCTTAAGAGAGAAAATAATTTCATCATTAACCGACCAGGCCCATCGTGGTAAAAATCCTTCAGGAGTATAAATCCTGCAGTGTCAACTAGGATTGCCCAAAATCTTAATACTCGTACATCAAGAAATACAGTGACCTGCTGTCCCAAATTAGGAACAGTCCAATCAAGAATATAATGCTACCAGACTTATCTCGAGTCTTTGAGGCTGATGAAACTGCGTTTTTTCTTAACCCAAAAGGTCTGGCTGTTTTGGCTTCAAAAAGTGACAGAGTAGTTTATCAACAAGATGATTGAGACGAGAGTGTGTCACTGCTTTGGCGACACCTAATCCTGGAGGGCAGTTAACTCCCCCGCTTGTGGTTTTTTAAGTAGGTACGTGTGCATCCCCACAGAAATTGCCAAAAGTGCAACAACTGCCAGAGGCATGTTTGTAGGGGATACCAAACTCCCTCGCTACTTGAGCAGTTGGTTTCCCCCCTCGAACTTCCTGCTTGGATTAGAACATCGCCTCTTCATTATAATTTAATATATTAGGTCTTTTTCCTACATTGGTCTTCCTCTTCATTCTAGGAGATTTCTTGTTGTTCTACCTTAAACAACAAGAGACAAATACTACCTATCTAACAACAAATGAAACTAGGAAGGCTGGGAAAATGGATAAAATAGTGAACTGGAGAAGGACACTATTAAACTCCAGTGAAGGAAAGGTATACTATAAGCCTGTCCTCCTTTGGTTCCACGTTTAACAATTGGTTTTACCAATAGCGGACAGTGTGTCCTACACTAGTACAGGCAGTATTTTGCGTGTACCAGTGGAGGACATGCATAAATTATAATTCTGTAATATTAAAATCAGGTGAATTATTTGAAATATGCTCGAGTTAAATAGTATTGATGTTGTAACAATCACAAAAATAGTTGCAGTTGTGTTGGAAACAGAAAAATAGCTTAATATTCACATTCGTTATCTTGTCATTTTTCACTAGGAATAAGGACCAAAAGGGCAAAAACGTGGATTGTCGTTATTTTTTTTAAACTGCTACACCAATTTGGCACCAACTTCGTCCTATTCACTTACATTTAGTTGTAAGTCTTATAGCTTCCATAATAAGAAGGAATAAATGGCAAAACTCAACTCATATTCTTATTATAACAGATTATTTTTCAAGTGTCCGGCATTGGTGCAGTGGCCGCCACTGGGGCTTTTACCCTAATCTTGTTCGAATGGAATGTAATCTGTAGAGACCTTCAACTTTAGAATTCTGTCACATAGTCCTCAACCACTAATAATGCGAGGCATGTCCGGAAGGTGTAAAAATGTGTTTGAAAAAAAATTACGTGGTGACATTAGTATATTATGTACTTGAGTTTTTCTTCGACATAGAGCGGTTAGGTACTATTTTTTTATGCCTGCTTGGAAGAACTAATCAGCCACCTCCTTCATCAACTTAACGACCTCCCCCCTTCACCTCCTCCTCTGCAGAAATTTATTTTCCCGCCCACGTGCTTCTTCAGAACAGTAATCTAGAGGAGAATACACAAGGGGTGGTTCAAAACATCCCATCCAAAGGAGTCTAAACTTTGGATCATCTGGTTGGCCATGTGGAGCTGGGCATCATAGCCATTTGTCAGCAGACTCTTCCTACGATTTTGAATAGCTGTTTTCAATTTTTTTAGGGTCCCACAATACTTCTGCGTTGAAGTCTATCTATCCATAAAATGCCTTTGTGGTTCCGCTAAGATTTTTTTTCCTTTTTGCTAAAATGATGGTTTGGAACTTTTTTGCTGAGGGTGAATTTGTGTGATGTCACTATTTGGACTGTTCTGGCATATAGTGAGCTATCCACGTCTCATCTCCAGTAACAATACATCTGGAAAAATCATCTCTTTCCTGAAGCTTGATATCAATTCAACTTGTGTCGTTTAGTCAACTGTTTTATGACCCTTCTTGCACACAGTTTATGAAACTCGAGGGTTTCTATGATAATTTCGTGCAGTAGAAACCTGGAGAGTTGCGGAAACATCGGAAATTTCATTCAGAGTCAATCTGCAATCGTCATGGATCACATTCTCGATTTTTTGCACAAGTTCATCAGTCAAAGTCGACGGTCTCCCACTCCTGAAAGCGTCATGCACATTCGAACTCCCTATTCAACTTGTACACACTCGTCCGATACAGCCTTCACCACAAACGGATTTGATCTCATCAACAATCTCAAGCGGAGTTTTCTCCTTTGTGAAGAGGTATTGAATCATGTGCAACTCATCTGACGCAAGCGTTTCATCCACCATTGAGTCCAACAATGTTGAAAGGCATAGTGTGTGAGCTCTGTTCCTATTACTGTGACCTTGTGTAAGCAAACAGATATTCTGATGGTTCCCTACCACTCTTAGAAAAACTCCATAGTTTCAATCTCTCTTCTATGCACACGATAACCTCCCCTCTCTCTCTTCTGCTGCTTTTCTTTTGGGACCCTCTCAACATTATTACCTTCAAGGTCCTCAACGACCTATTTCTCCAACTCTTATTTCTATTGCTAATCTCAAACTCGATAGATTGGGGAAAATTCGTTGGAAAAGGCACAAAACTACTCTGCGTAATTTATGGTTTACATACTTTGTTGTGAACAACAAGCAAGCTCGCTCCTGCAGGCCGATAGGAGAGCCAAACTGCAGTGGCGATAAGGAGTTAAGCGGATTAACGGGCCAACGCATTCCCCATTTTATCGCTTCCCTTCTCCCCTCGTCTTTCCTCTCCTCTCCTCGTCCGACCTCGTCAAGCCTCGATATTTCGTACAAGACATCAGTCACTTATGAGCCCTGATTCCACTTACTCTGCAAAGCAGGATTATTCATTTTAGTTCGAGGAATTTCTCCTTGTAGGATCAGTCCCTTGGCAATTTGTACTGAAATTGTGCCCTGCGTAGCCACCTCTTCAGGTAACTTTCATGCATATTAATGAAGCACATACCTATGTACATACCCAGGAGGTATGATTGTTGTAGTTGGTACCTTTCAAGTAAGCACTCAAGTGCCTAAATTTCTTTTCTTTTCTACTTCCTTCTTTCTTTTTGCTGACATGGTTATGTACCTATTCTATCAGGTGTGAAGAACCATCTCTTGTAAACCTTGTTGACCTTGTGGTGCTCTGAAGGATTATCTGGAGGATTATTTTTGTATATCAAGACCCCATGCATGGTAAGCATACTATTTCATTTTAGCTTCTCAAGATTGTCGAGTCACTTTCTTCTTTTCTCTTTAAGTAAGTACCTATTTACATAGGTGTTATTTTTTCTTCATAGGGGTCTCTGTCCCGGTTGTCTGCCTGGAGTTTTCTTCTTACACCTTGCCTGGGAGAGCCTGTATGCCGAATTCCGCCTTTCCTCTCTCAACGCCACACTTAAATATAAGTGCCCCCCTAGTTTAAGTTCCCCCTTAGCTATAGCTTTAGTCGTATGTCCCCCTTAGGTTAAGTGGCTCGAGTAGGTAGGTAGGGACCACCAAAGAGGCTCCTCCCACCCCTAAGAATAAGTCCTTTGCCTGAGATATCCTCAATAAAACCCTTGATCGACTTCCTTATTTCTTTCTTTTCTGTTCTTTCCTTTTTCCTCCTATCTATTGACTGATAGGTAAGTCTCTGGTTTGGGGTTCCTCCTCTTATACCCCAGAAACAAAAGAGGAGTGGCGCCCTTTTGATTTTGATTTTCAAATATCGGACTCTAGAACCCATCTCCACTGGGCTACCTGGCCGCCTGAAATTGGTGTAACAACTTGCTCATTGTAATGTATGGTTATCAATAATTACACGTGGTAAGGTTTCATATAAACTCTTGACCGAGATAAAATTTACCTGAAGCCAAAGATGAGAGAGAACCAGCTGTGGAGCCACCACCCTCATAAGCGTAGTTGCGGAGATCATCAAATGGTGGAGCGTTGGGATCAGCATCTGCTCGTTTCTTATGTTCTTCAATGAACAGTCCTACGTTAGGCTCGCTCATACTTGGATCTGAAAAAGAAAACGGATTGACGACTACCAACATCATCGTACTTACGAATTATCATAGTTTAGGTTTACTAGCGCTGGTTTACTTACAAGGTAGTTTGACTTGGGGATGGGGACCACCCACTGGGATCTGCAGTGGGGTGATATCAAAAGCCGTCATATCGTCTTCTCCGCCACCCTCGTCGTCGTAGTTGATGATATTCTCCCTTACATCATCGTCAGGACCAGGATACTTGATGTGTGCCTCGCGCCTTCGGTTGTAGACGACAAACACTAATACCAGAACTGTAAATAATACAAAGCCCTCTTAGATACCTCTTGTTTATTTGAACATTAAATTTTATACTGCCTGTTAGAAAGTTAACAACTAACAGAAACTAGTTTGTGTCTTTCAATGTCATGCATCGAATTTCATTCCTGAATTCGTGAGCTAACACAATATTTTAATATCCATCTCATGATAGCTTGTTTTCCGCAGGTGATTTGGATTATCAATTAGTTATCATTGTGATTCAAAATTAATATGTGTGGGGGTTTAAATGACTCAAATGCGATTTTGATAATCATGTCCGAAAACTTTAAATTCACCAATTTGATGTACAAAGCTAGGCCTGCAAGTTGAAGGAATATAATGGGGAATTCGCCTCACATATATATATATTTTTTTTTGATCGAGGGTTCACCGATATCACATGTCTCATAGTGTGCTGCTCGAAAGAGCTTCCAAAAAATGTAGAGAATTCAAGGAAGATGGAAATTTTAAATGTAGCTGCAATCTGTTCAAGGGGGCAGCCATGTTGCGACGTATCCCGCCTTCCAACCAATCTGACTTCATAGCATCTGTACCCTTTATGACAGTAGTGCTACCTACCTCTGGAAGCATAACTGAAACTATAGTTTTCGTCGTTGAAAATACAGGAGTGCTGGGCGAGGGAAAAAACGCAGCCGCGAATGTGACCAAAAGAAGCAATTTTACTCCCTTTTTTACAATACGATTCTACCTATTAGTTTATCAAGCATTATTAGTCTTCATCTTCTCTTATTTAACGTTTTAGTTCCGTTATTTGAATCACATTATGTGAGTGGATCGTTTCGTGTGATCATAATGGCGCCTACAACTCTACCTGTTGTCATTCTTTGATACTATTTGCTGAGACTTCTTTTATACTTCGCCAGAGCACAGCACTGTGAATTCGGTCAGTTTTCACGACGTTTTGCGGTGCAGAGTGTGACAAGCTCAGACTCCCTCGATTTTTGCGGTGTTTTTTGACAGAGACTTCACTTGTTTAGGCATTTTATCCTACGGTAATTTTTTTCTCTTGGGTATTCCTAGTGTTAAACGTTATTCTAGAGCCCTATTATAGGATTTTTTACAGAATCTATAATAGAGGCAAATATAAGCCACCAGGTTTCAGCGCTTTGGGCTTCCATCACCCTGATCCGCGGATTCATCTACAATCTACAATCTAGAGGCAAATTCCCCATTATTAACGGACCTTAGTAGAGAATCCGTGGTAACGTGCAAGTCAAATACAGAAAAAGAACGAGAATATTTCTGGCAGCCTGATGACCTTTCATAAACAGTATTTGCTTCTGTACTCAAGTTACTATTTACGATTGAATTTGACAATGTTGAGGTTAATATAAAATAATCATTCTTACCACGGCAAAACCACAAATAATCTAAGCAATACGACAGAGATTGGAAAACAAACTAGAGGTAATTTTATCAATAAACGGGGATACAAAACTAACAAAAACTAGGTAGGTAACTACATTAGGCTTTTCCACATGCTGTAATATAGGCTACTCAAACATTCACTTCTACAAACTACTTGGCGTTATAATTCAACCGTTGCTTCAGTTATTTTTTGTAATAAATTTACGTAAAAAAAAGTCTCAAGATACATTGAATTACTTTAACAATTAGACAATCAAATGGAAAAAACCGTGCAGATAGAAATAGTGATTTAGCTTGTTGTGGGTTACCTTGTACCAGAATATCTTATTACTGACCTCGTCTAAGGGTGGTATGCCAGAACGACCCTCGATCTTTTGAGGGCCTCAAACCGTTTGAGGGCCTCCCTCCAGTAAAAGTTCCTAATCCACAGACCACCCTTAGTTCAAACGTTGGAGGGGCACCCTTACAGTGGAGGGTCGCCACTCAAATGACCCTCTAACCCCCGTTCAATGCAAAGACACAGTTCAAGGGTGCCCCTCCGAATTTCATCCAATCACATATCGAGATTCAGAGGGATGGCCTCCGAACCTGAGGGTGGTCACGAGGTCCCTCAAGGGTCTCTCCTCGCTGTGAATCACTCTCACATCCTTGCTTATTTGGTTTGTGATAATTTTTCGAAGTTAATTGCTAACATATTAAAATGATAATTGATGATGATTATCTTGATTTCGCCGATTATCTGGAGGAGTATGACCCAACATTCCCTATTTTGGTGAGAAGAGTGATGAGAGATTATGCAAATCCTATAGAAAAATATTGTGACCAGGAATTCATCAAAAGGTTCCGATTTCACAAAGTTATTGTACGTGATATTTTACTGGGAATGCTAGACGAAACATATGATGACAGGGGCCTCCCACTACCGCCAATGCTTCAAATGTGCTGCGCTTTACGATTTTTCGCCACAGGTAATTTCCAGGTATGTAATTTAATTTTTTCATTCCAAAAATTCATATTGTGAGAGATGAAATTCTCTGCCTCGCAAATTAGGTACCTATCTTTTGCAATTTTTCAAAAATCAATCAATGTTTTGTCACAAGATTTTATTCAAGAGTGGAGGAGTCTACCTAAAAAATGTACTCACAAATGATAGGTACTGTTATCACTGTTAATTCTTTACAGATAGTGTGCGGAGATTTGGGAAATATTCATCAAACTACCACCTGTCGTGTGGTCAACAAAGTGGCTGGGCAACTAGCCCTCAACTTGCAACACTACATCAAATTTCCTTCAAGTGAACGTGATTTTCAACGTTTGAAACAGCAATTCCAACGCATCGCTGGCTTTCCTCATGTTATAGGTTGTATTGACTGCACACACATACCCATAAAAAACCCTGGAGGGATCAGAGCAGAAGTGTTCCGCAACCGTAAAGGATGGATGTCCTTCAACGTTCAAGTAGTTGGAGGGCCTAATTACAAAATTCAAGATATAGTAATTAGGTGGCCGGGCTCTGCACATGACAGCCGAATTTTTGATAACAGCTCTGTCAAATTGCGCTTTGACGAAGGAAGGCTTGCCGGTTTTCTGTTGGGAGATTCTGGTTATATGCAGAGTACTTACCTTTTCACACCGGTGCTCAACCCAGAGTCAGCAGCAGAAGAAAGGTATAACAGGGCACATAAAACTACCCGCGTTACTATAGAAAGACTGTTTGGTATATGGAAAAAAAGATTTCCATGCCTAAGCAGGAAACTGCTGAATAAATTAGAAAACACAAATGATAATTGCAGCTTGTGCGGTGCTACATAATATAGGAAGGGATGATCCGATAGAAGAAGACGAATCGCTTAACATAGAAAATATAGAAGACGAAGATTTAACACCACCTCAGGTTTCTACTCGGAGGGGCAACGTAATCAGACATGAATTCATTTTGACACACTTCTCATGATAAACATGTGTGATTTTTAACTTGTTAGGTAGTACCCCTGTTTATGATTTTTCAAAGGAAAATGTGAATAAACGAAAATTACTTCAGTTTTAGAAAAAAATTATAATTGTATCTAATTAAGAAAAATAAGTATGTACCTATGTAGTTAAATTGTTAAAATACATGATGATATTATTTTGGATTAAATTTTGAAATAAACAAATCCTCCTCCAACTTATGCATACGAGCTCGAAAGGCAGTTTCTGATCTTGCTCTTTCGAGATCTTCTTGTGCTCGCTGACGATCGATTTCAGCTATTTCCCGCCTCAGGCGGAGTTCATCTGCCCTCAGCTGGTGGAGCTCTTCTTCGTTTACCATCTTCTGTTCATTCAGGCGTGACCTGGCAGCAACTTCTTCAGCTACCGCCTCGCCCCAACCTCCTTCTCTTGCCTGAAATAAATTAAAATGCTCTATCATTCCTCAAAGTACCTACTCCTCTGTAGAGAAGGTTACATTTCAGAACAAGAGAGGATCGGTTACGATATTTTCAAACGGACAAATCCGTGTTGAATAAGAAATTTATTAATATTCTACAGTTGAATACTTTCTCCAATAGGTAACCTTATTTCAACGTTCGACAAAAAAATTATTCCCATAAGCATGAACCTGTAGGTTTTATAGCTTTTCCCAGTCAAGTTTATACTTTTCACATTCAAATTAATAGTTTTCCCTATCAAATTAATACTTTTCCGTTATGATTCGAATGGAGAAATTGTTAATTCAATGGGGTAAACTATCAAGTTGAATGGGAAAAGTATGTAGGTATTAATTTGACTGGGAAAAGGCCACCCGCCTACTTTTGGCGGGAAAGTGATGTCATAAAAATGTAAAAAAGTCGTAGAAAAATAACTATGTAGGCAGGTGCACTTCCCCAATTTCAAAAATCCAGTTCATTCAATTCAATTCCAGTTCAATTCAAAAATCATTAATGTGGAAGAACAGGTAGGTAGGTACTATAATAAATTTTCAAACAAAAGCTGAAAACCTCACAGTATACATTTTCTAACGCAGTAAATATTTTTGTTGTTGCTGAAGTAATGATATTTTCTCTAGTGCTGGGCAAAAGAGGGTAGGGAGGGTAATATCTCAAAAATAAAACATCCTAAATCGATAGTTTTGGTAAAATATAGATTAGTGTCGATAAGCATAGGTATGATTTGTGTAGTTTGGTGGGCTGGATGCTCGCTAAAGATCGTATCTCAAATATTAAAAAAAAATATCCTACCTATTTTTGGCGGCTGATGTTTGCATTGTCTTGGCAAGAAGGTAGAAGGTACAAGTACCTACGTAATAAACAATTTACTTACCTTTGTGTGGGTCGGAACATTATTGAACTCCTGCGCAACTTTGTCCCACGCTCTCCTTTTTTGCTGCAAGGAAACAGCATCGGATTCCTTGTTTTCAATCATGTGTTTCCTCTCCGTTATGAGTGTTGACAGGTACGCTATCTCTGCAGGTGCGTACCGTTTTTTCGACACAATTTCCGTCATTTAAGCACTGATAAAACAAACACAATAACGACTCCGCTTCACTCAACAGTTTGTTGACGCGACCATGATAGACGTGGAGAAGTTGGACTCAAAAATAAACATCTTGTTCAGATTTCCGACCCGCCAAACATGAAAAGTTGGATAGGCAGAGCAATGAAGCTAACGGGCCCTCATAGCTCCCTCAAAGCAAACCACCATCCCTCGAACTGTAAGGGTCGTTCCTGCACTGCATTTTTTTAAGGGCCTCCCTCAAAACCACCCTCCAATAAGTAAGGGAGCTCCCTTACTCAAACATCCCTCCAACTTCGAGGGTCGTTCTGGCATACCACCCTAAAAGCCCCAACTATCTGATTAGTGCGTAGGTTCTTAAAGACAGGAATTTCGCCTCCACTATTATTTACAGAGAAACGAAGCTCTCGTTCACCAATTTTTGATACTTACGTATGAGTAGGATAAGACAAGTCAGGAAGCTAATGATGAACTGGGAGGAAGCGTGGATGACTCCAGCCTGAGGGATGTCGCAGTTGGGCCCAGTGTGGGTCGAGGGACAGACGCAGGAAAACCGCCTTTCGTCTTCTAGATCCACGCAAGTTCCGCCGTTCATGCACTCGGTGAAATCACATTCGTTGATGTTTACGCATTCAACGCCTCGGAGCATCATCCAATTAGGGCAACTGGACATCATCACAGAATTAACTCAAAGTTTTCATGAATTGTGGTCCATCATCAAATTAATGTCTAACAAAACAAAATCATAGAAAAAAATGAATGAAATGTGAAATTAAAGAAAAAAAAATCAACTTAAAATTTAAAATACGATTGGCCATTGCAAATCAAAATGATTATAACAGAAGAAAAAAGTAGCCGAATTCATGGACGAAGTTATGTTGAAAGATGTGGAAGAGGAACCTGTCAGTGGACTACCGGCGCAGGAACGAGAAGAAGACTGAAGTCCGGCATAGCGGTGAAAATTCCAGGATCGATAGATGTATGGTTGAACGGTGAAATTAACACGGCGGTGGATGAATACGGAGATTCATCGCGAGGAAGGTGAAACTGTGATGACTTGGCATGCATACATAACAGCTCATTTCCGTTTTCGTACAAACAGATAATTCACAAGTCCTGGTGATACATTTTAAACTTTATCAAACAAACTACTAAGCAGCTATAGTGAAGAAATTGAAATGCAAATGAGGGATGCGAACGTCCAAAAGCAGACAAACAGATGGGTGAGTTAATTACTAAGAATGATGAGAAGACAGACGAGAATGGCAGCCAAAGCTCCCATTCCCAGTTTGAGCGTTTGTCCCTCCTGTACTAGCTCGCAGTTTTCGCCTTGGAAACCGTCGAGACACTCGCAGCGGTATCGCAGTCTGGGGTCGTGGTTGATGCATCTTCCACCATTTCGACAAGGAGAATCCAGACATTCGTTTTTGTCCGCACAGCCTTTACCGTCTGGAGATACGATCCTCCCTTCGCCACAACTATTCACCAAATAATAAGTAGGTTGGTATTTGAATTGAAGTTTTCATTTTCGAGCAATCCTAAGTAAAAGGTACTGTGATTACAAATAGTTACAAGTATATTTGGTAGCTTGGTTATTTTGAGTTATTGTGAAGGAATTGTGTCTGCAGTTGAGTACCTACCCATTCAGGATACATCAGTTACTTTCTGCAAATAAGATGAATCCGATTCGATCCCCTCACCCCCAAACGTTATTCCCTTCAATCGAGTCTAGTGGAGCTACAATTAACGCCTGTGACGTCCAACAAGTTTGAAAATGTTTGATATATCAAGGAATAAAACTCGGCGCTTTGCGCCTCGGCGGGGGGCTCGGCCCCCCTGCACCCCCCGGTTTATTTCTTTTTCCATACTCTGTATGAAATCATAGGAACACAGAATGTGTTTTTGCGATACTAGTCATCCGTTAAATAAAAAACAACAATAATAAATGTGGAGTTGACATTAACATGACAACCAATAAACATATCACCAGATGTTTTTTCTGTCGCTTTTTCGTGACGATTTTTTTTCGGTAGGTCATCGCAAAAACACATTCTGTGTTAAAAGGAACTTTCCTGTTACCTGCCCGCCAGCCTTGGTATGTGCAGACTGCAAATCGTCGGTTAAGAACCAACACATCCCATCTCATTTTTGCCAAACACTAGTGACTTTTATCAGAAAATGAGAAAGATGGTTATGGTTTTTAAGGTTTGAGATCGGTGGTATCAGATTATTCGTGATATGCTCTCTACAAGTAAAAGTGAAAAGTATAATTAAGTAAACAACCGTTTCAGGTTGGATTTTCGTCTGACTGCCATTCCTGGTGTCGCAGACGTCATCAGCTGTCTTCCACAGGGAAGATCAGAATCTGTTCTGATGATTTTACTCATGGCTTTCTTTTGCCTCACCGCCCTGGGTTTTGACGAGAAGGGCGATGAGAGCTCCAGTCGCCGAAAACGCAAGCTGCTGGCGTTGAGTATTGAACCCATGACCCCCGCTGAAGTCAGTCCAAAGTCCACCGCCAAACAACGATGCTCCAACCGACCGTAGCCACACCGGACCCCCATGCTCGCTACATGTTGGCTCGCCACTAGAACTAAGCTTTTATTAGATTCAGCGTGTAAATACGAATCGAACGATGAGCATTACTCAATTTGCCCAACATCTGAGATGGGGGGTGTGTTTTAACGATTAATTGGAGGCCACGATCATGTGGAAATCGACTAATCTATTTACTCATGTCGTAAGACCCATACAGGCTGAGCTTTACTGCGGCAATGGGTTTTCTCGGTGGGATTCGCAGGGAGACGAAAGATTGTTTTTGACTGCTGTGGTGGACAGAAGGCTGCAACTCTGCTCCAGATCATCATTGAACTGATCTGACTTGTGAAAAAGTTACAAAGCTCTGGCTGGAGTCTCCAGAGTGCAAGCCAGGAACAAAAAACAATGAGGAACACACCGATCGTTACTTGACAGTTATTGTGAATTCATAAGGCGGCAAGGATTCATCGGACTCAATACTGGAGGAAATTGTACAATTCTCTCCACCTCCATTAACCACGTAATATCTCCTGAAAGAGGTTTCACTTTTTTTTAAATAATTATTATTTGCATTATTACGACTATATTTATATTCGTACTTGTACATATGCATCAGAACAATAATTGTTATGATTCAACAATAATTCAACAATAATAATGTTGAATTATTCATCCTAAACATTGGTATTCCCTTCATTGGCGGGGAGCTAACAGGAAAGGTCATAGAGGAGAATGGAAGATAAATAGGGACGGAGAGTTTACTGCTCAATATCTTCATTTCTTTAGCTTCCACTTGCTTGCTCACTAATATTCAACAACAACGATCCGTAAGATATAATTTTGACACGCGGGAACACTGCGAATACACCAGAGTGAACTCAATCTGTTGACCTCTGATGAACCTGTACGAAAGTACTTCTTCATTATTATAGATCTGCTTAGTGTTTACGTAGGGAACTTACGTGCACTCGTATTCGTTCCACAAATCGACACACTCGAAGGGCTCAGGGCAGATCACGTTTGAGCAAGGTTTGTTTGAGGGGCAGTTGCGCTCCAGGTTTCTCGTCATCGTTGCTTGGCCCCATTGAGTTCCGTTCATGGTTGGAGGTAGAGGGAGCGATTTACCTTCTAATCGAATGTCGTCCAAACATCCTAAAACCAAATCAAATGTCCAAGTTATCTTCCTACTTAACCCTTAATAACCTGAAGTATCTTTTGGGATGTCCAATTTTTACCTGATACAGTTAATCGACTTTTAAGCCAAAATGATGGCCATTGGCTATTTTGATACTCAAAGAAGAAACAAAATAGTTCTCGAGTTGACAGAATGAAATAGGGCCTTCGTGGTACCTTCTAACCTCATTAATTTCTTATCTTGTAGGGTACAAGTTGGATTTCCTCGTCAGAAATGGCGCCACTGTCTGAGGCAGCACAAATCCTTCTATGAAGTGAACCTTTCCCACCTTATTCATTGGTTATTTACTTTACGAGAAATAAATGCCTCAACATCCCACCAAGGATTTTTCCAAGTTTCCTTCTTCTACTTCAATAAAATTGGGTTTAAAGACAGATAGCACTAGTGTGGCCCTAGGTAAGCTCATTCTTGAGCTGATACTGTAGTAGGTACTTTAAGGAACCTTCTGCTCAAATGTTCTATACATTTATCACAATACATCTATCATTAATTTTTAAAAGTCCGAAAAAACACATTTTTTGAGCAAGTGGGAAATTAAGGGTTAACAATTTAACATTTGAATATCACGCGGGTGACTTTCGACGTAAGAGAAATTTCTGAGTTTTCACAAATCTAAAAGAGTTTCACCTTTCTGGTAGTCGGCATACACTTCAAAAGTTCGAACTCCGGTATATTCTGCTTTACCGCCAGCGTAGACACCCTCCTGTTTATCGACTATGATCCACTGATGACCCTCGAAGGTGAAAGACTCATTATATCGTCTACCTTCACCACCGTCCAGCTCCAGCATTGCTGCTGAACCGTACCTCGAAACCTGCAAGAACATGATTGATACACTTGACATCTAGTTAGGTACTTATGAGTGGCCAATATAGGCAAATGTAAACCTTAGGGTTAAAACATACGAATAACATGAGTTGGTTATCACTTACTTTGGCTACATGCCATTGACCGTCATCTACTGTTATCGCGCTGAGCCATATATCTCTTTCTTCTGTTCGTAAACTGTTCAGATTGTATCTGAAATGGAGCTTACTGTCTTTGATCTGAAAATGAAATAAATGTGAGGTGAATTATCGATAGGTAAGTTTAATAAGTTAATTTTGTAACTCTTTTTGGGGTTGTGCCAGTCTTGAGGGTTCCTACCTCAAGTATAGCGTATTCTCGGTTGTGCTGATCACTAGCCCTGAATAGCTCTCCATGTTCTTCTCTCGTTCTGAATCTCAGCTGAAGTTGAGTCGAAAATCTGTGAATACATGAATGAGAATGAGTTCTGTGCTGCCACTGATCAGAATTTTCAACTATTAAAATTTCATTTATTAATTAACATCATGAAAATCATGAAAATCATGCCTAAAATAGGCACTTTCGAAAGAAAAACTATATTCAGTAGGTAACAAGTTTCAAGTGAAAATGTTTTGCGAGGTATGAAATATGGAATGCAAATCTTTTTACCTATCTGGTTCAAAGGAAAGGGCATATTTGACGTAGGACTGAGGCTTAAAAGTAGCCGGAACGGTTGGAACTGTACAGCTGGGTCCCGAGAATCCAGGGAGACATTGGCACTTGGCTTCTGTGAAGCTTCCAATACATGTTCCGTGCTCCCAACATCTGAAAAAATAATAAATTGTAAGAATTAAAAGATGAAGCAACTTAGCAGTCGAAACATAAACCTGCCTTGAAATATGAATTGGAGTCGTCCAGGGGGCGTGCAGAGCAATACAGCAATACAGAATTGTGTATTTCAGATCAAAGACAGCATTTTTTGTTAAATTAATATTACTACCATTCAGCTCATTTAGTAATAAAGGTATTCTAGTCTTGCAGAATTGTAGTTCTCATGTTGCCCCCTTTGCTATACTAAAGAGCATACCTAAAGATACCGAATTTGGTGAATTTTTGATGAGAATGCCCAGCCATTAAGAAGTAGAGGGAAACTGTCCTCAGTTGCGCACAATTTTCTAATTTTTTTTTTTCTAAAAATTTGTACTTGTATTTACAAGTACAAATTTTGGTGATGATCGATCAAGCTTTTTGGAAATATAAATAATATTGATTGAGGCTCACCTGAAAGTTGATTCTTGACTATTGCACACTTCTTCAGTCTGTGGGCATCCAGCCACGGAATTCCGTGATAACCCAGGGTGTGCCAAGTCGTACAACTAAGAAAAATAACAAACATTCGATTCGTAAAATCATTCAACGACTATGTTTTATACAATTCATTACGTTTGTATAATTCGAGTATACAGTTACGAATATTGAGGTGAAAACATAACTTACCTTGCTATTGTGAAAAATATTTCTAATGCAGCCATCAAATCCTTTGCCATAAGGCATCGATTGCCAGTGATAATGAGTGGGATCGAAATCTTCCACATATCTGCAACGAAACGAGTTTCTTTGATTAGGACTCTGATGACTTTAGGCAGTCAATTAGAGCTCGATTTGAACGTTTTTCGGTACTACTTGATTTATGCCGCAATTTGCGAGCAGCCATTGAAACTAAACTTGATTGTTAGCATGTGGGTACCGCCTATCAGATTAAAAATTGTGATCCATTCAAATGAATCGTTGGTAACACATATCACGTTACAGTAATCGTTCAATAACAATAATATCAATTTTAATGATTACCTTCCACCAATTTGGAGAGGCGTGTTTACGTTGAGGTATTCATTGAAAGGAGGAATCGTTCCTCTTGCTTGGCACGAAGAGTCGTCAAATTCCGGAGGCGTGCCATCTTCCAGTTCGGAAATTTCGGCGGACTTGCAGAAATCGACGATTAACCTTACGTTCTCAGTGTCCCAGAATATGTCCAGTCGATGCCATTCGCCGTCATCCAAGGTTTTCTTCGTTTTGACCTTCAGCTCAAGGGTCCCCGAACCGAAATCCAGAAGAAGTCGAGGGTAACCACGATCCAGCTCAACGGATATGAAATCTGCGACAAAATAAATATGTTGCAGCGAAGCATCTTCCCTTTACACAGGCTCTACAATAAAGCCTCTATCTTGGACAAAGATTGTTTTTGTACGTAAAGAATTCTAACCTGAAACCATGACCTCTTCAGGTTCAGGAGGAACGATGGGCCCATTGTATAACAGCTGGCCGTCCGGCCTCCGAGTGATAAATTCAAGAGAGAGATGAGAGTTGTCGCACATCTCGAGAGCTGGATACCACGCCCATCCGTTACCCCCGGAATGACCGGGACAGTTGTTGACATCGGGGTCCGTTGTAGCCATTGGGACAGTTACAGCTAAACAAAGGGGATCAGATAAAAAATGAAATAGGTAGATACCTAAATAATAAATGCTGCTACCAGGATATTTGATGGGAGGTGCCACAATAAAATGTGGTCATGGTTTAATGAACAATTTATTGAAATAGAGAATACGAAGTAATCTCATGAGTATCCTCTCATTTCTTGAACAGATTGATAAGAAGGAAAATAAGGAGTTCTAAATATTGACGCTCGGCAGAGAAAAGGGCCAATACGCCATGATGGTCAAACGTTTTTTTTCCGTTTTTCAATCCTCTACAAGATGAAGAAGGAAGCAGGCTGAACAACATAAAAATAAAGCAGGTATTTGGGAAATGCTCAGAAGACCAGCGGCACCTGACATGCTTCAGACTGACCGGTTAAAGAGCCAATAAGCCCCTCTAGCAATTAGGTTTTTTAAGCATGGAACATACTTTAGCCTTGGACTAACTATGTTCCATTTATTGGGAATCATTTTAACCTATAAAACCATAAAAATAACAGTAACTTGAAAACTCTCGGTTAGATTAGGTGAGCTCACTTGGAAAAGCTACAACAGAAAATCGCGATTTCCCAACATTTGTATTTTGGCGTACTGGCCCTTTCCACTGCCAAGCGTAGATATTAGGTAAGTGAAAGAGCTGCCCCCACGCTTATTCTTCCTTCTGCTAATTCTAAGGAAGCTTCTCATCTTTTAGAGCTCACTTTGAAGAGTCGCACATCTCATCACTAGTATCTGCCTACCCTTGGTAGTATGCGTATCAAACATCTAGTTACCTTAGGCCATATCTTCCTTCCACGCAACGGCCGCCGTTGAGGCATGGAGATGTCCTGCAAGATTCTCCCTTGGTGAAATTCCTTGCTCCGCAGGTACATTCAGCTATGACGTCCACTCGAACGCCCACGAGGGCTGTTTTATTGGCGTTCACCATGTAGGGTAGATTCGATATGTCGAGGACATTGGTACACGAGCCTTCACAATTCTGGTTCTCGTAAAGGCACTCGTCTATGCCTGCCATGGTTATATTTATGCCAACATCCTTTTCAATCTGCAAAAGAGAGCAAATTTAGTATGCTGTATTGTTAGTTTCTAAACAATGAGCACGTAGAGGAATGACGTTGTGGAGATTCGGTATAATGAAAAACTCTAGGTTTGACCCAATTTATCGGATATATTCAGGGCTCAAATTCAAATAACGACGAGCTTAATTATAGGTAATATAGAAATTTATCAAGTGAATATTTTAATTAGTTATTTTTCCTAAACTTCAAAAATATACAGCCACTCAGGAACTAAGTTACTCAGTGTGTAATTCACGTATAATAATCTTGATGAATGATAAATTCTGTAGGTATCTAACTAACTACTCCTCGTCAAAATCCTAAAGGTTGTCGATTTTGGTGAAACATGGTCCGACACCTGGACTTCCAGAACCGCATTACAGTGGCTGTAAAACGTTTCTTCGTCCGTATATTCTCTGGAAGTTGGTACTATAATTGTTTTGGGGGAAATGTGACTCACCTCTTCTCTATGTTTGAGCACAAGACCATTAAGTTTGACAGGCTTGAAGTACGGTGAGCCATGCGCTGAAAATCGTATGTCGGTTTGAGGAGGATACCGCCTGCGCTGCTGCACACTGAATATGTCAACGTGATCCCTATCTGTATTTAGAATGTCCGCCAGCTTGTCTCTCAGTCGCTCCAATTTACTTTTGACAACCGTCTAGACCAAAATGAAAATTATGTTACAAAACAACGATAGTACGAGTGTAAGATACAATAAGAGAAATCACAGAGGTAAGTAGGAAAATTGCTGGACCATCATACACACACGACAATACATAAATAGCAAACATAAGAAATCAAGTGAACCTACTCGGTAATTCCATATTCTAATGAAATCCTCGTCAGTTATTCCAGCGATTCTAATTGATCCTGATTTAATGACGGCTTCATGAGGGATTTCTTTGACGGTAACAGTCACGTTGGCCGGGATATCTGTCTGTGTGTGTTTTCTGAAAATCAAAAAAACTTGTCAGTATAAATAATATAAGTCAAGCAAAGGTCAGCATATATAGGTATATAGGTCAGCATTGCATGTACAAATCATGGTCACTACAATCTACAAAAAACTCAAAATATGAACCTGAAGTTCATCATTGTTGTGTGTGGGTACTCTGTAAGTTCGTGACGAGGAGAGTATTTTTGGAGTTTTTTTTGTAATTTTTAACGATTCCTGCTATGTGCCACAGCTACAAGACTGAATCTCATCTAGCTAATGTTTCGACTTCTTAACTACCTATAGCTTAAAATATTTCTTTGAAAAGTCGCTCATTAAGTCTTGCTGCATGAATGAAGATTTGGTTTATTTTACGTTGAAACGAGATTTATTGGTGATTTGGTTTCTTCGTGAAATAATATTGTTTTTGATACTTCTATATAGGTAGCAATGTAATAAGGATAGTTACCGTTTGAAAATCGGACATTGGAAAAGTGAAAGTAATTTACGATCATGTTCTGATCACTTGTCAGAAACACGATGGTGAAATTTCATCAGCTTGGAAACGAAGTATAACCTATAATATAACCTGGCGTCGTGGTCATCATCAGCTGTCTTCCGAAGGAAAGATCAGAATTGGTTCATGTACATGTCTTACTTATTGTCTCACCCCCTTAAGAGGAGAGGGTTTCCCGAACGGCCCAACTAGAAAAATTATTAGTAACTGGGATCCCGCCTGCGAGCGGTAACCAATCCATATAATCTCCCAGCCGAGAGCCGACTGACCTCAACTTGTGGTCTCAAGGGAACCGGTTCATTGAACCAACCACCGGCCGTTGGACCAAGGATACCTAAGTTATGAAAACGAAATCTGATCCAATAATATAAACGCGAATCCAAATCCAGGTTCCAAATTAATATATTTGATTACACCTTCATGAAAACTATTAAAATTAGTACCAAAATAGTACACAGATAAGTTAGATACCTGGCCAAAAGCATGATAGCTGATCTTCTCTACTCAATAATTCTTGACGAACTAATAAAATACCGAAGTAGAACAAATTGGGAGCAAGAAGGAACTAATTTAATTTAGATGGCCTCCCGGCGTTGTGATGACAAACTTTCCTTTAAAGTAATGAACAAAAAATTATATTTTTTAATTGGAAATGTCATTTCTCGACACAGAAATTCAACAGATGGCTTCAAGCGAAGCAAACTCGCTCTTTTCTACTCAGTCGAGAAACTTTTTAATTTAGTTGCAAGACTTGTAGAGCGTAGGTCGATATACTTTTGCGAGATTCATAATATTATAGATGCCTGGAACAGACGGATTAAACTAGTCCTAGATTCTTTGGAGAGAAGAGAATACCACGTTTTGATAAAATATTTAGGGTGATGAAAAAGGCGGATACTTCAGTAGGGTATTTTTGAGTAATTTATAATTAACTGAACTATAAACTCCGAATCAACCCTCTTCTGGGCTGTAAGTGTTGTGAAATTCAGACCCTTTTTTCCTTCATTCAAAAAGTTCTTGAAAGATGGAAAAACTATAAGTTACCTTTCTATCCAGGTACTAACATTTTGGAATTCTAGTAGGTAGAAGGGTAATGTCGATTTCGTAAATCCCTTCATTTTAATACAAAATTAAGGTTTTAATTTTGGACTGGCAATGAAGATGTACATTAGCCTAGACGCAACCATACAAAGACTCTGAAGATGACGGTTGTGCTGTCAATTCTTGGGTTGAGCAGACGCGTTGAATGTGGCATACCTCCGGCAGAGATTGATAGCAGTGCAGTGGAGAGAAGATCGACGAATTGCGTGCACGTACCGAACAGCGTCAGAGTCCGCTATTTCTGTCCTCATGAGTGTCATACCCATTCAGCTGATTATTTCAGAGAGGAAACGAATCTTCGACAAAAGGGATGAAGGAGTCAGGTCCTGCACAGCCTCGGAAGAAAGACAGCGCACAATGTCAAACTGGCAAGAGATGTGGACGGGAGAACACAGAGAAAGGTGGACTGCACGGCGGGTACCAAACATTCAGGAATGGATGGACAGAAAACTTGGAGAAGTGAACTTCTTCCTTACGCAGTTCTTACATAAAATGAGAAAGGTAGGTAGGTATCTGCCACAACTGCAATGTCAAAACACAGAAGACGATGTTCTACACAGGTTCTTGGAATGCACAAAATGGGCGGCTGAAATAAATCAGATGCAAGCAGAACAGAGGTTGACGCCCTAAAGTCCAATACCAGAAGCTGTTGGAAACTGAAAAGAACTGCACGGAGAGCATCCTAAAAAGGAAGATGTGCCTAGAACGGGAGAGAGAGGAAAACGCTGCAAATTATTACCCAATGGTTTATTATTTTTTATTTTTCTATATAGATCACTCGTCTGCAAAGCCACCAACCATCCAAAATTAAGAAAAACATCGATCGCATTTCGGTCAGTTTTAATTTGAACGGAGATTAGGCCTCTTTTGCGATTCACACTCGTGTTTCTGATTTATCGTACGTCCAAACTTTAAATTCTCGTAGTGAGCGAACGGTTTGTCCTACAGAGCTCCGGGTGGTCTCAAAAAATTCTAAAAATTCTATAGAATCTTAAATTGGAGGAAAACAATACCTTTATATCAAAATTTTTTGAGTTAGGGCGTTTTTAAATTTCAAAATTGATTTTGGAACCCTTAGAAGTAACCTACATCAACCAAAATCTTCGTGCCACAACTAGACCCCAAATGGAGCCTACATACCAAATTTCATCAAAATCGGTCAATGCTAAGGGGCAAAAGTACGGCGGACGGCCAAATTTTTATTCGTTTTTTGGATTCTAGGTACCTTGAAACGTAAACCATCAAATTTTGAGGGGTGTTAAAAAATTTTTTTTCTTGGTCGATTCCAAAGGTTCATTATTGAAAATAATAAACCAAAATGTAGCGTCTGGCATCTTACCTAGAACTGACGAAGCTCCTTAGAACTCAGGTCAAAGTAATGTGCTTCCGATTTGATTTTCAACATGAGAGAAAAGTAGGTGTTTTTAAAAGTGGTTTTAATCCCACATAACCTGAAGACGTGGACCCTTCAGGCAGTATCTTTCGAGATTAGACTCCACCTGTGGATCTCAAAGATTTTCTCACCTACCTACCTGCCGGAAAAATAGGCCTAGACGAAACAGTTTAGTCGCATTCAGCAACTAATTTGAATATTCCTCCGAACCTTTCCAAGATAACATTGTACCTATCCAATAACACGAGAATAACCTCAAGCATGAATCACTCCAAATTTAATCAGAATTCACTACTGGTATGAATACTAAGAGCTGTTGATCAATACAATCATCTTACCTGTCGTAAACTTTGAATTTCAGGTGATATTTTCCTTCTCTGGTTCCATGCCTCATGGTGATCATGCCGGTGTCTTCATTCAACTTGAATCTTGGGTGTTCAGCCGATTCCCAGTAGAATTTCTTGTCTGGGAGATCCCAGTCATCCAGATCGTAAACATTCACACGTCCGATTTCGGTGTCGGGCGACTGACCCTGTGAAGGGAAATAATATAATTTTTCAATATTTCCCTGAGTTACTATAGGTTTTTCCAAAAATCCAAAAATATGTACGTACTTGAGTAGGTATAAGATTGTAGCTAAGAACGGAGAAGGTTAGAATGGGATGAGACTTTCTGCCTCTAAAAGTACTAACGAATTGTGAGTGAAAGGATCGGTAAGTATAGTAAATAATGATAGGCCCTACCTTTCTTATAACTCCCTAGTGCGATCAGTTACATACGTACGAAGGTACCTTTTACAATGCAATAATTGTTTTGCAACGTAAAATCTAGCAAAAAGTAGCTTTTACGAAGGTAATCTTTATTATTATAGCATCGGCAAGACGAAGTGCCATTGTAAAATCGTTGAAAGCAGCTTCATTGTATATATAACTCCTCGAAAAAAGACACCATAGCTGTCCAATTTGCCTTTGCCAGAGGTATTATGTCCACAAGTATCCGAATTAGAGTTGCTCATTGTTAGAAAAAAGTTTCAATCACAAAACATATCCGAAAAATGGATACTCGGCCCTTTCGCACGGTGTGTTGAAAACAACATAACTCTGAGACAAAAAACGAAAGTAGGAAATGTATTGTGAGAAGTGAATTCTAACCATATAGTTGTAGACGAAAATGTCCTTTGATCCAGGCTGCATCTTGTTGTCATTGACGTCTCCAATCACCACGGTGAGCGTACTGGTGGCCGACATGGCAGGGTTACCGCTGTCTTTGATCACAATGGGTATGGAGTACTCTTTCTGCTGCTCACGGTCGAAAGATCTCTGAGAGTAAACTACAGCCATGCCATCTCCATTGGCACCCTCTGAAAATGAAGGTTAATTTAGTATCTTCATGGATTAAGCAACAGAAACTGCCATCTCTTAGATGTTATCTGCGGCAGATAGGTCAATTGGTACTCACTCTGATCGTGTTCAACTTTGAACGATGCTCGGATGATGTCGTCAGCATTTGGATCCATTCGGAACGTGAAGGGCGGACCATTATTTTTCGATCGATCGTCGTCGTCTGTTGCCAAAACTTCTACAACTTTTCGAGGAGGTACGTGCTCAGGAAGGACCGGGCGGTATTCTTTCAAAAACATTGGCGCATTGTCGTTAATATCTTGAACTATCACAGTCAGGGTGGCTGTCGCCGTTTTGGGCGGTACGCCGTCATCAATGGCCAATATTTTCACCTGTAACAACGACAATTCGGTTATTTATGGCAGCTCCAACAGGATGAGACATTTGTTCGTTTGGAGAAATAGTTAAGCTTGAATTAAGGACACTCGGGTTTGAAACATTTTTCTTGTTTTTAGATTCTCTAGAGGTATCAGTTATGGCATTTTAAATTTAGTTACGTTTAAAATGGTAAACTCAGTACTTAGCTAATACTCTTAAGTATTCCACAAATATAAATGTCGTGCACTCCTCCTAGGTTCTAAATATTTTCTAACTAAACTTAAGGAATGTGGGTAGCTCAAGCAGAACACCTGCAACTTGTAGCAGTCGAGACTGGTGGCACTTGGTGTCCACTCGTCTCCCACCTGCTCTACCAGTGTGTAAGGACAGCTCTAGGGACACCATATCCTACTATAGTCTCAATCTCGTCTTGTACACTTCAACACCTCCCTAACTTTCTTATATGATCATTGAAAGGTTCTTGGCCGGGTGGTAATTCTAACTATCAAACACACATCTACTAACGGTTCTGTGCTAGTTAGATGTATCTTCACCCATACTTAAGACGTGTTAACAGTTCTGAGCCGGCCGACTAACTCCTTCCAAATTCACATCCTAATATTTTCCCAGTCGTGTAAATTCTAACAAATACAGTCAGTCCAAAATTTGAGTAAATACACAAGTCAGTTCCAAAGTTCAAGTTTTAGTCAGTCAGAAATAGAGCACGCTACATTAAAAAGTGCCGCAAACATGAAACTTGACTGCCAGAAGTGCGAATAATGGTTTAACACTACCTATAATACGGTTGGGGGAGGTCAAGGAGTTAGTAGTTAGAGTTTCCTCATTCTTTTCAATGGATACTAACACCTTATAGTGTACCATATAGACACCATATAGAGTACATTTCTCTGATCTTCTGCTTTTCCAAACGCTCTACAAATCAAAAATATGTTGGCACTCACAGGAAAGTCGTAATTATGTATAACACATTCTCGGGTTCCTGTGGATCTACGTAACACTAGCAAGAATATTTCTGCCTGGAGGAGATGGTACTAACCTGATGTCGTGGTGTGTCTTCTCGGTCAAGCTGTCTTTGGATGGTCACCGTTCCTTCTTGACTAATCAGGAACTGACGCTTTCTATCCGACAGCCGGTCAATGGCGAAAGAAACGCGACTCTTCCCTCCTGGAATTAAATACCACGAAGAGGAAAATTAATACCAAGACTTAGTACTTAAATCAAAAAGTTATTCGCAACCAATTATTTACCAATTGGTAGGAGAATATATGTTAATAAAATAGTACGTTGGTATCGCACTTACCTTGGTCAGGATCCGACGCTTTGAACGTTTCAAGGGGTTTTCCAACTTCTGCGTTTTCGTATACAGACACTTCGATGTTGGGACGCTCGAATTGAGGTTTATTATCATTGATGTCCCTCAATTTAACTACGACCCACGAATAAGCTACGTGATATTTGTCATTGTCATTATCTTCGCCCTGAAAATGAATGAATGTTGGCCAATCAGAGTTGAGAAAACACATCAGCAATGGAAAAATACATAAGTACCTACCTAGTAGAATACAGGCACAGATGAGTAGGTAGGTTGCTACCTAAGTATATGATTTTTTACGTCAAGAAGATTGAATGCTGGCATATTTAGTTTTTCTCTAGGTTGGAACTTTCATTAACATAACTTATTATAATTCTCTCCGTCGCTCATCTGCTTCCACTAATTTTTTCCGGTCAAATTTGTTACTTTCTACCAGCAAGTATCCTATTTTTCCCCTTTTCAAATTATTTTTCGAGTTACTTAAGGCTGACTAAGAAGTTGAGCGGATCAAACTCGGAACTAGACTGAACAATGAAGTGTTCGTAATAAGACTTCTAGAGCAACGTATCATCAACGATGGTAGAGTATTTTGTTAGTAACAACAGCTTGTCACTATCGGCTTTTTAGGAGGGTTTTTGAGCGTTCATCGGTAAGCCGTACTCGTATGTAATACGAGAATTCTTAGGATACAGGATCCAATCCGCTTAGGAACCTAATTAGGCACACCCATAAATCGTCTGGGTTCTAGATGAAGAGTTGGGAATTGAGAACCAAAATCACAAAGTACGTAGGTACGTAAATTCCTACCCAATACCAGATTCACAAAAGGGCAAAGTTAGAGTAGATTGGTAGGTAACTCTACCTACCTCTCGTAGCTGTACCAGTTGAAATATGTGTAATTTTTGAATAATGCAACATCGAGTTCTTACCTTGTCATTGACCTGAATCCGGAATCGGAATCCGTTACTCTGCAGTTGGTCTTCGTAGTCCAAAGGCTGTACGATCTTCAGAGATCCAGTGCCATCGTTATTTCTCACCATCGTAAATTTGTCAGCACCATAACCACTGTTCTCTATGACCTAAAACAATGGTAACAAAATCGTTTTAAAACAACTACCTAGTAGGCAAAAGGACTTCAAAAGCGTTGTTTTTTAGGTAATTCAAAGTTAATAGCAATATCCCATCAACATTATAGAACTATCAAAAGTTTTCGAAAACACCCTAATATGTTTTCTATGTGAGTAGAGAGTGAATGGCAAAAACAACAAACCTTAATGAAAACGAAGAAGTGGAAACCTTTATCAAGGAAACGTACCTTGTATTGGAACTTGTTGGTTTCGTCCTCGTCATGGACAGTAACAGTGAGAATAGGAGTCTCAGGTAAGTTGATACCGTCCGTTTCGTCCACCTCAGTGAACCACTCATCTTTCGTGAACATGGGCGGCATGTCGTTTATGTCTTTTACCCGTATACTCGCCGTCCCGGTACCTACGCACAAATTGTGGTACGTTTAAGAATCATCAGAAGCTACTTCAAAGAGGAAATTGATGACGATTTATTGCAAGGTTGGGAAAATCAGGATCAAAGGGAAATAGTTATCACCAAGGATTATTATTTACATCATCCATAGAGCTTAATTTTAGGGGAGTACCACCACCTAAATGGCAAACTAATTATCTGAATGATTTGCAACTCAGTCTGATCCATGTTGTATTTTCGATGAAAAACTACCAAGACCTATTCTTAAGAAATGATGTAAAGAGTTAACTTTACTGTTTTCCAAAATTCAAGTGTTAACAGGGGTTCAAGCATCTTCTGCCTAAATACTTGTAGATGGACTTCACATTGATGGAAAATCACAGGGAATGACGATCAATAGTTAGTGATTTTTCTGGGCAGCCCTCCGGACGTTATGTGATAACAAATGTCACAGAAGATCTTATACCTGATTTGAAATAAATAGAGATTTGGACGGATTGTCGTGCCTAATTCAAGCTTGGTATTTACTCATTCTTCACCAATTTCAGGAGAATTTAGGTACTTTTATCATCCGTACTTCTTAGTATATTTCTTCAATTCAATTATAATTAATCCAAAGGTCCAAATCAGATTATTCTCTGGAAGGTACTTGCTCATTGACACCAAATCTTTAGAGAGCGTAGGTATTGAAAACCTATTTGTGAGTGATTTCGTAAAAACTCATTCATTAAACATTTAGAACATGAATAAATATACCCAGTTCATAATGATGTTCATCTGTTGTGCAGGTGCAGAGCGTACAAGGTAGATACTTACAATTATGACGTTTTTTTTGTGGACTCCTCTCCCTAAAACGGTCACCGACATCAAGATTTCTCTAATTACTCGTAGTACCTGCCTATGTTAAACACTGTCAGTGATATCCTCGTTGGAGGCTCCGGTAACAATCATTTTTAATTAAATAGGTGTTAATGAAAACACTGCTTTTACATAATTGGTGGTAAAAATTAACTAATCACTTTCACCTAAATTAATTGGATGACAACAGTCCACCATGGGACCACCTACCTTTTAACCCTCCGCCATCCATCGCGACCACTTGTATAGAATAATCCGGTGTCCGCTCTCGGTCGAGACAGCATACTGCAGTTTTGATGACGCCTGTGTCAGATTCGATTTCGAAAATCGGCGAACCGGTTTCCTCTTCAATCACGTTCTTTTCGATGGAATAAACGAGACGAGCGTTGGTCCCTTCGGATGGATCGTCGTAGTCTACAGCCGTCATCGTCATGACCACCATTCCTGTTGAAGACGACAAGAAAGGATTGTGTAATTGTTCAGACAGAGAATTATCGGATTGAAAAGTGTTCCTGCCACTACCAGAGGAGTCGCAAGTAATATTCGAAATATTTGCCAACTGTGCATCTGCCTTTCTTCACCATCGGCGTTAATATCTCATGAGATTTTCAATTTCATTTTTATTTACTGAAATAAAAATGAATGAACTGAAAAATTTGCATTGGATTAGTATTTATGGGATAAGGACGGAACCAGAAAAAAATGTGAATGGCGAAAATAAGAGAGTTTAATAATCGTCCAACTGCCATCTCAGGAGAGCCGAAATGTGTCTCTTGAAAAAGAAAAACACACATTAGGGAGAAAAAGAAATGATGGACAGACCCAGTTTTAACCAATTTTCAACAAGACGTGTTACCCCCCCCCCCCCTCCTCTTTGAAGCCAGAAAAAATACTACCGACATCTTTCTATAATTTGAATAATGAATCAATTAAATAGAGAGAAAAAAAGTACACGATTTCCAGATAACATTACATGACAAATAGGTAGGTATTCAATGGGACCGAAATTATGCGAGCATGATTTGAAGGCAGACGAACCTGCTGTTCCGTTTTCAGTGACGTTTCCTTGATAGATGCCTTGTGGGAAGAGAGGAGCGTTGTCATTAATGTCTTTGAGATTGACTTGAACGTCAGCGTAGCCCACAAGTCCTTCCCCACCTTCGTCCTGGGCGAATACGGTGAATCTCCACTGTGGTCTTCCGTTCGGCTGGTCTCTGTCCAGGGGCTGAAGGAGAACGAAGAAAAGGTCAGTGACGGGATTCGTGAGTAATGACAGGTGATACAGAAATGACGCATTTCTTTAAACAACCACTGTTATTTTTAGTCTTCAATGAGATTATACATTTTCTTAATCACGAAAATCTTATTTAGTGCTCGGATAGTTCTTAGATAGGCTCATAAATCTCTACGGCTCCAATCTGAAGTATTCGTATATGCAGTGTCCCCTACGAATTAAAAATTCCAAGTGGGAGTGGCACATAGCTTCCTCGTATTCATAACCCGATTGTATAGATGATCTGATGCATAGTAGTTAATCTCAAAACATCTATCTCTAAGTACCTGACACTACACTCATAGGGAACTCTACATGTTAACCCGCACAATCTCTGGATATTATTGTTAAATGTAGAAGTTTGCGCATGCCCAGTGACTACTATCAGTCTGGGGGCAATGCTTTTCATAGGGGACTATCTACAATTCATTCCGCATACTTAATTCCAGAAAATTTCATCGATAATTTCATCGATGGGAAATGTGGAAGTTATGGCTGTAGCAGCGATTTCATGACAGACAGACAGACACGGAACGAAAATTGTTCAGGGTGGTCTGAAACGTAAAGCGCGAGTGGAAATTTTGATTTTGGAAAACTTTTTTTTTTCAACGTTGAAAAGTGAAAACAATGCTTCCTCTACCTTGGTAGACTCGGAAGCAAAAGGTGATTCGAATATTTCTTGTACACACAATCAAATCGTGAAGCGTTTATCGTGGTTGGCGATAATCTTTTTTCACTCCCGACTATTTTCATGCAAAAAATACAAAAATCTACCTGCTTTTTGCATACTAGCCGTTCCTATCTCTGAGCCACTCTGTACCTTCAGCTAAAGCATACATTGAGCTCACAGCATACTTGGAGGCAGGATCTATTATCACACTGCGCAGTTCGTCTTCACAGACCGGGGGAGTTTCAAGCGGCAGGTCGACAAAGGCACGAGAATAAAACAATATAGATAAATTCTCTGTTCTAATTAACTCCGCGATGCTCGTGGGTATGCGCCGTCCTTTTCGAAAACAAGTCACAACAACTTTCCAAAGTTAGCTTTGTGACAAAGTGCTGCCCCAGCGTACCGTATCTACACACATACTTGCATCATTAACTGCACTAAATAGTTCATCTCCTATTCCACCGCATTTAGCTCTTTACACTGAACCAATACAAACATGTACATTGTATAAACGAGAGTTTGAGTCGATCATATTTGACCTTGTTGCGTAAATCTCGCTCGGGCTGTAAACCCGAGCAAAGTTGAGCGTTAGGCAGCGTCCGACGGCAGAAACGATCAATTACGGGTGCATCAATGAATTGGATACAATCACATCATGTAACTTGTGTTGGGGCTAAGTAGGTATTGATCGTAACCCCATGGAATTCTGCTTCCGCTCAGGGGCTTCAAGTTGTGTAGTACGAGTATGCCATGTTAACTTCTACCCGCTAAAATTAGTTTCTGCTTGACTCCAAAATCTAATCAACACCCCCGTAGTTGGTAATCCTGCTTCTCTCTAGGGGCGCTAACAACAAAAGCAGAGATCTGAGCAACAGAGGCGAATCTAGGCCTATAAATCGCAGGGAGTGGTTGGAGGCTTCCTCACCTCCAACCACTCCATTCATCTCCATGCCTCGGTTACCGTGCTCGACCGTCGCGGTAGCTCCATTTTATTATTAAATTAAACCGGATTTTCCCTCGTCAAAGATAAACCAGCGATGAAACTGCCACAAAAATAACTTTACACCTCGTTTTTCGTATTTCCTAAATTGCGCAAAAACTAAAAACGAACCATGAAAAAACGTAAAACAATAGGATGTATCAGCACTATTTTTAACAGATTTACAGCTGAGTCCAGGCTGATTATTTAAACGAGTTCCTGGAAAAAAGAAACCGAGCAACCATTTCAAAACTCTATAGGTACATTTTAATTGGAAGCACGAAGTACTAATTAAAAACGTAATTTTTTAGGATGTAAGTTCAACCTCATTCAACCTTCAAGAACTTCCGTACTTCCCATCTTGGTCTCCACATATTACGAAATAGCCCAAAAAAGAAGTCGAGTTCACAAAATTTAATCAATTGAATAATATCCCTTAGTTGCTGCTGTTAGACCCCTAGAAGAATTTCATAACTTTTGCTTCCCAGTCTACCAAGGTAGCGACAGCATTGTTTACACTTTTCAAGGCTGAAATGATGTTCTCCAAAATCAAAATTTGGTTGGCGTGTAGATGGTTCCTATGAAAATCATCTCATCAGCGCAAATTTAAGATCCTTGAAAAGGCCATAACTTCTACTTATTTTACTCGAATACGATGAAATTTTCAGGGATTCTTCAGGTTTGCGTGTATCGTGTAGGTTGGATAGTTGTCACTGTGCATATGCAAACGTGAATTTCCTTGAAACAGCCATAACTTCTACATTTTAAATCCAAATTTGATGCATTTTTCTGGAATTGTGTGGGTTATAAATGGTCCTTCATGCAAATCATTGCCCTTGGACTGATCCATTGCGTATGCGCAAACGTGAATTTACTTGTAACAGTCATAATTTCTGATTTCGATGAAATTTTCAGGGATTATGCTGATTGAAATTAACTACTATGCATTGGATCGGAGAACAAAGAAGGCGGAGACGGAGAACAAAGAAGAGTCCACATTTTAGGATTTGATGTTCATCGCACAGTGAATTCCTAAACGATAACTGGAAACTTGGGAAGCGAAAAAGATTAAAGCAACTCGAATTTATGAGTTGCTAACAAGCTGAGTTTTGAAGAGTGTGAGGGCACAACGTAAAGTTCGCAAGAAGAGGGAAAAAGGAAGTCATTATAGATATATAGGCTTCCTCATTTCTTGACTAATTAGAAATCCTGAACTAAAATTAATTTTCAATAGATGAACTCACAAGAAGAGAATGAATGTAGAACGCAGATATTTTGTAGGTTTATATTGGAAGTGAGAAATTACGAATTTTCACTGATGAATTACAAACGTCTTCATAGTTGGGAGGGTAGTGTAGCTTGCTCACGCAGAATAACATTGACATACATAAAGTTGAAAAAATGGTTGACTAAAGTATTCCAGAACAGTACATGGAGTAGTTTTCAATATGAAACGAGATTGTCTTGATACCTAATATTGATAGATTCACGAATTGTGGAACACCTATATTATGAAGAAGTTGTTCGCCGTTATATTGTTGAATTTTTGCTTCCGAACCTACCAAGGTTTTCACTTTTCAATGTTGAAAAAAAGTCTACCAAGTGGGTTCGGCACATAACTTCCTCGTATGCATAACCCGATAGTATAGGTGATCCGATGCACTGTAGCTAATCTCAAAACATCAATCTCTGAGTACCTTGCACTACCCTCATATGGAACCACCTTCACTCCAGTCTGCACAATCCCTAAAACATTCATCGAATTCAGGTGAAAAATGTAGAAGTTACGGCTGTAACAAGTTTTTTACATTTGCGTACGCACAGATACTACTACTATAGGAAGTTCATCATCATCTGCTCAAAGTCCAAAAGTTCAAAATCATCGTCTGCTGAAGTTCAGCAGACGATGATTTTCATAGAGGACCCTCCACACGCCAACCATCACAATACCTGAAAATTTCACCGAAATCGGACAATAACTTCGTAGTTTCGCGCTTTACAAGGATTTCATGACATACAGACGTCTGTATTTTAAAACTTAAGATCCATGTAACCGCCTTAATTTTTATATTTTCCATCGGAATTCGTTGAAATTTTCAGGAATTGTGTGCGTTGAAGTGTAGATGGCCCTCTATGAGGGTAGTGCAAGGTAGATTGATATTTTGAGATCAGCTACAATGCATCGAACCATCAATGCAATCTGGCTATTGATACGAGGAATCTGTGTGCTACACCGAATTGGCAGACTTTTACAACCTAGAAAAGTGAAAACAGTGCTTCCGTCACCTTGGTAAACAAAAATGTTCTCCAAAATGAAATTTTCCACTCTTGTTTAACCATTTAGACCTTCCTGAACAATATCCTGTCATGAAATTCTTGAAACGGGAAAAACGTTGTCCAATTTCGATGAATTTCAGGGATTGTGGTGATGATTGTATTAAATCATCTGTACAATCGGGTTATGGATGCGAGGACGCTATGTGCCACACCGACTTAGTAGATATTTTTTCATGAGTAATAAGGCTCTTACTGAGATATCTAGCTCCACTGCTCAATCGGACAATTAGATCGTGAGAAATTGATTATTCAAAATTTATAACAAATTGATTGATTTTCTCCACTATTTTATTAGAAATTCATATTGTGATGAGCACTATCATTGTGGGACAAAAATCAATTATATCACGCTAAGCGTATTTTACATGGTTGTTGCCGCAACATCTAGAAGTTTATCTATGTTTATTTTTATAGCAAGTAAGATTGATGTGAAGGTGACCCGGTGAACCCTTGTGTATCAAGTGAATCGCGTTAGTGGGGATGTTCCGGGGTGGGAATCGACCTGCCATCTCTTCACCAGTGTTCAGCGACCTGCCTCTTTCGCATGTTGGAAAAACGAGTCAATATCCAGCAATCTTTTGGAATCTTTGTCTTCTACCCGGTCATCAGCATCCGGGGAAAACTTCTTCATTGACTGTCTGCCTAGTCCAATCTTCCTCAAGGACCGCAGGAGCTTGTGGGTGCCATTTCTTGTGCAGTTCATCAGTGGATAGAGAGTGAGTACCTACCTACTGATCTCCAAAAGCCCCATAGGTGCCACGTGCACTCCAAGTCGAACTCCCATCTAATTTCTGGGTACCAATCTTTTCCAGGACACCATTCCGTGTCACTACCATCACCTGCTTCGAACGGAGTTGCACGAACTCGCCGTATCCTGACTGACTGGTGCTGTTCAGCCGTTTGGGATCAAGGCCGCATTCGCCACGCCGTCGACAGCGTCAAGGGTGTCGGGAGTTGGGTCTCATCTTACAAAACTGGTCAGAACTGTCCACATTCTATTTATTTTCTATTTTTCTTGTATAAACCTAGAAGGTTTATTATTCTCAAATTCGAGTAGGTAGATGGTTTCGAATTATTATTTCGAAAACAATATTAGGAGGAGCTCCTCATTTTCGTTCTTATAGCTACACAATATAATCATATCATACTTTTTCTACTTATTGGAAGAAAATACCAAAATTCGTTTTCGTTTGAATAAATGCTGATATGTCGGAAAGATTAATTGGTTCTTAACACAACCCCTTTCTTTCCCCAACATAATCTTTTTTGGTAGCAGAGCGTGGTTGCTGATGAATTTTGGTGTTTTCTTCTAATTTTTGAATCCTCAAAAAATAGGACAAAAATTACCGCCTAGTTTTCTTCTCAATTTTAGTTCTTAAATAGGACACGAATTGTGCCAAGGTTGTCACAGGTACTTATTTATTGGTACTTTTTTAGGTATTGTTTTGTCTCAAACGCCTCTTCCCGTTTTCATTTCCCAAATCCAGAATTCCTTATTTGGTTCGTTTCTGCCAAAATGTCGAAAAAGGGTACGAGAAAGGAGTTTGAGTCTCTAAAACGTAAACTCAATACCTATGCATCCGAAATTAACTTCATCACGAAGAAGGGACGTTCTGCGCTGACTGATCCTGAACAAATTTGCAATTTTAAAGGTGCTATGAAAAGTTTGGAAAAATATTATACTCTTTTCGAGAGCGTTTACGAAGAACTTCTTGATTTCGAGCTTCTAACCGACGGAGCTGAAGCATCTCCGGTTCAATTACTATTTCCCACCGAAGAAGAAAAATCATTAAAATTGGGGATTAAGGGTTATTATTACGAAAGTCTTGGTATCCTTGAAAAATTGACTGCTGCTGAAACAACTAGGGCGCACGCTGCTCGTACTGCTGCTATGGCTAATACCACTACCGGTGAAACTACTTTTCAGATGTCATCTAATCAGAGTTTACCCAAACTGAATTTACCTAAATTTTCTGGTAAAATTTTAGAATGGCGTAAATTTCACGATTCATTCGTATCTATGGTTCATAATGAACAAATGAGTGACACGAAAAAGTTTCATTATTTGCTTTCATCTGTAAGTGGTGAAGCTGCTGGAGTAATAAATCGTTTTCAAATTGAAGATAGAAATTATCAGTTAGCTTGGAAGGCCTTGTGTGACACTTACGCCAGTAAACGTTTATTAGCATCAGCGTATTTGAACCAAATTCTAAGCTTCAAACCTCAACATGGAAAACCTACTGTAGATTCCATGAACGAATTTTTGATCAAAATTTCTGAACACGTCGAAGCTTTCAAATTACTGCAAATTCAGGATGAAGCTGGATTCATTTTATTTCATCTAACGATTCGTTGTCTTGATTCTGTCACTCGAGAACACTTCGAAATCGAAAACAAAAATAATGAATTTCCCACTTTTGATTTACTTACAAAATTTGTGAGAGATCGATCGCTTTCTCTTCGTTTCGCTGCTGGTTGTGACATAAATTTCGATTACTCGACTTTGGATAGCAGTTCCAAATCAAACAACCAGATTTCTAAAATGTCTCCACGATATTTCTCTAAACAACATTCGAAACCTTCATTGCTGACTAATGAATCGGGCGGAGTAAAGTCGAATGAAAATTCAAATTCGATCTTGTGTTCGATTTGTGGTGAAGATCGGCACACCTTGGTAAATTGTAAGAAATTTACCAATGCTTCAGTTCCTGAGCGATTAGAACTTATAAAGGGTTGGAAAGGGTGTCGTAATTGTTTGTCTACACGTCATTTTATCAAAGATTGCGGATCGAAATGGGTATGTAGGTGGTGTAAACAAAAACATCACTCGTTCTTGTGTAAAAATGCATGTCATTCTCCCATTGATAGCAATAGACCCCTTCCTAAACCTGTGAATTCCTTCGTTAATAATCCCAGTACCTCTTCTAACGGTACTGCATTGAATACCACAATGCATTCTGCCGATACACAAGTACTATTGGGCACTGCAGTTGCTGAAATTAGAGACTCAAGAGGATATTTTCAAACTATTCGCCTAGTAATCGATTCTGCAAGTCATTATTCGTTTCTAACGCAGAGATGTATTAAAAGATTAGGTTTGAACGTCAACACATGCACAAAACGGATTTCCGGAATCGGTCAAACGTTATTCGAAGGAACCCAAGGTCAAGTTCAGTGCTGTATCAAACCTAGAAATAAGGCATCTCCCAATTTAACAACTAATGCCATTGTTGTCAAGGAAATCACCTCTCTACTTCCGACGGCACAGATACCCTATGAAATTTGGAAACAGTATTTAAAATTTCCTTTGGCAGATCCAAATTTTTATGAACCTGCCCCTATCGATTTCCTATTGGGAGCGGATATGTTTTGTGACATATGGTCTGGTTCTGGTATCATCATCAGAGATGATATTCCTAAATTGTTTCCCACAATTTTTGGCCACATTGTTACTGGCAAATTCAACGAACCAGCTCCTCAAAACGGTTCATCACTTCTAACTCTACCTATGTCTGATGACATAAATTTCGATTTAAAACAATTTTGGGAATTGGAAGAACCTGTTATTCCAAAAGTTATTCCGAGTCCTGAAGATGATGAATGTGAAGCACATTTTTCTTCTACTCACTATCGTCGTGACGACGGAAGTTACGTCGTTAGACTTCCATTCAAGGGATCTCTCCCAAATTTCAGTGGCTCATCGTTCATGGCGCTAAAACGTTTCCAAAATTTGGAAACTAAATTGGAAAAAAATCCTGAATTGCGTTTTGAATACAACCAATTCATGCTCGAGTATGAAAATCTCCATCATATGAGTTGTTCATCATCCAACCCCAAATTTGTAATTCCTCATCATGCTATCATGAAAAATGATCGAAATAAAGTTAAAATTCGAGTTGTCTTCGATGGATCAGCCAAATCTGTTGAGGGTTCCCTAAATGAACATTTAATGATTGGACCCAAATTGCAGAACGATATTCGTGATATCCTCTTGAATTTTCGTTCGCACCCCATCGTATTTGTCTCAGATATTGTGAAAATGTACAGACACATTTGGCTTGACCCTACTGATCGTAGCTTCCAGTGCATATTCTGGCGTAATTCTCCGTTGGACGAGTTGAAGATTTTCGAACTTAATACAATCACGTATGGACTTTCGTCATCACCTTTCCTAGCTTTGAGGGTGATTCGTCAGCTTGTTCAAGATGAAGGACAGATGTATCCTGAAGCATCACGTGTTTTAGAAAGGGATATATTCATCGATGATATATGCACTGGTAGCGATTCACTTCCAAGTGCAACGGAACTCTTACTCCAAGTTGTAGCTCTTTTGAAAAAAGGGAATTTTTCATTGAGCAAATGGGCAACCAATTGCCCCGAATTATTACACCATGTTTCGATTTCGCCTGATTCAAATCCCATTTCATTTTCTAATGATGATGACACATCTTTGAAAATACTTGGCTTACAATGGGTACCTACTCATGATTATTTCACGTATTCAATCAAAAGCCCATGTAACAAACTTACAAAAAGGGGTATACTTTCATCTGTTGCCAAATTATATGATCCACTTGGATTCCTTTCTCCGTTCATCATTTTAATGAAAATGTTCATACAGGAACTTTGGAAAATTGGTGTCGATTGGGACGAACCAATTCCTGCCGAACTTGAACTTCAATGGTCAAAAACTATTGCACAAATTGAATCGTTGTCTGAAATCCAAATTCCACGATTCATTGGTATGAACAAACCATTTGAATATCAAATCATCGGATTCTGCGATGCCTCTATCAAATCGTATTGTGCCGCTGTTTACTTACGTTCGATCAAAGGGCTTGATATTAGAGTTCACCTTTTGACTGCGAAGACCAAGTTAGCACCTCTTAAAGTGTTATCTGTGCCCAGATTAGAATTATCCGGTGCACTACTGTTATCTCGTCTCTTCAATTCACTTTCAGGATTTATCGAACTTCTCGGTGATTCGAGTCAACGTCCAATATTTTACACAGATTCAACTATTGTCTTGAGTTGGCTACACACACCAACCTATAGTTTGAAAACATTCGTCGCTAATCGAGTGGTCGAGATTACCAATGTCATTCCTGCAAGTTCATGGAGACACGTGCAATCGAGTGACAATCCGGCTGATTGTGGGTCACGAGGTTTATACCCCAATGACCTTGTAAATCATGTCATCTGGTGGTATGGCCCAGAGTGGTTGTCATTTCCATGTAATGAATGGCCTGACTCGATATTTTCAGTACCAAATGAATTACCTGAATTGAAAAATTCTCCAACTCTAGTGACCATTGGAGATGATCCAAAAGAACCATTTTTGATCAGAATCATGAAAAGATTTTCTTCGCTTTCCAAACTTCTTCGAGTTTTGGCACGAATTCTACGATGTTTTGCAAATTCAAGAACGAACTCCACTTCAAACAAACAAGTTGGTCCATTGCAGACTTCGGAAATCGAGAATGCACTGAACATGTGTATCAAGTCCGTACAACTTTTCTATTTCTTCAATAATGACATAAAAAACACGGAATGCGCCATCCAGCGATTCATAAAACTGAATCCGTTTTTAGATAGCTCCGGAATCCTCAGGGCGGGCGGTAGGTTGTTTCATGCCAACATACCATACAACCATAAACACCCTGTTTTATTACCGCCCAAATGTCATCTCACGATACTCATTGTTGATTATTTCCATAAAGTATATCTTCATCCTGGGCCTTCGTTACTCCAAGCTTTAATCCAGACAAAGTACTGGATACCTTCTATTCGACGTGTTGTGCAACAACGGACATTTTATTGTATAAAATGTTACAAATTGAAGGCCAAATCTCCAAATCCAATGATGAGTGACTTACCCTCTTTCCGAGTCCAACGAAGTCGTGCGTTTTCTCGCATAGGGATTGATTTTGCTGGACCGTTTCTTGTTAAAGAATCCAACCGACGTAAAGCTGCTATTTCAAAGGCCTACATGTGTCTCATAGTATGTTTGACCACTAAGGCACTTCACCTGGAACCAGTAACAAGCCTTTCTGGAGACGCCTTTCTCGCTGCGTTCGACCGCTTCATCTCCAGGAGAGGACTCCCTAGCGAAGTCCATTCGGATTGCGGTAAGAACTTCATAGCCGCTTCAAACCGACTGAAGGACTTATGGAAATGGTATAATGATGAACATACCCGAAAGCAGATATCCGACCATGTCAGCTTCAAGGGCGTGAAGTGGATGTTCAATCCTCCCTTAGCACCTCACATGGGAGGGCTATGGGAAGCCGGCGTCAAATCTTCAAAGCAGCTTCTCCAGAAGATAGCCGGAGACACCCCGTTAACATTCGAGGAAATGGCCACTCTATTTGCTAAAATAGAGGCAATTCTAAATTCGCGACCCCTTTGTCCTTTATCAAGCCATCCAAGCGAATGTGAATACTTGTCACCCGCACACTTCTTGATCGGGGACCTGTTAACTACAGTTCCAGAACCATCGTTGATTGAAGAGAAACTCAACCACCTGGACCGCTGGCAACTTATAAAACGGATGTCGGAATACTTTTGGACGCGCTGGAAGCAAGAATATCTCTCAACTCTTCTCGCAAGATCTAAGTGGACTTCCAGTACTCCAAATCCGAAGATAGGAGATTTAGTGCTGCTGAAAGAAAACTCCTCTCCAGTCCAACACTGGCCTTTGGCTAGGATATCCGACTTACATCCTGGTAGAGATGGTGTAGTCAGAATCGTCACAGTCTCCACTTCTTCCTCATCCTATAAGCGACCCTTAGTGAAACTGGTTCCTCTTCTACCCCTAAATTCCAATCCCTTTGAGGCATAATTTTGAAATTTGTATCACAAATTTGGCGGGCGGTTATGTTGCCGCAACATCTAGAAGTTTATCTATGTTTATTTTTATAGCAAGTAAGATTGATGTGAAGGTGACCCGGTGAACCCTTGTGTATCAAGTGAATCGCGTTAGTGGGGATGTTCCGGGGTGGGAATCGACCTGCCATCTCTTCACCAGTGTTCAGCGACCTGCCTCTTTCGCATGTTGGAAAAACGAGTCAATATCCAGCAATCTTTTGGAATCTTTTGTCTTCTACCCGGTCATCAGCATCCGGGGAAAACTTCTTCATTGACTGTCTGCCTAGTCCAATCTTCCTCAAGGACCGCAGGAGCTTGTGGGTGCCATTTCTTGTGCAGTTCATCAGTGGATAGAGAGTGAGTACCTACCTACTGATCTCCAAAAGCCCCATAGGTGCCACGTGCACTCCAAGTCGAACTCCCATCTAATTTCTGGGTACCAATCTTTTCCAGGACACCATTCCGTGTCACTACCATCACCTGCTTCGAACGGAGTTGCACGAACTCGCCGTATCCTGACTGACTGGTGCTGTTCAGCCGTTTGGGATCAAGGCCGCATTCGCCACGCCGTCGACAGCGTCAAGGGTGTCGGGAGTTGGGTCTCATCTTACAAAACTGGTCAGAACTGTCCATATTCTATTTATTTTCTATTTTTCTTGTATAAACCTAGAAGGTTTATTATTCTCAAATTCGAGTAGGTAGATGGTTTCGAATTATTATTTCGAAAACAATATTAGGAGGAGCTCCTCATTTTCGTTCTTATAGCTACACAATATAATCATATCATACTTTTTCTACTTATTGGAAGAAAATACCAAAATTCGTTTTCGCTTGAATAAATGCTGATATGTCGGAAAGATTAATTGGTTCTTAACACAACCCCTTTCTTTCCCCAACAATGGTTATACAAACTATCCGTGGGCCACAAGTCGATTGATTTATCCAAGGTAGGTTAATGTTCGGGGAACACAAATAAATAAGTTTTCAAAATTGTCTTGAAAGTATTGCACCCACTTCCAAAAACAAAATTAAGTTTGCGAGGATCTGACGCTACTATTGGCCTGATCACCAAAACCAAAACTGTTCGAAAGTTAACGATTGGGCAAGTACACTTTTTTACATCCGTTACTTAATACTTTTTCGAGAATTTATGCTCTTTCGGGAGCATTTTAATCCAACATGGAAGTAGGATGAAACTACTGATATTTTTCGTCAGCCCCTTTCAGCAATTTCTATAGACCAACAATAATTACAAATGACCAAAAACAATTTCAATTTGTTTAATTATTATTAATTTTCTCGGTAATTCAGGTACGTAATCGGAGCACCAAGTATGACGTACGTACACAAATTGAATAATGTACCCAATATTCAGTGGATTTAACCACATTAGGGCACAGCTTAGAGTACGAGCTATTATGGTAAACTATTAGGTGGACACCCAAAGGACGAGGTTTAATTACCTAGTTATCTGATAGCAACACCAATTAACGTACAGGACACTGGTATTGATCTGAGAAATTCATTGAACCCTTCTAATGCGTACGAATAGTCCGCTCCGTAGTATTACATAACATTGTCAGCCGAAATTCCTGGATGTCGGCGAGTATCTACTCAAATTATGTACAAAATTTAACGTATAGTATCACGGAGGGGGCTACGGCTGAAATATACTCAACAGGATGTCCAAAAATATCCAAAAATAAAAAATCGTGGACATGAGTCCACTTATTTTTGATTGATTCCCATACAGTTTGACAACATTTCTGGCTTTTCCAGCTTGAAAGGCACTCTGATGTTGAGCCTCTGCAATCAACAATAATTTGAAAGCTGCGTATGAAATTTGTGTTAGGTAGGTTATATATTGATGTACCATTAGTTCAAGCTGAACACACACACCTTCTCATGATTTATGAACGAAGGCATAATATAAATGCTAGCGTTCTTTGAATCTAATGCAGGAATTTCTCCGGAGAACACACATACAAGAGCAATACAAAAATACCACTGTAAAGCACTAGGATGTAAAGTAACATAGTTATGTTGCATGGTAGAACTTACCTTGAGAACGTAAATTTCCCCAGACGTCCGGTTGATGTCGAATTTAGAATTGGCTGGGTTATCAGGATCGATGCCTTGTCCAGTCAAGAAGTACACAATGTTTTGAGGGCGATCTTTGTCTCCATCCGAAGCAGTCACCTATACATACAAAATGTCAGTGAGCCAAAACCTTAAATATAAATTTGTGTATAGCTTATTGAAACTGTGGTATTAATTTGTCGTAATGATTGTAATAAGTTAGTGAGGGAGTACGAATTAGCCAACAAAATATCTATTACAACTGAATGTTCAAAAAAATAATTCAATTTCAAATTAAAACGAAAATTTTGACTGGAATCAATAAAATTAATTACTATCATCTCTAATGGACTATAGCAGCAATTAAGGACAAACATGGCGACAAATGAAATGATTTGAAAAACAAGATTTACATACAATAATACAATTCCTCAACTTATTCCTTTATTACTTAGACTCTTTCCTAATAAGAAATTATAAAATTAATACTGGAAATAATTATGTACAAAGCATCATATTGTTTGCATATTTACTAGTACAACGCGGTTGAACTCAATAAAATCCATTAGGTGGTCGGTGAATTAAAGAATACGACTTAGCAATAATCAGCCTATCGATGAAAATTAAACGAAGTCGGTTAAAAAATAATACCAGCTGAGGATTAAGAAAAAAAAAGAAAAAAATGAGGACTCGAAACTGTTTTTTTGGAGGAATGGTACGAGTAGATTCATTCAATAATTAGGTTTGAAAGAGTGGTGGGGAATACTCGAATTAATGTACAAGGAAAAGGAACGGTAGCGGAGAGGATTTAAATTTATTCTTCCATTACAAAAGTAAGATAAGTAAACAGAACAATTTTCTGTACTTAGGTAGGTACAGTGATTAGGTATGTATGCAACATAAAGCTTACCATCACGTCTCGATGGTTTGGCACTTTAGAACGTGTAAATGTAACAGGTTGTACACGGGGAAGGTTCAATACTAACGATTAGAATCTAGGATTGAACATCCTTTCAAACCCTCTTAAATCAATCTCATAGCTTCAACGGAAAAAATATTAATCAACGGAACCAACAGATAAGTGGAATCGGAAGATATATTAACCTACAGGTAAGAGTAAAGGACAAATTGAAACAAAGTTGATAACGTTGAGGGGAACGCTGATGAATTGAGGGAAACAAATTTCCAGGCGTGCAACATGATTAATGAACAAATTTTCTAAGAATCACGGCGACTACTAAGAAGAATTTTATGACAAGGTTCTTATGACATGGGGGTTTCTAACCAATAATTCCCATGTACTTAATGTACATTTCTACTTTCCAGAATGTCCAGCTGCTCAGAAACAACCATATTTAAACAGAAATAACTCAATATTTTTGACCCTTTCTCTACTATTGTATCTATAACTGGGCCTTTTTCAGTTAATTGAAAAATACAATAAAATGCAGTAAAAGAAAACACTACCGATTTTTCAAATTGAAAGTACTCATACTGAATGATAATTATTAAATAATATTATAACGCCTACTATGAATAATTATGAGGACATAACAAAATTTGCAACTAAGCAGGCAGACTTGGAACAATAATATAGACAAGGTCAACGGACTTCCAGGGAGAATAGAAAATATCGTTGAGTGAATCGTGCAATTATTCAAATGAGTTGCGTGGAAACGCAATCACGGCAAGCTGATGTGACAAACGGGTCATTGGCGTATCATAGACGAGTAAACGTGCTTACATGCGGAGATCGTTCTAACTTGGTGCAGATGGGATTGGTGCAGTATTAAGGATATAATGGATAAGCAGTTATCCTATGAAGCAAAGGGTTCCAATAGCGATGTTACAGTATTAATGTGTTAAGATAGGTTACAACGTGTCGTAGCATAGAATACTTACAAAGTTTATGAAGCTCCTTCAGACATTTAGCACCGGGGCCCAGCGTTTTACTGCTTAAGGGTTATTTGAAGAGAGGAGGAAATTGGGAAATGAAGGAACGTGTAAATAAATGGAATACTTTCGAATAAATAAGAGGGTACGTTACAAAAATTTGAACAGTTTTGTTAGAAAACATTTCACGCTAAGAGGATGGGTGACAACCACCAAGGAACAATGGTTATGGAATGAATACCTACTATCTGTCTATACTATGACCTCTAAAAAAAACTACGATACCTACCTAATTTAATTCTCACACCTGCATCTATGCTGAATTTTTTTCGATTTTAGTATTCTAAGGGAAACGATATACAACCACAACACGCACGATTACCTCTACATTAGCGATGAATAGGTTAGTAGCGTTCAACACTCAAACTATCCACACCCAATGTTATTGAAATGGGTGAGGATATGAAAAGATTTAAATACAAATTATTATCGGGTAACCCAGGAATAACAATTCATTTGATCGAAAGGATATATAAAATGCTAGAGAGTCTGCAAGTCCGGAAGAAATCTCTCTCTTGGAAAGGCATGGCAATAATTCTATTACCTTCTAGAAACAAAAGGGAAAACACCTTTGGAAGAAGTACGAGGGGGTACCCAAAAGTAACCGGAATTTCGTCATAACTTCTTCATTTTAATATTTTTACACCAAATTTTGATCACCTTCGAAGTAATTACCACTGGCTGCAACACACTTTTCCAATCGCGTCTTTCAATGTTCAAGACATTTTTGGAATTCATTTAATGGAATGAGCTTGAGGCCATCCGGTGATTTTTGTTCCACATCTTCCACAGCCGAAAATTGTTTTCCTTTCAAATCCCTTTTGAGTCGGAGGAAAAAAAAAAAAAAAAAAAAAAACGCGGGGGGGGGGGGGGCGAGATCAGGTGAATAGGGGGGGTGAACAATCGATGTCATGCCATTTTTTGTAGGAAACTGCTTCATAGACAGGGCAATGAGTGAGGGGGCTTTGCTCGTTTGTGAGAAGGCGTGGGACAAATTTGGCTGCAACCCTTCTCATGCACAAATCCTCCGATAAAATTCTCTGGATTAAACTCCAAGACATTTCAGACATCTCAACCAATTGATCAACCGTTCGACAACGGTCTTCGCGAATAATGATGTTGATTTTATCAACGTTGTCGTCAGTTCTTGACGTTGAAGGGCGGCCATAACGAGATTGGTCTTCAAACCTCATTTGCCAATTTTTAAAACGTTGAAACCACTCGAAGACACGTGTCTTGCTTAATGCAGCATCCCCTTAAGCAGTTTTAAGCATCACGAGAGTTTCAGCCGACGTTTTTCCCAATAGAAAACAAAATTTCACGGCCGCGCGTTGCTCCACGCTGTCTGCCATCACACGTTTTCGCCAAAACGGAAAAAGTTGTTTCACTAGAAAAAATCTCAATGACGAACCGTCAAACTCACAGCATCCCAACTTCGCACACTGAATTGTGAGATGTGTCCCTTTCAAACCCCCCACCTTCCAACCAGCCAATCACACCTGTCTTTCACCTCCAGCTCGATTCCGGTTACTTTTGGGTCCCCCCTCGTATGTAACTGACTAACATATCATCAGTAAGAGATTACGCGTATGATACTCGTTGTAGTACTACACCACGCCGAAGAACTTAATAAAAACCATGAAACAAGGAAGAGTAAATTAGCGTATAAATTGGCCGAAGCAACGTTGTAGCGAATAAGACAAAGGAGAAGACAAAGGAAAGTAATAATTGGCGAGCTCTAAGGTATGGAAGAGTTTCCATCAAGGCTCTCAATTGAACCAATCATCCGTCAAGTGATGTGATTAAATAATCAGACAGCAGTAACTTTTCCCTTTATGTACAGCATTCATCTCTAAATTGGAAACTGAGGGTCGAAACAAAAGGAATAGGATTTTGTAGGCCTTTTCGTTTCCAACTCCCTACTGAGTTCATTTCCCATCAAAGCCCAAGCGAGAAGCACGAGTATCTAGGTACTCTCAAGGGTAAATATTGTATACTGGAAAATCACCTAGTAAATGATGCATTTTTAACTATCTTCCTCAAACATCAAAAAGTAGAATAACAGCGCATTTACGCCAATATGAAATGTTCAAAATTTCCCTCTCAATTTTCCTAATTACGTCTATGAAAACATGTAGGGAGCATAAATGATCGATTCTCACCCATCATTACGTTTTATATTTTAATCAACTTTTGAGAGAATCAAATAGGTCTAATTTGATCACAATGAGAAGTAGACCCGACAAGGAACACACATACAATTTAATAGTTCCATGATCATGAATAATGTATCGAACCTCGAAGAGCGTGTTTCAAGAAGACCTCAGACCGGAGATTTTGAACGTTGGGCTGATACTGTATTCAGGCGAATGACACTGAGCTCATGGGATCAATTCCTCGAGAGACTAGTACATCTGTCGACTCCCAGCTCAAGCCACAGTGAGGCAACCAGACCACAGAGGGGAAATTGCTTTTTGCAGAAAATGTCGACCAAATCTTCTCAGATTACGGTAGACGAAGAAAGTAGGAATATTCCGATATATCAATGATATTCATCATTGTAATAGTCTTCGTGAAACAACGAGTACCCCCAGTGAAAATAAACTATATATATTATCTTCCATATACGGTCTGCAGTTTGGACATTTTGTTTATCACTCATTAATTTATATTGGGCAGGCGTCGAGGAAATCTTCCATGTCAACAACAAACATCACTAGCAACTGAAGTATTATGCAGCAAGATCTGAAACGGATGGTATAAACAAACTTAGTAGACACTAACTTGATGAATTTACCTTCAACAGGTGTCAGAAGGAGGTGCTTAATAAGGAAGAAAGTCATGGGCGAGAACTTGGAGAACCAAGTTAGAAGTCTAGAAAGGGTGAAGTTGATATCGACGTCAACTTTAATGACTCAGGAACTTTCTTAATGCGGTTCAGACGTGCCTAGAGCAAGTGGAAAACACATCTGCATTGTCCTTTGGATGTAACATTCAGTGTGATAAAATGTGACACTTGGATTCGTCTAGTTCAAGCGCTGACAAGCTAAGTAAGCCGTCAAAACGGCTTAACAATCAACTAAGCTCTAATAATCGAATCATCATTCAGGAAAGTTCCATAGCAAACTTTGTGAATCACGACATCACCTTTAACCTCTTGCAGGTATTCAAAACGTAATAACACATACAGTTGTAAGATGAAAATAGGTTGGTGTGAACTCTGCATCAATCCCAGCGAGTGAGGTGCGGGACAACGAGCGGTTGATCCTCTCACCCTTGATGGGAAGAGCCTCCCTACTAACCCACTCAGAGAAAGGACCTGGCCAATCACGGTTCATCCCGATTCGGCTGTCTGAGCAGAACAACAAAAGTACAGCTGCTCACCCTTGGAAGTAAGATTTTCTCCAAAATGAAAATTTCCACTCGCGTTTTATTTTTTGGACCTTCCTGAATTTCGGTTTTGTATCTGTTTGTCAAAAATTCTTGAAACGGGGAAAACTATACAAAGCTATAGTCCGATTTCGATGACATTTTCTGGGTTTGTGTTGATGGTTGTAAGGAATCATCTAAACAATCTGGTTATGGATGCGAGGAAGCTATGTGCCACACCGACTTGGTAGATGTTCTTTCATGAGCAATAAGGCTCTTACTGATCCAAACCAGCAAACACCCAAAATTTTTCTTAAAAATTGGGAAAGGATTTGACAGATAGACACGGAACCAAAACTGAACGACCAGAAGATGCCCAGAATGCCCAGCTGTCTGGGAAGTACTACAAAAGTAGGTACTGCTGTCAACCTCTCTCATATCATCTCTGTATTGCCTTCTCCACTTCTCCACCTCATAATCTGCAACCTACAAGAAATTTCCACTTCGACTATAATTCGCAGCAGCCATAATTCTTGAAGGTGATGCTAAATATGCACAATTAATTAATATGCACAGATAATTTAATTATCTCCGTACTTAGCCAGCTGGGATAAAATCTACACAAAAACCCCAATTGTGGTTAGACTCTGACGGTATTCCCCTGTGGAACGAACGACGCCTCCAACCCGTTTACTAGTTGTTCCAATGGACAAACAGCCGTTTTTGAAGAGTTGCCGAACTTATTGAAACTCTACGATGTAGAGTGCAGTTGAACTGCAGTATCCAACACTTGCATAAAAAGTGCATTTGAAAAGTTGCAAATCGTATGTTGAAACAAGGGCTGTTGAAGATTCAGAGTGAAAAGCCGTCGCAACTTTTAAAACTTTCTCTAGTTCACGTGGAAACAGAAAATACGGCGAAACAAAAAACACGGACGAAAATAAAAACTTCTTCCTAATAAGGAAACACACCTGGTTGGCTTCAACTATTAAAAATAGCATTAAGCTCAATATCTGAGGTTAAAAGTTTTATAGAACGAAAATCAGTGAAAAGCCACGAACTTCGAAGAACTCACTGTGTCAAGGAGAAAGAGATGATAGATAATGGGGATTTTGGCATCCCAACGTCAGAACTTCCCTAGCGAGCGAGTTATAAACAAACTTTCTAATTTGAAAAGGGGCTTTTCAAGATATTGGCGGCTTCTTTGGAATTCATAGCCAAACTTTTCAACTTGAGGATTGGAGCTACCTGATTCTCCAAGTCATTTCAGAAGAAAACAAAAAAATTGTTTACTGGGTCTCATTCAAACTGGGATGGGAAAATTATGAATGATCTCCATCGTCATAAAAATTCATCTATTCCCCAAAGTGTCTGTTGATTTTTTATATTTATTACGCCGACGATTTGATGGCGAGTGAGGATTGTCGAATGAAAATACCACTGTTCACTATCTCGTCAAAGGATTGGATTTGTTTTGTTTCAACCATTGATTTATTAACGTTCATCAAATATTTTTAGGTTCAATATAATAACAAAAATACCTACTAAGAGTCAATTTGTACATGGTTTCCGGATTCAGGTGTAAGTTCTTGTTAAGGGTTAGGTTGACATTGGGAGGACACAAGAAATGTCGCAGACACCGAATTTGGTAACAGTGATGTTTTCTATTTGTTTCCTGGGTGAATATTTGGTACGAATTTGGTTAACATAGATCGGGGCCACTATTGTACTGTAAGAAGACATTTAATCGTGGCTAGATTGGAAGTTGTAATTCTGAAAATGATAGAGGAGGCGATTTTAGGAATTGGACGGATAAGGTGTGAAACTTACCTGTAACAGTCTGACGGGATGTGGTCCAGGCAGCTCTTCTTCCATATCTGCTGTGTAAACGGACAATTCGAAGACGGGTTGCAGGTCATTGACATCAACGATGTTTATTACAACTGTCGTGGATTGTTCATTCAGTGAATCGGATGCCACAAGCGTCAGCTCATACTATAGAAAAGAAGAAAAAACGAAACCATAACAAAAACAAGTCGATAATATGCGAGGGCTTCCGGTATTCATCACCTGGAGGACACGTTTCGGGAGGTTGCGATCGTCCTCCTCAGTGATTTGGGTCCTGTATGTCGGCCTTTCAAACACAGGCGGGTTGTCGTTCACATCTTTGACGTGGATGACGACAGTCGTGTAGTTTTCCTTCAGATTATCTGATGCCGCTAGTCTGAGTTCATACTGTTCACAAACATATCTCTTTTACTGACAGAGACTTACATTGGAGAGTCCAGGCTCCTCTAGCATTAGTTTTGAATTGGAAATTATGAAAAACGATATGAGAAGTATACATTTGGAACAAAACTAATTGTAATTTATCTAGAGGTCAATGCAAGTTTAAACAATTGAAACAGTGACCTACTTTTCTTCGACTACGTTCTCCTCATATTTATGATAAGTGCTACACAAGATGAATATTTTTCCCGAGCATAAACCATGAATAGGTTATAATCCTCGAACGAAAGAAAACATTTTTCATTTAGGAAGATGAGTAAAATATGAGATCAGCAGTGGTATTTTAAAGATGAATGACCACTTTGGTTTTCAAGGAATTACTCTTTTTAAAAAGTGAAGAGAGATACTGAGCAAAGTTGCAGAAGGAGAGGTAATAATTGTGATCCAAGAAAAAAGTTCAGAAGGTAGAGCCTGCGAATTTATTGAGAGCAAGTTATTAAAGAGTGAGAGAACGAGTATCTTGCACCGGGCAGGTAATGAAAAATGATTTCAAAAGCTTATAAAATGGAGGGAAAACATTTAAAGCTGGAAATTCTCTTCGATGTGCAGTAACAAAGGTCTTATATAGAGTGAATAAATTTCCAAAAGATACCCAACCGGAAGCACGAAATCTAGCGCCTCCGAGGTTTATTAATGAATGAAGTCTGCAATATAAATAATTATTCATAGCATCATTTATAACTCGAGGACGAAGTAGGTACTTCAAGTGCATGGACAGTGGACATGTCTTCAAACCGTCTGCTAAGTTGGGCTTGCAATATAGCTTCCTCAAAACGAATGACTCACCCAAACAGAATGTGGTAGGATTTTTTTTTAATTTCCTTTATTGGCCTCACACTTATGTTCATGTATTTAGCCATGTAAAACAATAGTTCTTAGTGTCTAGGAATTTTTCTTATTGACATTTTCATGTCTTTGCTTTGGCACAGAAACTGAAAAATCGTCACGAAAACTAAGCAAGCCTTGCTCACGCGACCAATAAATAAATAAAATGGACTCACTGTGTTGCGTAGAGAACAATTAACTGTTTTCTTATTTTGATGCTTGGGTACATGAACTAACAACCTTACTTCACTACCTTGTTGTGTAGTGGTTGACATGAAAACGTCCCAATGTGTTGCAGACTCGTATGCAAGCATTTAAAATTGAGTTTCTTCAAAAGTTTTTTTTAAATTTTGACAATTCCATTCATGAATTGTTGTGAAAATTAGAAATAAATATTACAATTATTTTTACAGTTCTATTTCTGAGGATTTTATAAATTTAACTATTGCACTATATGTTGTTTTGTGTTGCAACAAGCGGTACAAAGGTGATTAATATTGGTCGGATTCTCCAGATATGAAACATGGTTTGATGGTTTCCACAGGAACAATAACAGGAATAACACGATTGAGAACTTCCATTCATATCAATTTTTGGTTTATTTATTATGATCAATAAAGAACCTCTTGATTCGAGCAAGGAAAAAAGTTACCCCCCCCCCCTCCACCCTAAAAAATTTGATGGTCCACGTTTCTTCGTACGTAGAATCCAAAAATCGAATAAAATAGTTGTCCTTCCGTTTTCACAGTTCCCATGTACCGAATTTGATGAACTTAGAAATACCGGCTCTTTTGGGGTCTCGTTGTGCCCGAAGATTTTGGTAATTGCTAGTCACGTAAACACCCTAGCTCTAAAATTTTCTCAATACAGGTAGGTATTATTTTTTCATTAGTGAAAATAGTCAACATTTTAAAGAATTTTATGATACGACCCAGAACTCTGAGGCACCAACTATTTACTTTATGTGAGGATAATTAATTATTTAATTAGTGAATAAATAATTACGGACTTTTTTCAACAATTAGGACAGTGTCCAACTTTTAGAAACGAATAGGATTATCCAGAGCTTTGAACGATGAACCATGGTTGAAGGAGAGTGGTTTGTGACATTAATCGGCATTACTCGTGACTACCTACGACCACCCCAAGGGTCCTTCAACTCCTCGCCCTCTTCCAACCATCCTTAGGTCCCTCTTTGTTGACCGTATTGCCGCCTTGACTTGCCAAGGTATATATAGCTAGGCCGAAAATGCGATCTTGTCGGTTTCTTCGAATACAATTTTGAAGTCACTGAGTTGTGCTTCCTTTACAACTAAACACCAAATTACGAAATGAAGGCACTCCCAACTTTGGGATAACGATATTTTGCTGAGAGGTTTGTCAGTGAAAATAAACTCGGTTATTAACCTTTCGTAATATGGACAGTTGATCTTCACAGAAAAATAATAAACCGTGGTGTAATAATTTGCTGCATATTTAGGATGCTGTGGTTCTTACTGCTTGCATTGGCGTCAATTTGATTAACAAGCAATATGGAACCAAATTCCAACATCCCTCTTAAGTCAAGCGATTAAAACGTAAATAAATAAACTAATGAATAAAAATAATGAATTTTTGTTTTAGGGTAATTAACTTGTTTGTGTTTAAGAGTGTGGCACAGCAATAGAAATGAATCGGGACCATTTAGGGCCTAATTAAGGCACTAAAAATTTCAACATAATCGGATTATTTTCTTCATAACTAACCCACGGGACAAAGAACTGCAGGTGATTTTGGACTGTTAGGAACCAAAAAGTCATGGTTCCTAGGAATTCACGATTAGTTACGCACACACGCTATCATAAGCACATACACAGGGGAGTATCAGTAAGTACACAGGAGAGTGATGGTAGCGGGTCCAGGAAGTAACCTGCACATTACCTGAAAACTTCATCAACAACGTAAAATATTTCGGCATGGATTTGCCTGGAAAATAGGGTTTTGCCTTGTAGACTATCGAATTACAACACAATTTGATGAAAGAGACAGACATACGTAGAACCAAAATTGTTTCAAAGTTCTGTAACGGAAACTGAGAACAAATTTATTACAAACTCCAAAAACTGACACACTCATTAGACGGATATTTAAGGAGGAAATCCGAACTCAGTTGAGATTACCGATACTATTTTAATAGCGGTGTTGATTCACGTAAATTGGGGTCGAAGTAATTAGAACTTAACTCCCTGAAGGCTAAGCTTAGATGGGAGAGCAAGTTAATTGCAGAAACACTACAATATACTACGAGTACAATGTAGGTAGGTACTGAGATCATCGGGTAGATTATTGGGTGTTAGCTACACGCAAGGTCATAATACTAATTAACGGTGATAAACTGTGGGCGAGTTCCTGGTCACGCTATACCTCCATCAAACTCTTATGACACAACCTCGAATAGTACCTTCTACGGAATAACCAACTCAATTTATGATATCGATTAAAATGAAAACGTAGGTAGGTATCTAATATAAGAGTTATCAAACTCAACAATTAATGAATGGAGAGCTACCACGATTAGGAGCACTGGTATGGCGAATCCTAAGTAACAACGAATAAATAACATCTGGGAGGGATAGAGCAACTTCTAAATGTCTTCTTCACGTATTATAACATAATTAGTTGGCATTAAGAAGTGATATTTTCCTGAATCATCAAGTATCAAAACGATCTAACATTTGAACTTAATTATATTGATGATTCTCCGCTTTTTCATTTTTACTGTGACTCAGACCACTGGAATCGTAAGGAAACAATAAGCGAATTGTGAAAACTGATACCTAGGGCATATTCCCAAGTCACCTAACACAAAAATTGTGTTTCAAAAAGGTAGATCAATTTACATTAGGATGAAGTTGGTGGAAGCCATTATACTGATACAGGTTCCAATACAGCTACTGGAAGCCGTTATACTGAAATTCATCAAAAGAAAAACTCATTTAAGAAACAAAGAGCTACCTTTGGAGGACTCGAACGCAATAACTGTGATAAAAGCTGGGAAGTTCGAGCAGACCGTCCATCTATACGGTTTTTTATTGGTACCTATTGGGATCGAATTAATGAAAGTGTCACCTCCTCGATGTTTCAAAAGGATTGGTGGTTCACGCTCATATCCATAGCACTCTTTAATCAGAGGGGAAAATCGAACCGAGTCGAAGCACGTTTGATAAAATATTCAGTAAAGAGCTGAAAAATCGCGCAGTCATATAACCAGCGCATAACGAGATTAACAGAAGCGACATAAAGTGATAATCATTATATTACAGTCCAATTCGAGTAGGTACGTTTTCAGCCTAGAAGTTACGGCAATCGAGAGACCTAACAGGAGTTTAAACTCTTGCAAAATTGATTTCATTTTGTTGAATACGCTGGAAATTATTACCCAAGGGTCTACTACTTTTTTGTAAAGTTCATCCGGCAACTATCATCTAAAGACCAGGGACAGTGGCGGGAGAGGGAGGGGTTTGAGTCAGACGCACGGCTGGCCAGTTGCTGCGGTCCCGGATCCGGAACGGCCGCACTGAATGTGTTAACAAAAGTTGACCGTCTGGGTGGTATCATTCGTTTCTCGAAATTTATCTTGAATTGATGAAAAAATCATGAAACGTTCACTAATAAGATAATTAATTATCCTCTTTAAGCGAGCGGCTGGTCCCACGGAGCTCTAGAAGGTGTAAAAAAATCTTAAAAATCTACGAAATTTCAAATTATTGAAAACATTACCTTTTTTCGATAGTTTTCAAACTGGGCGTTTTGGAAATGTTTTACCCTACTTTTTACCCCTTAGACGAGACAGGCAATAACTAAAAGCTTCGGGGCCCAACTGGACCTTAAATGGGGCCAACATACCAAATTTAATCATTATCGGTCCATTGGAACTGGGTGCAATTTTTATTAGATTTTCAGATTTTACACACCTTGAAACGTAAACCATCAAATTTTGAGATGGGAGGGGAAGGGGTTACAATTTTTTTCCTGACCGATTCCAAAAGATTCATTATTGATAATAATAAAACAAAATCTATAGTGTTTTTGGTTCCAAAGAATGTCTGTTCACCAAATGTTGTGTGTAACCAAAGTTAACTTATCACTCACGGAGCAGTTCTGATTCACTCTCGATTAATTTAGTGGCCTCCAAGAATCAGCGAACCAAATTATAGCACTCTAGGATGATCCCATGAATGGGGAAAAGTTAGACATACATATAGTTCACTCAACGGATCGTCCTCCGACATTTCCAGAGGTACCTATTCATCAAGCTACTTGCTAAAAAGCGCTATACGATGAATAGCGGAGGAGTAATACTTATCTCTCACTCAGCTGATCTGACTCGTTCTCAGTCACTTCCAAAGAGTGTTCTCAAATATGGTGAATTCCAAATTTCAGCTCTCTTATGAACTCAAGAACAGTAGCAGTACCTACTCATGGTACAAACCATTATACTGCTACTACATTATAACTAACAATACTTCTTACGATAAAATGTGATCGTATAAATTTTAGCCCAGCAAAATGTTCAAGTATGATCTAATAATTGGACTTTAGGGAAACCCAAGCTTTGCCAAGCCATCAACACTCGGTCGAACAAAGTGGCGATTGGAACATAAATCTAGAGGCACCTCCAATCTTTCGCCAACCCTTCCAACTTCCCTAACAACAACAGCTACCTTCATTTCTGAGGGAACAGACAGATGTGCGGATGGAGGTTCCAACAGTGATGAATGTACCTCGTTAAAACCTTCATGTTAAGTAAGGCATGGTACGGTGAAAATCAATCTTCAACAACCTTGCTTTTGGTAACAGAATATCTTACCATACAGCGATTATTAATCATTTCATTGAAAATATTGTTCTTGAATATTGCATTTAGGAGATTTATAAAGAGACGCATCGGTAGATGTATAGAGATAAATAATAAGACAATTAGATAGTACCATAAACAGAAGCGAATGACCAATCGAGTGACCGGGATGTTTCACATTGTTCCAGAATAAAGGTACGACCAATATTACTGAATGAAATTCTAAATTCCTTGTGTTGGGTAGATATTTACAACGGATGGCTTACCAACTCGAGTTCCCTGGAAGCGAAGATTTAGAACCCACCCAGACATCTCAAAAAGATCACTCACTCGGTATATGATAACTTGTGAAATACCTAGGTAATAAAAATGTACATCTCATGGATAACATACCGGAGATTAATACGTATCGTCCATATTTTGAGACATAGGCAAGCCTTTGTTCATAAACAACAGCCAGCCACATCACGCCATAGATATCGATGAGACAAGCTAGTCACGAAACATAATATGTTTAACATATTATGTTTAACATAATATGAAGACATATTATGTCTTCAAGATTACTCAAATGAGATGCCTCATCCTTTCATTGCCCGATAAGCAGACAAATCCCAGCTCATGTTGAAAACGGGTTTTGGCGATTGATGCAAATTTTTTTTCTCAGACGTTCGAACAGCCATTCCAACGAATTGAGGTTCCTGGGATTAACTGGATAATCTAAAGTAGTGTAAAAGTCTACCATACCACAGTGTGTTGAGGTGGAAAGTGAGGCTCAAGCTAAGAGCTGAATTTATTCCCTGGGCGCTAGAGAAAGAAAAAAAAGTGAGCAATGGGCAACGACTATTGAAAAGAGTAGGTTCAGAAAAATAATGGTGCCCGAGGGAGGGTTGGACAGAACCTCCGTCCAACACTTCAATCACTTTTTCATCCTGTCATCACCAGGTGAGGTAATTATGAAGTATGGAGAGAGGGATTAGTTCACTCACACCCACAGAAGACATTTCGTTGAAGTGATCAGAGTGACTTGAATAGGACACCAGGAGAACCTTCGTTTATTCTCCTACAATTTTCTATCTAGCTCAACAGCAGTTCATTGATTATTTCTTTGTACTGAGTTTCGTGTCACTCAGTTGTGCTTCCCTAGCAACTAACAACCGAATTACGATGTTTTGCTGGTAGGTTCTTTCTGTTCCAAAATAAGCTTGATACTGATCTTGCACAAATATATGGTTGGTAGGTACAATGGCAAAGCTGTGTTCTTTGCAGGCGAGTGATCTATACAGAAAGAAAATAAACTGTAATAACTTCCAATATAATAACTTCCAAAATAACTGTAATAATTTCCAGCGTTTTTCAATAATTTAAACATAATTTAATTTTTAGAATTTTTAGAGACCAACCCGAGCTCTGAAGGACAAACCGTTCGCTCCCCATGGGAACCGGCTGTTCATTGAAGGAAATGGGCTTACTCTCGTTAAAATTTCAGATAATGTGTTCGTTTCATTTAAATCAGTTTTGTGTTAGTTGTGCGTCCTTAGCAACCAGAATCAAACCTAGAACCTTTCGGATGTTATTGATGAGTATTATTGGAAAAGCCGATCCTGTGCAATCGGATGTTCTATCATTCTAGCAAAATAATAAACCATTGTATAGGTGTACTAACGAACCCCAAATTTGGTGACGATGGTGTCCTTGGTTTTGGTTTACTATTTTCAATAATGAATCTTTGGAATCGAGTAAGAATTTTTTTAACCCTCTTTAAAAATTTGATAGTTTAAGTTTCAAGGTAGTACGTTGAATCCAAGATTCGAATAAGAAATTTTTCGTCTGTCCGCCGTATGCGGCACTTTCCTATGTAACCATGGACCGATTTTGACTAAATTTGGAATATGGGCTCCATTTGGGAGCTGGTAGCGCTTTTGGTTATTGTCAGTCATTTCTAAGAGGTGAAACTTTAGGGGTTGAAGCTTTCAAATCGCCCTAACTCAAAGACTTCTTATATTATGAAGGTATTTAAAAAAATCAATTAAAAAAAACTGATGGATCTTCAGAATCGAATGGGATTACCTAGCTTTGTAGGACCAACCGTTCGCTTCCTACGAGGTCCCAAAGTTGGAACAAATTAATGATAATCAGAAACACGACTGTAAACAGCAAATGACAATAATAAGACAAATCTCCGTTCAAAATAATTTTGAATGAATTATTCAGCTGATTAATTGCGATCTTTGTTCGTTTTGGGTTTTATATCTTAAATGATTTTTACTTTAAAAATTTTTTTTACCCCCCCCCCCCCCTCAAAATTTGATGGTTTACGTTTAAAGTTTGTAGAATCCGAAAATCAAATTAAAAGTGAATTTTGACTTGAATTTTAAAAACTAAAGAAATGCTTGCATACGAGTCTGCAACACATTGGGACATTTTCATGTCAACCACTACACAACAAGGTAGTGAAGTAAGGTTGTTAGTTCATGTACCCAAGCATCAAAATAAGAAAACAGTTGATTGTTCTCTACGCAACACAGTGAGTCTATTTTATTTATTGGTCGCGTGAGCAAGAGTTAGTTTTTTTTTCAGTTTACTTAGACGATTTTTCAGTTTACGTGCCAAAGCAAAGACATGAAAATGTCAAAAATCGGTCAGTTCGCCGCCCGCGGCACTTTTCTTAGCAACCATGGGCCGATTTGGTTGAAATTTGGTACATGGGCTTCATTTGGGGTCTAGTTGTGCCGCGAAGCTTTTGGTTGATGTCAGTCACTTCTAAGGGGTGAAAATTGAGGGTTGACATTTTCAAGAGTGCCCTATCTCGAAAACTCTCGAAATGAAGGTTTTTTTTTCATCAATTTTAAATAGTAGGTATTGAATTAAATTTTTTTAGAGACATGTTGCAAGTACCTCCCAGTCCTTTCCAGCACTCGCAGATTCAATGCTTTGCTTATGGCAGCTGCTATCCCCCGACTAACTGAGTGGATAGTCCTAGGAGGATTCGGCGATGCTTTTCAGGCACATTATTTTGCTAGCCGGTCATCTCTGTCGTTTCTACTAACACCGCAATGGATTGGTATCCAATGAAGGTGACAGACTCCGTCGTACTCCCGAACCGACTGTAGTGACTGCAGAATGTCGTTTATCGCTTGTGATCTTACTGAGGACAGCATGGTTCCCAGTGTAAGTATGGCAGCCTGGGAGTGCAGAAGCATCACCACCCTCTCCAACCTACGTTTCTCCATCTTTAGCACGGCAAGAGATGGACTCAAACTGAGATGGACACTAACTGAATAACCGAATATTATGGAGACGTGCTATGTACCTCACTCTCATTTCAATCACATTTATACTTATTCATTGTTATAGAAGTGTCGCTGATAAGTTAAATGTACTTGGTGCAATCAGTTGAGAAAATTTGTTTTTTGATTTAGGATAAATTGGAAATAACACTTGCATACGTTGTGTAAGTATCTTCCTTTGATTTCAACCATCGCAAAGGGAGCGAAAGCGTGATGTTTTATACCTAGTATCGAACCAACAGTTCGATAGCCATGATACAAAATTAAAACGACCTTTTCATTTCTGCATTTCGAAGATCAAACCCGGAGCCCGACTTTTAGTAATGGTTTCCATGTAAAACCAAGTCGGTGAAGAAAAATAACACACTTTCGAGACTGAAATCATGTTTCATGTTCTACTGCATCTTTGTAGTTAGACGTACTTCACCAACTAAGTACCACTATTGAGGTAAAAGGCGAGATTCATATTCAAGGAAAGGTTACTATAAACGTTAGAATCAACTTCGGAGTTCCATCCTGAAATCTACCAACCGACGAGCTTCTGTGCCTCCAGGCTCATAAAATATGGAGACAATCCACTCTTTTCCGAGAAGAACGAGTCACTAACGGCGAAAGAGGCAAGCATGAATGTTTCAGAGTCCAACGAACATTTGGTCGACGAAAGACATGGAAAGGAACGTCCTAAATGACTACTCCAGTACATTCAGACATACGATTCAAAGAAACTGAAAATATTTTCATTGTTGTTAGTCGTATGCTTAATCACAAAGATTAATGTACATGAATATACGATAATTAACGAGATAAATGCCTTCTCATACCAGGAAATTGATCCAACTATGGACAATACAAGGTGTCCCCGAAAACGTCCCCATCCCTGCTAAAATCGTCCAGATAGGGGTGAAATTTAGTTCTCATGGACCGATTTTGATGAAATTTGTTACATGGCCTCCATTCAGGGTCTAGTTGTGCCCCGAAGCTTTTGGTTGATGTCAGTCACTTCTAAGGGTTGAAAAATAAGGGTTGAAATTTTGAAAACGTCCTAGCCCCAAAGCTTTTGATATAAAGGTATTTATTGTTTTTCATGTTATTGAATTTTCAGAATGAGACCATGCGGAGCTCTGTAGGACCAACAGCTCGCTCCCTACGAGAACTTAAGGGTTGGGCTTACGATACATCAGAAACACGGGTGTGAATGGCAAAAGAGGCCTAATCTCCGTTGAAATTTTTTATGTAGTAGATAGGTAGTACTTATGGTTGGTAGTTAGTGTCAATGCCAAAGCCGTGTTCTTTGCAGATGAGTGATCTATTTAGAAATAACCTTTGTGTAATAATTTGCAGCGTTTTCCCAAAGATCTCAAATATGAGCACGGTGCGCATTGCGCACGTGCGCAATCGGGCGCAACGCACACCAACTTCGTTTTTTCAAATGAGACCCCACCATTATTTATTGCAGGTTCAGATTTTACGAGAAATTTCATGAACATTTCGGTGATGTTAGTTTCTTAATTTGACTGCATTTTGATCAAATTATGGACGAAAAATAAACTTTTATAAAAGAAAATGGCCTTTTTTAAGGGCAAAACCATCCTGCTTACTTAAACATTTTTTCCCAAGATAATCGGAAAAAGATTTTCAAGTAGAGAGGATGGGAGAAATTACTAGTAGAGTCCTTGTGAAATTACTAGTAAAGAGTCCCGTGTGATAAACATAATTTTTAATCTATTTTTGTCACAGCCAAACCACTAGTTAAGACAAAAGGTCGTGTTATCTCATGATAAGTCGAAAGTCGAGCTTGTAGGCACATCAAAGGCTTGCAAGGGCAGTCAGATCCCAATCAAATGAGCTCAGTCAATTCGTGTTCGTCACATCGATACCTTAAAGCACAAAGGTGCGATGTCCATCCATCTTCCAAATTTAAAATTTTTTTACCTTCAGAAAAACTCAAATTCAACAAAACTATTATTGACATTCTTGACGATTATAGCTTGAAAATTTCTTGAGGATGTTAAAGAGTTTGGTGTAATTAGCCATTATTTTAGGAATTGCACACTGTTGGTAACTTCTTTTGCATTTTTCTTAAAACTCCATTCTTGGATATAGCGCCTTTGTGCTTTAAGGTATCGACATTATGCACCGTCGTTCTATTCATCGTTATTCGAGAGATGAGAAGGCGTGGATGGTCGATATTTATTTCCGATCAAACAATGTCCTCAACAGATCAGTTCGAGCGTATCGAGATCAGTTCCCTCATCGACGACAGCCCGACAAGAAAACTATTCTTCATGCCCTGAGAGAGTTTCAACGGAGCGGGTCTGTGATGAGACCGCAACCTCAAGTGAGACGTCCATCGGTCCCATCATTTGATGTGGAACTAGAAATTCTCCTTTTCTTTGAAGAAAATTACAATCAGTCGATCCGAAGTGCTGGGCTGCAATTGGGATTGTTGAAAACCACTGTTCACCGAGTTCTCCTGCACTACAATTTCTCATACCCTGTGCACTCAGTACAAGGGTTGCGTCAGGAGACGAAGGTCGCCGGCTCGAGTTCCTCGCCTTTATTGACGGACTAATGGAACAAGTTCCAAATTTCCTATCAATTTGTCTCTGGACTGAGGAGTCGAAATTCACAAATAATAGTATGTTAGATGAACAGAATGACGGGGTACAATGAAACGAACACGAATTAAGATTGACTGAGCTCATTAAATGAGCTAATCAAATTTTGATTAGGATCTGAATGCCCCTGCAAGCCACTGATGTGTCTACAAGCTCGACTTTCGACTTATCATGAGATAACACGACTTTTTATCTTAACTGGTGGTTTGGCTGTGACAAAAATATACTGAAAAAAATATTGTTTATCACACTGGACTATTTACTAGTAATTTCACAAGTACTCTCCACTAGTAATTTCTCCCATCCTGTCTACTAGAAAATCTTTTTCTGATTATCTTGTAAAATTTTTTTCAAGTAGGCAAGATGGTTTTGCCCTTAAAAAATGCAATTTTATTGTTTTAAAAGTTTATTTTCCGTCGATAATTTGATCAAAATGCAGTCAAATTAAGAAACTAACATCACCACGTGATTCAGAGTAAAAAAATACTAAAATATCATGTGCGCTGAGCGGGCTGCGCGCGATAAAAAAAATCGGTTGAGGGGTGAAGATCGATCGGTTTGAGATCCTTGGGAAAAATCATGAAGATTTACATTATTTTAAACACCACTATCTGGGCGATTTTAGCAGGGGGGGGGGGGAGTTTTCGGGTACACCCTGTATACTCCCATTTATAGCTAACACAAGACTTCTGAAAAATAACATGATTATAGTGATTTACGAATATGAAGAATTCAATTATTGGATAAAAATCAATTGAAAATTAGCTCTGAATTTCTACTAAATGATTCTTGTACCCCTACGATATCTTCGACCAAGGAAATAATATTTATACCGCCTCTTCTCTGCAATGAAAATTGTTATGTAAATACACTGGTAAAATAAAGGTATTTTCCGACAATTCTAAATTGTAGAAAACTCGTCTTACCCTTTTCCTGGTTTCATAATCTAGGGCTCCAGCAACGTAGATGGCACCAGTCATATTCTTTACTGCAAAGGCACCTCCTATGTTACCGCTTGTGATCTCGTATCGAATACGCGAGGCTGTAACAGAAAAAAATTAAAAAATAATTATTTAATCAAGATATCTAGAATAAAATAATGGGTTATCTGAAGTATTAAATTGGACTGGAATATTGAACTGAACAAACATCATGAATTAAGTAAACCTAAGTTGGGATTAAATTTTTTTGGTGAATCTCTTTGGAATGAGGTGTAAAGTGATCCCTTTGAATTACTTGACGAACCTCTTCAGATATCTTAGGTTCTTACTTCTTGGGTTTTTCGTGATAATAATTTTGGATTAGAAATCTCAACTTCCACTGAATGAATGCTCGAGAGTGTAAACATGGAGTTGTGATTTTGTGTTGTAGTATGGGAATATGGTCAAAATTCAAACTACGATCTGTTCATTACGATGTTTGTCCTGAGAGGGAGTAAAGTAAAATTGGACAATGGTTATCATACTTTCACGTTCTAAGTAAAACTATCACTCATTATCTCAATTAGAATAACTGGTGAGAAAAAACAATCCCCTTTTCTCCAACGGTATTTATTTATGGAATAAAGTCACCATAATTTACTCGAGACAGGCTGTCGTCTCCATAATAGAACCGTTCTCTAATTCTCTCGGATAAAACACGCCTTCCTTATAGTATAATCCTAATTAATGGCTCCATTCAAATTAACAATATTGCGAAAATAAATAAAAAACCAGGAGGAGGTTCACTAAATTGGAGAGTAGAGGCGAGTTTTTTTCTGTTCCTTTCAGCTTCCTTTTAGTTCATGCTTTTAGTGGAGGGGAAGAAGATCCTTTGTGGAGATGGAGGAAGAAGGCGCGTTCTGGCCCCTTAGAGGCAAGGCTGCTTGTGGTGGTTCCCAAAGAAAAACCAGAGCTCGTCCCGTCGTCGCCCAGACACAATACAACAGAGGCTCTCCTCCAAGTTCTACCATGAACAAGGGAAGGAGTAGGAGTTACGCTACGAGGATTATTAATGACCTTCCAGCGACCTTTTTCCAGGTCGTTTTCATCTTCAAGCGAATCTCTACCGCCTTCGTTACGCTATTCGCGGCCTTTTCTCTTCCAAGTTAATTCCTTTCAGTACATCTGGTCGCCCGCAAGTTAGACTGGATGAGTCTTTTTCTCCCCACTTTAAGTGACAGTTTGCCCTCTGTTTGTGACCAAACAAACAGAAGAAGCGGGAACAATTGAACAAAAACCGGACAGAAAAGGGAGGGAAAATACCCAGTTAGGAAGATGGCAGTTGGCAAACAATAGGGCTCTATCGCCGTAGAAAGAAATGATCTTTTATTTAAGCAAAAAACAGTTTCATCTTCCGAAACGAACCAGAAATAACGTAGGTAGCGATGAATAGAAATTTTTACAGGTTTATTAGCAGGTCAGAATAGGAAGAAGTTTTCAAAATCGCGCTCTTTTATATTCTAAAAGAATTTTACTTTAAACTGCGTACTTGATTTATTTTTACCAATTTAGTATTTGGTAATTTGGTCTTTTATAATTTAGTATTTTGATTGTGTCCATTTGTTAGGATTTATCAGTAGGTTATGTTCTATCCTCACAGTTCAGTCTTTCTGGCGAAAATTTCTATTTATTCTCGTGGAGAGCATAGATAAAATTTAAATGTTGCTGTCCCGTTGAAGGGTAAAAAATACGTAGCACTGATTGGTACTGTAATTAACAAGTAGACCAAAGTATTGCATATCATTTTAAGCCTATTTTACATTAAAAGTCGTACTAAATAAAAGCACCAAACTTGATGGATAACGGTCGTATGCAGAGCATACGTTAATCCTGTTAATTGTTTATGAATGGACAATCTACAAAGTAAGTTTTATAAGTATCATAGATTACCTAAAAATTGCCACTATGGATTACCTCTTCCAAACATAATTTGGAAGAAACTCTTAATAAACTAGTAGAATATTTCTTTGCGTTACAGGAGAGATCGGTAGTTAAGAAGCAAGGCATATTCATGAATAGTGAAAACTATCAGACCGCCTTTTCACAGCATTCGCCGTATTCTCTACTTATTTCCCATTTATACAACAAGAATGAAACTTGCAACAACTTAAAAATTCCTGAAATTAATGATAAATTAATCACCCTTTTAGCATCCGTGGTAGTTTCCTATCGCTGGGTAAGAAGAACAAATTGTGACGTTGATTTCACCAGTGTGTAGAAGTTTTATCAGAGTAAAATAAATGTGTTGATGTTATTAGTGTGTAAAGGTTTCATTACGGTAAAATAATCTTTGTGGAGGACAATAGAACGTTGATGCCGAAAAACGAGAAGAGTCAAGCATCTAACGAAACCACCACGGCGTCGGTCTCGCGGCACTCTCCTTGTGAAAAGAGCAGCTTATTGCTAAGCTCATTACGTTTATGCTGCTGAGATAGTCAACTTTAGGAGTTTCTGGAAAACACTTCGGGGGTGCATTAGCTGGGACTCTATATAATTTCGACGCAGGACTGTAATGGAATAGGTGGTTTGAATTATCACTTTGCCTGGTTTCCTGGAAGGTAGGTACTACAGGATTTCAACTAATTAGACAGCTCACTAATCTTGAACCAAGGTATCACGCCCCATTGGTAGGAGCATCATCAATAACGATATGTACAGATGATATTATTCAGCCACGAAGAACGGGATTAATTTGTATGTTGATCATCTCTAATAAGGATATAAGGCTCTGTGCAGACTCTTCAATCGAGGAAGAAAAGAAATGTGATTAAATCACTGGAAACATGGAGTAAGTATTGTTTCCTAATTATTCCAAGCATAGAATAATTCTAGAAATGTTCATATGTAAGCGAAATACGGCGCAGTATAGCATGAGTAATACAGTTACACAGGGTTTCTCCTAAAATATTGGACAGGTAAACAAATTTAGTGTTGTGGGAGAAACGCCCTAAAGAAAATTCCCCAATCTGAAATCGAGTTGAATCAGTAAGTAGGAGGCCAAAAGCGTGGGCCGTTTGGCCTCCTACTTACTGATTCAACTCGAACATATTATGTTCAAAATGTTGAGACGTACGAAGCAGTAACGAAAGAGTCGACTGCCCGAAGCAATGAAGCCACTTCCCTTACTAAATGTCACCGCCAAGAATTAATTCCCGATTATAAACAAAACTAGATATCATTTCGTGCTCAAGAATTTTTTCCCTGTGGTTCCCCATCTTGAAGAACAACCAACTAAATATTGAAATTTGCAATTTCATTTGTTTTCCTCAATTTTTAAAATGTAGTTTTAATTATTATTATTAGATGCCGTTTTCGAAACCGATAAATTGAAGGGAAGTATCTGCGATTAGATAACAAACGATAGCGATTGTAAACATCAAACTACTCTCATTACCGTTCCTGACCAGTTAGCGGAGTAAAATGGACAACAAGCTGGAGTATAATATCCATTCTTTCTCGTACGGGAAAACTGGAGGAAAAACTAGGTAGAAAAAGAGAAAATTGGCAGATCGTTGGCTGTGAAAGTTGAAAAAATGATCGCTCTCCCGCAATAACTATTCATAGAAAAAGAAAATAAATGAAGACCGACTGACATTCAACTAAGAGAATCGCGAGATGACGAGTAAAATATCTGCCAGTAGGCCGCATGTTCCACTCTTCACCGCTAGAAGTTTGGTCGCGGATCCATTCACAACGAGGCAGAACTCACCGAGATCTCCCTTCCCCACCTATCACCCCTTTCTGTTATCTGTCGTCGGATAGCCCTAGAGACTAATGCCCCGTGAAATTGTTTTATATGTCAAACCCCTACACTGCGTTGGAGCCCCCTTACGCAGGAGGTTCCCCGGATCTTCCAACAGACAAATGATGCCTTTCTATCCAACTTCCATCGATCCGATTTTTTACTCGTCTTCTCAGCGTCGACTGAGGAATGGGTAAGAATATTTTTGAAGCACCTGTCTCTCTTGAAAAACGAATCGACATTTTCTTTGAAGCGCAACAAATCCTAGAATTGTCCATTGAAGAAGCAAGATCGTATTTCATAAATTTAGTAGGTAACTAAATGACTTCGAAGTAAAAATTAAGTTAATAAGTATTAACAGGAAAAAAATAATTTTTTCTTCGGATTCTACCAAGCTTTCTTTTCACTTTTCAAGATGGAAAAAAAAAATGTTCTCCAAAATCATAATTTCCACTCGCGTTTAACGTTTCAGACCTTCCTGAACAATTTTCGTTCAATGTCTGTCTATCTGTCTGTCATGGAATCCTTGCCACAGCCATAATTTCTGCATTTCTCACCCGAGTTCGATGAAATTTTCAGGGATTGTGCGGGTTGGCGTGTAGATGGTTCCCTATAAAAATCATCACCCCATGACAGATTAGCCGCTGCGCATGCGCAAATGTAAAACCTTGCAACAGCCATAATTTCTGCATTTCTCACCCGGTTTCGATGAAATTAACGGAGATTATGCGGGTTGGCGTGCAGATGGTCTCTTATGAAAATAATTGCCCCCAGACTGATAGTACCCACTCCGCTGGCGCAAACGTGTATTTCCTTGTAACAGCCATAACTTCTACATTTCCCATCTGATTTCGATGAAATTTTCAGGAATAATGCGAGTTGGGGTGAAGATGAAAATCATGGCCTCCGATTGAAAGTATTTTGTGTGCATGCGCAAAAGTATATTTCCTTGTTAAAGCCATAACTTCTACATTTTTCTACAATATTCAGATTGACGTGTTGATTGATTGTGTTGATAGTGGTAGGTACCTACTAAGAGATTGTAGTTTGAGGTTAACTACTACGCATCGGATCATCTATACAATGGGGTTATGGATACGAGGAAGCTATATGCCACACCCACTTGGCAGACGTTTTTCATTGTCTAAGCAGTGTTTTCAATATTTTGAATGTTTAGATTCCGGATTAATTTATGGAAGATTTTCATTACCTAGGTAAGTATTATATATTTTTTAAATGTGATAAGGTATTTATAAGGGAAAGCAGGAGTGTTTGTCAGGTTCGTAGGCCATAGGAAATGTAATTTAGCTGATTAAGTTACATTTTTCATATGCGCAACACAGGAGTTTACGAGACCTAATATTTTTCAACACAAAGTTTGTTCAATTTTCATATTGTAAAATTTTGTTCGAATTTTGAGATCATTGAAAATAGCTATACTTTCCCCAATGATTCGTTAAAATTCGTACCGTGACGACAAACTGTGAGACCTTTTTTCTCTTGAGCCGGACAAAAAATGTTAAAGAGCTAACATGCGATTTCAACGTACGACTAATGTACAATGGAATCATAAAGTCATGATCTAGACATGATGAAGCAACATAGGAGTCGCGGACAACTAAGCAATTCCATTAGCTGCATGAATTTCACATTATTTCTCTCCTCCGGTCCTTTCACGATTGTGCTAATGAATGTTTCCTTTTGCCACCTCTTCGGCGGACTCAGTAGCAGTCTCACCAACCAACTAGGAGCACTTACAAACTAGACAGGCATGAATAATGTATGAAAGGGCCGTCCAAAGCGTTCGCGACGGTAATAATATTTGCTAGGGGCTTTCGGGAAACATGTGACTATTCGTTGCACGCAGCCAGGTGCAGTTTTCCTTTTAGTGGGCCAGGCGAGACTTCTCTCAAGATGCCAGTCGAGGAGATTTATATGGACACTCCAAGCCCTGAATATTCACGGAATAATAAAACTTCCCTTAGATATTCTTAAGAGAAGAGATTAAAGCTGAAATGGCTAGTAATAATGAAAATATGAAAGAGTTCTATTTATGATGCACTTCAAATAAAAAGAAGGTCTCGTAATTTAATGTTATGGAACGAAATTTTTGCACTTTCGCTTCTTCCACGGAAGCGGAAGCTTTGTTTCATTTTTCAAGGTTAAAATAAAATGTTCTCCAAAATCAAAATATCCATTTGTCTTTAACGTTTTAGACCTTCCTGAACAGTTTTGGTTTTGTGTCTGTCTGTCATGGAACCCTTGTAACGGGCTATACGAAGTTGCTGTCCGATTTCGATGAAATTTTCCTCTATGAAAACCATAGCCCCCGAAACGATAGTAGCCTCTGCGCATGCGCAAACGTAAAACCTTGTAACAGCCGTAACTTCTATATTTTCTTAGTTATAGTCGACAGCTATAACTTCTACATTCACCATCCGAATTCGATTAAATTTTCAAAGATTGAGCGAGTTGGGGTGTAGATGGTCCCATTCGAAACCCATTACAATCAGTTTAATTATTGCTCGACTTTATTGATTCCAGCGGCAATCTTTTTGTTTTTCAATTCTCTAGGCAGATGCACTAATGAATTTCAAAAATCCTTAAAAATTTCAAATTAAGGTACAACTTTTAAACTTTGAAGCACCGGTTCTAGAGAAATAATAACCCGAAACGAGGAAGGAACGGCGACAAATTGAGACCCTGGAGGTTCTCTATAAAGGCCGTCGTCACGTGATCAACAAATTTGTAAATAGTTTGGGATTGAAGTTTTGATAATCTACTATACATCAGATCATCTATATAATCGTGTAGTGGATACGAGAATGCTATATCCCACGCCTCGTCAACCATGATGCCGTTTAGAACCCATCCAAATGATCGTTAAATCCAAGTTTCAGTTTTCATAATTTTTGTAGTACTTCTGCTCAATAATAAAATCAAAATAATAATACAATTACATCAATTAATAATTCTATACTTCCATTATTATCTCACCCAACTCGGTCGACGGTTTACAAAATTGGTGCCACAAATCCAATTGTTACTAGGTACTTGTACTTGTTGTTGTTTAGTTTTCACTTCCCAGTAGATTGGGTATCTACAGTTATATTCCCAGAAGTACCAGGCATTTAACGATGCCCATTTATGTTGCACTAATGAGACGTTTCAACATGGAAATAATGAAAGCCCCAATAATTATAGTTTATTACGAGAATACGTTCGACGATCAAAATAATGACGAGAGATCATTTTCACTTGACAGCATAATTTACCTCTGAATTTTCATGGAACGAACTTCGAGCAACAACAGTGTCGAGCCTTCGTTATGGTGGTGTTATAGGAAAACTCCGTTCTGAGGAGTGCCAAGTGGGAAGGAAAGGCGGTAATGGAGAATTGAAAGACGGTAGGAGCGTGCGTGCCAGATGGTGTGAGATGCGGGGGAGATGGACGATAGGGAAGGTGGTAATTGATTGTTAGGAGACTGTTGTCGGGAGAGGGTTGGAGCCAAGGGAGAGCGATTAGGTGAGTGATAATAAGGACCAACTGCCTACTGCGCTCGAAAACATCTAGTTGTTCACTTCCCATCACTACAGAGATCATCCTGGGGAAGTTCGAGAAGATGAACGCGTACTTAGATACCTACGTGGCTATTCCATGAGCCAAATTGCTCACACTAATAATGAGTGAGCAATAATTAGCAATAGTTATTACTGCTCGTCTTATTTTTATTCTTTAAATAAGTTTGCTAAGAAAAGTGCCGCGTACGGCGTACTAAACGTAAACGTAAACCATACAAATTTGAGGGGGGAGGAGGGGTTAAAATTTGTTTTTTCTTGCTCGACTCCAATGGTTCATTATTGAAAACATTAACCAAATACCTCCGTAAGAACACATTGTGTGTTACAAATAAAAACCTTTCCAAACGCGAACAAAAACCCAAATTTCGGTTTATAATTTTCAATAATGAACCTTTGGATTCGACCAAGAAAAAAAGTTTTAACCCCCCCTCAAAATTTGTTGGTTTGCTTTTCAAGGTACGTAGAATCCAAAAATCGAATAAAAATTTGGCCGCCCGTCCGCCGTACGCGGCACTTTCCTAAGGACCAATTTTGATGAGATTTGGTATATGGGCTCCAATTGGGGTCTAGTTGTGCCCCGAAGCTTTTGGTTGATGTCGGTCACTTCTAAGGGTTGAAAATGAGGGTTGATATGTTGAAAACGCCCTTGCTCAAAACATTTTGATATGATGGCATTGTTTTTCCATCAATTTAAGATAGGTAGTATTGATCTTTTAGAAATTTTAGAGACCACGAGGAGCCCTGTAGGACAAACCATTCGCTCCCAAGGGTTGAACTCACGATAATTCAGAAACGCGAGTGTGAATCGCAAAAGAGGCCAATCTCCGTTCAAATTTAATCTGATCAAAATGCGATCGCTGCAGATACGTGGTAGGTAGGTAGTATCTATGGTTGTTACAATGGCAAGGCCGAATTCTTTGCAGACGAGTGATCTATATAAAAAATAATAAACCTTTGTGTAATAATTTGCAACGTTTTTGAAATCATTTTCATTTATTCAAACCTATGAAACTAAAAAATGAAATAATTTAATCTCTTCCCCATGTCTATAATTACCGACAAAATATTGCTATGATAGGTAACGGTATTAGCATAACTCAAAACATTCACGCTTACTAGGGTAAAATTACTATTCACATATTATAATATAAAGCTCGCTTGGTGGAATTCAAAGTGTATCGCTTGACAAAGATGTTTTTAACATCACACATAGAACATCACAACTTTGGAACAAAACAAGGGTCGGTATTCAATGCTCGTAGAAGGCGTGCGAGTTTGGTTACAGGAAAGCAATTAGTTTCCTTCCTAAGACGAAAACAATATGAACCCCTTTCTCCAAGACTGGGTTGATCACAACTTGCGAAACTGTTGAACTACAATCAATGGCAGGAAAGACAATCCCCGAGAGTTATGAACTCGCGTCCGATTAATAACTTGGGCTTTTGAACTAATACTTGTCAGTGAGTCGTAAAGAAGAGTTTGATCAGAATTAACTAATTGTTAATTTCCTCAACACTTCACAAAATGAATGGAAACCATCAAAAAAGATACAACTAATCACATTTTTAAGAATATTTTCCAGATCTCCCTGATGATTTTATTTATTTCATACTATCGGATAGGAGATATTCAAATTTCACTTTATATACAGCTAAGCATTTCAAGTCAGGGCCAGAAAATTAGACCACTTTTTATTTTTCCGCACTTTAGTTCGCAAGATGCAAGGATAAATAACTATGGGACGATATGTAGACTTGAATTGAGGAGACCTAAATAATGTTCATCATAGATACGTTAATGTTTACAACAAAAGAGGATTACAATGTCCATACCTTGTTATTTCTATTGTCCTATTCAACCATCTACAGACTCAATAATTAGAGATTAGGATGGCCTCAACTAGGTACCACGACTCGACAACATGTTGGGTAATTTAATCAACAACCTAATGAACTGAAGAACACGTTGTCGTAGGTATTAGAAGAAATCCTTTTCAGAATAAACGAGTCTCTGATGAAAAGAGCTATTTCATCCCCACCGGATTAAATGAGGGCTTCAAATTAAGTGACTTCAGCAGAAAAGAAAGTAAAGTCGAGGAAAAGACCCATAGGAAGAGAAGAAACAAAGAGAGCGAAAATGCGGGAGCCCGGATGTGTGTGCTATACGTATTTACAGTTAGAATAATATTTCTTTTGAGCAACTAGGTTATAATAATACAAGGCAGCAGCATCCTTCTCTAACATAAAGGGTTCATATTTCCTACTAAGAGATGGTGGTAATCTGAAGATAACAATAATGTAAAAGACGATGTAAATGTTTTAAAACGTTTGGTGGTCAGTAGCTAAGTGTAGCTTCCGCTTTTATTTGAAAATGAACTTCATTCATTAGTAATTATTTGTTAAGAAGGTAAACGACGACTGTCATTGAGTCAATAAATTATTATGATGAAATTCACGATAGTGCTCACAGTTTTGTCAACTGAGAATACTAACATGATTGAGAATTACGTTGCAGTGTTTTGCGTTTCTATATGCGCATTGATTTCTGACGAAATGGTTATCAGTTAACCTGGGTCAACAATTAAAGTAGACGTACTTATAGGTACATAGAATGGATTTGGAACCGATAAAAAATAATATACATTAATTAGAAAATACGAATGCCCTTTTATTACGCTAGACAAGAAGATACATCGTGACGTGACGTCTTTCGCTAAGACGAAATTTCGGGGAATTTACAAACACACTCCGGATTGAAACATTATGAGAGGGCATGGAAGATGATGATAGAGGGGGAGGGGGTACCAGTTAAACCACGAAGTATTCTCTACTAGCTTGATGCAAATTTAACAGGGACATTACACAAGGGGGTGCCGTATTTATGAGAACCTAGCAGAAGGATTTCTGTCAGGGCGTTTCTAGGTACCTACCCAACTTAAGTCTACTATATTACTTCATGTCTGAATAATGGCCTTATCACCACCACCCTTCATTTCGTATTCCAACATATCAACTTGCTTCGAATCTCTACTCGTGGACTGCACAGGCAAATCAAGAACCACCTCCCTTCATTCCGTATTCCAACATTAACTACCTTCGAATCTCTACTCGTGAACTGCACCGGCAAATCCCAGAAATGCCTCGTCTCATCCTATCTTCTACCAATGAGTTTTGAGTAGACAAGCAATAGAGGGTTCATAATAATTTATCACAGAAATGGTATCCGTCAACAATACAATAGGTAACATTCGAACTTGTCAGAAAATTCCTTTCATATGCATGCATCTTATTAACTTGAATTTCACAACTAATTCAGAATATGCTCCTAAATGAATCAAGTAATATTGTAATTTCAAATCGTACCTTATGAAAGCCTTATTTTATGAATAAATTATAAGACAAGAGATCAAGGGCCTAGGTTTTCCCCAAAAATTCTGAAGGCCTTAGGTTCTTCCAAACCATGTTGTAAGTAAGTAGAGGGGGTCACAGGCCCTTATAAGCTCAGGGACCAGGCTACCCTGTAACCATTTCATTCTGACTATTGTCTTGACTACTTCCTCTGAACCTCTGTTCTATATTTTCAATCCGTCTAAAAACAATTGACCATGGGTGTTGCTTTTTTCATGTTCTACAGGGAGTAGGTACTTGTCTCCCCAGCACCTGTTGAGTTGTTGTTCCTCTTCAATGTTCGTACTTGCTCCTGGCCCAGTGGTGAAGGTGTTGTTCCCCTTCAGGGTTTGTACTTGCTCCTGTGGATGACATAGAAGTTGTTCCCCTTCAGGCAACATACATGCTTCCATCTTCCATGGTGTAGCTGTTTTCCCTTTACCGGGAAGTACTTGTCTCCTGTCTTGCTCCACAGCACACCTGGTTTCTTACTTGGAAGTCTTTCGCGCTCCTTTACTTAGTACTCCCCTTCATCCTTACTCATAGGTAGTAAAGTAAGTAAAGTAACCCACGATCCCCGCAGAGGTCGGTCCAAAGTCCACTGCCAAACAACGACGCCCCAACGACCGTAGCCACACCGCTGTCCCCCGCACGCATAGGTACGCTCCCACATAGCGAAGCTGTGGCCATTGCTACATGGTATCACGCGCTCCTACAACTCAGGGAATTCCCCATCAGGGAATGACAAGATATCTCTTTGGGATTTGTAAGTACATAAATTTGTAAATAGTAGTAATAAAACATATTGTTTAGTAATGCATGCATTCCAGGGGACGTCCCATTGGATTATTAAGTATTGGATCAGTTTAACCAGTTGGTAAGCAATAAAACTGTTTCACTCTATGTAATTTATCTATTACTTTAGGCAAGAAATACTGACCCCCCCCACCATTATCCACCTTAACATTTCTAGCGGCATGCGAGCCTCGAATCTGAAGAGCATTTTAAAATCCATGATCTACGATACCCAACATGCAAATTCGAGTTCACCCCCCCCCCCCACCAACCCTCCCCTCACCAATGGTGCCAGTCTGGCACTAAAGCGGAAATACGTCGTAACATTGAGCCTTCATCTGTTAGTTTTAGTAGGCAGTCCGTCGAAGTTCACATCCGTATTCAAGGTGAAACACACAAAAAAACCACGAAATATGCGGTTTATGGAGTCTTGGCACCATGGTGGCACCACTATTAGTTCCATGGTGGTACAGAGAATAATTCATGAAAATCCGGAGGTATAATGAGAATTTTTCCTCAATTTCAAAGCTTGGGTACAATTAGTAAGCAGTAAAGGAACCGAAATATTGAAAAATCTGATATTTTGTGAATATTATCCCCCACTCTCCCCCTCCCCTTGCGAATTTAGGTATTCTGGTAAAATCAAGTACAACTCGGAAGTTAATTGAGTCAAACAAAAAAACGCTGCAAATCATTGCTCAAAGGTTTATTATTTTCTGTATAGATCACCCTTCTGTATAGATCACTGGTTCTCCATCAATAGCACCTACCACAATCTGTATTCTCCATTGACCCGCCCTCTCAAATTTCAGCTTCCTGCGTTCAACAGAAGAGAAAATGGCCTTGGAGCTCACTCAGCTGATCAGTGACCACTCATGCGCCTTCAGCATTCTCCATTGACCCGCCCTCTCAAATTTCAGGTTCCTGCGTTCAACAGAAGCCTTGGAGCTCACTCAGCTGATCAGTTACCACTCAGGCGCCTTCAGCATTCTCCTTTGACCCTGCCTCTAACATTTCAGCTTCCTGCGTTCAACAGGAGAGGAAATGGCCTTGGAGCTCACTCAACTGATCAGTGACCACTCAGGCGCATTCAGCATTCTCCATTGACCCGCCCTCTCAAATTTCAGGTTCCTGCGTCCAACAGGAGAGGAAATGGCCTTGGAGCTCACTCAGCTGATCAGTTACCACTCAGGCGCCTTCAGCAATCTCCATTGACCCTGCCTCTCAAATTTCAGGTTCCTACGTTCAACAGGAGAGAAAATGGCCTTGGAGCTCACTCAGCTGATCAGTGACCACTCAGGCACCTTCAGCAATCTCCATTGACCCGCCCTCTAAAATTTCAGCTTCCTGCGTTCAACAGGAGAGGAAATGGCCTTGGAGCTCGCTCAGCTGATCAGTGACCACTCAGGCGCCTTCAGCATTCTCAATTGACCCGCCCTCTCAAATTTCAGGTTCCTGCGTTCAACAGGAGAGGAAATGGCCTTGGAGCTCACTCAGCTGATCAGTGACCACTCAGGCGCCTTCAGTATCCTCCATTGACTTTTGATTATGGAAATTTGATTACTGGTTACGCAGAAGGCAAACTGTATACAAATCGAAGAAATGAACAGCGATCGCATTTTAGTCAGAAAAAATTTCAACGGAGATTAGACTTCTTTTGCGATTCACACTCATGATTCTGTTTTATCGAAGGAAAACCTTCAAGTACTCGTAGGGACTGAACGGTTTGCCCTACAGAGCTCCGGGTGGTCTCAAAAATTTTTTAAAATTCAGTACTATTTAAATTGAGTGAAAAAACGATACCTTTATTTCGAGAGTTTTCGAGCTAGGGCATTCTTGAAAATTTCAACCCTTAATTTTCACCCCTTAGAAGTGACCTACATCAACCAAAAGCTTCGCGGCACAACTAGACCCCAAATGGAGCCCATATACCAAATTTCATCGAAATCGGTCCATGGTAACTAAGAAAAGTGCCGCGTACGGCGTACGGCGGACGGACGGAAATTTTTTTATTCGATTTTCGGATTCTACGTACCTTGAAACGTAAAACATGAAATTTTGAGGGGGGGTTAAAATTTTTTTTTTCTTGCTCGATTCCAAAGGCTTATTATTGAAAATAATAAACCAAAAGAAACACGCAAATCGGTTGGAAATTGAGGCCTGGGCAGAGTTTACAAGATTATACCTGCAAACGCACGTTTTTTTAAGCATTAACCCCCCCCCTTTCTTCCCCTTAAAAAGCAAAATTCAAAATTCCGGCGCCGTAGTGCACAACTAGATAGTTTTCCGCGACGAACAAAAAAAGAACCACGAAAATCGGTTGAGAACTAAGGCCTGTGCAGAGTACACAAGATTTTGTTACACACACACACACACACACACACACACACACACACACACATACACACACACACACACAGACATACACCTATGGGTTTTTTCACGGATTTGGATTCAGAATGGTCTAAAACGGATTACTGTGTGGTTATTTTTTTTTCTGTTGAGTGTTGTCCTCCTTCACCCCAGATCGATCGCATAAGGACGCCCAAGTCTTACTGTGGGACGTCCTAAAAAATAGCCATAACGTAGAGTCAGTAAAGTACTAGCTTAAAAAAAAATTAGAATTCAGTTAGTTTATGAACAAAAAGTCATAAAAGAACATTTACTGATTTTACGTGTACCTGAATACTGTCACTGTTAGTTTCGATAACACACAAATCAAAACCAAAAATGTTGGAACGGACTGAAAATATTTTAATAAAAAAATCCCTCAAATCAAGGATATTAGTAAATAATAACAATATTAGTAAACGCTGCTTCACTCGAATCAAACTGTGATATCTGCAGCCATTAGCCCACACTTACAGTCTAGCTTAAGTAAGTCGACAAGGGTCTGGTGCATTTTACCTTGGCGTAGAATGAAAGTGTGGAAATACAAATATAAATAGTTTGATAATGCTAAATGCCGTGAACAATGAAATCGATGGCTACTGAAAAAATAATGGAACTGTCAGCCTGGTCGTCCAATGGAAGCGATACCGAGTGACGCGATGAGAAGAAACTTCAAACAAGCAACGCGAGACGAGGCGACTTAACGGTAGTTCTGCCTTTGTGCCACACCCACTAGGCAGACTTTTTTCATATTTTTTCAATAAATGTAAAACTTTTCTAAAGGCACTTGTTAAGCCCTTTTTTACTCCAATTAAAAACTAATAATTGACCAAATGAGTAGAGACGGCGAAGACAGAAAAGGGAGCCTGGGGAGACGCTTAAAAACAGACGATCGATCCCATCGAAATGGCATCGCGCGAAGCTCGTCGCTTCGCGTCGCATGCAATGGAGACCCCCTTGGTTTTATATAACATTCAGATATGACTCATACAGTCTCCATGTCGGCAAAAATTGAACTCAATATGTTGCTTTGTAAAACATTGAATAAATAAATGAGTCACCAATCATGAAAATAGGGTTTGTATTTATGTGTGTTGTGTGTTGTGATATTTACGAGTAGATTAAAACCAAGTTTCACGTTTCATGAATTATTCATATTTTAAGTTATGGATCCATTAACGAACATATATCGTATATGTGCCGGGGACGTTGGAAAAATTAATGTTCCCCAACACGCCTTCGAAACTTTTTTGCGGTGGAAGCACAGAATTTTTAACAGCTTTTAGGGTGGGAGCTCTGTTCATTAATTTTGGTTCGAGGACGTTTAATTACTTTGAAAGAATGAGTCTCTAACGCAAATGAACAGCTTCATTCGTTTATTGAACAAGGACTCGTAATTAAAACCACGAGCGGTTCAATGTGGTTATATCTACTATGGGCGCATTAATTTGAGCAAAAACGATACCCAGACTGTCAAACAAGCTGCATTTTACTATGGTATAAAATTGAAGGTTCATAGGATTTTATTGAGCTTCAACCACACAAGCTCATGCGGACTAACGCGGATTTGTGAGTTACCTACTTCCAGAATTTACAGGATCCCCTGAATTGTTGAACACATGATTTGGCTAACAGGTCCAGGTCTTGAAAAATAAAACTTCATATTTTGTGAAGCACGGGAAGGAGTTGTTTCCCTCTATTGTCAATTAATACCTAGTGAATTAGAAAACTGTGAATAGGTATCACTAACACGAACGTTAAAACCACACCGGCAGCATAGGATCACCGCTAGGGATAGTAAAGCGTTTTTTTGTTCAAGTATTATTTTTAATAATGAACCTTTGGAATCGACTAAGAAAAAAATGTTAACCCTCACAATTTGTTGGTTTACGTTTCAAGGTACTTAAGTAGAATCCGAAAATCGAATACAAATTTTGCCTTCCGTCCGCTTCACGCCGTACGCGGCACTTTCCTTAATTCCCAAGGACCGATTTTGACGAACTTTGGTGTATGGGCTCCATTTGGGGTCTAGTTGTGCTCCAAAGCTTTTGGTTGATGTCAGTCACTTCTAAGGGTTGAAAAATAAGGGCCGAAATGTTCAAATCGCCCTAGCTCAAAAACTTTCGAAATAAGGGTAAGTATTGTTTTTCCGTCAATTAAAAATAGTATTGAATTATTAGAATCGAATGAGACCACCCAGAGCTCTGTAGGACCAACCGTTTGCTCCCTATCAGCAATTAAGGGTTGGACTTACTATAAATCAGAAACACGAATGTGAATCGCAAAAGAGGTCTAATCTCCGTTCAAATTTTAGCCGACCAAAATGCGATCGTTGTTCGTTTCTTTGAGTTGTACTCAGTTTTGCGTCCTTAGCAACCAGTAATAACATTTTTCCTAATAAGAGCACTCTTTATTATATATTATTTCTCCAAAATATTGTGAAGTGGAAATATGGTTGGTAGGTAGTTACAATGGCAAAGCTGTGTGCGTGGCAGGTATATGGAACAGTCGACAAACAGGAAAAGTTATAATTAGGGTATGAGCTGAAGTGGTTTTAAGTTAAATCCCAAAATTACTTCTCTAAGATGACAAACAACTATATTTCAAGTCGGACCAATTTATTTTACCTATTACTTATTTGTTGGATAATGACGATCACGGGCCTTCCGTGGCGTGGAAAACTATTTTTATCTGTTTTCAATGTTACTAATTTCATAAAAATGTATATTTGATCTCGCTGCCGGAATATTCGGTTATCTTAATACCAAAGGAGTATAATTATAACCAAAATACTTCGTCAAACATTCTCAACCGGCCAATAACTAGTGTCAGTATTACGTGCACGTGAATTCATACTCTAGTGTTCATTCGAATACAGCTATCACTATCATTCAATAGGAATCTATTAATAATTTTCTCTTGAAATTAATGTGGGAAATTTGAATGATAAATGGATTTGCGACACAAGAGGCCCTACGAGAAAGGTGAAAGTAAAGGAAGGGGAATCTAATTTTCATTCTGTGATCGATAAACCTGTGACAATTGCGTCCCTGATAGCTTCCTTCACGCTCCTTCGTTTTTCCCGTGCTCACCAATATTTTCCAACGGAAGAAAGTCGGTTATGTGTCGGGAAAGCGTAATGAGTCTGAAGTAAAGCTTCGAAGTCGAAAAATTGAATCCTTTCTCCGGATCTTAAACGAAAATTACACAGAGAGGTAGACTGGAATAAAATTTGTTCTCATGGAGGAGAGAAAAGAAGTCGACAGGGGATGGGCGAGGTTCTTGAGCAAGGTAGAATAGAATTCCTGAATCGCATTAGCGTCGGTATACTGGACTCGAATAATTAAATTGAATTCCAGAAAGGCGGAATTTACCTACCTCGGGTAAAGTTGGATTAATATCAAAGAGGGTGTATATATTTCAACATACTGATTAATAAAAAAAAATTCTTCAAATATAAATTGATATTCGAACTTAGTTTAACGACAGGAAGTGTTACTTAAATCTTCGTATAAGGGACAATAATATAGTGTACCTATACAGTTGGCATTTACATTTATTATGTATCTAACTTTTCAGATATTGGGATTTGAAGAAATGATCGTTTTAAAACCGAGTTTATTTTACATTATACTTGTTCATTTATTTACAAACTGCACTATTTCCACTATTTATACAGTGAGCCCCGCTTGCAGTGATAACTTTCGTCACAGGACAAACAAACACTATAAGAAACATATTGTTTAGTAATGCATGCATTCCAGGGGACGTCCCATTGGATAAGCATTAGATCAGTTAAACCAGTTGGTAAGCGATAAAACTGTTTCACTCGATGTAATTTATTCATTACTTTGAGCAAGAAATAGTGACCCCCCCCCCCTCACCTTTATCCACCATAACATTTCTAGCGGCATGGGAGCCTCGAATCTGCAGAGCATTTTTAAATCCATGATCTACGACACCCAACATGCGAATTCGAGTTCACCCCCCCCCCCACCGCCACCTCCCCAACGCCAACAATGGTGCCAGTCTGGCACCAAAGCGGAAATACGTCGTAACATTGATCCTTCATCTATTAGTTTTAGTAGGTAGTCCGTCGAGGTTCACATCCGTATTCTAGGTGAAATAAAACTGTTTCACTCGATGTAATTTATTTATTACTTTAGGCAAGAAATACTGACCCCCCCCCCCCCACAATTATCCACCTTAACATTTCTAGCGGCATGGGAGCCTCGAATCTGAAGAGCATTTCAAAATCCATGATCTACGATACCCAACATGCGAATTCGAGTTCACCCCTCCCCCCCACCCCAACGCCAACAATGGTGCCAGTCTGGCACCAAAGCGGAAATACGTCGTAACATTGAACTTTCATCTGTTAGTTTTGGTAGGCAGTCCGTCGAAGTTTACATCCGTATTCAAGGTGAAACACAAAAAAAAAAACCACGAAATAAGCGGTTTATGGCATCATGGCACCTTGGTGGGCACCAATTAGTTCCATGGTGGTACAGAGAATAATTCATGAAAATTCGGAGGTATAATGAGAATTTTCCTCAATTTCAAAGCTTGGGTACAATTAGTAAGTAGTAATAGAACCAAAATATTGAAAAAATCGGATATTTTGTGAATATTATCCCCCACTCACCCCCTCCCCTTGCGAATTTTGGTACTCTGGTAAAATCATGTACAACTCGGAAGTTATTTAAGTCAAACGAAAAATAAACACGCAAATCGGTTGGAAATTGAGGCCTGGGCAGAGTTTACAAGATTATGCACGCAAACGCACGTTTTTTAAGCATTAACCCCCCCTTTCCCCCTCTTAAAAAGCAAAATCCAAAATTCCGGCGCCGTAGTGCACAACTAGATAGTATTACGCGTCAAACGAAAAAAGAACCACGAAAATCGTTTGAGAACTAAGGCCTGGGCAGAGTACACAAGATTATGCCCAAACATATTGTTTAGTAATGCATGCATTCCAGGGGACGTCCCATTGGATAAGCATTAGATCAGTTAACCAGTTGGTAAGCGATAAAACTGTTTCACTCGATGTAATTTGGTTTATTACTTCAGGCAAGAAATAGTGACCCCCCCCCCCTCACCATTATCTACCAAAACATTTCTAGCGGCATGGGAGCCTAGAATCTGAAGAGCATTTTAAAATCCATGACCTACGATACCCAACATGCGAATTCGAGTTCACCCCCCCCCCCCCCAACCACCACCAATGGTGCCAGTCTGGCACCAAAGGGGGAATACGTCGTAACATTGCACTTTCATCTGTTAGTTTTAGTAGGCGGTCCGTCGAGGTTCACATCCGTATTCAAGGTGAAACACAAAAAAAATAGCACGAAATATGCGGTTTATGGTGTCCTGGCACCATGGTGGCACCACTATTATTTCCTTGGTGCTACAGAGAATAATTCATGAAAACCCGGAGGTATAATGAGAATTTTTCCTCAATTTCAAAGCTTGGGTACAATTAGTACGCAGTAAAGGAACCGAAATTTTGAAAAATCGGATATTTTGTGAATATTATCCCCCCACTACACCCCCCCCCCTTGCGAATTTTGGTACTCGGGTGAAATTATGTACAACTCGGAAGTTATTTGAGTCAAACAAAAAAAGAAACTCACTAATCGGTTGGAAATTGAGGCCTGGGCAAATTTTACAGGATTATGCCCGCAAACGCACGTTTTTTAAGCATTAACCCCCCCTTTCCCCCCCTTAAAAGGCAAAATTCGAAATTCCGGCGCCGTAGTGCACAACTAGATAGTTTTCCGCGTCGAACGAAAAAAGAACCACAAAAATCGGTTGAGAACTAAGGCCTGGGCAGACGACACAAGATTATGCCCAAAAATGCACGTTTTTTGAGCATTAACCCCCCCTTTCCCCCCCTTAAAAGGCAAAATTCGAAATTCCGGCGACGTAGTGCACAACTAGATAGTTTTCCGCGTCGAACAAAAAAGAACCAGGAAAATCGGTTGAGAACTAAGGCCTGGGCAGACGACACAAGATTTTGTCACACACACACACACATACACACATACACACATACACACACACACACACACACAGACATACACCTATGGTTTTTTTCGCGGATTTGGATTCAGAATGGTCTAAAACGGATTACTGTGTGGTTATTTTTTTTTTCTGTTGAGTGTTGTCCAACTTCACCCCAGATCGATCTTATAAGGACGCCCAAGTCTTACTGTGGGACGTCCTAAAAACGCACGTTTTTTGAGCATTAACCCCTTCTTTCCCCCCCTTAAAAGGCAAAATTCGAAATTCCGGCGACGTAGTGCACAACTAGATAGTTTTCCGCGACGAACAAAAAAAGAACCAGGAAAATCGGTTGAGAACTAAGGCCTGTGCAGAGTACACAAGATTTTGTTACGCACACACATACACACATACACACATACACACATACACACATACACACACACACACACACAGACATACACCTATGGTTTTTTTCGCGGATTTGGATTCAGAATGGTCTAAAACGGATTACTGTGTGGTTATTTTTTTTTTCTGTTGAGTGTTGTCTTCCTTCACCCCAGATCGATCGCATAAGGACGCCCAAGTCTTACTGTGGGACGTCCTAATAAACAAACACTAAAAGCGGGTGATCACCGTATATGATGAATTGAAAAAATTTAAAATTCAAGTTTTATTGAAAAAATAAAACACCCTTATACGATTTAAAACAGTAATCAGTCATATTTATATTTAAATACAATCAATATTCAATTCTGTTTCCTTAAAAACTCGTCGACTGATGGTTGGCGTTTACAATTTCTCACTACACAGTTTTTTGAATGAGTTCTTGACACGGATTAAATGTGACGAAATAGAGCATGCAACAGCATTTTCCCCCCACTTTCGTTGGCTTGCTGAATTTTGGTCCATAGCGTCCAGAATTGTAGGGCTCATGAGCAGAATGGTGGTTTTTTCAGGTGAAAAACGGCTGAATTCAACAAAAAAATAAGCAGGGTAGACAATGGAGGTTTTGTTTTGGCCCCAAGAGATCATTGTAACAGGGTCAACAATCACTCCAACAGGATACACCTCAACGTTCAGAGGTACGTGTGCATCTGTCCCACGAGTTTTGATCACTGTAAGCGGATGATCACACTAACAGGATTCACTGTAAGCGGGGCCCACTGTACATCTATTTATTCATTTTCATGGATGACAACTCACTGAGTTGATAAACTATTTAAGCTTAAAGCGAAAAACAAAAGTCAGAGCAACAAAAACTAGCAAGAACTTAAATGCTTTGGTTTATAGAAGTAATCTCGAGAAGAAGAGAAGTTTGAGAAGCCTTTATGGTAAGTCGAATTGGGAGTTGAGGGAGAATGGGATTGGGATTGAGTAGGTACCTATTCGTCGTATTAAGTAGTTACTTATTTTTGTTTTATCGTATTTTTAGTTCAAAGTTTTTATTTAAAGTTTAGTGTAAAGTACCTAGTTTCAGTCATTGAAAGGAAGTCAATTTTGAATTTATGTGGCAAATTGAGCACCAAATAGACTGAAACATTCATATTGTGACATGAGATGAATATATCACTGAAATGAACAACGTTAACTTCGAGTAATGCACTTAGTTTTCTTTTCGTTTTTCGATCCTCTACAAGATGAGGAAGGAATCAGATTGAAAAGCATAAAAATAAAGCAGGTATTTGGCAAAACCTCAGAAAAAACGGCACCTGATATGCTTCAGACAAATTGATTGAAGGGCTAACACGCATCTCTGGCTACTCGTATTTTTAAAAATTATTTGGAATAATTTCAAACCTGTTGGATCAAACTAGAATCCAAGGATACCACCATAACCAGAAAAGTAACTGTAACCTGAAAACTCTCGGTCAAATTGCGTGAGCTCACTTGGAAAAGCTGCAACGGAAAATTTTTATTTAATTTTTCTCTCTGTCATCAGGGATGAAAATTAGGGGTTGAAATTTTCAAGAGTGCTCTAGCTCGAAAACTCTCGAAATGAAGGTATTGTTTTTTCACCAATTTTAAATAGCATTGAATATTAAAATTTTTTTGAGACCACCCGGAGATCTGCAGGACAAACCGTTCGCTCCCTAAGAGTACTTAAGGGTTTTCCTTCGATAAAACAGAAACATGAGTGTAAATCACAAAAGAGGTCTAATCTCCATTGAATTTTTAGCTAACCAAAACGCGATTGCTGTTAGTTTCTCCGAGTTGTATTCAGTTTTGCATTCTGAGCAACCAGTAATCAAATTTACATATGAAGCTCTCCATTTTTCGAATCGAGTGTGAAGCGTTTAGTTCTAGTAGTAGTAGTTACCAAAGGTTGGTAGGTAGAAAAAAAGTTGGTAGGTAAAAAAAAACCTGCAAATCATTGCCCAAAGGTTTATTATTTTCTGTATAGATAACTGGTTCTCCATCAATAGCACCTACCAACATCTGTATTCTCCCTTGACCATCCCTCCCAAATTTCAGCTTCCTGCGTTCAATAGGACTGAAAATGGCTCCGGAGCTCACTCAGCTGATCAGTGATCTGAAGAGTGAAGAAGATCTTCTCGAATGCAGGAGACGCCTGGGAGAGCACTGATCAGCTGAGTGAGCTCCGAAGCCATTTTCAGTCCTATTAAACGCAGGAAGCTGAAATTTGGGAAGGATGGTAAAGGGAGAATACAGATGTTGGTAGGTGCTATTGATGGAGAACCAGTGATCTATACAGAAGGGTGATCTATACAAAAAATAATAAACCTTTGGGCAATGAATAGTAGCGTTTTTAATTCGATTTTTGGATTCTACATTGTACATTAGTACCTTGAAACGTAAACCATTAAATTTTGAGGGGGTTAGCCTTTTTTTTCTTGCTCGATTCCAATGGTTCATTATTGAAAATAATAATAACCGTAAACATAATTGTTAATAACTTCTCAATCGTGTTGATACATCAATCTAAGAAACTATCAACACCAACGAAGAAATCATGAGTCTTACCGGGAAATTTACTAGTGGTACTGCTCTAAATACTACTATCAATAATTTTTATACTATCCAATTCTCTTTCACGTCCTTGTTGGCAGACCTATCTCAGCTTCTCCGTATTCATTTATTTAATCCCTAGGTATCTATTGAATATATTATTTTGGATTAATCTCAGCACTGGTAACGACATTTAGTTACCGCAGAGTTGAGATAATTGTTCAAAATGATAAATATAATTAAGAGCGCTGGATACCCGGATTTAAAGCGGTATAAAGGTAGATTAAGTTGACTACTGCGGTTCAACAGGTTCAATCGTTAACTGATAAATAATAAATGAAAATTCTAATTTAGGACATTATTAGTGTGACATTACCTAGCGGTAATGCGCGGTAAGCGGTCCGATCGTCTGTGAATAATCACCATTCTGTACTTGCAGGACAATGCGTGCTCGTCGCGCGTTTGAGCTAGACATTGTTAACAAAGTGAACACCTGGAGTGAGGCTCACTTGGTTATTCATTAATGTTGTTGTTTTAGCTTCTGACCAACTGGACTGAAATCGCCCGATTTTTATCCAAAATACTTTTACACCTTACCAAGTTGATTATTGATAAGAAGAAACCAAACGGTTTTCAAGATTGCGCTCATGGTGTGGATTTGTATGATGTGTTTGTATTGTCCGCGAGTTAGAGTGATTTTTTGACTGATGTCAAAATACCTGAAAACAAGGAGATCTTTTAGTTATAATTACCACTTGTTGTTATAAATGTTTAGAAAAATAAAGATTTTAGAGTGATCACAGTTGTTACACATTGAGTATTGCAAATTTGACCAATTGATTCAAAGATGATCACTTCCTTATCTAAAACATATTGTTTAGTAATGCATGCATTCCAGGGGATGTCCCATTGGATAAGCATTAGATCAGTTTAACCAGTTGGTAAGCGTTAAAACTGTTTCACTTGATGTAATTTATTTATTACTTTAGGCAAGAAATACTGACCCCCCCCCCCTCCATTATCCACCTTAACATTTCTAGCGGCATGGGAGCCTCGAATCTGAAGAGCATTTTAAAATCCATGATCTACGATACCCAACATGCGAATTCGAGTTCACCCCCCCCCCCCCTCCAAAACGCCAACAATGGTGCCAGTCTGGCACCAAAGCGGAAATGCGTCGTAACATTGAACTTTCATCTGTTAATTTTGGTAGGCAGTCCGTCGAAGTTCACATCCGTATTCAAGGTGAAAAAAAAAAACAAAAAAAAAACACGACATAATATGTCGTTTATTATGCGGTTTATGGCATCATGGCACCATGTCCTGGCACCACTATTAGTTCCATGGTGGTACAGAGAATAATTCATGAAAATCCGGAGGTATATTGAGAATTTTTCCTCAATTTCAAAGCTTAGGTACAATTAGTAAGCAGTAAAAAAACCGAAATATTGAAAATTTTGTGAATATTATCCCCCCAATCACCCCCTCCCCTTGCGAATTTTGGTACTCTGGTAAAATCATGTACAACTCGGAAGTTATTTGAGTCAAACAAAAGAAGAAACACGCAAATCGGTTGGAAATTGAGGCCAGGGCAGAGTTTACAAGATTACGCACGCAAACGCACGTTTTTCAAGCATTAACCCCCCCTTTCCCCCTCTTAAAAAGCAAAATCCAAAATTCCGGCGCCGTAGTGCACAACTAGATAGTATTCCGCGTCGAAAGAAAAAATAACCACGAAAATCGGTCGAGAACTAAGGCTTGTGCAGACGACACAAGATTATGCTCAAAAACGCACGTTTTTCGAGCATTAACCCCCCCTTTCCTCCCCTTAAAAGGCAAAATTCGAAATTCCGGCGACGTAGTGCACAACTAGATAGTTTTCCGCGACGAACAAAAAAAGAACCACGAAAATCGGTTGAGAACTAAGGGCTGGGCAGATGACACAAGATTTTGTTACACACACACACACGCACACACCTACATACACACACACACACACACACACAGACATACACCTATGATTTTTTCTCGCGGATTTGGATTCAGAATGGTCTAAAACGGATTACTGTGTGGTTATTTTTTTTCTGTTGCGTGTTGTCCAACTTTACCCCAGATCGATCGCATAAGGACGCCCACGTCTTACTGTGGGACGTCCTGCCATTCAATATTGCCTCTCCTTTGTATAAAGTAGGTACCTATCTGAAGTGGATCATTCACAGAAACATCAGTTTTGAATGTTTCAACCAAAAGCAGAGAAGAAATACTTTAGGGTAAGCACGTACATTATGATAAAGATAAGACGAGGTTTAAAGCAGCCCTTTTTTTCCGCCATCTTGAGGAGATCTGTCACCTCTGAGGCATGGAATGGAGCTAGAGCGTCCAAGCTGTAGTTGAATTACTGAGAAGTTGGTTCCACGAGACCGCCCGTTTCCTTATTCACTTTAATTCTTCTTAGTCCAGAGGTTTTCTTCGCAATGCAAGATCCTGAATCGGAAATGAAATGAGCTAAAAGACCACTTTTTTCTCTAAACCCTCAAGAGCTTGGAAATGAACTTCTTTATAAAGAAGCAATAAAGTTCATGAAAAACTTCATATTCCCAAAACAGTTCCCACTTCTCCGACAACTGAAGGCTATAAGCGTTTTACATTAAAATACTAAATACACTCTCATTAAAATACACATACATACTCAGTTCTGCTACGGTAGGTATGTCAAAATGTAAATGGCAGAACAATGGAGTCTGCACTTCAAAAATGAAAAATGCCATTAATTATATTAGTTAGTAAATGTTTCTTAACGCTAGTAAAATAACGTGAACGTAATAAATTGGTGTATGAAATATTGGCGGAGAGATTCCCCACGATATTACAGAAGTAGCTTCACTATTATGGTACTCCCATTAGTATAAGCCACATAGGTGCACACCGACGAATCAGAGTCCCGTTTGTTTAAATGTCTAGCCAGTCCTTATTTCCAAACAATCTAGTTTTTTCTGATCCTTAAAAATAAGGAATGCGCCTACATACGGAATAACTTTATTATGATCACTTAGAAAAAAATCTTCCAATAAAATTTGCAAAACAATTCATGCGCCAACACCAATTACGACTATACGCGAAAACGCTGCAAATTATTACCTACACAATGGTTTATTATTTTTCTATAGATCACTCGTCTGCAAAGCCACCAACCATCCAACATGAAGAAAAACATCGATCGTATTTCGGTCAGCTATAATTTGAACGGAGATTAGGCCTCTTTTGCGATTCATACTCGTGTTTCTGATTTATCGTACGTCCAAACCTTAAATTCTCGTAGTGAGCGAACGGTTTGTCCCACAGAGTTTCTATAGAATCCTAAATTGAAGGAAAAACAATACCTTTATATCAAAATTTTTTGAGTTTGGGCGTTTTCAAAATTTCAAAATTCATTTTGGAAATTAATTCATTTTGGAATTTTGGTTCATTATTGAAAATATATAATCTCAAAAAGTGATGACTCGGGATAGCCATAATTGACTTTTTTCCGGTCACTAGTACATTATTTCGAACTTTCGAATCTGAGTCAATGGAGTCAATGGCCCAATAGTGGTAGATGAAATTCAGTTATGAGATGGGACAACCAAGTTTGTCAAAACTGTATACAGAGCGATTGAAAAACGTCACACTTTTCATCTCGGACCCCTAGAAACCCTTAAGGCGAGGGTATACATATATGGTCTGTTGACCCAATCACCGAAAGAGAATTGAAGGCATGTAATCCTCCTTGAACCGCGAAAAAGGGAAATTGGGCGGTGGAGTCGAATAAAAAGTAGATGGAAAGGAAAAAGGGGTGGGGAGAAGTAAATAGAGAGGAATCCCAATAGGTGGAACAGATATAGGGCGATATAGGACTGACCCTGCTCTGGAGGACGTAGCAAAAACGAAGGCCAGCCTGAAGTAGTTTTTCGGAATGGGATGGAGAGAGATCAGATGTAATGTGATACCTTACAGCTTACAGGAAACGGTTCTCATGCACTGTATCTCAGGAAGTAGTATTTCTCTCGAGGTGACAGAGAAAGCTAATTAGGAACCACGAGACATTGTCTGGTAGTTCATATATTTGGCAATATGAGTTCGGATGAAAGAAGACATACTTGGTAGTTAATTGAGCCTTTTAAACATCGGTCCTTGTGAGAAAGAAGAAGCATGTGCCGAATTAGTGTGGTACAAGGCTTCTCCAGAAGGTAACGATGGTTCAATCAGGGTAAAATAATTGGAGATCATTGAAACGTCAGCTCCATCCATCCACTCTTCTAGTATACTACTTGATATGAGTATACTCATATATGAGTGTTGGCAAGTCATGACACTCGAATGATGATTTTATTTATGTCGGTTCTGAGGGCATTGTCCATTTTTAGTATGAATCCGAATCTAAACTATTTGATACTTACCGAGCCAGAACAGTAAGTAACATGGGACTCCCTCATTATTCCCTGGACGTTTCGGAAGTAGCAAAGCGTTGGCACTTTGTGGAGGAGGCCGAGGTCAACAGCCTTCAAGACGCAGTTTCAAGAGTACTGTCTGAGCAAAATTGGACTATTACGTAATGAGAACATTTGATTTATTTCACTTGACTCAATTTTACCGAAATCAGGCAAGTAGGTAGTTTGAATAGTATGCTAGTTACAAGAATTCGAAGAAACATAAACAGATAGCCAGAAAGACACAGAATCAAAACGTGTCGAGAAAGTGTAGAACAGCCACAGAAAATTTTGATTTTATCCAAATCGGAACCAAAAATAAAATAAATTAACATAAATAAAATTGCATTGAGGAGGAATGCATAAATTTAGGAATACAAAGGTATCTCCATTTTTCCTTATCGAGTTTACAAACAAAAAGTTTTAATCATGATTTAGTTATCAAGCAAATGATCAAAAAACCAATAAATTCAACAAACTTTCATTTTTGCTATACTTCATTCCATCAGCTTTTTCAAGCATGACTGTAATTTCACAACTTTTATAACAAGAATGGTTATTGGCACAATTTGGTACCCGAATGAATACCATTAATGAGGTAAAACTGAACATCTTCATTCAAAGAGATCTTTGACATTATAAGCCTTTCAAGGACCTTTCAATACGTCTGTTCACTATTTGTGCAAGGCAAATCAAAAGCGAAGAATGCATTCACAAGAATCGACGTCACGGATTCACTCATATATCACATAATATGTGTGATTATGTGATATTATCACATAAATTTGTCAAATCGTACTATTGGGTATTACTAGGTAGAATGGACATTAGAATTCATTTTATGCAGCTATTGATAATTGATAATTCAAAGAATATTACTATATCATATTACCTACATATCTCCAAAAGTAAAAAAATACTCACGAATTGGATATCAGTCGTTTTAACGATAACCCCACTACAAATGATCAAAAACCCAGCTCAAGCGCTACCCGCGCTTAATTCCCGAGAGATTCCTTTCCATATAGCTTTACGGCCCAAGCGATTATCCTGTCTCTTTTTACATGAATGGAGAACCTTACTTGAACATATATTATTCAGTTATAAAAAGATCCAATCTTTCAAAGATTTAGCAGTACGATTGATTTTACATACTTCACAGAGGATAATTTCTGGGAGGTATAACAAAAACATTCGTGGGTACATACGAGAAGAATTATCAGAAATATAGCAGTTATCCAACCCCCAACCGAGTGAGTCTCAAGGTAAAAGCAGCGAAAAAGGTGAAAACTTCAACTGGTGACTGGGAGTGGCGGGATGGAAATGTGGGCCCCTTAGGACTTGGATCTGAACTCCTTGAAGAGAAATAGTGTCGGTTGATGACGTGGCCATGTAATTCTTCGTACTACCCGAAATAATTTTTCAATTACTATGAACTTTTTAGGGTTGAACCAAAGTGGTATAGAATACCTTCTCACGGTTTCGTTGAACATTTGTGACTCAGGATCTGGCTCAAATCGGAAGGGTTCGCCTGATGAGGATTGACTTTACTACTACGCGAACAGTAGAAGGCATGGCATAATATAATATATTATATATTATATAATTAAACTTGGCGATGATTATTTCGTCATGATAGATTGATTAGTGGCTACTATCCTATTCTATTGCATTCAATCATTTCTACACAAATTCTGGATCCTATACGTTATTGAGTCCAAGTTATTGAGAGGGCTATACATTTATAATGCACATCCAACTTATCAGAAATTCTACTTGAAAGTAACTACTCCAACAATGCCAAGGATGTACTTACGATGGATCAAAATTTAGTAACCAACTATGTAACTCAGTTGCACTCATGAGGTGGTGAGAGGATATTGCAAAACCAGGAGGAGAATTCTTCAAAGCGGTTAGAAGGAATTCATTCAGAACTCCCGTTTCTTCGTTAATTGAAGTCAGAATTTGCATTTTCCTGTTCCAACGCTTGGCTGCCCTCAAAACTCGGTAAGGATTCCTCACACAATAAAACCCAAAGGAATTTCATTAAAAGCTTTGGTATACTCATTTCCCGGAGAGTTTGTTATTGAAAAGCCCAAGGATCTAGATTTGTTTGAATTGAAATGTCTATAAAACGGCTCGAGGGGCGATATAAACTAGTTGCACTGCGGTTTAATTATTGCAGGGCGCACAATAAATTGAGATACGAGAACAAACAAGAAAGCACATACCTACCTAGTGGTTGGGTTTAGGACCGCCAATTCAACTCAACTCAACACGGCGAAATAGACGCAAAACGTGGGCAACCGTAACATTCAAACAAAGAAACGGATGATCCTGCGGTGTTCATTGTTGCCCTATTAGATAAATATTTTGAATCAGGTACTTGGTAATATGGTATGAGTAACCACTGACAACTATGTATCCCAGCAACCATGTACATAAACGAAAATAGTTTGAGTTTTTTGCTTTCTCGATCAACAAAGAGCTTTAATTTATTGTTCTTCCATTAAGAACCTAATAATGTTGAACATATTTTCATACAATCACTTAACTGGACGAGTGCAATAATTGCACTACAATAATTATTATGCAGTACATTGTTCTACATCAAGTTGTCCCTTGTTGTTAGCGAATTTTCAAGGACAATGAAGCTATTAAAATGGCCTCAAAATTTTCAGAATGGACTTTTTCGAACAATTTGTTCACTGAAATCCGTTTCGAACATTCTGAAACGATCCCTGAAGTTTTTCCAAAAATCATGTGTATATCATAATATGATATACTTTTTATGATTTTCATTTTTTGAAAACGCATCGGTATCAGAAAGTTTGTACTGAATCCGAATATACCATAATATGGTGAAAACTTGAATTACTCAAGTTATGGTGCGGAATGACACGTATATATTTAAGTATATATTATATTAAGTATTATATTAAGTATATATTATATACTTAAATATATACGTGTCATTCCGTACCATAACTTGAGTAATTCAAGTTTTCACCATATTATGGTATATTCGGAATCCGAATATACCATAATATGGTGAAAACTTGAATTACTTAACTTGAAATTAACTCTTAACTAAATTAAAAACTTGAAATTACTTGAATATAATACTTAATATAATATATACTTAAATATATACGTGTCATTCCGCACCATAACTTGAGTAATTCAAGTTTTCACCATATTATGGTATATTCGGAATCCGAATATACCATAATATGGTGAAAACTTGAATTACTCAAGTTATGGTGCGGAATGACACGTATATATTTAAGTATATATTATATTAAGTATTATATTAAGTATATATTATATACTTAAATATATACGTGTCATTCCGTACCATAACTTGAGTAATTCAAGTTTTCACCATATTATGGTATATTCGGATTCAGCACAAACTTTCTGATACCGATGCGTTTTCAAAAAATGAAAATCGTTCAAAAATTCAAAAAAGTGTATATATTTATAATCCTAATGAATGTTGACGTAATATAAATGAATACCTATATATAATGAATGTGTGTTGTGATGGTATACTGAAAATCGAAAAAACCAACAAAAGCCGCGTGGGTACTCTATGAGTTCACGGAGACGAGTAGAACGCGACTCCTAACATCTCCAGTATACGCTTTGTATACAGTATGTTGGTACCTATGGTATACTAAAAATCAAAAAACCAAGAATCGTGTGAAAAAGACTTTTTATAAGAAATTGCAACACCATTGTTCTTTTTCTTAACCATACCTTCAACTGAAAGATTTATTTGAAAATTCGCTCATTAATTCATGCTGCATGAATGGACTTTTCTGAATATAGAAATATCACATTGCTTGAGATGGTAATTCACCTCACTCGCTTTGTTTCCCATATTTTTAGGGAATCTGATAAATTCAATTCTCGCACCAATAAATTCTTTAATTTTGTTCGACAAATTCTTAAGTTGTTCTGTTAGAACTATAGTACCGCTCATTTACATTTTTAAAATCATAAACAATCCAGAATGTCATGAATTTGAACCTAATCAAGGTAACCTGCTGTAAAACCCAGCATTAAATGCTGATTTCGCTGATGTTAATGAGAATAATCTTCCCTACCTTCCATAGTGTTTATTTAATAATTCACACCTCTGCTCCCTTCGTTTTCCAAAGTTGTGGAAGTAATCCAGTCAACGTTGCTCCTAGCTAGCGGCAATAAATTTGAATTTTCGGTTTTCGTTGACCTAGCGGTTCACGATTTAATTAAATGCTTGTAGCCTGTAAGGGGCAAGGAGTCCTCCAGACTATAAAGAGGAGGCCTCGGGGTGCACCTAAATACCCTTTTCACAGAACAGCTAAGTTAGGAACAACTCTTGTGTTTAGCAACCGGGAACTTGGCAACTATTCCTCGACAAAACTACGGATAGTCTTGAAGGAGATTTCTTGGGTGCAGCTCTTTGACCGCTCATTTTCTGCAACTGTTTGTCACTGCAGTTTTCGAAGTTGAGAGCTCTTTACCTACGAGGCATTAATTTATTGAATAATTGAATAGCTCAAAAAGTTCTATCGAGCAGCATCAGTAAATGACCGCATTTCCGAAGAAAATACTTTAAACAACTTTCACCAATTTTTCTGAAAAAGTTTTTTTTTATTCTTGATAGTTTTCTAGTGAGAAAATTACACACTAATTCCAGACAAAACACCAAAATAGTAATAATATTAATATATTATATTAGAAACAGCAATTTATTTCTACCAATACCCCAAAAAATCATCTGGACTTGACGATTTCTTCAATTGTCCAAACATTATGACCAACACTTTTGAACTTTTTGTTGATGTTAATAACACTTTGAAAAATGTTTGGATTTTATTTACCAAGCTTCTGATAGTACGAGTAGTCTTATTACAACGTTAGAGGTTCATTACGTTCAAGGATTTGTGTGCTGAAAGAAAATTGATTTTATTTTAATACGTAGAGAAGTGGAAAGGTCCTAATTACATCTTCAATAAAACAAATCATCCAACGCCCCTGATACACAAATCCTTGAAGTGGAAAGTCTGATTAGCTCCCTTCATTACCGGAAGCTTTACGCCTCTTGCTATCTGCTTAGGGTAAGCGCCTGATTTGGTTCGAAGGGATTAATTCCGACGATGGAAACCTTATTGAACGAGCTTAAACACTATCCTTCAGGATGTAAAGTACGCAATTAGGGAGTTTTCAGGGGAACGTCTGGCACAGCAACGTTCAAATGACGCCACGTCTACTGGCACTGAAAGTTTCAGCGTTCACTTGAACCAACATTTTTACTATGGTGAATAATGATATCGCAGATCCACTATTTAAGACATGAGAGGAAAATAAATTCAATTCAGAGATGAGAAATGAATAGGATTTCACAGGAAACACGGATTATAAAGTTCCGCCTAACAACGTGAATGAATGAAAATATTGAAATCACGAAATCAAAGAGAAATTCAAAGGAAGAACTGAACCATGACAGGATGAGAGTGAAGACACAGAGATTCCCAAGAAAAATGCTTGCTTTCCTAAATAATATCGATGCACCACTAGAAAAAATAATTCCCAATTATTATTCCAAACGGATGAAAGTGTTTTTGGTTTTTCTCCACGGTACTACCGTCAAAAATTGTGATGTACCTTGAAAAATTGTTGGTTACTAGGCCAGGCGGCATGGTCTAACGTCGTGTGCAGGTTTCCTTTGGTGAACAATCACTTTTCCAAATTACAAGGAGCGAAACTACCCTGATCCATCAGGATTTATAGACTCAAATTCAGTACAGCTGTTTGTGGAAGTCCTTTATAACTTCATTCGCCAGCTACTGGTAAATCAATATGTACCAAGCCTGCATGCGTGTGACCCCTCGTCGTGATACGTAACGCCTCTTGAATAACACCGTGTCTGTTTGGAGGTCCGAACGCTTCGTTCTCCTCAAAATCGATGCCCACTTAATCAATCAGAACCCTCAGTTTCGGGTTGCCTGCAGCCAAGTCAAGAGCGGGGAAATGGGATAGCCTAGCGAGAGATTACCCGTTTGGTGGGTCGCTTCCCGCACATAGGGAAGCAGCTTCTGTATGCCTTCCGTCCCATGTGATATACTGTAAGCGGTTGTATCCATTGTTAGTAGTTGCCATTTATCAAACGCACCCGCCAACCTTCTACACCGAAACTACCACCTTCTGCTCCCATATCTCCCATCATGTGGGCCCCACCTTGCGCTGTGTCTTATCTTTGAAGCAACAGGGCCACCCATGTCGTCAACCTATCTGCACGACTTCATCAAAGTAGTCAATCTATAGGAATTGAAATATTTGTATGCTTCCTATCAATACTATTCAAAAACTACATTTTAGAAAGCATTGATTATGTTTTGTTAACGGACCAAGTCAACGTCTACTATGGTCACCGTACAAATCACATGAAAATCTTGTTGAAAACCATTTAAATCAAAACAGCTTGAGTAAAAGTCGGCAAAACAGTGATACATTTTCATTCCCGGCTCCGCCTTCGATAGATCGTTTTGAGTTTATGCACCAGCAGTGCAAGCGAGTTTTATTTCCCTAGCAACGTATCCAATCGTATGATGACGAAGGGTAGGGATGAAGGGTGGGGTTAATTGACTAGGATCTTCAGCATGAAATATGAATCGATGGATGAGTGAATACAAGAATATTCATGGTGAAGTGAGACTATTTTGTTTTGTATTAATTTGTTTATCACCATAGAACCAGTCTGCATTATAGACAAAACTAAATTTCTACAAAACTAAATTTGACCATTCAGACAGATGCGGCGCTTACCCATTTACCAATTTCTTACTTTGCCTAGGGACTCAATTCCGGCTACTAACAATTTTTTTCTGATTTTCAAATTAAGACTACCGTTTACCAACTGTGCTTCTGGATTAAATTTTGCCAACCCTGTAAATTTTCCCAGACTATGGGAGGAGGAGAAGGGCTACATGATATAAGAACAATAACTGGAAGATTAAATTAATTATTGGTATAAACTTGTGGATGTGCTTCTATTTTTGTAATACGAGGCGCTACATTGCAATACTACGTGGAACGAAAAATAAATATTTGGTGATGTCACTAAATAAAATATCCTTTGAGCCCTGAAGAAGGTAATATATTAACCGAAAGCTCGGCGAAGAAGGTGTTTTTTTCCCTAACTAAACCCAATCCCGATCAATTGACGTGGAACGAAAAATCAGAAGGGAAAATTCTCAAACAACCTTTTTAAGTCTGTAATCATCTAGAGCGTAGAGTGTGGCGGCCTTTCAATCAGCTCTTTTCCAGTGTGGGTGGATTGGGGTCTGCTTATTACGAGCACGAACGCTGGTTGTGTCGTCGAGCCAACGAAGATTGTTAGCTAACAGATTTCCCTTGAGCATACAATACAAGATATAGCGAATGTTTGCAATCCCTACGTCAAAACGCCAACCTGCATTTGGCATTCGCGTATTTCTGAACTTGACGTGGTCGTGTATCTTGGGTACCTACTTATTCGATGGACAGGTATTTCATATCATTGAAGATTAGAAAATGATAATTGTGAGCAGAAACTTAAGTGGCAATGAGGATTTATCGCATCTGAATCTTACATGGAAAAGGAAAGATACAATGAACTATGTGCCACACACAATTGGTAACTACCCTATCATCACCAAACTGTTCAATATCTCCCATGTTTGGTAGAGTACTTGGTCGATCTGACGACCTCCAATCAGGTCACCTATGCAACCATGTTCTGGATGACCAGAAAGCTATGTGCTATACATACTTGGTAGACTATCCTCTCATCACCTTATTGCTCGATTTTACTCATATTTGGTAGTGTAGATGATAGTTCTGACGACTTCCTGCCACATTACCTACCTAACCATGTTAAGGGTGACGAGGAAGCTATGTGCTAACAACCCACATGGCCGAGTACCCTCTCATCACCTAATTATTCGATTTTTCTCATATTTGGTGAGGTACTTGGTAGTTGTGACAATCCACATTGAGATTACCTAGATATCCAACTATAAAAATAGGTGATGAGGAAGCTATGTGCAACACCCACTAAGCAGTTTATTCTCTCATCACCTAATTCTTCGATATTCATCATAATTGGTAGGGTTCTTTGCAGTTCGGATAATATATCGACCTAATATCCCAAAACCAAGTTTTGGATGAGGGGTAAGCTATGTGCTACACCCACATGGCTGAGTATTCTCTATCACCTGTTTGTCCGATTTTCTTCATGTTTGGTAAGGGAAGTTATTTGAACATGAGTATGAATAAGTAGTTCAATCCCATTTGATGAGGTTAATGCAGGTTCTGCACGAATAACCCACTATAATTTCCCCCTTCTCCCCCGAAGGGGGAGAATACGGATTATTTCATTACTATTATTATTTCTTTCCGGAAACAAAACCACGTTTTTCAACTAATGTCACTTATTTTGACACTTTAGATAAATCAAAAAGAATCAGGCAGATTGGTACCTGAATAGAGCAAAGAAGTTGTACAAACATGGAAAAAAAGTCGTCCTGTGAACCAGCGAATTGAGTATCTCCTCCTTCGCGCCTTCGGCGGTTTTGAAGTCGGTCAGGAATGAAAAGCGTACTCCAGGCTTCATGACCATTTTAGCTCGTGAACCCCACTTTCATCTTCAGCGTTAATTTTATCATTAACAGAACCAAAAGAATTGTGAAGATTATTTTTTCAGAGTCAATTTAATAAAATGTCATATCAGCCAAAATTCAGAGTAGTCAACTCACAACAATTAGTTTGATTATCAAAGCAATCCACTAAATGATGACATTATGAAATATGCCTATCTGAATATAGGTACCGTACATATTCAAACCATGAAGTATATAGTATTGTCTATAATAATGTTTTTTCAAGGAATTGAAAACCTTCCAAAATTATTTTTACTACCTTAGTTACAGATATTTAAACAAAATAATTTTTATAATTTCACCATTCCATAATCAAATTATTAATGCATTAATTCAATAACAGAATCCATTTTTGGTAGGAAAACATGACGAGATCCTTAATAAAATAAAAAAAGCCTTCACCAGTAAATGAATATTAATGGCTTGAGAAATGAATATTAACTTCTTCCTGGAGATGTTTCATGGTAGTTGAATTAATCTACCTTTCGAATTGCCATCTCTATTTAGAAATAACTGGATGCTAAATGCTGATCATACCTACTCCACTAAGTGAGAAGAGTTATGAAGTGCTTGAAGAGGCTCAAAACTCTGAAGCAAAAAGTTTAGCCTTTATTGTTTTCCAAAATGGAAATGGAGATTTAAAAAAAAAAAACATTTATTTAGAAACCAAAATTTTCTATGTAGATTTTATGAATGTATTTTATATGTAATTTTCATGTAGATTAATATACGATATTATTCGTTTATTTAGCTTTCCACGACAAGGAATTTCATTTTGTCCGAACGGTATGCACTGATGAATTCACAATGAACGAGTTGTATCTGTATCCCAGTTTGGATTTTCATTGCACTTATTATAGGTTGAATGTAACCTCAGAAATTTTTAATGTAGAACAGAAAATCACAGATATTTTGCGTTTTTATAATTGGTTTATATTGGTTTGAGCAAAATAGGAATGATTCAGATTTTTGGACCTCAAAAATACCCAAAAGCGGTTGGTTTGCATCGCTCGTGCAAGTGAGGTTCACTTGGTTTACTTGAAGATGCATAGAGAAGCCAATTTTAATTCCCATATGAATGTCAATCTAAGAGAAATATTAGGGGCAGAAACCACCTTAGGAGTGAAGAAGCCTAAACTTACAAGGTTGTGGAAGAAATCCTTTATTGGGCCCGCACTAACTTTCCGCCCGCGTACCAAAGTTCTTTGAATGTTCTCAGTAGTTTGGAGAATACCCTGGCGGATTCCACAACTTTATCGTGGGCTAAGATAAACTCCAAGCTGAAACTTGATGTAGAGCTACAGAATCCTCTTCCCGCCTGTCGAGTAGAGGTTGATGTGGGCGCACAAATAGCTCATTTGAATAGGAGTATGTGAAGTTCCATTTCAATGAATTGACGCATCAACTGATTGCAGTACGATATTATTTGGCTTTGATAGTGCCTCGTTGAGCCATGGGAAAGTGTCGTTCTCAATCTAGTTTCCTGTCCTGATCCGACATGTGCAAGCACGCTTTAGAGAAAACAACCTCTATTTCTCATATTATTCAAAAAACAAACATGGGAAAGTGTAGGTGAATCTTTGGTTCATTAGAATTTTTTCTAGGTTGATTCGTGTCGTTTTTCCGGAATAATTGTCATTTGTCCACGAACTCTGGAAGTTGTCAGTTTAGAGATATTGTGGAACCTTGTATTGGTGTTCTTAGACCTCATGGCAAGTTCTATGAATGATCTGGAAGGCATAGTTGATCAAGAGAGAAAGCTTGTAGCGCACTAAGGAAGGCTACGGAGGATCTCATTTGAAATGAAAATTTTCTATTTCCAAACTAAACGGGGATTTCTCTTTCAAAACCCTATACTTATTTAAAAAAACAGATGCTAACATGAAGAGAATAACAAAATAATCAGCAACCGATAAAGCAAACCAAGGATTCAAATGCATTACACTGCTGAAATTTTATCATAATAATATAACAGTGTGCTCTAGCAATGCTCCTAGCACCCTATAGAAAGTTTGCAGTGAAACAATGGACGTAAGTCCCAATTCCCTCTCCATTCTAACTCTCAGTAGGCCGTTGATTTAATAGCCAGCAACCATCTGTTGATGGTTTTAGCACCTTGAATTCGCATTAGAAACTAACTTTGGTGGGCTTTGTAATCCCGTTGATTTATTGGTCATCTTCTGTTATGGCACTTCTCCGGATCGCAATATCATATAATTTTCAAGAGCAAAAACACGTTTTAATGTCAAAGTTACAGAATGATTTTTATGCTCATCTAAGAACAAATACTTAAGTTCTGTGAAAAATATTTTAACTGTTGTGGGAAAATGTTGCTTGGGAAACTTTAGTTAGCTGATCGAGGTGGACTTATCGAGGGGAACTCAAAAATGAAGTCGATGACGACTTAGGTACTTCAAAAATTAAACTATTAACAAACGACACACATTCCAAAGGATGACAGAATGCAGCTGATCCAAATAAGCTTTTGTTAAACATAGCAAAAGACCACAAACACATTAGTAACTATTTCGTTGGCTATATAGTATCAAGTTCACGGTCTGCCGGAATGTAGGTATATGATTCACGAAAGCAGGTGAGTAAAGGGGTGTCATACATAGTCTTCCTGGGAAGGTATGACAGGGGATGAGGGATGACAAGGGGGGGGGGGCAGTGTATGGTATGATTGTGAATCCTGATTTGTGCCGACATCCATAACATGGGTGGGTCATTGGTAAGTGAGTCATTAGAGCTTTATTGAAATATTTTCCTCATTTCCAAATCTCATGGCTACTTTGGTGAACCTATTCCCTTTAATGAATCATGCTGTGTACATACATTTTTCGCATAAGTGTTGAGTTTTAAGAGCGAAGAACAAAAAAAGGTGAGCAGAATATCTGTTTCACAGGGTGGAGTTAACTTTCTCGAGTAAACTACCATTTAACTTTGTTCGCCTTCCTTGAGAAAGCACGGATATAAGTTTCCTCCGGGAAAAGAGCTTGCTAGAGTCCCAAAGGGTTAAATGGATAGAAGACGGAGAATTGAAGGGGATAATACTGAAATCTCCTCTCAGTCCAAGTTAAATCCTTTGTTTTTCTCTTCTTCAATCACTTTTTCCGTTTTCTTGACGTATTTCCATCCTCCTACAATTACGAATATTGTACACCCCATTTAACCATTCTTTCATAGAACAGAGAAGCATTCCATAACTCGCCGATATTGTTTTACTTTTTTAATCTATAGAAAAACGCAATATAATTGTACAGCGTAACAAGGCAATGCAAGAGCCATACTATTGAGAACCGTGGAAAGCTTCACAATTCTGCAGCAGATCAACATAAACTGGGTCTCCAAAATCATTGAAGATTCTGTTAAAATGTGTAGGATTGATAAAGATTAATCTCACGAATTTCATCAACACCGGACAAAAAATAGCGTATGCGCTAACGTAACCTAAACATCAAAACCTAGTTACTCTATTGGTTACAAATTTGAAGGAAGAATCTAGTCTAACCAGACTGCACTTTGATTTTATCACAGCCCAAGCCACATTATTCAGAAAAAAGAGAGATCATCAACATGTTTTTAATCGTGTTGCTTTATGTCAACTCAAGAAAGCAGTAACATGATCGTAAAAATCCAGTTTCAAGTTGAGGAATTTTCCCTCAACAAACATGTTTACCCTAACTAATCACATACATTTATGTTATAGTACTCATATGTGAGGAAGCTATCCCCTACCCAAATAGGTAGACTTTTTTTCAGTGATAATATTAATTTATATTGAGTATACGGAAAAAATGTTAAATATGGGCATTTTCCACCTAATATCTGATAAAAAAAAACTGTCTGCTTCATACATACATGAAATGAAATGGTACACTACATTTTTGTACATAACACAATTAGATACCCATGAGGTTGTGACATAAACATTGATGTGTGTTCCACATAATATCTCGTGTATTCCAGGCCAAATCTTTGGTTCCAGGTTCCATCTTTAGTGTTCTCACCCTAAACTGGGCGTCCTCCATCAACTTTTGTTCTCCGTTGTAGACAGTTCCATACCAGCGAACCAGCGAACGTTGATAAGCTTTAGTGATTTTGCCAGAAAAGTGGAAATCGGTAACTTATTGCGGTTTAGATGTACACCCTCCAGGCAACGATAACGGTTTCGCTTCGCATTCTCTAACCCCCCTCCAGCTCCTCCCGAGAGCTCGATGGAGAGTAGGATGTAGATAATACAGACAGAGTTTCAACGGAAGATGGAAAGGGGTGGTTGGATAACTTCATCTCCGGAAGGGTCAGTGTTCGAAGTAGTCAGGAAAACTTCCTTACAGAATTACAGCGAAGTGTTATAGTTGCTCATTGAGAGGTTTTGGACTGAGTTCTCCTACTCCACCAACTTCATTATCGAATTATACAACGGCAGAAAAGTAAACAATTCCTATAGCGACATGACAGTAAATTGGCAATTGATTTAGTGATTCAGTTCAGCTGTAGCCATCGTGTTGCTTAGACGCTACTAAATTTGATCTAAAAAATGTCTACCACGGACACTCAGAAAAATAAATCAAATTGAGTGAAACACGTCCAAAAGTTTGCTAACGGATAAAGTAGAATAAAAATCATTGGATTTTTTCCCCTAGCTTCCAACGAAAATAGTTAATCAACTTCCTTAGCTGATCTAGTTCCCTGCACTGGCCAACATCATGTGGAAGTCGTGTTCGCGACTGCCACGTGATGAAGAAAAAACTTCTCGAATGCTTTGAGTGGCAAAAAAGCAGGGTTGAATATTTCCTAAGTCAGTTGGAAATATGTGAGTCGGAACTAGGATTAGGAGTTTTAAAGAACAAATTTAAAAATGTTGAATGGATTGAAACATTTATATAACAGCATTGAAATGCTCAAAAGGAAAAATTAGTCGAATAACATCAGATGCTTCACAAAATTCAGGATCTCTTTATATAATGCTCCTGAAGATACCTTCTAGGAGAAGAAAACTGCTGTTCCCCCAAATAATCTAACCCAGACGGATAGAGCAGTGTACAGTATACTACTAGTAGTAGAAGGATGTTTTTCGCCAGTTTTTTTTTTCCACAGTTTTTTCGCCTATTGGAAAAACTTATAACTCTCAAGGCGTCAACATAGTCGAAAACATTTTTCAGTTTTCAAATTTCTCTAGTGCGGTGTAATGCAGAAAACTTCCGAAAGTTCAAGAGAAATGTTGGCAACAAAATAACATATTTTATTAATGATCTTAAGATTCACAAAGTATTGTTACGTAACAAAAAATGATAAAATTTGTTATTGATGCAAGGTGTTAATGAGAATTCTGATGTTGTGAAATCTATGATTTTTAGCATTGTTCACTAACAACGAAATTTGGAGTATTACTACTAAGTGAACTCCTAGCAATGTCCTATTGGGTCTGCACAACTAATCATCTTTCATTCAGTCGTTAAATACAGGAAACGATGTCACAGATTACATGACGGAAATTTACAAAAGCTTTTGTAGCAGTTCGTAATAGGATCCATTCCGAGAGATGGCATTCTAAAAGGAGTTGATCAGTTTTCCGTAAGTCGGAGAAAGTCGGCAAAAAATCGATTGGAAGAGCAGCGAAGCGTTAAATTCATGCAACTTTAACCAGGAAAGGGGGATTCCATCCAGAAAATATCTTAAATATGTTATAAGATTGCGATACGGAGATCGGCAGAGCGTCACATACATTTTTATGCTATTGAGATACCTTCCGGGTGGAAACCGAGTTCCAACTCGTGACATTCTTCACACTACAGTTGATAACAACTACGGGTACCAATTCAATTTTGGATAAATATTGGAATTGAACAGGAAACTAATTTTAACTCCATTTTAATGTGTAATGGTTATTGGGAAAATTAAAAATAACATGAAACACACAAAATGAAAAAATATATATTTTTTTATTCAAAGTAGATTTAATTTTTGGTTTATTATTTTCAATAATAAGCCTTTGGAATCGAGCAAGAAAAAAAAATTTTAACCCCCCTCTCAAAATTTGATGTTTTTACGTTTCAAGGTACGTAGAATACGAAAATCGAATAAAAAAATTTCCGTCCGTCCGCCGTACGCCGTCCGCGGCACTTTTCTTAGCAACACTGGACCGATTTGGTTCAAATTTCGTATATGGGCTCCATTTGGGGTCTAGTTGTGCCGCGAAGCTTTTAGTTGATGTCAGTCACTTCTAAGGGGTGAAAATTAAGGGTTGAAATTTTCAAGAGTGCCCTAGCTCGAAAACTCTCGAAATAAAGGTATAGTTTTTTCACTAATTTTAAATAGAACAGAATTTTTAAAAATTTTTGAGACCACCCGGAGCTCTGTAGGACAAACCGTTCGGTCCGTACGAGTACTTGAAGGTTTTCCTTCGATAAAACAGAATCATGAGTGTGAATCGCAAAAGAGGTCTAATCTCCATTCAAATTTTATAGGACTAAAATGCGATCGCTGTTCATTTCTTCGATTTGTATACAGTTTTGCCTTCTGCGTAACCAGTAATCAAATTTCCATATGAAGCTTTCTATTTTTCCAATCGAGTGTGAAGCGTTTAGTTCTTTCTAATAAACTTGATTGTGAAGGTGTGAAGCCAGTATGGACTACTATGGTGTATGTACTATTGGTAGGTAATACCTACAAATAGTTGGTAGGTAAAAAAACTCTTGGTAGGTAAAAAACGCTGCAAATCATTGCTCAAAGGTTTATTATTTTCTGTATAGATCACCCTTCTGTATAGATCACTGGTTCTCCATCAATACCACCTACCACCATCTGTATTCTCCCTTGACCTTCCCTCTGAAATTTCAGCTTCCTGCGTTCAATAGGATTGAAAATGGCTTACCTAGCATCTCGCTCAGCTGATCAGTGCTCTTCCAGGCGTCTCCAGCATTCGAGAAGATCTTCTTAACTCTTCAGATCACTGATCAGCTGAGTGAGCTCCGAAGCCATTTTCAATCCTATTGGACGCAGGAAGCTGAAATTTGAGAGGGAAGGTCAAGGGAGAATACAGATGGTGGTAGGTGCTATTGATGGAGAACCAGTGATCTATACAGAAGGGTGATCTATACAGAAAATAATAAACCTTTGAGCAATGATTTGCAGCGTTTTTAGAATTGGAGAACATGCAGAACATTCTACGATTAGCCATTCGCTCCCCCATAAGGACTTAAGATTCGTGGAAAAAAATAATTAAAACGTGACTGTGAACCACTAGTTGTATACTCAGCTACAAAAGAGGTCAAATTGTCCTTCATGGAACAACTGAATTATCGCGGTTGTATTTTCAATTTTCATCAAGTCAAGTTTAATGAGTCTTCGAATCTATACCATATAAAAGTTTAATTGTAATTGGGAAACTTCAGCTTGAGGATAGCCATATTTCTATCTCAAGGTAGATACTACTGCCTTCTAAATGTGATAATCAAATTTGATGAATTTTATAGGATCTATCCAGAGTCCCAGTTACACAAATCCTGAAAATACCATAAAAATCAAATGGAAATGGTAAAGTCGATACACACCCCAACGCGCAATCGGACAGTACTTTCGTATAGTTTTGCCTGTAGAAAGGAGATGCGGTCTCACAGACACCAAAGGGCCACATTTTGTAGGTCATTATGCTTCCGAGTCTACCAAGGCGGTATTTTTTTCACTTTTAAAGGTTAAACCAAATTGTCCAAAATCCCAAATTGCCAAAATCAGAATTTTTATTCGCGTTTTAAATGTTAGTCCTTCCTGAAAAATTTTGGTTCCGTGTCTGTTCGTTCGTGTGTTTGTCTGTCATGAACCCTTGTAACGGGCAAAACTGTTCGAAGTTTTTGTCCGATCTTGACGATATTTTCAGGGATTGTATGGGTTGCCGCGTACAGAATAAAGTGCTGAGATTAGCTACTATGCTTCCAATCATCCATACAACTGGGTTGTGGACACGAGGGAGCAATGTGGCACATCCACTTGACAGCCTTTTTTTCATCTATCGCTTAAGTTTTTCAATTCCTGGTCTTTGGAACATAGGTACTTCTCTGTTGGGTCTTGAGCGTGGAAAGTGAAAACTGCGGAGGAAAGTCAAAGTATGAACCTAGTGGAAATTGGTAAGCCCCCCCCCCCCCCCTCCTTATCTTCTCAAAGGAGCTAAAGTGAGAGCTTACCGGAAGAAGCAGGGGTAAATGAAAACTCGATGGTCGTGTCAGGCTAGGAGGGGATTACCACGAAAGGGCGGAAGCGGGAAAGCATCCATGCTCGTGTCTACTCGTTCATGAATGGTGGATTTTATAGTTAGTGCTTCGTCCATGGATAGAACCTCCTCACTGTCCACTACGCACTAACACCACCTCAGACTCCACCGCAATCACACATGTACACACGACCAATTCGACTCGTCGTTTGGTTCTGTCTCTGGAGAGCTAGGACCTGTCACAACCACTACTCATACATTCATCTTACAAGGACTCAACCCTCCTTCTTGCTCATGACTCCATACCACTCTATCATCGATTATCAACACTGTTGACAGCAAATTTTGAGGAAGATTTTAATGGGTATCTACTATATCTATATAACATAGAAAACTATTTCTGATCTAACAGAAATATGACATTTTCTTTTCAATCGAAATTTAAATTCATTCCCAACACTCTCAACTGGATGCCTACACGCCTGAAGAAATGGTGCAACCTGACGAACCAACTAAATTATTTCACATGAAAGCATCGCGGTTCCAACTGATCGGGCCGTGATCAAATTGATGAACGATAGAAAAGAAAAGAAAAATAAAAGACTAAACTGTACCTACAGAAAGATTTGAAAACTAAAATGCAAGAGATTTCAATTTTTGGTTTATTATTTTCAATAATAAGCCTTTGGAATCGAGCAAGAAAAAAAAATTTTAACCCCCCCTCAAAACTTGATGTTTTACGTTTCAAGGTACGTAGAATCCAAAAATCGAATAAAAAAATTTCCGTCCGTCCGCCGTACGCCGTACGCCGTCCGCCGTACGCCGTCCGCGGCACTTTTCTTAGCAACACTGGACCGATTTGGTTCAAATTTGGTATATGGGCTCCATTTGGGGTCTAGTTGTGCCGCGAAGCTTTTGGTTGATGTAGGTCACTTCTAAGGGGTGAAAATTAAGGGTTGAAATTTTCAAGAGTGCCCTAGCTCGAAAACTCTCGAAATAAAGGTATCGTTTTTTCACCAATTTTAAATAGAACATAATTTTAAAAATTTTTGAGACCACCCGGAGCTCTGTAGGACAAACCGTTCGGTCCCTACGAGTATTTGAAGGTTTTCCTTCGATACAACAGAATCATGAGTGTGAATCGCAAAAGAGGTCTAATCGCCGTTCAAATTTTATCTGACTAAAATGCGATCGCTGTTCATTTCTTCGATTTGTATACAGTTTTGCCTTCTGCGTAACCAGTAATCAAATTTCCATATCAAGCTTTCTATTTTTCGAATCGAGTGTGAAGCGTTCAGTTCTTTCTAATAAACTTGATTGTGAAGGTGTGAAGCCATTATAGTGTGGTAGGTAGTACCTACCAATAGTTGGTAGGTAAAAAAAATTGGTAGGTAAAAACAATGTTTGTAGGTAAAAAACGCTGCAAATTATTACACAATGGTTTATTATTTTTCTATATAGATCACTCGTCTACAAAATCACCAACCATCCAATATGAAGAAAAAAAATCAAAAAAAAAAAAAAAAGAAAAAATCAAAAAAAAAAAAAGAAAAAATCAAAAAAATCAAAATTACCAACCATTGATCGCATTTCGGTCAGCTCTAATTTTAACGGAGATTAGGCCTCTTTTGCGATTCACACTCGTGTTTTGATTTATATACATATATAATTCAATATAAACCCTTAAATTTTCGTAGGTAGCGAACGGTTTGTCCTACAGAGCTCCGCGTGGTCTCAAAAAATTCTAAAAATTCTATAGAATTTTAAATTGAAGGAAAAACAATACCTTTATTTCGAAATTTTTTGAGTTAGGGCGTTTTCAAAATTTCAAAATTGATTTTGGAACCCTTAGAAGTGACCTACATCAACCAAAAGCTTCGGGGCACAACTAGACCCCAAATGGAGCCTACATACCAAATTTCATCAAAATCGGTCAATGCTAAGTGGCAAAAGTGCCGCGTACGGCGGACGGCGGACGGACGGCCAAATTTTAACATGTTTAATGTTTTAGGGCTGGGGGTCATTCTGTGAATTCCGACACGCAAATCTGCAACGCTTTTTTTTCTTAGTTACCACGGACCGATTTCTTAGTTACCACGTTATATCGGCTCCATTTGGGGTCTAGTTGTACCAAGATGGTCACTGATCAGCTGAGTGAGCTCCAAGGCCATTTTCTCTCCTGTTGAACGCAGGAAGCTGAAATTTGAGAAGCAGGGTCAATGGAGAATGCTGAAGGCGCCTGAGTGGTCACTGATCAGCTGAGTGATCGGCAATCTAATTTCTCCCTTGCGAGGGAAAAACATTAAACATGATTTAATGTTTTTCCCTCGCAAGGGAGAAATTGTTTGATTATTTATTCGGTTTTTGGATTCTACGTACCTTGAAACGTAAACCATCAAATTTTGAGGGGGTGTTAAAATTTTTTTTTTTTCTTGGTCGATTCCAAAGGTTCATTATTGAAAATAATAAACCAAAACGCTGCAAATCATTGCTCACTGATCAGATCACTGATCAGCTGAGTGAGCTCCGAAGCCATTTTCAATGCTATTGAATGGAAGTGCTCTTCCAGGCGTCTCCAGCATTCGAGGGTATCTTCTTCACTCCTCACATCACTGATCAGCTGAGTGAGCTCGATAGCCATTTTCATTCCTATTGAATGGAAGTGCTCTTCCAGGCGTCTCCAGCATTCGAGGAGATCTTCTTCACTCTTCTGATCACTGATCAGCTGAGTGAGCTCCGAAGCCATTTTCAATCCTATTGAACGCAGGAGCTGAAATTTGAGAGGGAAGGTCAAGGGAGAATACAGATGGTGGTAGGTGCTATTGATGGAGAACCAGTGATCTATACAGAAGGATGATCTATACAGAAAATAATAAACCTTTGAGCAATGATTTGCAGCGTTTTGAAATTAACAATGCAAACGATAGTGAGAAAGCCAAAGTTGGGTCCTATACTCACAATCCCAGGATTTTTTTTTTTCAATTTCTGGTATCGGGAAAGAGAGGGATCATTGTATAATCATTATTCTTTCATAAGAATAACAAGAGATAGTTGGCTGAATACTAAAAAGTCCATTCACGCAGTATGAATTGATGAGCGAATTTTCAAAGAAATATTTTTTTTTCTCGGAAGGATCGTTTCATTATGTTCCAAAATGAATTTCAGTAAATAGAATTTTCGATAAAGTCCATTCTAAAAATTTTGAGGCCATCAAAATAGCTTCATTTTTTAAAAAGAAAATTCGCTAATAAGACTGTATGCTAACATTGCACGGGCTACGTTCTGAAGATGTAAGGAGTCCACATTCATGTTCTGTACGTCTCCAAGAGCTCATAGAGTACCAATACGGCTATTGTTGTTTTTTTTTCGATTTTCAGCATACCATACAAACATACTGTATGCACTGGGTATGCTTTGGAGATGTTAGGGATCTATATTCACGTTCTACTCGTCTCCACGAACTCATAGAGTACCCACGTGGCTATTGTCGGTTTTTTCGATTTTCAGTATACCATACCAACATACTGTACGCACAGGGTATGTTTTCAAGATGTGAGGAGTCCATATTCAAGTTCTACTCGTCTCCACCAACTCATAGAGTACCCAAACGGCTACTGCATTTCTTTGAACAACAAATATACGTTTTCATTTTTGTACCCAAATGTAAACTTTTTTAAATTTTTGGACAATTTTCATTTTTGGAAAGTGCATCGAAATCAGAAATGTTGTGCTGAATCCGAATATACTATATATTACTATGATTGTGAAGGTAATAACCACAAAAACTGGGAAACCCCCGTTTTTGGGACTATTTTTGAAATTTGGACCACTTTGGGTTGACCAAAATTTCTGGCTAACGAATTCGTCCTTTTTTTTGTTACGAACATTTGGCGAAAATAAAAAATGTTTGCTAAACAATTTATTACTCAAGATATCGTGCGGAATGACCTATATGTATTTATACATATTATTTTTTGAAAAACTTCAGGGATCGTTTCAGAATGTTGCAAAAAATCCCCGGAGTGATAGAAGCGACTGCGCATGCGCAAACGTGAATTCCTTGTAACGGCCCTAACTTCTTCATTTTCCATCTGATTTCAATGAAATTTTCAGGGATGTTACAAACTAATATTTAGATGGTCCCCTATGAAAATCATCACCTTCAGATTGATAGTAGCCACTGCGCATGCGCAAATGTGAATTCCTTGTAACAGCCATAACTTCCACATTTTCTACTCGATTTCGATGAAATTTTCAGGGATTACGCGGATTAGGTTGTAGATGGTCCCCAATGAAAATCAAGGCCTTGAAATTTACAGAAGCCTCTGCGCATGCGCATACGTAAAATCCTTGTAACAGCCATAACATTTACATTTTTCATCCGAATTTGATGAAATATTCTAGGATTGTCCAGATTAGCGTGTAGATGGTCCCCTATGAGGGTAGTGAAAGGTACTTAGAGATTGGTGTTTTGAGAATAACTACTATGCATCGGATCATCTATATAATCGGGTTATGGATACGAGGAAGCTATGTGCCACACCCACTATTTTATTTTTAGAGGAACAACAGAAACAGTTTTAGTAATAACTAGATAATATATCTCTTAAGAACAACATTACAAAAAATTTCTTTCGATAGAGTGGCATCACAAACTCAATTGCCTGAACCAGTCGGTTTAAGAATGAACGGCAGACCGTGCTCCCTGGAGTGGACCAAACTTATCCTTGCTCACTGAGCTGAGTGGGAGTATTGCTAGGGAGTCCCTATAAAGGGGTTAGGAAACCCAAGGAATATGACGAAAACGAGGTGAAGGCTACCTCCAGTGACACGGACAAGGCACGGTGGGGCGAAGAGGTTTCGAGAATATTTCCTGATACTGCGCTGGAGCCCGTCCTTTCGCATCCAGGACCCTTTTAGTCCGGTCGAGCGTGAATCCGGCAGGAAGGATCACTCGATCACCGCTACCAAGGTATTATATTATGGTAGGAAAGCTCTTTGTGGAACGGGAGAAATGCATAACCCCCCACAGGTTTGCTATTCGATGAAACACTCATGTGAACTAACCTGTTCAATTTCCTCACAGTAGATAAAATGTTTACCTAAACGAGTTGAAAATACGTGAAAGAAGACTCCCCTTCTTCTCAACCAACGGGCTGAAATGTCTTTAAAGTTGACCGCTTCCGATACAACACAAGATTTAACACAAAATGCTGCAAATGTTCCATTTGCAATTTTTCAAAGATTTCAAGGATTTTCAAGGAATTTCGAAATTTATTAGTGCATCTGTCTGGGGAATTGAAAAACTAAGAGATTGCCGCTGGAATCATCAAAATCAATAATTGCCGCCTAAATGTGGGAAAACCCTAACTTAATAAACGGGGTTTCCCACGTTTTGCCGGCAATTATTGTTCGATTTTGATGATTCCAGCGGCAATCTTTTAGTTTTTCAATTCCCTAGGCTGACGAACTAATGAATTTCAAAAATCCTTGAACATTTCAAACAATACAGAAATTCCTCCTAAATTCGAAAAAATAAAAATTTTGATGGATAATCGCAATACGTAAGTAATTTTAGTCATAAAGATGTACCTAATACCTGCCTTAAATAATAACCAAGCCACGAGTGGCCTAAAATACAATAGCTTTAAATACCAATTGTCCTTTTCAGGAATCCAGCTCGTTAAATCGTAGTGAAGGAGCTGACAGTTCAATTTGAATTATTCTTAATGAATCCCAGTAATTTCAAGTGGAGTCAATACGTTTGACAAAAAGACTAAATCTACTGGTGACATGAAAGGAGTTCGTTGTAACATAATAAGGTGGTAAACATAGGGACTTACCATCTGGCTAGTGTACCGAATAGTAGAACTCATCCGATATACCAAAACTTTACTTACCTGAAACAAGGAGAGAAAAATTGACCAGTGCTTCTAGTTCTAAATTCAATGAGGATATATAAATATAAATTACAATATGCCCTAGCCTATGCCTGCCTGCCTATGCCTGCCTTTCTATGTTCCTAGGCAACACATTGAACTTAACTATTGTAAGCTTTGTATCCTTTAATATTATTAAATTGCGATGAGAAAACTAACAAATGGGAACTCGAAATATTATGTAGGTCATTTATCCTTTTAAAATTTGAAATGATGGGATTGCGTTCTCAGGTTCAAATGTTGCATTTGATGACAAAGGAGCTAGCAGTAAGTCGATAGAAAAAACATTATAGAAAGGCGAGTCACTACAATAGACATACGAACAAGATGAATTCACGATCAGCAAAAAAATCAATGAACGAATTGAAATGTAAAGATATGATAATTTTCTCTGAGCAAAACATTAATGTATGTCTTTCCATACATGTAATCCACTTGAAGTATATACGAAGTTTCTAGGAAATCACGAGTAGATGGTGGAGTTTTGTCGGCTGAAGGACGGGACCACGCAAGAAAAAGGAACGGTCTTATCCAATCATCATAATGGAACCACAATCTACCACCGTTCGAAGCGAAACCTTTTTCCCCAGACACAAAGCAATAACCACTGCAAACGGTGTAGGCACCAGGAGAGATCGACGGAGCGATATTAATATAACAGTTTTCTCCCAAAAAAAAAAAACTTTATCAAACGAAGAAGCTGAGAGCGAAAGAGGTGGAGTAAGTCAATATTATATTTATAAGTTCTCATGAGATTGAATGAGTTTTATGATACCGAATTTGAGTAAATAGATATTCCCAGCATTGTAAAGATAGTTATGTTATGTCAACAACAACAAGATATCAGAGTCACTGAAAGCTCGTGGTACTGTGTGGACTACACTCGTTTTACATGTCGAATTGAGGGGACATTATTATGAATACATATCTGACGATTAGGAGAATAAAAGAAGGTTCCAATTTAGGTGATAAGGACAACATTCAATTTCATTGTTATTGAATGAAATTCAACTTGAACTCTTATTTATCAGTAACTGATAAATCCTCAACTGTTGAGGACATATAAAATGATAAAATTAAATGATGTTCTATCTCTTTGCTGGTCCGCAAGCACAAATATAAGATCTACCAAGCATCATTTGGTCACTTTACCTTTATATCCGATTTAGATCATACATGGAGAGTAATTAGATATTGCTATTTTGAACATCCAATACGAGTGTATTCCATTTCTTGAGAGCTACTATGCTTACGCGAATGAGAAACGAGATTAGTTTCAACGTTTCCATTCGTTGTCAATGAAATTTCAGAGATTATATGAATAGTGTACGTATCACAAGGCTACCTAAATGTTCGATTTCATTATCATCTATACTCATTGAGACCAGATTATAGAAAAGGAGGAAACGCATCTTGCTGAAGTTGATAACTAGTCAATGTTCTTGCCGTCACGAACATCCCGTTTTCAAGATACGATCAGTTGGAGGGTATTGGTGGAGGGTTACAACAAGAACAATGGAGATTAATGCACCGTGCATTGACATTTACAGTGAGTAGCAGCGACAGCATGAAAATACAAGTCGAAATGGGAATAGATGATGAATATATTGTTGCCACTGTTCTATGCTCACTTCGATGTTTACGAGTGCGTGAATGGCAGTATAGAGGTGAAAGGTCTGGCTTTAATCCATATACCGCCGTTGTAGTCATTACAGGCCCATTCGATAAAGTGCGACCGGATCGTTTGTCAGGAGGTAAACGATAGAAAGCCAAACGTGTATAAATCAAGAAGACATAGCCACCGGAGCAGTCGAGAGTGATAAATGCATCCCGTTGGCCATTCGAAGTGCCTTCCTCTTCCCAGCTTCGCCATAAATCACAAATTTAGTTTCAGATATGTATCTAGGATGAAACGAAAACGTTTCAGTGATGTTAAATGAAGTCAGATGGAGGTAATTGAAATGAATGAAAAAGAAAATATGAATCAAAATTTTCTCTAACTGATCAATAAAACGGCATTGGTGAGCAACTTTGATATGAGTTCCAGTTATGATTACATTTAAATAACCAGATGAACATAATATCATGGTCTTATCCTTTTGACTGAGAGTATGATCTTGAAATTATTCTTGTACTCAAGTTTACATAGAATAAAACTTAAGGCATATGGCAAATACCTAAGACATTCCCTGCTCTATTATAGAGCAGGGAATTTTTTTGTAGAATTATAATTATTCTACAAAAATACTACAACACTTCATAATTATATGCGATACAACATCTGTTTACATTCCATGGAATATTACATTAACCCAGCGATTTTAACATTTAAATTTTGCACTAATGAAAAAACCGAAAAGCAAGATAATATCTTGCTACATAAAACACTTTTAGGTGGATGCATATATTATATGTATCCACCTAAAAGTGTTTTACATAGTGATCTTAGCTAATAGTATTTTACCATATTTTGAATCGGGAGGAGTTTGGAATATTTCTGGACGGTGTCAACCAAGACACCAAATTCTTGGAAATGATAAGAGAGCACTCAAGCCGCCATTGTCAAAAATTCAAATTATCGTTTTCTATCCTTGCGAAGAAAGGAGCGTAAAGCCCGGGGGATGGTGGCAAAGCAATGTGACATATTGGAGGTATACGAACGAAGTATGGAAAAACCTCAAGTGTCCTACTAGGTATGAGGCATATTGGTACACAGAGCTCCGCGTTGAGTGGTACCCAACGCTATCAGTCAAGAGTAACTGACAAACACACATTTGAAGCATGAAAATGCAGATCGACGATATTGAAAAGCTTGAAGTACACAGCGCGACAACAGCTTTCCAATCTTGGATGTTATAGTAAACTCCAAATCTTGATACTAATTAATTGTTACTTATCATTCGGAAAAGCTGTTCCAACATGACTTCAGGCAGGCCTTTAACACAAGGTACTAGGTAGAATTTCTAGAATTAGCTGTCAAAAAAAAAAAAAAAAATAGATACATTTCAAATTTTAGAAATACTGGTTATATGTATTAACGAGAAAGATACAAGGTCGATGTTTTCGGTATAAATCTCTCACTCACGTCTGAATCTCTGCAATCTGGATTGCTCTTGAAAGAAGAAAAAACTCCTAACGAGTTGTTCAACTAAAACCTATCTAGAACAGCACCCAAGTCCACGTTCGTTCAAAACTCGGAGAGCGGCTACGTGACCTCACTATGGCAAGAACTCGATTGTCTGGGGACCCAATCCTGAGACAGATAGTACCTCCAATTTAGGTGAAACTTTTGATCATAGAGGTGAGATTCGGTAGAATGATGATACTTGGATTCTGGAGATTAGGTTTGTGATTGTGGTGGAAGTAGGAGAAAACTTGCATTACTCGAGTAACCCTCGCCATCGTCTTCTCCTTACTTTTCGCGAATACCGAAGTTTAGCGACCGAACCAAAACAAAAGCTTCATTGAAATTTGAAGTAAATTTCTTGTTGGCGAATGATTGAAAGGAGTTGTGACAAAGAGGGTGAAATATTTTTATTAAGAAAACATAAAACGCTGCAAATGATTGAACAACAGTTTATAATTTTCTGTATACCTATTTCACTAATGTGCCCAAGCCTTGATTTTGTTTCTAATTTTAGCATAGTTGTAGATATAAATTACATAGTGTCTCGTACAATCAGTTGTTTTATAATGATATAGTTGGGGTGGTATAGTTTTATTAAGAAAACATAAAACGCTGCAAATGATTGAACAACGGTTTATTATTTTCTGTATATCTAGTGCACTAATGTGCCCAAGTCCAATTTTTTTGTTTCCAATTTTCATAACTTTTTATGAGAGTTGAAAAATAAATCTATACATAATTATAGATATAACATTACATGTTAAAGTGTCTCGTATAATCAGTTCTTTTATAATGATATAACAAATCTTTGAACAAATACTTAAAGGACGTTTTGTAATTAAGAGTGATTTCAGGAGAAAAAAATGAGTGGTCTGATTACTCTAAAGATAACGATCAAAAGAAGCGGCCGTATTAATTATTATCCAAAATGATTAATTATCAACATCAATCTATAAAACATCCAAAATAATGCCGGAATGTCGATAATATGAATCGAATCGCAGTTTGTGATTTTTAGAGGAGGCCAAATTTTGACAATTTCAAAATAGCCGTTAAAAAAGATGAGAGACAAGGTTTTGAGGGAAAAATTACCATTTTAGATGAACAGTTGCAGTATCTCCGGAATCGAAGAAGATTTCCTATAAAATAGCCTACTAAACGTGCGACATTTTCATGCTTCACAATCGATAAACACTGACTAAAATGGTTTTTCATAATTCCACTCATGCAGCTAGACGAGTGGGACTTATCAACTATTCTTCAAACATTGCCGCCAGATTGCCATAATGTGTATAATTTTCTCTTCCAGGACGACCTCATGAATAGGTAGAAGCTTCTCCGTTTTTTGTTGATATGAGCCACTGCTAAATGAATATTTAGTTGCTGGAAAGAGGCAGTGTCATTTTCTTCGTCCCATTCACACTCACCCGTTTCCATTAGTTCTCTCTCACTTTTGAACTCGAGCACTAAATTCTCCAGGTTTTCACTAACCTTCCACCCTCCTAACCACACTACACGGCGAAAACGCTGCCAAGATTTATGAATCGAGGCCGTCGAGGGAAGACCGGTCTTTTTGTAAACAAAAGTAAAAGTAAGGACAATGGCGGTGTATTGTACTCTGGTGAAACAGCAGTTTTCTACCGCACCACAGGGATCTTTTCCCCAGATAACGTTATTTGTACCGTTCATGAACTGAGTGAAGTGTAAGCGAATGAATACTCCATGACATCAAAAGCGAAGAGCGCAAAATTGGATATACGTACCTTATTGGAGAATCTGTCGCTAACAACAAATGGATAACAAGAGGCGAGTGCTTTCGATGTAATTACTTCATCATTTAGCTGAGAGAATGTAATCTCTCGACGATTTAATGATGATGTCCGTATATCAAAAACGACTTCTGTACTCGACATGATAGTTACGACGGATTTCCTAATGAGACACGTTCACAATTATTGTAATTTTACGACTAGCGGTACCACAAACAACATTCGACACACACATTCACATACATTCAATTCTTTTAGTTATCGAGTTGTAAGCTTTTAGGTACCTAGGAAGATAATATAACCGTGATGGCACTTAAATCTATACGCAAGAATAACACTTTTAACACAGAATGTGTTTTTGCGAAGACCTACCGAAAAAAAATCGTCACGAAAAAGCGACAAACCGTTACGCGCCTTTTATAATGATTTTCACGTGCAACCAAGCCGTTGGTAAGGAAATAGAACTCCCGCAGTGTTCATTGCACAGAAATTGTTCACTATTCGTTGAAAAGCTCTCAATTTATATAGTATTTTTCTTGTAGTTACATATTTATTTATATAACATTTATAGGGTTTTAGACCAAATTAAATGTCTAACAATTATTTATTTTATTATTGCCAAAGACTCCACATTTATTATTGTTGTTTTTTATTTAACGGATGACTAGCATCGCGAAAACACATTCTGTGTTCCTATGATTTCATACAGAGTATGGAAAAAGAAATAAACCGGGGGGTGCAGGGGGGCGGAGCCCCCCGCCGAGGCGCTAAGCGCCGAGTTTTGGCCGATTTTTATGGTTTTTCGTGGATATTAAGTACTATCATAATCATAGTAATTACTAGTATATTAATATACGCGGTATATTCAGATTCAGTACAACCTTTTTTTTTACATAAACAGTATTACTACAAACATTAACGATTGTCCAAGAATTGTAAATATAATAAACCTGCGTATATTCGTTGTACCCCCCCCCCCCCCCCCCCGCAAAAAAAAATAACTGAGTGTGTACTCGAGTTTATGTAGACGAGTAAAACATGAATATGAGATCCAACAATCTTCAAAACATACCCTGTGCATCAGCATTTGTCGCTGATCTAGAAAGCATTTTCCGATAAAAACATCAATGATGACGGTAAGCCATCAAAAGGTAAAACTTGTTTCATCAAAAAAGATTTAGATGAAATTTGGTATATGGGCTCCATTTGTGGTCTAGTTGTGCCCCAAAGCTTTTGGTTGATATCAGCCACTTCTAAGGGTTGAAAAATAAGGGTTGAAATTTTGAAAACGCCCTAGCTCAAAAAATTTTGATAAAAATGTATTGCTCCTTCATCAATTTGAAATACTATTGAATTTATAGAATTTTAATAGACTACCCAGACAAACCGTTCGCTCCCTACGAGGACTACGAGGACCATACTACGTAACGGTATGCATAGGGTTTGTTTGGGTTTTCTTGTTTTTGCTCGAAGAGTACCTATGTGCAGATGTTTTGAAATACGAGCCATGATTATTCCATGTATCAACGTACTTCCTGGTTCCATTATTGATTGTACAAATATCTACATGAAGGACCTATGGAAGCAGGAAGTCGGCTGGTTCAATAATAATATAATACTGCTTAAGTGTATCATCCACGTTATAATCCCAATTAATCCCGTTCATCATAATTCAATGCTCATCAGATTCCACTGAAATCGGAAACCACATATTCCGGATTTAGAGGAATCCCTCGGATACCTTCCAATAGGGTAAGGGAAATTTAATCTCCTGATAAACTATCTCCAAACCCAAGCTCTTGAATGCCTTCTGAGTTATAAGGCTAGAGTAACAAATCACGTTGTTTCCGAGTTCCACTCCCAAATGTTTCTCATCGATGGAAGAAAAAAAAATCGCTTCACTATTCTACCTGCAGAACAAAGTTACAATCCTAGATTTTAATCAAACTTGAGGCAGCGTCGCATCATTCATGTCAACCTAATTCAGAGAATCGATAGTCGGAACACAAGATGAACAAACATTTCCACCTAACTAATTCAAAATTGGGAATACCCGAATTACGCTTCGTTGAAGTCGAAAAGGGACAATTATATAATGTATGTTGTGCACTATACTTTTTTATATTCCCACTAGAGCTACCACTACAATTGAGTAAAAGAAGACGGACATGCAAGTTCCAGATAACTTCTTTCTGAGTTAAGAAGACAGTGAGGAAAATGAAGGATATGAAATGGTCGAGATGTCGTGGTTTGGACAGAGTAGGAAAATTCTTGAAGCGTGTGATGCTGAAAGTCAGTCAGTTACAGCAGGGGCCACTACGTGCTCGTAATAGAAATTGCAGTTCTTCACAGAAAAGGGAAAAACAAGTGCTCGATACGAGTCGCAGAAGAACCTAAATCCCGCTGAAAGAGATTGACGCAACCTAATGTAACAGCTACGTTATCGAACAACTGGTGTTTCACACTACCCTTTTTTCACACATCTGATTTTTGATTACTGAAGCCCTTACGGTATATAGTGGATATGTATCAGTATGTAAATAGAAAATATCAAAAAGTCTACGGAAAAAAAGTCCACGAAGGTAGTGAAAGAATTGTTTACACTGTTCATGGAAAAAAATTCCAATCGCGTTCTAAGTTTTAGACCTTCCTGAACAACTTTGGTTTCGGGTCTGTCAGTCGGTCTGTGTGACCGGAAATTTATACGAAGTCACTGTCCGATTTTACTCTCGCAAATATACACTAGGAGTTTTGATATTTTGCTGGTTCATCTTCATATTAACGTAAAAATCGGATTTTGTGAAACTCATTTTAGTATAGGCCGCAATGGAAATGGGGGCTTTAGATGAGAGAGGCTAATAAACAGCGTTTATGTATAGGATTAGAGATTGTCCATTCTTCAGTCCGATCAATTCAATTCAAGGTAAAAAAAAAAGTTTTTATCATATAATTATCATAATAAAGTTATGTATTTATCAATTTATGAATCATAATATATGTATTTATCACTTTATTTACCCAAAGGGAGCAATTTTGCAAAGATCCTACCCTACAACACGGGCTAAGCCTATCGTCGGGTAGGGAATCTGAGCAAATCGCATTCCTTTATGCGTTTTTCCTATCGTAAAAATTGTAAAAAATGGAGCCAATAAACAAATATCCAGTTTTCTAAATGTAGTTATAACCTATTTCTGGAAACAAAAGAAATAAATTAGATGTATAAAATAAATAATAAATGGAAAATAAATTTATTGTTCATTATCAAAAGAACTTTATTTTCTTTGTAAATTCGATAAACGGCAGAAATTCTGTAAATATAATCAATAATTCTGGAAAAGGGCGGGGCTGTGGCCAAGCGAGCTACGGCATGTGTCTCTGGACCAGTTGCAGGGGCCGTGAGTTCGGGACTCGCCGCGGGAGCATTTTTTCGGGCAAGTCGGTCGCAGTTCCCCCTCGTCCCAACCCAGGGCGGTGAGGCCAATGGGAAGCCATGAGCGAAATCATCAGAACAAATTCTGATCTTCCCTTAGGAAGACAGCTAATGACGTCCGCGACGCCAGGAATGGCAGTCGGACGAAAATCCAACCTGAAATGGTTGTTTACTTTACTTTACTTTTACTAACTCTGGAAAAGACGTATTTTTGGTTTATTATTTTCAATAATGAACCTTTGGAATCGACCAAGAAAAAAAAAAGTTCAACCCCCCTCAAAATTTGTTGGTTTACGTTTCAAGATTCGTAGAATCCGAAAATCCGTCCGCCGTTGGATTGATTTTGATGAAATTTGGTATATAGGCTCCATTTGGGATCTAGTTGTGTCCCGAAGCTTTTGGTTGATGTAGGTCACTTCTAAGGGGTTAAAAATAGGGGTTGAAAATTTTAAAACGCCCTAACTCAAAACATTTAGATATAAGGGTATTGTTTTTCGATCAATTTAAGATAGTATTGATTTTTTAGAATATTTAGAGACCACGCGGAGCTCTGTAGGACAAACCGTTCGCTCCCTACGGTAGCTTAAGGGTTGAACTTACAATAAATCAGAAACACGAGTGTGAATCGCAAAAGAGGCGTAATATCCGTTTAAATTTTATCTGACCGAAATGCGATCGATGTTTTTCTTCAAGTTGGTTGGTAGTTACAATGGCAAAGCCGTTTTCTTTGCAGATGAGTGATCTAAATAGAAAAATAATAAACCTCTGTGTATTAATTTTCAGTGTTTTCTACTTATTTCGCTTAGTTTTCTCTCAAATTAATTTTTAATCATGGAAATGTTCATATCGACGATCGAAATTGAAGAAAGTGACTGAATGATCTGCTTTTTGATTGGTTCGCTTGCAAGAAATTGGTAGGTAATGGAAGGTAGCTATAATTAAGTAGTCCTCGGGGGGAAACGTCAATAAACACTAGAATTCACTAGATTGTGAAATAGGTCCCTGTTATGTTTTTAAAAGTATGATTCTAATTTGAGACCACGATTTCATTAAATGAAAATACAGAAAGTTGGGAAAGTGAGGCTCAAATTCACAATAAAACTACCGCAGTTTCCCCTCTATTCACCCAGCGTAACAATATTTTATAACTCGGCAGCTCGTTAGCTTAGTGCGTCACTGCATCCCAGGCTAATAATACCTACCTCCGGAGTTGGATGTATATTTTTATGGCGGTTGTTACTTTGAGCTACAGTCGTGAACCTTTACTTTTCCACCTGAGGTCTTGGGGATCGTCGTGAGATGATATTTATGTAGTTTGACGGAACTAGAAGGTGAAGTAATCACACTTGATTACAAAATGTAATGGGGATCATTATTTTCATGAGTGAGGCGCAGTATAATATCATGAGTACTCATGAAATCCTTGTTACTCATCGTTAGTAATATAACAAAAAACTATTAACTTCGGATTTTAACTTATTAGGAACTTCTAGAATAATGTTGTATGTATGAGTCGGGAAGCTCGGTACTAAAATTCCACTTCAGTTTTCGATATTCGTCCGACACAACCGAGGTAAGTAGCGGATAAATCGTTTTCACTTTTTAAGGTAAAAAAAAGAAGTTCTCCAAAACCAACATTTCCACCAGCATTTTACATTTAGACCTATAAACTGAAACTATGTGAAGTTGAAATCGTTTTAGATTTTGATTACATTGTTAGGGATACTGAGGAATGGCACGTAGATAGTGCCCAATGAAAATCATTGTCCCCAGATCAATAGTAGCCTCCATGAAATCCGTGTAGCAGCCGTTACTTCTACATTTTTCATCCGAATTTGAAGAACTTTTCAGGGATTATTCAAATTGGAGTAGACGGTCTATCGGTCTCCTACGAAAATCTTGGCCTCAGAATTGATAGTGGTTTCTGTGGATGCGCAAACGTAGAATCCTTCAAAGAGTGGTTACTTCTACATTTTCCTCCCGAATTCGATGAAATTTTTGGAAATTGTGTGGGTTGACGTGAGGATGGTTCTCCATGAGCGTAGTGCAAGGATTGATGTTTTGAGATTAGCTATATACATCGGGTACAAAAAGTAGCACTGAATTAATATTACTTATTATTCGTATTAATATTATTAGTAAGATATTTATTTAAGTATCCCACTAATAATATTTCTCTTCAGAAATAGTGTGCACGTTTTCGTAATGAAAAATGAGGAGAAAATAAGTTGGGAAACGAATTTAACGGGTAAAAAGATGAATTGAGTGGTTTAAAAAAATTTAATACAGTTGATAAATAATTATTTGGGTACGCTTCCACAGGTGAAAAGTAGGGATGAATACAGTGAGCCCAAAATATCATCATAAACCATGTAAAAATGCTCATTTTCAATTTTCGAACGGTTCAATTATACGAGTAACATCAGGTAGGTTTTAAAAACTCATACCCAATTGTTGAACAATTCTATGTTGTTCAGATTTTTAACATTCTTTTTTTGCTGTCTCAGTTTTTCTTTTGTTTTTTCTTTTAATTTTTCCTGAATTAAAATGTTTTAAAATTTCCTGAATTAAACTTTTTCCTGAATCAAAATGTTTTTAATTTTTAAAAGTTTTTTCGAAACTTTCGAAGTTATAAATCTAGAAATTAAAAAAGGAAGTATTTCACATAATATTTTAATGCCAATTGTTTCAATAATTCTTTCTGAATTTTCGATTCAAATCATATTGGTTTAGGGAAAAGGTGTGTTCATTATTGAACATGAATTTTATAAACAGACTGGTGATCACATTAGTGCTGGTTTGATCACTGAACTTATTTCCTAAAAAGTGTGTCGAAAGATACCGTTGAGTATAATATACTCAACGGTATCTTTCGACACACTTATTATGGAGCAAATTAATCCCTTTTGGAGGCCAGACATTTATTTACATTTCTTCCACTTCTAATGCAGAAAATTGATATCCGGTTTGATACTAAGAGTATCAGTAGAACACACAAAGGTACAATCAGGCCGATTGATGACCAAATGAGAAATGCGGGAACATTAGAAATAAATAAAAAGTAATCATACCTACGACAACGAAACAGAGATAACCACTTTCTTTCAAGTCAGCCAGTGATGTTCGCAGACCCAATCTGTACTGTACCCATCAGACCTTATTCAAAGAGTTACGTTTGGGAGGTTTGCAATGTATTGATTCGAATGGATGAAATTGAAATGGGAGATCAGGGCTGTGAAATTTCTCCCTCTATCCCGAATTACCTTCTTTGAGAGGACTTCCACATTAGCTAAATGCACCGTGTGTTTCTCATTACCTTTCTTTTAAAGGCTGTTTAATTATATTCAACAAATCCATGGATCAATGAAAAGTGAACACTATTCTACATTTCAAAAATGATAAACACTGTTGTGAACGACGCACTAAAACGCTTCATCCACCACGTATTAAGAGGCTTGGAATGACACTTCATGTCGTGAAGTAATTTTTCGACACGTAGACGCTTCAAACGAATAGGAAGGGACTAGAAACAAAAACTTGAAGCGTGTACGAACCAGATGAGATAAAACAACGCAGGGACGAAAAACGCAAGAAGAATTCTATATAATACACACGCCACATGAGAATTTTTTGTTATATTAGGCCCTTCAGATAAAGGGTTAGTAGTTTGGAGAGAGAAGACCGACTCTTTATTAAAAATCGGGGAGAAGAAGTTGTTTGCGTTGGTGGAAGGGTAGTAGAGAGAGGTGAGGTAGGCCACTCGATTTATCGTTCTTTACCCGTCGTAAGGTGAGCAGAGGGTGTGGCCTGTCAAGGCAGTAAGAACAACCAGGAGGAAAGGAAAAAGTGTCTCTTCAATTCCAAAAAACGTCGCAATATATCATTCCTACCTTCCACGGCCCACATCGGGGCTGGGTTGAGGGGAGAGCGAGAATCAAATGAATTCAGTTGTTATTTATCGTCCAAGGGCACTTTTTAATCCGATTTAAAAACCATTCATTACTATCTTATCGCTCTTTATATTCTTATTCGTTTCCTTTTATCGGGAAATGGAGATGTTAAGAGATTGGCATACAAATTACCGAAATATGAGATTTCAATTCAGAAGAAAATGATAGAACCAGTGTCGACCGCTATTATTATTCCTGAAAGTCTTTCAGATTTCAACGATGAAATGTTTAAATCCGATATTATTGGTATTGAAAGGGCTTGTTAGCATATTGAAGGTCTGTTTGACCTTTAGAAATAAAATGAAAGGAATAGATGATGCCAAATATGACTGGGTTATACGGGAAGGGAAATCGGGGCGTATAAAACCACACCTAGCCATGCTCTGATACTTTGCTCAAGTAGCAACCCTTCAGTGAGAAAAGTTTATTTTCAAGAATGTTCAAAAAAGAAGTTTTTGGTTTTCAAGTGTAGGGAAAAAAAAGAAAATACCTGAAACTTTTATAGGACAAACAATTAGTAGGCAGTATAGGTAGTTATAATTATATATAGTAATTATGAGGACAAAACTGATCAACAGGAGACTACTTGGCAGTGCATTACTGGCTAAGTTTATCTACATCCTACGATTAGAAGATAATTAAACCTACCTGCATAATTATAGAAATGAAGGAGAAAGTTGAGTAAAACTCCCCCAGCCCGCTCTACTAACTTGGTAAAAGAGAAAATTAGGGTGCATTAGGCAGAAAAGTGTCATTAAGAACAAAACCACCTAAGGTGTGGGGGCTTAGCGGGCTGGAATAAAAAATTACCACGGTCCTTTGTGGGAGAAAGCTATTAGGTACGCGCATTTTGTAGGCGTGAAGAGAGGAGACAGATAAAACTGTCATGTGAGCGGTGTTTCCGTGGATCAAAGAGATTTTTGATGTGAATAAGGGAGAAGTTCCATCGTACCGAGGCATTACACGAGGAAGTTATAGTGAAATTCATCATCACCAACCTTGAAAAGAGTACCTATTTATCATTTTATATGATGACAACAGTGCCGTATTCTTTGAGGAGAGAATTTCGTTGAGACATTGTTATGACTTAGCATCAAACAAGTGACGTCAAAGCTGATGAAACATAAAAAATAAGTATTTCAAGAGTTTCTTCTCAAACTCAATCAGTTTGAAATTAATTCACGACCAATTAGTTTGAAGAGGGAATTAAATCTGACTATCACAAGGATTCCATGTTTGTGCATGGATGATGGCAAGCAATGATAGACTCGCGATACAATTTAATGGCACGCTCCGTTTGACAAAAATAAGACACATTGGAACTTGGAAATCCCGAATGTTCGGTTTTGGTTTATTATTTTCAATAATGAAACTTTGGAATCGACCAAGAAAAAAAAATTTCAACACCCCCTCAAAATTTGATGGTTTACGTTTCAAGGTACGTAGAATCCAAAAATCGAATAAAAATGTGTCCGTCTGTCCGCCGTACGCGGCACTTTTGCCACTTAGCATTGACCGATTTTGATGAAATTTGGTATGTAGGCTCCATTTGGGGTCTAGTTTTGCTCCGAAGATTTTGGTTGATGTAGGTCACTTCTAAGGGTTCAAAAATGAATTTTGAAATTTTGAAAACGCCCTAACTCAAAGAAATTTGATATAACGGTATTGTTTTTAAGATTCTAGATTTTCTTTAAGATTCTAAAGAATTTTTAGAATTTTTTGAGACCACGCGGAGCTCTGTAGGACAAACCGTTCCCTCCCTACGAGAATTTAAGGGTTGGACGTACGTTAAATCATAAATACGAGTGTGAATCGCAAAAGAGGCTTAATTTCCGTTCAAATTTTAGCTGACCGAAATGCGATCGATGTTTTTCTTCTTGTTGGATGGTTGGTGGCTTTGCAGACGAGTGATAAATATAGAAAAATAATAAACCATTGTGTAAGAATTTGCAGCGTTTTACCTTTACAATTACATTGCAGGATTTCAACCTCCACCTTAAAAAAGAAGATCTTCTGGTTAAACTGTACATGTGAAAATGGTATGAGGTTAATACTCAACTTAGGAGAGTTATTTTAAAACTTCCATGTTCAATTGGAGCACTTTAGAAATCTGATTGCACCGGGATTTAAGTACGGACTGATGCCAGATGAGGAGTTTCCTTTCATACATAAGAGACTGGAAAGACATGGATCTAAGGGCAACCCTGTCCAACCTCAAGAGGAAGCGGAATTCATTTAACCCCAAACTTCAAGCGCCTTTAGAAATCTGCACTTCCATCCCGGGACCATTAAACCGCACTATCCAATTAAAATGCCATTAGAGACCAACATTGTTTGACAAGGGACGAGGTCCGCCACTCTCTTCTTAATGGGTTACGTATGAGTAGCTCGGTTTAATGAGGAGTATGGAAATACAACATTTTGTGGGCGAGGAAGTCTTGTTTGTACGGACTCATTGGCCGTTTATACAAGACGAGAGTTACACAAAATTGTTGTACTCTCTTTTTGGGTACATCATTATTATCATAATAATTTAACTTTTTCTATTCGATTTTTTAACCTTTATATAACATACCCCAACAGATTATACAATTCATAATATTGCCTAATAATTCCCATACCTGTTATTTTTCCGAAAATAATTTGTAATCTGGTTTGTCTTTGCATTCCGCCTATTGATATTTACTGGGGAAAAAGGCTCATATAACTCAAATATTTATTTAATATTAATGTTTCCTCTCTAGCTGTTTTTTTTTCACTTTGAACGCAGTAAAATTAAATTTCGTTGAAAGGGGTTCTTGTGTGGGATAATTTATTGACGTGAGTTCTCAGCTTTATTGTACCACCGTTTTGCATATAAAAGTTCCTACCTTGTTTGAGAATGTAGATTAGCTAAGTGAGGTTAGGTGATTTTATATACGGACGCCCATATATTACTAATATAATAAATGGAAAGCATAAAAGAATTCAGGATTTAAAAAGTTTAATGAAGGATGAAAAAAAGATAATGAAAAGCTGTAACCGAGGGTCTGATGTTATTTCATGAATCGTTGGTTCATAACAAGAAGTAAAGAATAAAACTAACACAAAAATTGTGACCCTCTATTCTATAAGCGGGTCTTACCACATTTCATGTTGGTTGTAAAATCTCTTCCGTAATACAATTTTTTAAAATCCCATGTTGGTACAACATAATGTTCATAATATGTAGAACTGATAATAATGTTCTACATAATATGTAGAACATTATTACTTACTACATAATATAATTATGTAGAACTGATTCACCTCACCGTCTGCATACCTACCCAATTCATTGCAACCAACTATTTTGGTTCGAGAACAAGGCGCTGTTGTCTTCCTCACCATCAAGACCGATCGGTCATGCGGGTTTTGCCTACCCGAACCACTACTAACAGATAGACACGTCCGTACCACTATGGCCAGAAGTTAGACAAGTGATTGCACCGGGTTCATGTAATAATTTATAGAGTATGAACAGGATTCACGTACGGACCATGAACTCCCCTAATACATTCCGTTGGTACATGGTTGGTAAGTATGAATTTCTGGGTCTCTGGGTCTTGTCATTCTATTAAACATATTAGGTATAGATTTTTGGGAACTACCATTGACCGAGTCAAAACGCATTCCATGCATGGATAGCCTTGGAAATGAATGAACAAAACACAGGACAATTCAATTACGATGATTACAGAGATGGCCAAGCTCAGGGAATTCGCTCATCCTAACGAGGGTTTCAATTCGATCGTCTTCCCGTCAACGTACCGTGAAAACATTCCATCGACCAAGGCAAAGCTGGAATTACGGTACGAAGGAATGGCTCCCCGGCCTGCAATATTCCTCGTCCGGGAATCGAGCGCCAGGGAGGTTGAATGAAGGCGATTCAGCTTACCCGCTACGTTGAGATGGGAAACTAGGTACTCTTGACCGGTTCTTGGCAAAATTGAACCTCGCGATCTCGAATACATTGATACCTTAAAACACAAAAGGGCTATGTCCATCCATCTTCCACATTTTAATTTTTTTTCAACTTCAGAAAAACTCAAATTTAACAAAACTATTATTGACCTTCTTGACGATTATAGATCGAAAATTTCTTGAAGAAATTAAAGAGTTTGGTGTGATAAGCCATTATTATAGGAATTTTGCACTGGTGATAACTTCTTTTGCGTTTTTCTCAAAACTCCGTTTTTGGGCATAGCCCCTTTGTGCTTTAAGATATCGACATACTCATAAAATACATTCCACATTAATGTGACCCCTACCGAACACAAAATGTTAGTACTGAAAAATGCAAGTACCTATTTCAGCTTTTGAAAAGAATGGAAACTCTTATTACAACCATATTGTAACTTGGATCAATTAGCTGATATAAAATATGATTCTCATCTGACCAGTAGATAGCTCGCTCGGACATGAAGTTTCAGGAGGGCAGCTCACTCAGATATTAAAACGACTTGGAAGTTGGAAGCGTATTATAGCGTCCACACATGAAAAAGTGGCAGTGATTCAAACGTTGTGGAACCAGTTCCCTACTACTGTCCGAATTTAAAAAATGGGTTCATGATGTGGTAACAAAATGGTAATTTGTGAAATTGTTATGAAGAGTTACTACAGCGTTCAATAACTATCCAATTACCAATGCTTAAAAACCTGTTGACTAAAAAATACAGACAGATTCCTAGAAATTACACTAGCCTGCATCAATGGAACAAGAGCAACAATAAAAAATATCCGCAGTATCAAACATGAATAGATACTGACTCTCAATTGACTGGTAGATCAAGAAAACCTATAGATTGACAGTCTGCGGGGGACCAAGACTGGTCAACCGACTGCAGTAGTTCATAGCACTAATGTTGAGGCAATAAGTGATCTTCTCATCGAAACCTTCCAGCCGTTCGAATCGACTTGCCAATTGGGAGGCCGTCATGTTTCGAACCAGAACATTCCGGATCTTTGTAATATGTGGCTTGAAATAGACAGTTAAGCATCCGACTGAGCTATCCTTATCCCATTAATTGAAATGGTCAATCCACTTCAGCATTTTAATTCATACCTTAGTCATAACGCACCAAGGAAAGTATGCGTGTGTTCCCCCAAGGCACATATAAGCCTGCAGATGATGAACGAGGTACATACGTTATCATTAGCTTTCAGCCGACCTCCACAAAGTCGATGAGGAAGTCTTATCAGCAACAAACGCTAACCCTGCGGATAAAGTGCGCACACACCTTGCTGGTGTCTTAGTTCCTTCTATTATTCAACCTTCTTCTCTAGAAACCTCCTTTTCCTCTCTCTAGCCGAAAGCCTCACCGCCCGAGCCAAGGCAACAAGGGGCTAATCTTTATGTATTCGCTGGTGTGCGGGGCCATTATTTTACGGTTCTTTACCTTTATTTGACTTGAGCTCATCCGTTTCTAATTTCTCTCTTCCTTTCCCCTCTTGCTTCTTTAGTTCTTTCACCATCTACTCGTACATCAAACAGTGAGAATACAGGAATAAGCCGCGGGAAGGTCTCCATCCTCAATTTAACAGGTTGTTTATTATTCAAAACACGAATGGCACTGACGCTCGGAAAAGGAACAATTAATGTACCAGGTAGAAACGGAATACGAATTATTGTTCATGATATATTCCAACACCGCGAAATATAGATTAATGTGGAAGTTTTCTGTAAAACTTGGTTCACTTCAGGACTTCAGGTTCAGGTTCAGGACGTAATACCGAAAACTCAGTGAAAAAATTTGTCCAAGTGTAGGCCATTTTGCTCAGTTATCGTAATATTGGTATTTGGTGTATGGTAGCCATTGGGGGCCTATTTTGCCGTCCCAGAGAGATGCAATTATAGGTGCACCCTTGCAGACCAACCAATCAAACTTGGAAGCAAAACAATAATAATTTTAATGACGGAAGAGAAGACACTAATCAACTATTATATTGGTAGTAGAATGCAACGGTTTTGGTTCTCGACTATAGAATTTGCACAAGAATTCAACGATCGTCTGGTTATTCTTCCAAATACACTCAAAGAATGCATAAACCCTATTAGTTTGGTTGAAATAATTTTCATACTTATAGTAACCATTTAAGATCTGACCTCTGATTCATTTGAAGTCCCTGTCCTTTCCAAATAAGAACTTCAAAGTTTGGACGGGGTGAGCCACTAAGATCGGTTCCTCGGGCGATAAAATACCACGTCTGTTTTCAATGGCTTTTAAAGCTATTCAGAAGTGTTCGGAAGGTAAGTAATCCACGTTCATGGACTGGAAACGACGTTAATGTTTCTCTAGGGTCGGATGCTGAATCTCAGAAAAAGAGCAACACGCGTTCGTGAACAGAAACAAAAACTAAGTTTGGAAGTCGTGAAACTTTTAGAGCGAAAAGGGGTCGGAAAAAAAAGTTTTCAACACGGCATCAAAAATGAGGGAGAGTGAAAGGCGGCGGACTTTCTGATACACAAGAAGTTTTTTGCTGCTCTTCAACGAGGATCCTAGATTCCAAGGGGATCCCCGAGTCTAGGGTACGGCAAGATGGAACGAGTTGGGTGATGCACAGTAAAGCCGGGATGAAGGCGTACTATACTAAGAGAGGCGTGGGAGGGATCTGAACTTTCATATTAGGGAGAGAGGGAACAAACAGGAAATGAGAACTGATAGCCGCTGGGTGTCAACTCCACGACTACATTAGAATAACATTTTCGCGTTGACATTCGGTAGATGGTCTTTTATGAAACGCTAGACACCATGCGCTCTGCCTTGTCTTTTGAAACGAGGAAATATAGTCGTAGGTGGATGATACTGAACTCGAATTTTCACTCAAGGAGCAGCACATTACGATCGATTCAGTTAGCCACAAATCGTCATAATTCGGATCATTTAAAAAAATATAATAATAATAAATAAATAAATAACATAGGATAAAGAAATATATCCGAAATTGAAAAATTCGTTAAGTACTCTCATTCACATTTTGATGTTTCAGACCTTTCTGAACAGATTTGGTTTCGAAACTGTCTGTATGTTGGTCGATAAGCAATTCTAATGGGCATAAAAATGAAATTTTCAGAGTCCTGGACTTTCTGAGTCGTCTCAGGGGTGAGGAATTGACATAATTGAGACGTAAAGGCTCGTGTTATATCTAAAATTGTAAAATGTCCAGGACAAATTAAATTAAGACAAGCGTTGGCTGGAGATTGTCTTCGGTTTTTCATAAAAGTTGGCAAGTAGAGATATAACATATAACGGTTTTCTTTTATTTTCCACTAATTTTTACTCAGAGCTGTCACGCGTGTTCGCCTCTTTCGAGGCCCGAATCGGGGAAGCAAACAAAATAAGATACTGAGGTGGAATAGCATTTCCTCCCCTTTTTCTGGGTAATTTCACTCCGGCGGTAGAAAATGTCGAGGTGTGAGAAGCGCGGAAAAGAGCTGCCGGCAAGGATGCATAATTCATTGAGCTTACCTTCTCATCTTTCTTACAAGGCCCATCGGACCAGGAAAAACAATGGAGGTCTCGTCTCGTTGGCTCGACGGACATTATTATGTGTGTATATTTCACCTGAGTCTACCAAAGTAGCTGAAACATTATGTTCACTTTAGGAAGAGGATAAATGTTCTCAAAATTGAAAATTTCACAAAATTGATTCATGAAGGGAAAGTAAATATTTTTCAAATTCACACTACCTACCTATCATGTTTGAGACGTTTTCCTCACAAGTCAAGTAAATTACCCCATTGGAATGTCTGGGCGGATAACATGAGAAAATCGAAACAGCTATAGGTTGATTAAACGTTCTGCTCTGAACATGTGCATGATTTAAACGAGAATAGCTTCCTTGGAAGAGTAACCAGACATGATTTTTCTGTGATGATGTTACTAGCTACTGGAAATCACCAATCCAAAGGGTAACTTGACTGAACGGACTATTTCTACTGTTCTCTAAACGCCTATCCCTGAATTGGGTTGCAGTAGAAGAGCCAATTTTATTGATCCTATAGTCTCGTCCTTTTTTTATAGTAGCACGTTCACCCTCTATAACGACCCCATTGAGCCACGATTGTGTAGCCTACAACTCCAAACATCCCAGTTATCTTAAACCCTTTATGTGAACTATCGCCCCCTCCTTCCCATAAACTATTATTCTGTTCTGCGTAGTACACTTTGGCACGAATGGTGGTTGAATTTAGCGAATATTGCAATGGTTTGGATTGATAGATAGATAGATGGATTTTTCTTTATTCTTCGTCATGAATAAAAAATGACAAATGCGTCAAATTTACAAAAATAACAATATGTAGATAAAATATAAGTAGTCACTGTAGGTGTATATTATACATCTTGATTCAAAATAGGAACTCGTGTGTTTTTTCTTTTCTAATACAGCCTGATCAAAGGATATAGAGTTTCAAAGGATATAGAGGACGTCGATTATTTGTGTCAGCCTAACATGAAATATCAACCAAACGAATGTTTTTGAATAGTTGATATTGGCATTAGTAAGGTATGTTGGATGTCTTTCCATTGCAGGCCTTGAAGAGGAACGTAAGACGTAAAGCACCCACAAAATCACAAAATTGTATCAACTAAGCTTCGCTCTTCAAGTATAAGAAAGTGACTCGATAGACGCATTCGTGCACAACGATACCAGTTGTATCCATTAATCTGTGAGTTGGATTCAAGGATTGGTTCAATTCAATTCCAGAAGTGGATTGGATATTAATTTGAATTCTTCGTTGACAAATCGTCGTTTCGACTTCAAATTCTGATACAGCGGAGAAATACGTGGTGCCGAGTTACATATCTAGCCTAGTGATCCACGCGCCCACTTGATTGAGCTAGAAATCATGCGAGAACAAAATATAATATCAATCACATGAGTAATATTTTTCAATATGAGAACAACTTTTGCAATATTTTCCTCTTAGCACTAAACTGTTTGAATAACGCTACAATAAACTTGCCTTTAGGGCGAACTATTGTGGGATGGAGAGCAAGGCATTTTCCTTGCTCCAATATCTGGTTCAAATTATAGACAATAAGTAAATTGAGAGAATTTCAAAACAAAAACTAGCAAAGAGCAGTAAAACTGACTAGCTGTAACACACTTCAATGACTAGTGTGGGGGAATATTGGGATACATCAGGTGTGCTGGAATACTCTAAGTTTGCTCGGGAGGGCTCATGATACCAACAGGACAAACCCTTTTCTGATGAGTTTTCCATTATATTCTGAAGGCTATATTTATTTATGCCTAAGGGGTACATACTTAAGGGAGAAGGGTTGCTAGAGCTGGTCAACATTACAAGGACATAAGGGCCCACGTGATATATTCGGTTAGGACCGCACCCGTATGGTGTCAGGGCACGAGGAACGATATCAGAGCTCTGAGGGGGCCAAGGCCCTGAATAATAATGTTACAAAGCTCTCTCTCGTGTTGGACCGCTCTCAACCACCTTAGACGCCTCTACTAGTAATTCTGTAAAGACAAGTAACCGTCTTTGATGTTCAGACGCACATCCCAACGCCTTGATCCCATTAAAGAAGTTCCGTTTAATTACCAACGCAGAATAAATTTCCGCACGGTGCACTGGATAAACCTACTCGTTTTGATACAACATAGATATAATTATATAATAAATACTATTCCTATTAAATTTTATAACCATCAATTTAGTACAATTATTTGAAATTCACGGCGTTCGTGGAAAAGCTGAACTGATTCATGGAGTTGAGGATAAAACGAACTGACTTCTATTATACACTAACCCAATTCGCTCATAAGTCTTCAAACACTTGATCAATGAATGTACAAAACCGCACTGCGGTCTTACTCGACTTTTCACTCGTTATTGGTCACTTCATTTTCATATTTTTTTCTGTTGCCGCACCCAGCGGACGTAGTCCGATTCGAAAACTGCCGAGAACTGGAGCAACCTTTTAAAATACAAGCAACTCACTTCATTGGAGAGCAAAAAGCGATGGGCAGCTGTGGCTGATAGAAAGGCGTGAGGAGGGGGTAACGGATGATAATGACCGCACGCAGTGAATGGCCTCTCGTCGCAAGAGGTGGGCATGATCCTTCGATGTCCTTTGTTTTCTTTGTAGGCACAGAGAGGGATCCTTTCATCAGATGGCACCTAAAAGCCACTCAAGCGGCCCTATACCACCGCGGCGCCACGAAGCCTCTAATTGAACACTTCAGGGAATTATCACGAGCAATGGAGTAATTTGAAGGACAAACATACTCCTGGTATTTATACCAGAGTTTAACTCGAACTATTTTTAAAGTAACAAACAAAGATAAATAGACAAATCAGAACCAAATTTTTAACAAAGTAGGTAAACCAATAATTGCTACAATCGGCTGTAGATTAACAACACTCCACTGACGGAATTTCCTTAGGATTTGTTTGTAACGTACCTACTGAAAAAGAAAAAGTCCATTCATGCAACATGAATTAATGAGCGAATTTTCAGAGAAATTTTTTTTACGCTCTTTAAGGATCGTTTCAGAATGTACCAAAACGGATTTCAGTAAAGACATTTTTAAAGACTAAAAATTGTGAGGCCATCGCTCTAGCTTCATTTTCCTTGAAAATTCGCTAATAAGGTTGTATGGTAACTTTGCACGGGCAATGTTCTGAAGATGTAAAGATTCCATATTCATGATTTATGTTTTATACGTTTTCAAGAGCTCATAGAGTAACCACACGGCTATTGTTGGTTTTTTCGATTTTATACCATACCAACATACTGCATGCACAGGGTATGCTTTGAAGATGTTAGGGGTCCACATTCACGTTCTACTCGTCTCCAAGAACTCATACCTACACGGTAATTGTTGGGTTTTGGTTTATTATTTTCAATAATGAAACTTTGGAATTGACCATGAAAAAAAATTTAACACGCCTCAAAATTTGATGTTTTACGTTTCAAGGTACGTAGAATCCGAAAATCGAATTAAAAAAATTCCGTCCGTCCGTGGCACTTTTCTTAGCAACCCTGGACCGAATTGGTTCAAATTTGGTATATGGGCTCCATTTGGGGTCAAGTAGTGCCGAGAAGCTTTTGGTTGATGTCAGTCATTTCTAAGGGGTGAAAATTGAGGGTTGAAATTTTCAAGAGTGCCCTAGCTCGAAAACTCTTGAAATAAAGGAATCATTTTTTTCCCCAATTTTAAATAGTATAGAATTTTTAAAAATTTTTGAGACAAACCGGAACTCTGCAGGACAAACCATTCGCTCCCTACGAGTACTTAAGGGTTTTCCTTCGATTAAAGAGAATAACGAGTGTGAATCACAAAAGAGGTCTAATCGCCGTTCAAATTTTATCGGACTAAAATGCGATCGCTGTTCATTTCTTCGATTTGTATTCAGTTTTGCTTTCTGAGCAACAGAAAATTACAACAAATATACGCACGTATACCTCAACGTTATTCATTTTAATAGGCAATATTGCTGATGAGTTTTGTTTTTTATGAGATATTATTTAATACATATACTATTCATATACGCATATACTACTATTCCAGAGTATGGAGGAATAACTCCTGACAGCCTATGTTGAAACTTCCTACATTCCTTCTCAAGAACGGTGACGAAAAACGTAACATTCTCAGGATATACGGTACCATTTCTTTTTATATCGTGGACTTCCCTCGTACGTGAGCTCCCATTCCAGCAGTTCCTTCCTATGTTGTTTGCCACGGTTCCTTCCGAGATGCGGTTGCAGTTCACTGTTTGCTCCAGTTACACCAACAAGGAGGTAGTACATTCACTAAGACACTCACATGTCCCGCATTGTTGCGAGAGAAGAAAATGTTGAGTATTTTAGTTCAACTTCACTTCCGAAAAATTTTCAAAACTCAATATTGAGTCTGCTCATGTTTTCACTAATGAATAAATCTTCATAATATCCATGATATTGACAAACATTCGTTATTGCTTCAAGAACATTTCTAAGAATTTTTATCCTTGAGTATAAAGGTTTCAATCGTAAATTTACTAATAACCTGTTTTTCTTTCGTGGGGGTTGCGAGGGAACGAATTTACGATATGGATAGAATATCCGCTCAGAACGGGCTTTTGAGCATTGTGTGAAGAGGGATCTAGACTTCAATATAAATTTTTACCAGCGCGTTTGTCGGGAAGTCTCTTGTCTTCAATCTTGAAGAAATTTATTGAATGAAATCATTACTCAACTGATTACGCAACTCAAGAGACCGCACTTCGCTTGGACTGCAAATAACAACCACTTGGACGAGCTAATCTACTAATTAGTTTAACACACCTGAAATTTACCTACTTGTTTTGTTTGTTTCTAACTTACTGAATGGTAATAAGTTTTTAATGGATTTCAGGAGGTAAGTAAATCTAGATTTCCCTCCGTCCCTCATCGACTCGATGTTCATTGGTGCTTGCACTTCCATAGACCTTCATCGTATTCAACAATCTCAATACCTCCTTGAAACTTTGATTTTGCACCGTCCAATGAATGGTGTTAAATTGAAATTAATGAGGAATTCATTCGATCGTGGCTCAATAATACCAAGCTCAACAATGAAGAGCAGGAATTTTGAACTTTTTCATGTCATAAAACGAAAGAACAGGGAAGGTGAAGAATTTTCAGGGAACTAGGTACAATGAAACAATAAAGCTCCGTTATGTTGATTTGGGAGTGCAATATCCCAGGTTACTATAAGCATGATGACTTTCGAAGCTAGTACGGTCAATTATGCAGTTAGAACTTTGTCAATGGTTGTAAAATTATCACTTGAAGGATAAATAATTTGCATATAAAAATACTCAACTGTGTCCCCATTCAAAGAAACATGTATTTTCGCGCTACTATCTATACCACTAGAGCAAGGTATGAAAGAATTTATCCTGGAGCAAAGCGTGATAGTTGCCTTAAGAAAATATCGTTGGTAATAGGTTGGTAACACACAAAGCGTAGGAATATCCATCACTCAACTTCCATCATCCCGGACAGCTCGCCATTCTAGCAGTGGTAAGCATTCCAATCGCAATAATAATGTTTATGATACCTACTTCACAAGTCCCACAGAGACCGGTAGCTGGGTACGACTACAGCATCTGCTGACTAGACCATCATTAGGCAGATTAGAAGCATTCCAATTACAGCAAGTCGACTTGCGCTTCTGGGCACACCTTCCCCACTTCTACTTCCACAATCACTGTTTCCAACTCTTGACAGCCATTTCTACCAATTTATTGCTTGGATCTCAATTCTCAATCTGACAAGCAGAATCTTACTATTACGAACCGGGGCTGGAGGCTTCACTTCCACGTAATTGTAGGTAGTTTTACTGAAATGCGAGTTATATCGATTTCACGTTCCCATTAAATTGGAGTTAATGCCGATACATCCTTCTTGGAAAAATTACCGTTATTAAAATCTGATGTTATCATGAATGATATGTGAATAACAGTACATTATCATTCAGCCCCAGTAGGAATTCTCAAACGCCAACTAAATAAATAAAACGCTTGCATACGAGTCTGCAACGCATTGGGACATTTTCATGTCTTTACCTATTGCTTTTTACCTCACTATAGGATTTTATAACCCTATTATTAATAATTATTATTTAATTATTATTATTATTAAGAGGTAGGTACCTAATTTCAATAAAATAGACGATTCCGGATTAATTATCTTCTACACTCACGATCATTAGTTTGTAAACAAAATATGAGAACAGTTATGCCCATAGCTCCGCTATTCGTATAGTCAATATGTTATGGAGAACATGAAAATGTTCGTTAAATCGAGAGCTTTCCAACGAGTGGTGAACGATTTTTGTGGGTTAAAAAGTGTAGAAAAGGAACAATCCTAACAACGGGGTCGTTGTAAGCGGAAATCATTATGAATGCACTGTAACACAATTTCGTTACGCAATTTCGTGACAGTTTTTTGTGCTATGTGCCAGGGCAAAGACATGAAAATGTCAAAAAAAGACAGGTAACCTTTTCCGAAACGTATTGGACTTTTCGCTAAAGTATTATTTCTGCTTCCGAGTGCACCATGGTAGCGGAAGCACAGTTGAAGCACTTAACAGCACACTTTGAGACGAAATAAAACCCTGCAAATCATTGCCCAAAGGTATATTATTTTCTGTATACATAACCCCTCTGTATAGATCCCTCCCTACCAACCATAGGTACCTAATACCTACTAGGGCATTTTTGAACATTTCAACCCCAATCACCAACCAAATGGAAATGAAGGGTTGACATTTTCAAAAATGCCCTAGTAGGTAGTAGGTACTTACGGTTGATAGGGAGGGATCTACACAGAAGGGTTATCTATACGGAAAATAATAAACCTTTGGGCAATGATTTGCAGCGTTTTTTTTTACCTACCAACATTTTTTTACCTACCAACTTTCTTTTAACCTACCAACCATTGGTAGGTACTAACTACCTCACCATAATGCCTTCACACCTTCACAATCAAGTTTATTAGAAAGAACTAAACGCTTCACACTCGATTCGAAAAATAAGTAGCTTCATATGGAAATTTGATTACTGGTTGCTCAGAAAGCAAAACTGAATAGGTACAAATCAAAGAAATGAACAGCGATCGCATTTTAGTCAGATAAAATTTGAACGGAGATTAGACCTCTTTTGTGATTCACACTCGTGATTCTGTTTTATCGAAGGAAAACCCTTAAGTACTCGTAGGGACCGAAAGGTTTGTCCTAAAGAGCTCCGGGTGGTCTCAAAAATTGTTAAAAATTCAATACTATTTGAAATTGGCAAAAAAAAAGATACGTTTATTTCGGGAGTTTTTGAGCTAGGGCACTCTTGAAAATTTCAACCCTCAATTTTCACCCCTTAGAAGTGACTGACATCAACAAAAAACTTCGCGGCACAACTAGACCCCAAATGGAGCCCATATACCAAATTTGAACCAAAGTCCAGTGTTGCTAAGAAAAGTGCCTAAAACATCAAATTTTGAGGGGGGTTAAACATTTTTTTTTCTTGCTCGATTCCAAGGGCTTATTATTGAAAATAATAAACCAAAATCCTTCAAAATCACTATTTCTACTCTCATTCTACTATGTATACCTTCTTGGAATATTTTGGTTCCGTGTCCGTAAGAAGTTGCAGTCTGATCTCCAAATCTTTAGGGTTACCTATTGCGTGTTGGAATCTAAATGATCTTGTATCAATTTTATGACCCCCGGACAGATAGTAACTCCAATGCATGTGCAAACTAGAAATGCGAACTGGAAATTCTAGTATCGCGCAAAATGATCGAATCGATAGTAATGTCTGTAAACAAGATTTCCCTTAAATTAAATGAGGTTATGAATATTTATTGGTTTTTATTTTCAATAATGAACATTTGGAAACTAGCAAGAAAAAGGACGAGGGAGGGTACATTGGTAAAGTTCTTGGACATCTCAAAACGTCCCATTTTTCAACTCGCTGCCAGTATAGGTACATTACAGAGTTCCTACTAAGAACTTTCTATTGATTGAATGAGAGACCGTATTGGATTAGAACACAAATTGTGCAAGTTATGGTCAACTGTGAAAAGAAGAAAACCTCAAAAAGTTATCAGTATGAAGTCCCTCATGCACTTCAGCTGGTCAAGATATCATAATTTTGTGAATAAGGTAGGTAATTTTTTACAACCAGAAGTCATACAGTGGCTCAATTTTGATAAATATATCGGTGAAAGGGCATACCAAAGAAAACTTCTCGGAAGTCTCACAAGTATCCGGAGAGGTAGGTACTCCAGAGTATTACGTACTTTTGACCGTCCTTCTGTTCAATTATTCCACCCGAAAGAGCTTTAGCGGCTTATATTTACTCAGATGTTCTTACCATCCTCCAGATGTTTGCCCTAGAATTACAAGAACGCGTGGAAGGTTGGTTTCAAGGATCGTCTCTCGACTCTCTGATCTAGACTCAAGTAGATATAACGCTCGGAGCTCACGTGAAAACATACTTAAGACCGAAGCCTATGAATTTTACATCCTCGGAATTGACTTGAATACACTTAGCCTCCCTGCCCTACCCGATTGTTTTCTTTCGCCAAACAAAAACATCTCAACTCAATTCTGAAAAAACCGCGATCATGTTGGTTTGTTCACTCATCCAAGAAGTATGGGAAACAGTTTTTGTAGCACTATTCTCCAGGAAACACGATTAAAATGTACCATATTTTATCCTCAAATCGAATTATCCGTTTTTCTCTCTCTCTTTGTCTCGTTCCGAAGAACAGATTTTAGCTTCAATAATATAATATAATATATTATTATATTATAAAGGAACCATGTCTCATGGCTGGATATCATTATAAAAATGTTTTCGCGTTTGAGTCTCGATTTGTATAATGGTATTGGGGAGGGCAAGGAGAATGAGTATGGGAAGGCGACAAACGGCAAAGTCACGCCTAAACAGAAGGCACAAAAGGACCAAGCACTAACGGATGAAACACCTTAAAACGGGTTGATCTAAGCTAGTTAGTCGTTAGAAATTTTGGAGCATTTTCCAGTATTTAGCTCACTAGTTTGAAAGTAATCCATGGTGGACAAAAACGTTGTGGATAATTAAATTCTGTATTAACTACTCTCAAGCAAACCAGTACCTACTTAGTAATTTTTCTCGACCAAATGCCCCAAAATATGACTTGCGCCTGGGAAAACTAACACAAAATTTCTCATTGGAAATTTAATGCTGATCACGAATATACTAATCATTATAAATATATTATGATGCTGAGCTTAGATAATCGATTTAGAAAACCTTCACATTGGAAATAAATTCAACAGTAGAGATAAACGTGGGATTTTAGGATCAGTACTCGGACAAAAATAATCAGAAGACCACAGCATCAAACAATTATGGTCAGTTAGAACACCAACTTTTTTTCAAAAGGGAACACCCATTTTGTTGCGAAATTGGATTCTTCGCAAAACTTTATGACTCCTCATTCGTTTTTTCAGTGAGCCCACCGCGCAACCCGTTCCGCGCCTAACTACCAAAATTGCACAAAATAGGGAGTCCAGTAAACCTAAATAGTGTAGTACATGAGCTTCCATTACTTTTTAACGCTGATTCACAAGATGCCATCAATTTTTTATTTGACCCTTTTTCAGCGGAATGACCAAAATTTGGTTGCCATGTCAGTTTTTGTTCATTCAAACGGTTATTTTCAAATGTTTATTGGGATTCATTTTCGAGGTTTAGTTGAAAATGTAAAAATGAGAGATTAAAACTGTGTTCTGTAAAAAAAGTGAAAAATTATCTTAATTCTGAGAGTTGAAAAATGGCATAAATATTATTTTTCACACAAAATAACCAACTTTTGGTCATCATTCTGCTAAAACGAGTCAAATAAAAAAGGATGGCATCACGTGAATCAGAGTTAAAAAATAATTAAATTCATGTACCTGGTTTACTAGATTCAATATTTTGTGCAATTTCGGTCGTTAGGCAACTTCGCGCGCTCGCGGAACGGGTTGAGCGCGCTAAAATTGACGAATAAGGAGTCAGAAACTCGTGAAATTCCGCGTCGAATTTAAATTTGTAATAATAACGGGAGTTTCCATTTGAAAAAACAAAGTTGGTGTGCGTTGCGCGTTGTCATTATACTTTGAGATCCTAAAAAAAACATTGAGATTTAAAATAAAATGAAAATAATTTATAACAGAAATCACTGTTTTAGAGGGGGGGTATTTGTCTGGTGGGACACCCTGTGTAAATGAAAAAGAAAGAATCACTGCGGAAGTGCTATCAGTCACGAACAAAAGGGGAAAAATATGACGTTGGTGATCATCTAATCATCATCTAATTAGTCCACAGGTAAACTTAATAACCAAGGTCTTTTGACTAATGTTCAACTCAAAGCATAAGAATACTTAGTAGGTACTTTGAAATTCATAAAGGGATCTCCTGGGTTTCAAACGAGATCCACTCATAATACCAGTGAAAAAAATAAAGTCGAGAGCAGGCCATGAGCAGAGTTGGTTCGAGAGATGAAAGAGGCATTTCATTGGCTGTAATGCTCCTCCGACTAACGAACATAAGGCAGGTGCGACTAATGACGCCACCACTCGCCGTTTTCTAGCATGGTTAAGAATACGAAACACACCATAGAAATTAGAGCTTCTAAAAAGCTCACAATGAAAATGCCTTTATGGGACTGCGTTTTAATGACCACTGATTCAACCACAGGAGCTACGCTAAGCCTCAGGACTCTGACAAATACATCCCGAGATAAAATGGAGACGAGTAAGTGGTGCTACGAGGCTTGAATTATTAAAACCTACCGTAGGTTTTTCAGCTGTAGCAGCGAATTGGATTTAAACATCTGGTGGTTGGAAGGGGATAAGAGATTTGTTGGGTAGAGATCTCGTGAGGAGGAAGTACAGCAACTGAACTACACTTAGATACAAAGTAAACCTTAGAATTGTAATCGGAGAAGTAGTAAGATATAGGACGTGAACAAAATGAAAATGAGTAGTAAAATATTGGACATTATGTTTTATATGTGTGTATGGAATCTCAGGCTCCACCGGTTCTAAGATCATTGAAAGCCGAATAAGGTTCGGGAATAAACATAATTATTTTTTGGATTTGCATGTTACAACACCTATTTACTAGTACAGGTGTGCATGAAGGATCTAAAAATTATGAACCCATACTCCCTTACAAAGCCTAGAAGTGAGGGATTTTGCCTATCGAGGGTTTTATGACTATAGGTATTCCTCCTATCCAGCTACACTTGGGCATAACATTGTTTCGCGCCCCTTCGCCCTTGCAAGGCGGCTTTCCCGGATATATGAGAGAAAGTCTCACTTAGTGTTCCTAACAATCATGTCGATAGTTTTCAGACCCGACCAGTCTCAACAACAAGTTGATTCTGAAGATTCACGTCGAATGTAATTCATAGAGGACTGTCTAAAGGTTCCCTGCATGAAACCTAAAATTTGGCAGAAATTTGAAATGACATAGATTTATCGTCAAAATAGTCATCCATGTCAAAATATTTCATAGAAAGTTAGTTTATTATCACGGTTGAGTGACGATGGAATACAAAAAGATTCACCTACTAAAATGAACAATTAATGAATGTGAGCAACTATCGACCTGGCAGCAGTTGAAGGCTCTAGGGGATGAACCCAATGTGGCTGAAGACAACACTGGAAAGCGAATTGGCAGCCAAACTCAACAATGGATGGTAAAGTCCTTTGACAAATTAACAACAATGGCACGTTCAGAATACTCGATGAACCGAGTTCTCAGACCAACTTCTGAACGAATTGGTTGGAAAATTGAATCAATAGAGAAAGCAAAAACAAATATTGCAGTTCATCTGGATGACTCTGGTAGTTTTAAATCCATCCATTCACGTTGTTTCAGTACGTAATCATCTATCATAATCAAGATTACGAGCTTCTGTCATCAAATAACCGTTTCTCATCAGGATGTTGTACCCACTGATCAGTTTAATGCCTCTTTAACGTGTAATGATTATATTGATTCCTATGTAAATCCAATCAAATCCGCATCATTTTAGGACTACTACAGCTTTAGGGATCCTTTATAATGACTTGGTTTGCACATTACCCATGTATGGAAGCACTACTTGCCCTTCTAATTACCAAAAATATATTAAACAAGTGAAACAATCTGAGACAAGTTTCTTTGTACTAATCTAATAATAAGTAAATCTAATTATTCAACAATAGTTACTGAGCGAATTTTCAAAGTTCGATATTGACGAATTTGTAGTCAGTTTCAAACTATCATAATAATACGTTGCATTCCTGGTATTTTGTTATTGCAGTTTTCTTTTTTTTAATACACAATTATTAGGTATTGCATCTCCGTAAGATCAGTATTACTATTCACGATTATGCTGAGCAAGTTTTTAGAGGTGGCTCGAAACTTCCATGAACCTTCTTTTCTTTCTTGCTTCTATATTATTTTAAACACAAGTGGCATCTAATACTACTTACATACAAAAAATGGCGAAACAAATGCTCAACCAAAAATGGACTGACCACACGAGATGATTAATAATCAATTTATTCATTGCGAGAGAGTAATTTGTCAGTATCTCGCCAAATCAAAGGCGCAAAAACTTAAAAAGTTGTACCTAAATTTAAAATTTTAAAGGATTTTAGAAATTAATTAGTGCAGGGCCCTAGAGAATTGAAAAACTGAAATATTGCCGCTGAAGTCATCAAAATCGAACTATAATTGCCAGACAAATATGGGAAAAACCGTCAATTCAGTTATGTTTTTCCCATAAAAAGAAGCTAAACTTGAAATTTTCAAGGATTTTAGAATTTCATTAGTGAATGCGCCTTGAGAATTGAAAAACTGAAAGATTGCCGCTGGAATCATCAAACTCGAACCATAATTGCAAGAGAAATAGGGGAAAAACATGGAAAAAACCGTTTATTCTGTAGTTTTTTCCATTTTTCTCTGGCAATTATTGTTTGATTTTGATGATTCCGGCGGCAATATTTCAGTTTTTCAATTCCCTAGGCCGTGCACTAATGAATTTCTAAAATCCATTATTTTAAAATTTTAAATTTTAAATTGATTGATTTTAATTTTAAATCAATTTAAAATTTAGGTACTATTTTTTAAGTTTTTGCTCTTTTGATTTGCCAAAATACTGACCCGCAACAAGGAATGAACGGCGACCGACTGAGACCCCCTTAGCAAATCTAGTACCTAAATTTGAAATTTTAAAGGATTTCAGAAATTCATCAGTGCACGGCCCTAGGGAACTGAAAAACTGAAATATATTATATTGTAGATGTGCTCATGTAATGTGAAGGAGACATCTATTAAGGCATGTATAACTCGGCGTGGGTGGTCATAAATCTGCGAAATTCTACAGAAATGTTCCACGACGATGGAACAGGGAGACCTCCTATTTTCTTTGAAATCACTCAAATGCGTTGTTAGTTTCTTGGTTCAGTTTAAAACATTCAGCTGTGAAACAAAGGGTAGGCCTTTTAGTCAAGTTTCTGCTTCTGTGAATTGGATCTGCCGGCAGGTTTCAGTCTTGTGAAATGAAGTCAGTGAGTTTCGTCAATCGAGGGGTTGACCCTTCAACAAAGCTTGACGATGCTACAACTCTCCCTAGACAGAGATATTTACAGTTCAGCTTGGTAAGAATTAACTAATTCATTCAATAATTATTTAAGATAACTGTCTTGAAATTTGGAAGTTTGTAGGAAAAAGCTGTTATTGGGTTAAATGTTTTTTGAGTACTTCGTGAGTCTACGGCGAAAGGTTGTTCGTTTGTTTAAATAAACAGGGTGTCTCCAAGCAACTTTGTTCCAACTCCTTATTTATCCAAGTTTTTAAAATTTTAAGATTTTTTCGTGTTTTTGACCTCATGTTAATGCCATAATTCCATTATGTACCGAGTAAATTCAAATTTGGGAAACATTGTTGGGATGAGTGTTCAATTTCAAAACTATCTAGTGCAAAACCAATATCTTTTAGAAACAAAACATTTGAAAAACTCAAGTCTAAAAGCAAAGTTTAAAAATGTTCTGAAGTTTTTACTCTGAATCCCAGCCTATTTTGATGCCCGTTACTGGCACAAAAAAAGGTCCGTTTTCCAACGGTACATCATTTTTTAGGTGTACTACGAGGACGGTAATAGTGTGTTAATACGAAAAACGTAGTTAATGAACAGGTATTATACAGGGGTGTCCCGAAACCAATCTTCAATACTTTAGGAATCGATTCTACAACCAATTTGCAACAACTTTTCCCTTGTAGGAATTTTTTCAATTATAGGAATTTAATTTTGCAGTAGGTTGCTTGGAAATTTAACGCTATTACCAATGATATCCTCAAATTTGAATTCAGTTGGAAAGTAACGGGAGTAATGGCAAATTTAATGAGATACTTAATGTAAAAAATTCTTTTAAAATATTGGAATTTAAAAAACTAGGATAAAGTGGTAGGTCTAGATGGAAACTGCGAATTATTTTGCACAAATCTTCTACCTGAAAAGAACGAAGTTCTGTCATTATCCTAGTTGGAAGGTTCTTCTGGTTATTAAGATTAATAGAAGTAGGTACATGGAATCAAATTATTGGTTAATAGTGTATACAAAATACACAATAAGGTATACAAAAAATATGTCTACCAACAATTTTTCTCTTTTTAATAAGTTATAGGAAACAGATCACAGTGGGTCGTGTTGTTGCTAGTTGCAAGCAATGTTGCACAACTAGACCTCAGACGGCCCATAATTACAACTTTAGTTACTTTTGGTTCTTGGAAACCAATAGGAATACCAAGCTTTGTTTTCACTTTTCAAGGATAAACTTGGTGATTCTTAAAATCATGGATATGTCTATTGTTGTAGGTGTAATTTGAAAATTAAAATGAAATAAAATACACATAAGATATGTAACTACCTATTACTTTTTAGTGAATAAACAGAATTTTGAAGAAATAATGTCGAAATAATATTATATTTGAATAATATGTGCCTACTTATTTACTTTTTCAATAAATGAACAGAATTTTATTCTTTAAAAAAAATCTCCGATCGCACCTGACATATTGGAGTATTCTAGAGAACCTTGCTTCATAGCTACCGATATGTAGCTATGATTTTGTTTACTGGTTGCAGCGTTGCATTTTTGTGGCAAAAAAAAAAGTGTCGCGAAAAATTCCTTGACCCCAGCCACAAGACATATTTATGCCAACAAGGGTTTAAAACAGAATTGGTAAAATATCTTTTTGTTGGAAATACCTTGTAGAATCGATTCTTGAAGTTTGGAGAGTTATGCCTGATACACCCTGTAAAAAGAGTGCATGAGATATCGCGTTTTGAAAATTCCAATTCTTATTTTTACTCCTTAGATGGCCGTGACAGCAATGCTGAGTTTCTATTTCAGATTACTCACCCATTACCATTACCACTTGGAAAAACATAGATACCTACCACTTTCAGAAATGATTTTGAGTGACAGGGTGGACTGTTGGAGTAGAACTAACTGACAAAAGTAGCTACTGAACGATGTTGTGTTATAGTAGGTTGTGTGGATTGGTTAACGTTAATGTGACGTGATGAATATCAAAGATGAACTCATACAGAGTGAACAGTAATTAATTAATACCATTGCGGAGTGCGTTGCACTAAAACTATAAAGGGTTTTAATCACAATGGGGGGTGCGCCTTGATTTTTTTAGATTTTTAATCGAAAGTAGACTACATCCTGAGCATTTTGGCACCAACCGCGACCTTCTAGCGTGAGTAGATCTGTTTCTATGATTTTTCAAAGTTTCGACCGTTTATGACGTCACGCGCCCCTCTCGCCTGGGCGGGACCCCCCAGCCCACTGTGACGTCATAAACGATCGAAACTTTAAATATTCGTCGGAAAAGATTTACACACGCTAGAAGGTCGCGGTTAGTACCAAAATTCTCAGAATGAGGTCTACCTTAGATTAAAAATAGCAATAAACAGTTTTTCCTACCCAGGCGCACACCCTATTGTCCTAGTAAGGATTATTAGTAACGACACGTGAAAAGAGGGAGGGTTGGGGTAAGGGTGAGGTTTCACCAATGATATTAGGTAAGATTTACGAGTCTTGCAAATGCAGGGTTGAGGTGGGCAATTATTAAAATTAAATTAAAGAAAACTGGGAAAGAAAATAGTAAAGTTTCATTATTCCAATAAAGGAATAATAGAAATATAAAATGTCAAATAGGGCTTGAAAAATGTGATGGTGCATAATGTGATCTAGAAAATGAAGATTTTCTATATAATTTAATTTAATTATATAATTATAAATTATATCATATAATTTAGCCACGATCGCTTCGGAAATCTGAATTCTTGTTAAGTAGGAGTTCCGAGAAGGTAAGCCCTTATTACAAGTTGGTTATTAACAAGACGAGAGTATCTATTCAATCCGTTCCGCAACCACAGGGATCGCATACTCAAGGTGGAAGAGATGTAAGTAATCCACCATTGAGGTAAACTAAGCTCTCCCTTCCCAAAATCCGCCAGGCCTGGTTGTATCCTTATAGAGCTCTGTCAAACTAGAGATCTCTGGGGGACTCGACTGAAATCAAACAGTGGAATAAGTGGCTCTAAGGGATGAGAAAAAGGTACGACGATAATAAGACACAGAGACCCGGAGGAACACAAAAGTAACGAGAGACAACCGAATCAGGCGACCCGATAAGTATTTGTGTGAAAACGGAATTGAACGGGACAGGCCAGCACATGATTGGAAGAAGGGGAGCGAGGTCTAACAATACACAGTAGCACAATTCTGCCGATTGCGCTGATATTGGCTTGCGGAGAAAGGCGTCCAACAAAACCTGTTCCTTCTACCGTAGATCACTACTCATCAGGTCACGGTCACCATATAGGTGGAACATCCATACAGGGAACTAGACACTTTTTGAGGAAACATTTTATGATTGTCCACAAAACGCAGTCCACGTAATTTAGGTTTTCTTTGACTCTCCCAACAATGTTGCTTCTTTCATGTTCGAAAATTCGAGATTACATTTTAGAATAATCCGTCCTTCCATCGTTGTATTACTTATTACTTTGCTAAGGATACCTACAGCCAAAATTGAAGTATCAAATCACTGGTAAATAGGAATTATCCTTTTTTATAGAGTCAAGTTTTACTTTCAAGTTGATTTTCATTTTTGTGGAATCCAGTTTTATTTCCACGTCAATACAAATACGCTGAATCATGCTCGAAAAATATAATTACTTTTTTACACATTTTTGAAGGGACTTACATTAATTTACATCACTACAATATTAAATGCTGTTCATAATTTTTATAAAGGTGATCTCCAAAAAAAAATTTTAAAAGCTGCAAATTATTACAACAAAGTTTATTATTTTTAAAATATAGATCACTCGCCAACAAAGGACACAGCTTTGCCATTGTCAGTACCTACCAACCACATTTTCGCAATCAAGTTTATTTTGAAAAATTGAACGCTTCACACTCAATTCGAAGAAATAAAGAGTAGTGGGAGCCTCCTTTAGGAAATTTAATTACTGGTTGCTAAAGACACAAAACTAAGTACAACTCAGAGAAACGAAGAATGGTCGCATTTCGTTCAGCTAAAATTTGAACGGTAATAGGCTTCTTTTGAGATTTACATTTGTGTTTCTAATTTATCGTAAGTCCAACCCTTAAGTTCTCATAGGGAGTGAACGGTTGGTCTCATAGAGCTCAAAGTGGTATCATTCGATTCTAAAAATACGAAAATATTTTAAATGAACGAAAAAGCAATACCTTAAAGTATATTGAAAGTTTTTGTGCTAGGGCGTTTTGAAAATGTCAGGCCTTATTTTTCAACCCTTAGAAGTGACTGACATCATCCAAAAAGCTTGGGGCACAACTAGACCCCAAATTGAGCCCGTATACCAAATTTCACCAAAATCGGAGAGTGGAATGATAGAAAATTTTTTATTCGATTTTAGGATTCTACATTCCTCTAAACGTAAACCAAATAAGTTTGAGGGGGTTTGAATTTTTTCTCTTGGTGAATTGCAAAGGTTCATTATTGAAATAATGATCCAAAATTAAGAAAGACATCAATTGCCTTCCCTACTTACACTTATTTTGCGTATATTTGTATTATTTACAAATCAAAATGTTCAAGTTGTCTGATAATTCCTATTTTATTTGATTGGATAAGTAGGTACATAAGACCAATTGTTTAGGATCCATTTTGATAAAGAAAAAAATAAGGGAAGAGAATGGAAAAGAAAGATGTACTTACGTACAACAACATCAATGACAAACCAATAAACATACGTGAAAGTCGTATTTCACCAGAGTGCTTACGCCAAAAGGGTATTATATAGATAACCTGACGTGGCCTTTCTTGTGAATAATAGCCACAATTACGAATCTTGGACCCAACCCGGACACGAAACTACAGTTCCACAACCGCCACCCCTAAAAGTGCACGACCCTAAAAGGTTGATTTGCAGGGGTTACCCTCAAAACCCTACCCCTCGGCTACCCTGGCTTTTATCCAAATGACCCCAAGGCTCGATCCTTCCCTCCGTACCCCATCCTCATGCCTCTTTCTACTTGTCTCAGAGTATTAGCAAAGTTTATAGACCTCGCTCACAAGGGCTTACTCGAAATGTCTTCTGTTACATTGGCTTCGGACCGTTCGATTTGGTTGACATCTGGCAGTTGTCTTTGGGATGCCTCTTCGTTCATTATGAAATCGAGTGGGAGCATATTTGCCTAAGATTCGTGTCAGGATAATATTTAATATCTTAATTGATCACATCAACCTGCCTGTTCGTTAGCTTCTTATTAACAATGTTTTATGCCCTTACTTTTTTACCTCACTTACTTCACTTACCAGTTGAAGTAGGTACTTACTTGAAAAATATTCAATATATGCTGTTTTTTTTACTTAGTAGTAAAGTAAAATAGTAACAGATTGTTACTATTAACACACTTCATCTGTAGTTCAGTAACTGCTTACCTACCTTGGTGTAAAGATCAACGACAGCGCAATGAGATGGAGAATGACAGAAGATTTTCATCGAACAGATTCCAACTACAGCAAAATAAAAATAAAAAACGAGAAAAATCGTAAAGCCTTGGAATAATGGGTTTTTCTCCAGGCCTTTTCTTTTCTCCGACAGTTTATCTTGAAAATTACTGCCGTGAATCACTTGTTGTTTTTAATTCCCATCCGTTGAGCCTGAAAACCCGGAGCTCTTATGAGAAAGATGGGATGCCGAGATGGTAAGAAAAGCGGGTGGGGATGAACAGAGCTAAAGGAACGACGGACGAAGGGGGTTCTTACATTATTCCCTCACAGTGTACACTCCTGGCCAACTTTAAGAATATCGCAGGACTTGGAGAGTTTTGTAACCATTCTCATACCCTAAAAATCTTTCTTTGAAAAACTTCCTTGGAAAAATATTTGGAAGATAAGAAACGCTTTTTTGGATTACGGAAGTTGACCATAACCTTCTCGGTTCGTGAGCTCGATGGACTGTGAAAATACGATAGTATTCTTACAATTCTATAGAACTAACTTACTACCTTGGATAGGTGGAGTAAGAAGACGGAAAGAATAACCGCCGCTCCCTCTTCCACTCCTTCCTTATTAATACCTATTATACGATAAATCCTTCCAAGGGATTGGGACAAATAACAAGAGAGCTAACGGAGAGCTAACGAGAGCGTTATGTCGGGCAAAATCGAAAACATTGGTTCTGGCGTTCAAGTCTATCGAGACTTTGAGAGGGAAAAATCGAACACATTGGTTCTGGCGTTCAAGTCTATCGAGACTTTGAGAGGGAAAAATTGGGCTGAATACCGTACTTACTCCAATTTACGTCAATGTTAGTTTTCCCGTTGGTTTCATAACAAGAAGTAGACAATGAATACAAATAAATTTGTAAAAAACTTCGTTCTTGAAAGAACAAAATTTGTTCTTTCAAGGACGAAGTTTTTTACAAATTTAATTGTGGCTGATTCTTAGTATTCCAACAGTATGGTTATATTTTTGTTTTACTGCATTATTTAGGGAATGAAATTGCGTTTGAATGAAAATCAAATGAATGAATCGAAAAGCACCATTCTGAACGCACTTGTTATTAACAGAGTATGCCAATTATTTAGTGTTGTTGATTTTAGGGATAGACGCTTTTGCTTTGACTTAAAATCATCCTTGGATTAGGTACCTCAAGGATGAACAATATCTGCGTGCATTTGAGATACCGTGACTCGTACGACATATCAAGGGAAAAGAAAACCCGCCGCGACTTTAGCGAAGCGTTCGATTTGAGCATGCTCTAATAGGATACATGGTGAGGGATACGCCCTTGATGCCCAAACGAATTCACGAGAGGAGAGCGAAGATCATAAGAGTCCTGACTTTGGGATGGAGAAGTGTTCTGAAAACGTCGGGGATCAAGTCCTTAGTTTCATACCCGGTAACTAAGGATATCCCAAGTTTGTACGATAAGGTAGGTAACGAGGCGTTCCCCAGATAAATATTACGTATTTACGATCCACCAAGTTTTTGAAAATGTTTCAAAAACAGGTTAAGTATATATTTGAATCTGGAGAGTTCTTCGATTTTCTTCTTTGATTCAGTCAAGATAAAATAGTATATACCACTATTTTACGGTAGCAACACGAGGTTCTGATTTATCGTTAAATGGGAGAGAGTTCTCTTTAAGTGGGAGACTGAGGCACTGAAAAGGGTGGTTAGCCGCTTGAGGTTATCGAATTCCCGCGCAGTTGGAATTCCAACAGGCCACAATCAAAGGTTGCCGAGGAGAGAGAGACAGAGAGAACGACGTGACTCTCCAAACAATTTTATATAATGCGGGAGGGTATTTATCCCAAGTGAAACAAATGTCTGCCTCTCATGGAGTGAGGTACAGGTCGAGAAGGTTCCATTGCGATATTGGAGAGGAATGAAAGTGCAGCACTGTTCGAAAAAGTATCAAAATCAAGAAAAAGGCGATTTGAAACAGTCACCTTCGGAAATCAATTTATGCTTAGTGACCAAATAGGAACCAACCAAAAATGGTGCATTCTCATCATCCTTTATGTTGATGTACATATCAATAAATACTGTCAGAACGTCATCAGAACGGAACTAACAAAAGTAGTATCCAACCTGCAGGGGACAATACGTTTAGTAGGAAGTTTAATTCGTTAGGTTGGGTTCCTAAACTCAACTCAGATCAGAGTGAAATCAGCACAAGACTGAGTCCCATACATACAAACAGTGGTCATTGCTCATTTGTGAAATGCTGCAACTGTGGAATGGACCCCTACTCCTGAGATCATTGAAGGTGGATAACATGCAAACTACGCGAGGTGAAGAGCTGGACCACCCAAGGATCACGTATCTGTCCTTGGAACGACTCTTATGGGGTTTAGTCGCTTCGATTGATTGACGAACTACTCTCAACGCATGCGGTGAAGCGTAATTCAGAACAAAACAAATTCTATTCCTCTTTGGGTTTAGGAGGACAGCTAAAGACGTTAGCCATACCTGAAGTGGCTGTCGAACGAAAATACGAGTACAAACTAAAATGGTTACCTCTTAACTCGCTTTTCGAGATTATAATAAACTATCACGAAAAGACCGTTCCAGTGTGAATAATGCTGAAAAGTACCTGCTTACTAGCACGGGTGAGAAAATCCCATCTGAAGGTAACCAAGACGGAAGTCGGGCTTCAAGATGGATGAAGATGATATATTTGTAAAAAAAAATATCTACATACGTAGGTGACACCGTTGATCTTCGTGTCAACCTTCCACTGACATCAGCGATAAGGAATTTAGGGGGAAGACAAAGACTGATTGTTTGGACACTGTGAAACGCGATAGAACTCAACCTACTTGGAATACGTATCTACCTACTGAAATAAAGTTTCATCGTACAAATGAGGTCCCCAGTCTTGGAACATTCTAAAAATGAGAAGAAAAACTGTGCAAACGACAGTAATTCCAAACATGGTTCTGTATTACCAACTTAGGAACCTACGGATGAGTGGGAAATTAACGATATAACTGTATAGAATATGCGACATAAAGAAACATGCTTGCCTAAGAAAATTGCTGGAAGCAGTGAGATTTTTTGGGTGATATTCCAAATAAATCGGAATAAAAAATATACAAGAAAGTCTAATACTACCGTCTTGCATGAACTGTACAAAGCAAGGGGATTCGGAAACAAATTCTACTGCAGGAAAAATAACGGTAGCCTGAAAAAACGCTTGGCAGACAAATACTTTATTTCCTCATTAATTGGGACCATCTGTTATTCTCGGCAAGCCAACTCCTATGGGATGCATCAGTCTTTAAAGGGAAAGGAGTAAAATAATAGGGAGTTTAGTCCGATTCCACCGGCTAAATGTTGAAAAATCTAGTCACATTCTTTTTATAAACACACATCAATCAATATTTTGTCAATGAGTGTTGAATGGTAATGGATATAAATTAGTTAAGAGGGAACCAAGTAACGTCTGGAAGGTTTTAACTGAATTGACCACTCAAGTCACGGATTATCGTTTCGAAGCATATTAATCCTTATAGAAAACGCTGCAAATCATTGCCCAAAGCTTTATTATTTTTTGTATAGATCACCCTTATGTACAGATCCCTCCCTACCAACCATAGGTGCCTACTACGTATTAGGGCATTTTCGAAAATTGCAACCCTGCAATTTTGCGGGGTGTGGTGCTGGAAAAGTGCCACGGAGTTGCGCGAGTTGGGCATCTCGGAGGTGTACTCCGTGGTACATGGGTTTTTTAATTAGTGGTCTTTTTATAGAGGCTTCCCTTCATCCCTCTCTCCCAACTTCCTCATCCCCAGGGATCGGCGTCGGGTGAGTCCTGGGCATCCTCCCCATTAATATTTGATTTGTTTACTTATTTTTATTTATGGCATGCCCTCTCCGTCGCATCAAAACCATTTGTTTTGATTGATTCATTGGGGGGGGGGGGGGGATTGTGACAATGGCAAAGCTGTTTTTTTGCAGGAAAATAATAAACCTTTGTGAAATAATTTGCAGGGTTTTTCTTTTGACCTGCAGAACGAATAAATTATGAAGTTTCCGAATCATCAATAGCGAGAAAGCAAATAAAAATAAAACGTAGGTTGAAATGGCATTTCTAGTAGGTATCTCTTCGAAAGCGTTAAAGCTCATCCTCGAAGCATTAAATTTAAAGGTTTCAAATAATTACTTATGGACGTCAACTCTGACGTTTATTCAGAATTATGATTTTTACTCAGAAAATGAGTTCGTTTACTCAGAATGATGAGTTGAGAGATGAGATTATTGTTTCAACGAAAGACCTACCACAAGCCACCATAACAGTGAGCATGAGAACTGAATGGTTGGAAAGAACCTGTATGTATTTTTACCTCTAAAATCTATCTAAGTAGAAGCGTTTTCGGGAAATTGAATCAACAATCTCACCACACACGTTTTGGGACGATAACGGGTTCAATGAGGAAGATTAAGGATTTAGAAAAAATCGCATAGATACAGTAAACTTGCGAGAATGTATTATTGATAGGTAACCAACTCATTAGGCGCACGTCACTTCTAATAATGAATTATGAAACGAGAAGCTAATATTGGGTACTGACCATTATTCTTAATTAGGGATAATGTAGCAATACGGAAATCGAAGGTGAGGTTTATTAGGTTTGAAAATGAAAAAGTGAAGAAATCACGGAGTGGATCCAGAAATGATTTTACGCAGAGATAGAGAAAAAAAAGAGATTGATATTTTTGGGGGTGAGAGGAGGGAATACTCTCTATATTACATTCTTATTTAATTACTTTCAGAGACCTCTGCGCCATTTTGCATACATACAATCCTTCAACCACTAAAAAAGAGCAATTATCACTGAGAATTACTCACATTCATCGTGATCCTTGGCGGTGACAGTGAGCACGGTGTGTTGAATGTCTTCATTTTCGTCTACCTCAGCTTCGTAAAGGGCCTTATCGAAATATGGAGGGTTGTCGTTCTTATCTGCGATGCCAATACGGATAAACTTGGTCACTGAAACAACAGGAAAATGCCGTAAGTACACAGAAATGAGAAATCATGGAATAACAATCTAGTTATAGAGGTCACACGTTCGGAATTTATGATGAAATAAAGTACTTATGTACCATTTATTATTGTAGTTAATGCTAGCTGGTAAATAAGTGATAATGTAGGGGATCATACTGGTGATCGATATGTGGATCGTATTATGTACGACAATAACATAGAAATTCGAAATTCCGCAGTACCGATGTACGAGAGAGATTTTTTGTGTGGATTGGTTTGGTGTGAGAATCTCGATGTAACAATCATGTTTTACCAGTTCCTTACTTTCCATAAAACATGCCACTATTGATGTGAGGACTTGTATTTCACACAATCTCAGTGAAGTCAAAATGAGTACCTAAGAGTGTTCTTCACATATGTTTAATGAATGATAGAGATCATGGATGGTCATTATCATGAAGAGAATCGGTGAAGTGGTATCATTTTCCTTGGACGGAAAGATCACTTTATCCCATCGTTTGCAGAGTGAATTTATTTACAACGAACAATAATTTTTAGAAAGTACGTCAAATGAAAGTGTGGGTACGGTAATGGTTAAGAAAAGTTATAGTTGATCCGAGAAAGAAACTCCAATGATCGAGGGAAAATTGAATTTTCACTGTAATAATAGATGTGAGCTGAAAAGGAGGAAAAGTTGTTTTAGGTCATGTAACAGCAAATTCAGAGTACTTTCAAGAAGTTAATCACGAAACTTGCGAACGATCAGTTCGCGGATCGTTTTTCATTGGACCTATTAGTTTGACTTGGAGAGAAGTTAGCTTTAGTTACCGTGATACCTGAGTTTCCTTGTTAATCTACCTACGTGTTACCAACAACCTCCGTCCCTTACTCTCATCCACCGGCTGATGAGGACCTGTCAGACGGCCGGTCAGGTATTATTGGAACTTTCTCCATTAGCGTGAGCCGTCGAGCGATGCTGAGGGATAGTTCGTTTAGAGTTCGTATCTCCCTCAATTCTTCGAATCCAATCAGCATGGATACGGACGACGGATCACGGATCCCAAATTCACCTTTCTACTCCCCACAAATCTAACAAACGATAAACCAGCAGAACTACCTATGGATTATTATTAAAACCCATATTTCTGTCAGGTTCTTTCGGTAAGATAGATCACAAAACGCCAGCTATGGACTAAGTGCCTGTTCTGACGAAAAATTAATTCCTCGGGTGGGAGGAATTCCCCTAGTTTCTATAATGTAATTTCTAATCTATTATTATTATTGTTATGACTTCATTTTTATGTTATTCGTTCTGTTTCTTTCTCTTGAACAGTATTAGGAATATAATATTATTAGTACAGACTTCAGAGACTAGACAAGTCTTCTAGAGACAGATTTTTTTAGTACCCTAATTTCAGACTAACGCAGTTTCAAGAAAAAAATATTGATCAAAATTCTTTAAACTCTCTGCACTCTTTTTTTTTTTATCAAATCGGGTTGTATGAACAAAATAATAACAAAAACTAACTTTTTGTTATCATAAATAATAACAACAAAAACTACTGTCTGGTAATCTTTCTCAACTAAAAGAATTTAATATAAGCATCTATGTTCTACCATCGTTCTCACTTTGGATCGATGCAGAATTACGATGTGTGGGGCAAAAGTGAAATAATGTAGGGAATTACAGGAGCGTCTCCTCATATAACTCATCAAATAAGTAAAACGCCCAGGTCTCATCAAGAAATAAATTATACTACTCAATATACCAAATCAAAGAATAATTTTGAATACTGACACAAGCTACTGCTACGAGAGTAGGAACTACCGCGGCTACCTCACATTAACATGAGTAAAAGGTACCTCCTACACACAACGTGAATAGTAGGTAACTGGAACGGATACATTGCCACCCCACCGGTGAATACTCAGCGTGAAACAACAGCGAGCTCGGCAAACGTAATAAATCACCAACGCTCCAAACATTTCCGACCCACTGGGTCTCAACGTTTCACTGCCACATTTAAGCATAACGGAATCGATTCAGGTAAGCTTCATTCCAATCACCGTTCGTCAATCCAGCCCACGTTATTTTGGTTTTACAAGAGTCGCTATACTTCAAGTTGGATGTCTACTGAGTAAACTACTCTCCAATTTTGCCAAACGTGAAAACCTTGTAATCGCCGAAACTTCTATACTTCCCAACCGAATGAAACCTTCCGAGAATGTGAGTGTTGCCGTATATATGGTCCCTATAAAATCATCAACCCTGGATTAATAATAGCCTATGCGCATGAGGAAACGTGAAAACCTTGTAACAGCCATAACTTCTACATTTTCCATCCGTATTCGATGCAATTTTCAGGAATTGGCTTGTCAATGGTCACCTAAGAAAATAATTTCCCCCGGTTTGATGGTAGCCTCTGAAGATGCGCAAAGGTAAAACCTCTGTAATAGCTATAATTTCCACATTTTCCACTTGAATACGATGGCATTTTCAGAAATTGTGCGAGTTGGTGTGGGGATGGTCCCCTATGGGGTTAGAGTAAGATACTAATGAGGTTAGAGATTGATGTTTTGAGATTATGGACTATTCATCGGATCATCTATACAATCGGGTTAAGGTTACGAAAAATCTATGTACCAAACTAACTTGGCAGACATTTTTGTAGATGAGATACTATCTGTACAAATTCAAAAGAGGCCATTCAATTTTTTATTTCAATATCACAATCATCCCAAGAATAATCGCTCCTCATTATTAACCATGGAGGAATTTAATATACATGGTACAAATAAATATGCTTGGGTAGATGATGATGCAAAGCCTTAAAGAAACTATTTTCACACCAGAGGTAGGCTTGACTAAAAAATTCAACCACAAAACAAAAAGCATTATGCTTTACGTCAAAAATGAGAAATTTGTAGATTTGGAAACTAGATATTGAACTGCTACAGCTCCTCTCAGGTTCAACGTTATTTTAAGGTTTATAAACAACTGCACAAACATTGGTTACTAAATATCTAGCTAGTTACATTGCACATAACGAACAGCGTCGGTATAATTAAAGGTGATATATTCACAGAATTTTTCAAATTTGGGGTTTATTGCTGTGAAATCATACTAATTTAAATCAAGTTAGGGAGAGGGAGGGGGTCACGTTATTTGCATGAACAGAGCAGCAACATTCAGTTCGGTAAGGAATACGATACATTTTCAGGTAACCACTTCCAACTATAAATTTAGGAAGGAATTTATTGTCTTTCAACCCCAATCAACTCACTGATTGACTCAACAGATATACAGATAGACAGATAGGTAATTATTGAGCAATATTGCAAATGAACTTGGGTACATCCAATAACCTATCAAGTTCATCCCACAGCCGTCGAATCGCGTCAGCGGAGAGGATGTAATGGTTCTGGAGTGAATACCAAGGGACTGATGTGGTATTGTGTTCGGGACGGTGAAGTTGGCAGGTGAAGGAAACCCCGATAACTAATTAAACTCTTTTGTGAAGAGAAACCGAGCGCCATGGTGGGTCAAGTGGAGGTCAACACTATTAACCTTATTGACCAACGACGATCCTACCTCCAATCACGAAGTGATATAATATTCATCGAGGGTATATTCTCGTTAGGATTAGTAAATTATGCCTCAATATTCATGTAATTAATGAGAAATCTGATGGAATTTGAAGTGCGACTCTCCCGGTGACACGAACGAGCAGGATATACCGTGGCAGACGAATTTCACAGCAGCTCGAAAGATCTTACTGTTAGAACTGGACAGCTCCACGCTTGCCGGTTAGTTACATAACCTACCAACTGAGTGGATAAGATAATACCTAGCCGCGAAATTGGCATTCATTTAGCGATCAATTCAAACAATCTAAACCTCGTGTGATCGTAACTATCAACCAACAATCTGGAAACCAAAGATAAAGAATATTGGCTGGAGGCCAATACATTTTTAACTGTAGCTGAAATTGGTCACAGTCAATTCAAAGACCCCACAGAAAGCTGACTCGCCGGCAATTTGGATGAAGCCTGGCTTTGAAATTAGATCTAGGTTATGCCTACGGTGAGACTGAAGGTTAATAGGAATAAGGCAGCAACGAACGGTGGTATTGAACTCAGGTGATGGAGAGAACTTCAAGAGAAGTTTTATGATTAATGACACGCTAGGAGGGATATGGCAGGCACTTGGAAAGCGAAGAATGAGCCATGCCCTACGGAGGATCGACTCTTTCCACAGAATTTCCGAGGAGTAGGAATGAAGATGGAGGGGGAGAGGGCACCAAAGTGAAAAGTAAAAGGGTCGTAGGAGAAGAACAAGATGAGGAATTATCTCTCTTAGGAGCCGAGCATAATCCGGCAACCTGCTTTTTCACCTTTTTTATGTTGCTCAATTCCTCCCAGTAACGAGCTTGGAGAAAATGAAAATGTAGGCCGAGTGTAATAATGAAGGTAATACCTTAAAAGGCTACAGGAACATTGTAAGGAACCCACAATAGACGGAGCCTTTACGTGAAGAAAACTCCACCCTCCGGACTTGGATAGTCATCCAGTTGTTACATCTCAAACCTCAAAGCGTAAAAGATAAACCTTGCTTCCACGCTTGTATGTTGTGGTTTTTGAAATCATTAATAGTTTTATTATGAAGGAACAAATTTCATTTTTTATATTAAACATAGAAAACCTCAAGGTTTCACTTTGCAAACAATAGCAAAAAAACATTTTTCGGAGTTTTGAGAGAGAAATTTTATTTTATTGACTAGGGTAACGGACCCAATAGTTGGACAGTTGGTTACTTCTTTCCAAATAAATAAGGGTAGGGACCTTTTACCGTCTGTGGATCCTTTCCCCGTCAAAATACACTATCTCCACTTCATGTGGGAAACCTTGGTTTAATCTAGGAGTTGGAAATAGTTTGTTCAGTTCGTTTTGAAAGTGGTGGTGTCCGGACGTATGCTGTTCGTTCTGATTTTGGTAAGTAAACATGAGAATATTCATAAGGCTTTTCTGATTGTTTGCGTAGTTTTTTGTGTATTTCAATTATTGTTCCCTAAAGTTGAGCTTTTAATGTATCCGTCTAGGAAGTAGATTATTAGAGTAAATATTTATTTTATACTAAAGCCGTCCAACTAATAGAACCCCAAATCTGCTGGTACTATATTTTAGTACTTATATTACACTGAAGTAGATGTTAATGAAAATCAGTAAGGTATTTTTTGAGTTCTTAGTGTGAGCAATAAGACTGAAACAATAAAGACTGAATCACGAGAAAGCTTCAAAACCAATGTGGAATTTTTTCACGATTGCCTTCACTGAATCTCATAATTTTAGGAAACAATAATGAAGCAGTAGTTAGACACCACTTTTATCGCATTTTAATAACAAAAATATAAAACAAAAAATTGTTCAATCTTGTCTTTAGGAGTTAACTCAGACGAGCTCCCATCCAATAACCTACTGGTATTATAGTCATGAGGTTATTTGAAGGAAGCTCGTTTGAGTTAACAAAAACTCCTAAATATAGAATTGGACAATTGTTATCTTTCGTTTTAGTACATTTTAAAATAAGTTTGCAAGAAAAGTGCGAAGAATAGTAGTGTTTAACTACTGGGCCACTACTGTCCAAGATTAGGAACAAGTGTCCAACTTCTGGGCCAAGTGAAGTTTTGACTTTCATGAATTATTTCAAAACTCCACTGTTATCCAATCAAAAAAGCATTTATTCTATCATGTAGCCACAGATTCTGACAAGATTAAACAAGAAAAAAGATTGACAAGGAAAAAATTAGGAAGATTTACTAAAATGCAGATTTTACAGCGAGAACTTTAGTGACAAAGCCATCTTAAGTGTCCAACTATTGGGCCCGTTACCCTACTTACTATAAATATGAACAGCGGAAGGAGCTTAACATGTTTTAATGCCACAATAAATGTTTTAAATCCTTTTAATATCCTAAATATACACACTAGAGCTGGACTAGAGTACACTGAAAGGATGAAAAGTCCATTCAAGCAGCATGAGTTAATGTGCGAATTTTCAGAGAAATCTTCATAGCTACGGTTAAGAAAATTGTAATATTAGCTATATGACAGAGTATTAAGCCTTGTGGGTGTGGCACGTAACTTGATTCATTAAATGTTTATACAGTCAACCTCTTGGTTAAATATTTTTTCAAGACCTCAAAAATTCTTCTCGTCACCCCAAACTCAGAGTACTCTGTGAAGTACTTTGTGCTGAATACGAATGTACAATAAGTATAACAATAATTATGATGGTAATATCCAGAAGACTTTATTCCATTCGAGTCAATAGCAATAGCTCCATTTCCTTGAAAATTTGCTAAAAGTGGTATTGGGCCTCCTTCAAATCCTCACCTCCTCTCTGAAAATTTTATCGATGACGGGGGAGCAAACATAATCCCATTGTAACTTTGAAAATATTAAAGTGCGAAACACCTGCAAGTATTTCAGAATGTTCCAAAACGAAAGAAATATCAGAATTTTTCAATAAAAATTTTTTGAAGCTATTGCTTACGCACTTTTTTTTCCCAAAAAATCGCTATACTTAACCCTCGTTTTTAATACGCCTACATAATGAAGAGGGGGTTGAACTTCTTACACGGAAGTACTCCTTTCATAATCCTAGAACCCACTAGGATCCAGTCACGGCTCAATTTACTCCAAAATTCAATAAATCATTCTGTGTTGCATTATCATGCTGTTTCTGGTCGGGCTGAGAGAGTATCTGGCATCATAATATAGTGACCTCGTTCATACAAGGTGTTCATAAATTATGACGGGTTCAGGAGAGAAAAACGGATTTCCGTCGAGCGAGGGACCAGTTCGGAAGTGCCGAATTTACGGGAGAAAAGGGACTATAAGGGAAAAAACCTTTTACGCACCATAAACCCGAATTAAAGCGTCAAGCCTCCCTTCGAAATTATGGGGAAACCAGACAAGGGATATTGAAGTGGACTTGGGGGCTGCCGCCAACCAGATTTAGGTCCGCGAAAGGGCTCACTCAGTTCCGACTAATAATATTCCCAAGGGATCTCCTGCGCCGCTACTATTTGTCACCCCTCGTTTTAATATCCGTTGTCCCATGCCGGACTTCCAATTCCAGTTTCTTCTGATTCTCTCTGGTCTTTAGATTATTGAGTCAGCTTTTCTTCCAGACTGAAATTATGCAGTTTTTTCTTCAATAATTGGACAGGAGATGCATAATTGCAGAAGTGAGTTTACATCAGTGGTAGGTAATTCGAGAGTACTCCTCTACAACTGAACGCAAATAAAACAACTGTTCGGCGTTTGTTGAATGAGCATTACTCAATTTACGGAGTTCAAGAAAATATACAGGTCTCTGAACTCAATTAATGCAGAGAGAAAGATAATATGATTGGTTTGTATGATGCACATGTTCACAAGTTTACAAGTTAGACTAATCTGATAAGAAACTCCAATTTCTCATGATCCAACAGTTCAATTTTGCTAAAATTTGGAAGGACGTTAGTCACTGGGCCATGAAGAATGTACATGTTTTTCATCATGATCAGTAGAATCCACGGTGGGAAAAAGTGAATATTCATCAAAGTAATAATGAAGAACTCCACAATTGTGTTGATGTTGTTGATATTTAAAAAACCAACAATAAGACCGTGAAAATTGAGTTTTGTATTGATGAATCAATCAGGGGAAATTATAGGTAACGGAATTTATTTATTATGATTAGTGGAGTGTCTGCGCTGTAAATCTCCCTTTGAGTGAGAGTTGGTATATTTGAGCGATGCCTACTCTTCAGTGATAGAGTTCTTTATATTTTGTATAATTTTCTCTAACCTTGATGATATAGTTTTGATTAAACTCATACCATTTCAAGAATAATAATGTATTATTGGAAGTATTGAAGAAGAAAAGAGAGAACCTTATTCCCAATCAACGTTGCGGTAGATCATCATGGGCATTTCACGAGACTCGTTAAAGTTCTCGTACTGAAATTTCGTTAAGGGACTCAATCTTGGTGAACAGGCTAATTTGACAAAGCTCCATGAAATATCGTCTCATCCATTTAATTTCAATCTTTAATTTGTAACCCTTCACAGAGAGTCGAAATTGGATTCCGGAGATTAGCAAGAATGCTCCAGACGAGAACCGTCTTCCTTTAGTGGGATCAGATTTTTGTTGAGTAGGGTTGAAAAGTTCGAGTAGGTTCGTAACCAGTGATAGATGTTGAAATTAAACGAATAATTTCATACAACCAGCTCGATAAATTCAGAAATTTTGATCGGTTGATCTGTAAATTGATAGAAATGTTCACCTCAATAATTGTGAATACATGTACCAATCTTGGTGATGATCGGTTTCCAAATAAGCAAACAAACAATTTACCGGATTTTTTTCACAGATTGAAGGCGATTCGAACAACTGAGCCCTTAAGACAGTAATGAGCACGATGGAAATATTCCTATAGAAATGGGTTCAGCTGTTTAAAAGTTGCGTACAATGTTCTAAAATATAATTTTCCCTTCAAGCGACCATGCAGTCTTCAAAAAATATAGGTACCAAATTTTTACATTAATTAGTGGTGAATATAGATTGTGCAATTCGGCTGTAATTTGTTCTGGATGGACAGAAGATATTTACATACTTCTATAGGAACCTCCAACGCCTGTAAGAACTGAAAATCAGTAGGCTAAAGGAAAGGCTGGAATTATGCAGGAACACAATGGGGGGTGCGCCTTGATTTTTTTAAGATTTTTAATCGATAGTAGTCTACATTCTGAGAATTTTGGCACCAACCGCAACCTTCTAGCGTGAGTAGATCTGTTTCTATGATTTTTCAAAGTTTCGACCGTTTATGACGTCACGCACCCCTCTCGCCTGGGCGGGACCCCCCAGCCCACTGTGACGTCATAAACAGTCGAAATTTTAAAAATTCATAGGAAAAGATTTACACACGCTAGAAGGTCGCGGTTGGTACCAAAATTCCCAGAATGAGGTCTACCTTAGATTAAAAATAACAATAAACAGTTTTTCCGACCCAGGCGCACACCCTATTGGGTCTAACCATGAGTACCACTCTTGGCCTTTCTTACCTCTTAAAATAAGCACAATTTTCTGATTTGGATCAATGAATATTACAGTACGCACTAAAGTAATTTGTTCAAATCACATCGTAACGTAGCTACGGGGGAATCGAATGTGATGTCGACGAGAGCGAGGAAACGATGCCTTCATTCAGCAAGCGCTGAAAAAACGTAGAACGTGTTCTGAATCAAGTAGGATCCTCAAGAAGCCCGCACAGTAAATTACGCCTTCAGTCCATATTACCGTAGAAGTGTCCGGGAGGGGAAAAATATGATTCCGTTGGAGGGAGAACCCTGATAACATCTATCTCTACTTGACCCGTAGCATTCACGATACGCACAGTATGGGAACTAAAATCAGCAAACCGAACTTCTAACATGGTTGTTGGAAGTTATCCATCTAAATTGTAACGCTGGTACGATAATGTAAATGATTAAGGAGACAACCTACAATTCCTACGAACAAATTGTGGACGATGTAATTATTATAATTATGTTGCATTCTCATCATTATGAATCTACTTCTAAATGCACAGTTTTGCTGCCCCACAATCAAAAACTGGGTGGCTTGATCCGTGAATCAGGTCAAACAAATTTGGGTCTACCAATATAGACATTCCCACGTGCATTTTGCATTTCAGAGCTTTCTAAACAACTTTGTTACCATGTCTGTCGGTTTCTCTGTATGTGATCAATCCATGTTTCTATCATAACAATTTCAAATGAATGAATTTTGAATGATGGGAATTTCAGAATTGATGCAATAGCGTCGAGATTTGGGGTCTTGGATGGCTCAAGTGATAGCGATTCGATTTTTTTGGGGTGTTTGGTTCGAATATGTAGCCCTTCCCCTCTCCCATCACCAAACAGGGCAGCGAAGCAATAGCTACTGGCAATAGATGTTGAACGCCATTTGAACGTATGTGAGGGTAGGTACTTAATTGGTTGATAGATAAAACATTGATACTCATATTAATTATGATTATTATATCAATATTAATCAATTATATCAATCATATTAATCAATAAATCACATGAATCAATTATAATTATTATAATACTTGCGACAGTGTTAATAGTAACTGTCTGTGATTCCCCAGCTTGGACGAATTGTACCTACAGTATATTATTGGGAGAGAGGACTAGAGCGAATTCGAGTTGGAACATTTCACACAAAGGAAGGTAGAATAAATGAAATATGTAAAGGTGGCAGAAAGGAAATTGGTTTATTGAAGGCTAACGGAAATAAGATTTTACCGTCAAGTTGGAACAAGGGAGAGTAAAAGCTAAATCTAAATGCCTTTTTGGTTGTCTTACGTTGAATGGAATCTTCTGGATAACATGGGAATCTCAGAGAATGATCATCATCGTTATACAATCCAAAAAAATATCATAGAAACATTTGGAATAGTTCCGGTATGATAACGCTGCAAATTATTACACAAATTATTGACTATACAGATCACCCGTCCGGATAGAACGCGCCTTTTCAATAAAACTACCTACTAAACCAATAACTTTGCTATCCGAAAAAAATGGGTGCCTTCATTCCGAAATTTGATTTTTTGATGCTAAGAATGCATAACAGAGTACAACACGAAAGTTGTCCAAAGAAACGAACAATGATTGCATAGTTTTGATGAGCTAAACTTTGAACGGAGATTATTTTATCAAAGTCGGTCCACGTGCCGCGTGCGGGGTATGGACGAATTTGAAAAAAAATCGATTTTCGGATTATAAATACCTTGAAATTTAAACCATAATATTTGAGGAGGGGTTAATTTAGTTTTCTTCCTCGATTCTGCCCAAATGACATCTGCTCATCTCAGCATACCTCAGTTATTGCTTTTAATTTTAAAAAAAGTTACATGATTTACAAAATTCAGCAGTTTAAGAGTCCTCCATTTTCCATTAAAAAAAATACCCTTACGCACCTGCCTTTCCCATACTTTTAACAGCTTGTAACTCTAATGAAAAATTCCGTAATAATTTGCAACCTCGCTACCGAAGCAAGGAAGCTTTGTATTCGAGCAGCAGGTAAATAACTTCTTCCAGATTGAGTAGACTACCTCACACAATATAACATGGAAATATTACTTAAAATTAGTTGGAAAAGGAATTTTGATTCAACAAAATATTCATTTATAATTTTCAATATGGTCATTCCAATTATAATGTCTCATCTATATTCCTGGTTCAATCACAGGGTTCGAAGACTCACGATGAAATTCCCTGGCGATCTATTACCACATCAGTCCCGATGTGGGCTTTGCTAATCGTCCAAATCAGTGATCTGTGGGTGAGCGAATGTACAATGGGTCCATTTTTTCTTCACAGAGTATGTCGTCTATCGGTGATGACGGTGAGAATCTGCCTAATACCTGCCGTTTTATTTTATTAAGTACCTACCTTAATTGTCTGACAGCCTTCAGATCTCACGAAACCTACACATTTTTCACAAATGAAAGAAATGTTGAAACGCTTGCATACGAGTCTGCAACACATTGAAACATTTTCATGCTGATCTGGGAGCTCGATTTTCGACTCAGCTGATCTGGGAGCTCGATTTTCGACTCAGCTGATCTGGGAGCTCGATTTTCGACTCAGCTGATCTGGGAGCTCGATTTTCGACTCAGCTGATCTGGGAGCTCGATTTTCGACTCAGCTGATCTGGGAGCTCAATTTTCGACTCAGCTGATCTGGGAGCTCAATTTTCGACTCAGCTGATCTGGGAGCTCAATTTTCGACTCAGCTGATCTGGGAGCTCAATTTTCGACTCAGCTGATCTGGTAATATCAAACTGTAAAGTACCTACCTACCTAACAACTTCACTTCTGATGGTCATAATCATCATTGTGGCGACTTGGGACAAATTTCGTCGCATCAAATTTCGTTGCATCAAATTTCGTGACGATTTTTTTTTTATGTGCCATATGAAAGACATGAAAATGTCAATAACGTTGGGTAAACGTTCCAGGTTGTTTTTAAGTTGGCCTTTTTGTCTTCCATCTTGTAGATGAAGAAAGTTTCTAGTGAAACGGGACATCATCAATCAATGGTTTTTTGACAGTGGGAAATCACAATCGTGCAGAAACCAAATTTAGAAAAACTTTAAAATTCATGCAAACATCTAAATCGCACACATAACGGTTGATTTCATTTATCGCCATGGTTGGGGGTTGTTCCAGGACTAAAACCGCAAAAAAAAAAGAAAAAACTGTAGGTCGGATATAACGATGGGATTTGCATCAGAATTTGGGCTACCAATCCAACCCTTTTTCTTTTTCAGTTCCGCGTGTAGTGATGTCCACTTATAACGATATTAATATAACAATCCCTTGAGTATCGTTATAAATGGAATCTACTTGTAAACAATAATTGTTGTAACTATACGCTGACTATGACAGAACTATGAATTATTCATAACCCGATAAGACTTCAATGCAAGTTATGACCAAGATAGGGACTGTGCTAGATGTGTAGTTGACACTCACTTTGTCTGAGTTTTTCTTAGGTAGATGGGGTTATTTTCTGAAGACCGTTCACCTTCTTTTTATTTTGAAGCGAACGCAAAGTATAAAAATGATATTTCTTCGTGATTCAAAAGGAAAACCGCTGGAGTCTGAACTTTTTCCTCCACGTCAGCGTTATCAATCAAATTCTTCCCCGTGGGACCTGTCAGATATTAAGTTAGAAGCTTCCAATGGTGGGTTTGGAAACAGCTTTAATTACCTCCACCGCTACCAAAATATCACTGAGAATCCTTCCGAGTTAAGGAGTAACATTTGAATTGAATTAGGGTAGAGCACCTGCGTTTTTATTTGTCTGCCGTTGATATACGAGTATTTAATTACTTGGACGTACCTGGTCTATAGTGAATGCAAGAAATGTACATAAATATACCTCCTAAAGTAAAGTAAAGTAAACAACCATTTCAGGTTGGATTTTCTCGCGGACGTCATCAGCTGTCTTCCAAAGGGAAGATCAGCATTAAATGCTGATCAACAACAAATTTTGTTCTGATGATTTCGCTCATGGCTTCCCATTGGCCTCACCGCCCTGGGTTGGACGAGGTGGACGATGAGAGCTCCGGCCGCCGAAAAACGCACGCTGCCGGCGATGAACCCTGAACCCACGATTCCCGCAGAGGTCGGTCCAAAGTCCACCGCCAAACAACGGCGCCCCAACGACCGTAGCCACACCGCTGTCTCCAAATATACCTCTTGTCCAGTGATAGAAGAAAATACTTAATACATGATTATTTTCTGAGATATTGTTCAGATTCCTTCTTTGGGTTCCTCCGATAAGCATACCAATGGTCTCCATAATGCCCTTGAAACAATAACTGTGAGGGAACTTGGCTTCTGCATTAATTCTATAACCGAGAGGTATAGGATTAAGTGGAGGGTATGATCCACAAGTCTCCAAAAACAACTTTAAGTAGTGAATGAAGGGACAAAAGACCCTATCCGATTTAAGATTGGAAGTAATTATCTGCCAACAACTTGGCTATGAGATTATATTTGTCAAAGAATTAATTCTCTGAACTACGTAATTAAAGACATGGTTGGAATAGTCTTTTGTTGCAGATTTCACGAAGTTAGTCATTGGAGAGTTTCCGGAAAAGGATCACATAGTTATAATGACTTTATTAAATTCTCAATTCTCCATGTTCATCTAGACATTAAAAAAACTCATATTAGTCGTTCCAGATATACATTTACTTTACATGAGTCACGTGCTAACCGACTCTAGGAATAACTACAATACAATTATAGGTACTTACATCATATAAAATATTTCCGAACGTGTCCCAAATCTCAAATAACCACCATTTCGATTCAAGAGCGATGTGTTGAGTGTCCCACATTTACAAGTAAGAAGTTATTATGTTGGTACCAACTGGTTAATTGTATGACAATCCGTCCACATATTGTCATCATCTCGAATTTATAATTGGCTTCCAGCCCCCAACAAACATACTATCTACCTACCATTGTTGATCTTATCGATCGGGAAGTTATTTGCTTTCCTTGCATTAGCAGTTGTTGTTGTTTACAGTGATAGGTAATAATTTAGTTAATGTATTCTAGAAAACAGTGAATACATTGTTCATAATTCCTCTGTGTATTATAATCAAGATGAATCTATTTTATTCCTCATTCTCACACTAGAGAGAAATACTTTGTATTCGTGCAACAGACTGAAGAAGTTTGGTCAATTTCTTAGAAAATACATCATTCTTGGAAATACATGAAAAATAGCCTTTATCAAATTGAATCGCTTATTAAAGAAACCTAATTCTACTTTTTTCCATTTCAAGATTGTTTTTGAAAAACTTCCAGACGTTAAATATAGTTTTAGCCCCAAAAATTGGTAAACATACTAGTCTACGTACTTTATCAGATCACATAGTTATTTCAGTTATATGATGTAGGAGGAGTCGAAGGAGGTTTTTTTTTGTAACCAATACACATGGGGTTTCTAAAATAAACTTTCACAACACAAATGTTTTCAATTTTTTGAGACGTTCCTCAAAAATAATTCATTTTAATGGGTAGGTAATGAAAAGTAAACAGTTCATGAGCAGTAAAACATCGTTTATTGAATAAGAGCTGGGGAACAATATTGAATAAGAATACAAATTGGTGAACACTGTAGATAGTTACGGTCGTTTAATTTTGGCTTTTCTTTACCAAGTAGTATCATCTTTCTTCATAATCCGAGTTGTGATTGTTCTCACCCTTGGATGTAGGCCAGGCTAGAATAATGGCGTAGAAATCAACAGCCTCCGGGCAGATTATACTCGAAAACCCTCATTCTTGAAGAGTTAATCCCTAGCCCTAAGGGCATCCCTAGCCCTCTCTCCAAAGGCAAAATCAAAAATTCTAGCGTCGTAGTGCATAACTAGATAGATTTTTGCGGCGAACAAGAACGTTTGGAAACTAAGACCTGGGCAGCATAATATGTATATTATACAAGATTTAATTATACACACTTTCAATCACCTATGATTTTTTTTGTTCGCAAATTTGGATTTAGAATCGTCTGAAATAGATTTGTATATGGTTATTTCTTCCTCTGTAGTGGTCCCGCTTCACACCAGATTAACCGCATAACCACACCCATGTTTTACTCTGGGACATTCTAAAAAAGTCGGACATTGTTTGAATACAAAAACTATTTGAATTCAATATGGGTTTACCCGTTTACATTTGCCAAGGGCAGGATACGGAGGAAAAAATCAATCTCTGTGGGGCCGGTGTCGAACTCTCCTTGGCTTCCTATGTGCTGTCGCTTAGTGGGTTTCTATAATAAAAGCCACTAAGAACCGGCAAGATTGTTGGTGGTTTCTATTTCAAACAAACGGCTCTTAGGACCCAAAAATGCAAAAAAAGAAAAATTCGTATTTTCTGGTATGAGGGTTCTAGAATGAGCGATTCAAATGTGATTGTGTTTTGACCCGATTAGGTATAAGAGGCTAAAAGCGAACTAAAACTAGGTGCCAGCAACTTCTGCTCTATCCGAAACGCAACTAAAGGTTTTTGTCGCATGCGTTTACAAACAATTTTCCAAAATGCATGCGTTTCATGGTATTGGTTTGTCTATTGTTATCGACATTTTTATTGGATGAACACTTAACAATATTTTGTAATCCTTATATGTATGCAGGCATAACTATGTGATCCTAATAATTTCTTGAAAAAACCTAGTTTTGGTTATCAAAGCATTTTGGAGTTGAATCTCCAAAGATAAGGGAAGAAAAAAACGTTCCTTGAAGCCGTTAAGAGTCCTGACAACTTCTCCGACGAACGCGTTTCTCTAACTTTGTAATGTTCCCTCGGAAGAATGTCACGGAAGGTGACAGCCTTTAAAGATGTTCTTGTCTCCCAACACCTAAGGAGCTTCCGGTTGTGTCCTTGCCTTTCTTGGAATTGCAAAGAGGAGCAATATAACTTAAATCGGGTTAGGCTGTCTTTCAGACAAAACTCTATAAAACGATCTACTCGGATATTGTTTCAAATCTATTCTCGGAGTGACGATTAATGCAAAATTCTATTCACATGCATACTTAGGTATATACAATTTTTAGGTTATTTGTCATCTTGTTATACATGAAACACAATTTAATGTTCTTGTGGTAGTAAAGGAAGCAGCTCAGAAATAAGTTTTCAGGTTGATTTGTCTGACTTTGATCCTCCGTTTGTTGTTAGGTATCTCTCACTCGTACAGGTATAGTTACGATGAAGCAGAGGATTTCCCCGACTTAAAACTTCAGCGACTCTCGAAGTGAATGAAGGCATGTTTCCTTCAGACCCAAAGCCAGAGAATAGCGTTGTCAAAGGTGTTTGATGGCGGTGATCCCTAATCTGCGTCGTTCATTCCCTTTCTCATTTCCCTCGTGGGTTGCTCGCGTGAAAATGGAGAGAGGCCAGAACTTGAATTTCAGGGATTAGCTCAGCCGGAGTGTGATTCGTTCCATATGCATGCTAGTATCATTTCACTTTCTTCACATTAGCTTTCAAGTTTCCAACTTGACTGGGTGTCAAATACTGACCATCCGAAAATGACGTGGGCACACTTGGGTCTTTGTGACGTTATTATTATATTGTATTACAATATATATGATACTATTATAATATTATTTCATTATATTAGTATTATATTATCATATTATTATTATTATTATTTGGGATTAACATAATGTGACGAGTGTTTATTCGTACGGTAGATTGACCAAACTGTGTCCTCTAAAACCACTTTCTGTGCGCATAACCCACAACCATCTGATTTAGATTTTCAAGGCCTGTGAACGTAGGTTCCATTTAGTAATTTGACGTCCATCAGACTAGTGTCAAAATAGATTTCCTTGTTCTTGATCAACATTAGCCAAAATTCGAAGAGCAGGCTGGCTCCAAAATGGTTGCCTTTGAATTTCAGCTGTATTGGACTATTAATTTCTTCAAGCTCAAGAATTCAGAGAAAATAAGGAACTATGATAATATGAAATTGATTTATAATCAATCATATACCAACTCGGGTTGAAGGCGCTGAACGCGAAATATTCCATATTATTATTTTTGAATTAATTTGTTATAAATGTCATCCTCATGTCATACAAAACACCATGATAATATTTACATATAAATGCTGATATTCTTCGCTCCAAGCTTTCAAATAATATTACAATTTACTCGTATTTAGAGTAATTTAGCTTGTACACTTATTACACGTTTTGCTGAACTGTACCTTCGAAAATGGGGCTGTAGCACGAAAGGTTAATCCGTTTAACCCATATATAATGAAGTAAACGCGAAATTATTTGTTTTACAATTTCTGCGATTGTTTTCATTTTCATACTCCTGTCATACCAAAATTTGGTGTAGTATTTAATACTACAGAAAAAATCTCCTACGAATGTTTTCCTACTTCACAGAAATTTATGAAAAAGCTACTCGATACCTAATGATCTTTTCAATGTAGATAAATGCCGTTTATACTGCGTTCAATGCTTCAAAATAATACTCGTGTTCTTCGAGTAGATTAACCTCGTAAATCTCCGAGTATTTTATTACAATTTACAAGTTTTGGTGAGCTGTTTCTGCGAAAATAAGGCTGTTGGTCGAAAGGTTGATCCGTTTTACTACGTCACTAATATTTAATGACGTAAAATCCACTTCCCTTCACAAACACTACTGCGTGATTGATGTATTCAAGGCTTACCTTACGCAGCCAGGGTACTGAAGTAATGTATAGAAACTCAGGGGAGAGCATTCGGTCCGAAATGAAGTAGCACTCAACTGTAATTTCATGAACTCCTGCAAATACCTACTAGCGGCCCTTAGTAGAGTGAAATAACGGTAGAGGAAAGGCGATGAATTTCGTACGAGGTTTTATTGAAACCTAGAAGGAATAAATTCTAGGTGCGGACGATGAGAAGTTCTCTGGAAGTCAGGAGATAAGGCCGGAAGGAGCTTAACCGGTTGAAATACTGCTGGAACCATGGATTTCTGGGCGGGATCGCCTCTAGTTGGGACAGTCGAGCTTTGACTGGTAAAACGGCAGTGGCCTGGGGTAAAACTAAATCCTCTACATCGCTGGTATCGTTCTGGGATAACTGAGTCGCGGATTTAATTAAAATAGCTCCCACCATCGTTGCTGACGACTGCGGATTCCCGCTCTACCCTGATCACCGAGAGAATGGTGCATGCTGGATCATCCGACTAATTACGTCTGATGGAATCCTCTTTCTTTAAAAAAGTTATCCTATAATGATGCTCCTAGTGATGAAGATTCTAATATTTACAATCCACGAACGATAAGTTATTGAGTGTCAAGCAACGCTGTCATCATCCATGATTCTATGGTATCCTATGGTTTCTTCGATTTTTTAGTTCACTATCTTGCCTGAGGTACGCGCAGCAAGCAACAAAACGAAAAAGTTTTACTTTACACTATTTTTGATAAATCCAGTCTAATAGTCATAATTAACGATGTAGCTCCTTATAGTGATCTATTAAAACTATTATGTTTTAATTATTATCGAGAATTAAAATTGTACATTCCTATATGACATGAGACGGTAACATTTTAACGCCAAATTTTAAAGGAAGAAACGGAGAAGTTAACAAAGTCCTCAGATATGCTTTTATTTTATCTAGAATTCTCTGTTTAAAATCCATTTGTGATAGCATGGTAGTCAATCTTCTTTCAATGAATGCTGAGACCTATGGGTTTGATGTTGACTTGGTGTTTTCAGGAGTTGTCGCGTTGGCTCACTGGAAACTTATCGACAATAGTGCAAAATTATTTATCTAGTTTAAACACTAGTGTGCCACTAAAAGTATGCATTGGTGATTGAAAGACAAAAACGCTGCAAATTATTACACAATGGTTTATTATTTTTTATTTTTCTATATAGATCACTCGTCTGCAAAGCCACCAACCATCCAACATGAAGAAAAACATCGATCGCATTCCGGTCAGCTATAATTTGAACGGAGATTAGGTCTCTTTTGCGATTCACGCTCGTGTTTCTGATTTATCGTACGTACAAACTTTAAATTATCGTAGTGAGCGAACGGTTTGTCCTACAGAGCTCCGGGTGGTCTAAAAAAATTCTAAAAATTCTATAGAATCTTAAATTGACGGAAAAACAATACCTTTATATCAAAATTTTTTTAGTTAAGGCGTTTCCAAAATTTTAAAATTTATTTTGGAACCCTTAGAAGTGACCTACATCAACCAAACTCTTCGGGGCACAACTAGACCCCAAATGGAGAATACATACCAAATTTCATCAAAATCGGTCAATGCTAAGTGGCAAAAGTGCCGCGTACGGCGCACAGTGGGCCAAATGGCCAAAAAGCGGAAAAAAGTCATTATCTTTTGAACGAATTACTGTATCGTCTTGGGAATGGTTTCATTCGATTCCGAATACGTAAATACATTGGAAAAATATGTTTTCTGACGTTTAAATTTATTATTTTAGTACTAAATCTTGAATTTTGAAGAAAAATAATGTTACTCAAAGTGGAAAAGCGTGTGAAAAAAAACAGAAAAGCGGTTTTACAGGCGATGGGTGTGTGTTATTTTGTTTTTTTCTTCGTTTTAGAGGTTATAGGATACGATAAAGATGATTGAATTGAGGTTTCTTTATATATGTATGTAAATATATATATATGTAAACATATATGTGTAAATATATATTTATATATTTAATTTTGACAAAATTTGGAGTGATAAAAACCTCTGAAAATTGGATAGTAAGCGATCGAATATTGGAACGAATCCAAATTAAACATTTGCTAAATCCGAATAAGAGATTTTCAATGATGACATGTTCTCGGTAATGTAACGACAGTACGAACTGACCACACTACTGCGAATGACAATCCGAAGAACCTGGTTTGTTCAAACAGAACCTTGTTGACTCTTAGCAGAAATATTTTACGAAAACGTCGCTATTTACATCATTCTGTTTTCCAATAAAAAATAAAACAAAAAATGTCTGCCAAATGGGTGTGGCACATAGCTTCCCAGTATCCATAACCCGATTGTATAGATGATCCGACCAATGTAGCCTTAACTTGACTCCGTTACTCTGTGATTGTAGCTAACAGCCCACATAGGGGACATTCTACATGTCAACATTCACAATCCCTGGAAATTTTATCGATTTCGAGAGGGAAATGTAGAAGTTACAACCTTTAGAAGGGTTTTACTCTGAAGCTGCGGTGACGGCAGAGACGGCGTTCTTGGTGTACCTTTAATCACATTTTAACCCACTACATCATAATTCGGTGAAATACGGCTATGAAATTTTTACAGCTTCTTGATAATGGTCAGATTTTCAAGAAAAAAAATGAGCCAAACCGAAGGAAGGCGAAGCTCGGTTTTTCCACTCCTCTAAAGTTGTATTTCGCTATAAAAACCCAAATCTAGAGCTAATGTTCAAGCTAAAATGTTATGAAAAAATTATTAGTATTTTTTGAGATACTACATATATATATCGAACATTATATAATTTTATTTTAATTTTTTGAAACACATAGAACGTGTTAGGAAATTTTCAAATTCCACTCTCAAAGTGCTTAAAATCTCGAAATATCAGGTTTGAGCCCCCATTTAGCAGTGAAAACAATTTTTAAACATTGAAGGTCCTTCACACCCTGATTCTACAGGTAATAGACTTTGAGAAAACCACATTACATTTCTTTTTTAGTCACTTTGCAAAAATGGAGTTTTTTCCACTCCGGCCCCACTGTGCGGCGTACGGACGGCCAAATTTTTATTCGATTTTTGGATTCTACGTACCTTGAAACGTAAACCATCAAATTTTGAGGGGGTGTTAATAGAAACATTTTTTCTTGGTCGATTCCAAAGGTTCATTATTGAAAATAATAAACCAAAAAATAACCTAGTAGCCGATCCGTACTATACGATGAACAACTCTTTCTACAAAATTCAATTTAACCACGTTAAACTTCCTACGCCAAATGAAGAATTGATTACATGCGTGATGGCTTTTGTGCTAAACAGTTTGGAAACGTTATCCTCGATGCTACACGAAGTTGACTGGATTTGAATGTAATCGCTCCCATTTCATCCTGAGAGTCCTAAGTCGGTCCACGTTATGGTAGCGCATACATAAAAGAGTGGATAAGCGTAATGCATACGAGAGCAAGAAAATTCAACTCGTCAATCGGTAGGACCATGGAAACAAACCCAAAAATGAAACTAACATTGTGCATTATTTATACTCCTTTAGTTCGTTGTGTCTTTTAGTTGTCAATAATAATTATTATTGGAAAGGTCACTCTCGTAAGATTGAAACGGTTCCTCTATTTTAGGGGAATCAGTTGGGTAAGATTTCAAAAAGATACATAATCATTTTTCCGTCCAGATAACCATACAGCATCGATGCGTTTTTTTCTCAAATAAATTACCTACAAAAACGCCATCAATATTCAAGAGGATCAAATTATTTTGAAGAAACATTCAACTCTTTTTGAAGGAAATAGAAATTACCAAGGTATTATATGATAGCATTTAATCATTTGATCAGGAGCATCTAGGATGTGAGGGTGATAAAACGGCATCAGCGCTGCCTGGCGACGATTAGATGAACCTTCCGGAACTCAAAACCTACGTTATCACACTTATCACACGTATCGGCCGATGTGATGACAGCTCGGTACATCGTTGACACATTTTACCGTAGTTTCGCCTTGCTGATTTTCCGCGTGTGTTTTGTTTTGCCTGATTTTGCGAATCTCCCAGTGCGAGAATCTGGACGAAGAGTTCTCCGTATATTACCTCGCTGTGACGAAGTGCTTGCCCTCAACAGAGTCGTACAGCAAAATAGTTAATAGTACCTAGTGCTATTCCCCCGATAACTAGAACAGTTCCACTTCCACAATGCCATAACTGTGCATACATTGAGTGCAATAGCGACCGTGCAAAGTTGGACGACCAGGATATAATCCGCCCACCAAATCCTATCGATTTCCTTAGCCCTGTTTGCTATTACCCAGGGGAAATTGTGTTATACTGAAGCGATGTAATGATGAGGAGATTCACATAAAACCTTGCGAGAAGCACTCAGAAATCTTGCAAGATGCACTCTCTGTAGAATATTCGTAATATTGGCGATAATCAGAGGAGCTAATGGTAGATTACAGAAGGCACGGAATATAGATGCATAAACAAAGATACCACCGTCTGCTCCGAGCACTTGGATGAAACCCCAGAAAAGCTTGACTATAAAAGGAATTTCCCCATTGTCATACCGGCAAACGTAAGTAAATGTATTTACCCGTCTATTTTTACCTATTTAATTTTATCTCAAATAATAAATAATGTTCTGGTGATACATCAGCATAGGACTTTGCAAATCTTTACCTAAATGCTTGTCTGGTACCAAAAACTAAATGAATAGGTTCTCTTTCTTTTCTCTTTGCAGGCTCCATTCCATGTTAGAAGGGATTTCATACTGACGACACACTTGGGACTTACTGGACTCTATCTCTAGCAATCTACCAAGTGGTAAGTATACATTAAAGCTTAGGTACGAGTAATTTAGAAAACAGTTTATGCATAAACTATCATAGTGACATAATTGAATACGTTATAATTGATTTAATTACTCAGTTAGTAATTTGTAACTAACAAATTTGGATGGTTTTGAGTAGGTACTTTTTTTCCTTATTTTGTTTTTATTAATTTTTTCTTGGTCGTGATGGTACCTGCGGACGAGATTGTGACTGCTGGAGATGACTGCAATGAAGAAAACCGTATTCTAATATCTCCTGAACAGATTTTTGTACCAGGAAAAATAATTCGTTAGGATGTTCAGGTTTGTTTGGCTTCTTCAACGACCAGTTCAATTAGTACTCAAACATTGCCAAAATCTATTTGGTCCTTTCTATTTGGGACTGTGTGGTGCAAGATGGATTTTGTAGAGTCTCAGGTTGGCTTAAAATTCATACTGAAAGTCATAACGAGTCCAAAATGAATAAAATTCATTTTGTACGCCTTTAATGGATATACTTAATTCAAATATATTATAAAATTTTATTTAATTTCTTATAAAAGTCAATATAATCCGTTATGATTAATCTAATGACTATGGTTAATATTAAATAAAATATAAAAGTACAATATGTGTAATACTATATTATATCCCCCCGGAGGGGGGCTACCTGATTCCCGGCTAAGGAATAGGTAAAGTGTAGATTTTATATTTTTGGTGAAAATTGATAGATATATTTCTATAAATATATTCATTTATATGATTTATTTATTATTCTATAATAAATAAATATAAAATAATAAAACAAGCCAATAATAAATCAAATATATTATTTATATATTTTATTATTATCTCAGTGATGTCTTTATCTAATGAAAAAAAAACTGCCTTTATCAGAAGAAATCTCCTGACTTTTCCAAGTTGTGTGGCTACTCTGAACTTACTTCATGTCATCAAATCCAAAATTGGTAAGCTCTGTAGAAATGATGCCTGCTTGGCGTAGTCATTTTATTGATTTATTTTGTACTGCACCCCAATTTGTGATTGTCAAGTAATTTAATTGTGTTGTAATGTATCAAGTGTTTATTAATTCATGATTCTCAGTTGAGAACAAGGTAATTTGTTATCAATGACCGGAAGTTCCCAACTGCATGTAAGTATATATCAATAAATATTTTTGTAATACATTTCTTTTAATTTTAAATGTTTTCCTGTTAGTTTAATATCATGATTAATCCAGAAATATTAGGGTTGAGATAAAGTTGTGGGTTGATAATAATCTAACTAGCAAACCTTTTCGGCTCAAATGTGTTCAGATTTTAGTTTTATGCCTAGTTTTAATTCCAAAGGTTCATTATTGAAAGTAATACTTCAAAACACTGGCTTGTTTTTAACCATGGCCATCAACAATGAACTTGAAAAGGTAACTATCACCCCGATTTTCAGCTATCCCACACCATTAACTATTCAGGAAAAATGCAAACAGAATTCGGTGAAATTCCTCATTGTTGTTATATAAATTCTCATAATAATAATAATAAAATTATAATGTAATAATAAAATTGTTATGTAATAATGATAAAATTATTATTTAACCCTAGAATGCAACCCCATTTTTTTGTGCGTATTGCAACTCATTCGTCGATGTGACGAATACCAGTAAAAAATCGTGTTAAATGGATCAAAACAAAGGTCGTTTTCGGGAAATTGGGGAATGAAATGATTGAATTCCACATCGGTAATGGTTATTGGATTTATTCAATGAAAAAAATCCCAAAAATAATCACCATTGAGGTCATTAGGAACATTAGTACTTTTAGTAGGTACCTACCTAAATCATTGTAAAACAAGACTCATTTTCCGGGTGGAAAAAAATTCCTGGACAGTCTAAAAAAATTGTCATTACTACAAAACGATGTCTGTCTTACAGTACATGAATATAGGAACAAACGAGTCAGCCTAGACGTATCACAGTGTCAATATGACATTTCAGGGGAACTTACTTGGTTACAATGTCTAAAATTCACAATTTCCCTCTAATTAAGAAAAAATAAGGAATCACTACAATGGTATCGTAGTTATGTCAAGAAAAACAGGCACAGAAGGAACATACAGTGTAGTGAATTACATACCTACCGAACAGTAACTTTTATATCACCTTTGAGTGAACTACAATCCAAAAATCAATGAGATGAACTTGAACATCTATAATTCAGACTGTTGTCTCAATATATCACAAAATATCACAAAGCTTATGATAAACATCAAAAGTCTTGTATTCTCCATATTTTCGTAACAGTACTTTTTATGAATTAAGGTAAAATTAATTAAAGTAAAATGAAGGTCAATTTATACTCTGTAAGTATAAATAGACCTTCATTGTACGATAATTCAACTTCATTTAACCTCATGAAAAATATCAGAATAATCTCGACTAAAAAGTCATTACAATAACAATAAAAACTCTTGAAATTAAAACTTGAAATATGTATTTGAAATACTCTTGAAAAACTTGAAATACTCAATAAAAACTTGACATTAAATTTGAAATACTACTTGAAAAACTTGAAATACTCAATAAAAACTTGAATAACGTTCGAGTGAGATTGAGTTGTAAGCAAACGACAGGAGTTCGTTACGAAGTTTATCAAAGTAGCTAGGTATGTCCGTAATCCGTACAATACCTGATTTTCCAATACGCAACACCCTCCTTCAAAAGTTAACATCCGTGCTTAATAAGCACTACGGAACCCGGCTTTAGGAACGCGGCACACGATACCTACTTCACAAATCACATTGGCCGATTGATAAGTGTGATAACGTAGGTTTTGAGTTCCGGAAGGTTCATCTAATCGTCGCCAGGCAGCGCTGATGCCGTTTTATCACCCTCACATCCTAGATGCTCCTATTTGATCGACCAAGAAAAATTAGATTCGACCAAGAAAAAAAATTTAAAACCCCCCTCAAAATTTGTTGGTTTACGTTTCAAGATAACGTAGACGTAGAATCCGAAAATCGAATAAAAAATTTTGCGTCCGTCCGCCGTACGCGACACTTTCATTAGATCCCATGGACCGATTTTGATGGAATTTGGTATATGGGCTCCATTTGGGGTCTAGTTGTGCCCCGAAGCTTAAGGTTGATCTAGGTCACTTCTAAGGGTTGAAAAATAAGGATTGACATTTTGAAAAGGCTCTAGCTCGGAAAATTTCGATATAAAGGAACTGTTTCTCCATCAATTTAAAATAGTATTGAATTTTTAGAATCGTATGAGTCACCTAAAGCTCTGTAGGACCTTTGAGAGTCTCTATGAGCTTCAAAGCTCGGTCTCTATGAGAATTTGAGGAGTGGACTTACGATAATTCAGAAACTCGATCGATGTTTTTTTCTTCGAGTTGTACTCAGTTTCGTTTTCTTAGCAACTCTTCAAGCAAATTTCCTCATAAAGACACACTCCCTGTACCTTTGAACTGAGTGTGAAGCGTTTATTTTTTCCAAATGAACTTGATTGTGAATTAGGTATGTGGTAGGTAGGTAGTATCCATGGTAGGTGGTGGCAATAGCAAAGACGAGTGATCTATATAGAAAAATAATAAACCGTTGAGTAATAATTTTTGAAGCATGAAACTCGAAGCTGTAGGTAACCTACGATCGAGCAAAAAATGTCCTTTTCAACCCGATGTCTCTATTTTTTTTGGTCTCTCAACATTGTAATAAATCAGAACGGAATGTCAAGTAAACTCACTATGATGGAAAGATGAAATCTCCAATAGGTTTCTCGCAACCCCTGTTTCTGAAGGATACAATCGGTGAGGTGAGTTGATACACCAGGTTTTAGTCAAAGATGGTAATAATTTCACTCACTCCCGGAAAATAGTGAGTTACGAGCAGGTAGCTGCGGATGGACGGGAAGAAGATAGGATTTGAATCCGAAGAATTCGTGGAGAAAGGGAGGAGAAGAAAGGTGGCCTGAATGGAGAACCAGGTGCCTCCGTGAGAAGAAGATTCGATCACTTTCACTCGATAACGCGGAGGCGGGAAAGCTCCTCAAGTCCTCCTATCGATCATTCCGTAGGGAACTTGGGCCCTACCAACGTAGCAACCAAAGGTACCCAGGAGAATAGCAGAGGAGAAAGAGATGAAGGTTTGAGGAACCTGGGAATTCCTTATCACACTGATATGGAGATAAAATAGGTAAATCAGTGTTTTTTTTTTTGTCGTTTAATAATTCATGCATACCAGGGGACGACCCTTTGGATAAGCATTAGGTCAATTTAAACCAGTTGGTAAGCAATAAAACTTGCATTTTAATTTACCTTCCTACTCAACAACTGTTTCACTCAATGTAATTTAGTAAGTATTTTGTGTAAGAAATTGGGGACTCGTCTCCTTCCACTATAACATTTCTTGTGGCATGCGAGCCTTGATTTTAAACAGCATTTTGAATTCCATGATTTACGATACCCGACAAGTAAATTAAAGTCCCCCCCCCCCCCCGAAAAATATGTAGTTTCTGGTGTCCTGGCACCATAGTGGCACCACAAATTTGTTCCATCGTGGCACAAACATTAATTCCCCAGAGATTTATTGATACTATTCCCTCAATTACAAAGCTTGACTACTATTAGTAAGGTATGAAGGGACTACATTATTGAAAAATTGTATGTTTTGTGAATATCCCCCCACTCGTCCTCTCGCCATGCTGATTTCGATACTCTGGTGAAATAATAATGATGTGCTGATGATAATAATAATAAGTGCAACTCGGTAATAATAAGTTATAATATGTGCATCTTGAGTCGTAAAAAAACAAGCAAATCGGTAGGAAATTGAGGCCAGGGCTGAGTAGACAAGATTATAACCCGAAAACACAAGTTTTAAAATATTAACCCTCAAAATTCCTGCGATGCCGTGCACAATTAGATAGATTTCCACGTCGAACAATAAAAGAAACACCCAAATCGGTTGGACATTGAAGCCTGGGCAGAGTATATACTATTTTGTCACATACACAAACATTCACCTAAGGTTTTTGTTCGAGGATTTGTATTCAGAATGGTCTAAAACGGATTAGTACGGGGTTCTTAACTCTCAAAGGACAGATACCTTAAGTTTCACACCAAGGACAGATTGGCGAACTCAGTGCCGCATGCCTTTTTCGCGATTCCCAATTGTTTCCGAACTTTAATGCATTACTGCAACAAGTACTGGGGTACTTGTTTACTCTTTTCAAGGATTCAAAGATACTTTAATTGCTACGAGAACTCCAATTCTTCATAACTTTGAATTATCTATATAATATTTGAACTTTTTTAGATTAGAAATCGGAAATCTTTTTCTACTGGTTAGTTATTACTCATATTGTAGTATTACTTAGGTACCCATTATGGCATTTTCCACTATCTTCCTATCTATGTATTCAAATTTGTGACAAATCGAATGAAATTTATATAAGTAGGTTTCAATAACGGTATCGGGAAATATTTGAATTTGAAAATTGTATCACTCAATTGTGATGAATAGGTATGATTTCAAAAAACTTCGACCCATTTAAATGACCCCTTATTATGATAATGTTCCCAAACCAACCCATCAACTGGTGGGACATGGCAGACAGATTGGTGCCTAGAGTGCCGCCTAGACCATTTTTTTTGCACTTAAACCGTCACGTGCCGAACAATAAGTAATCTCAAGGGTTGTGTGAGATTATGGGTCTGGATGGGAGGATTGGGTTAGAGATTAGAAGGGGTGTAGGGGATCTACGGTGCACATCACTCTCAAGATCATTGCTCTTTTTCCTATGAGGCACTGAGTGCCGCCTATCAGTCTGTTAATCTGTTAAGCGATGTCTTCCACCACCCCAGATTAATCGCAAAAGGATGCCAAAGTCTTACTGTGAGACATCCTAAAAAGACTGCAAATTCACAAAAATTACAAATTTGATGAGTGGAAATTACTTAACTGATAACTTTATGCAGTGAATAAACAACTTTCCAATCATGTACGAAAAAAAAAACCATCCGCTAGTTGTGCTCGTGATTGTTAAACCAAGTTCCAACGCTCGAGAGTTCCGTTCAAGTACAGAATATTATCATCTTGACGTAATTCTCGTGTAGTTATCGTTACACTTACTAGTTTTGTCTCTAATATCTCAAAATCGATGGTGTCCCCCGTTACAGATGACTTCCGTTTCGCTAACTTCCCGTAGGAATTTTATTGTTTCCATAATTTTCTTGAACTGAAGATAGTGTTTGGGTGAAGATTCCATCAGTTTTTTTCACGACGATATCTTTAATGCAGATCAGTCAGTCAATGATCGCACATGAAGCTTCGCTCGAGGATTGCTGGAAATAATAGTCGCTTCTTCACTGTATCGAAGGACTCATGATGCTAACATTGTTATGGGACGAGTTCACACTAACTGAATTGAAATGGGTAAAACTGATTTGGACAGAATAAAATAATTTAAAATTTATGTTCCATCGCCTTCTGGTTAGAACTGAACATTTTATTCCTCATCAAATTAAACGTCCCTTGGAATGCTTGCATTACTAAACAATATGTTTTACCAACGAGTTAGGTTAGTCCATGCTATTCTAGATGATGAAGCAACACGGCTTTGTACGTATTTGACTATACATTGCTGGATGAGGACATCATAACCATTTTAGGAATCTATGATTGATCAATTCTTAATCGCTGTCTCAAAAAAATTATTTGAAAATGTCTGTCAAGTGTGTGTGACAAATAGCTTCCTCGTATCAATAACCCGATTGTATGGATTATCCAGTGCATTGTTGTTAATCTCAAAACATCAATCTCGCACGGACCATCGTCAGCCAGCATTGATATTTTCATCGAATTCGGATGGAATATGTAGAAATTATGTCGGTTTCATGGATTTTACGATTGCGCATGCGTGGAGGCTACTGTAAATCTAAGGGTGGTTTTTGTCATTGCCAAACAATTCCTGAAAATTTCATCGAAATCAGACAATAACTTCGTATGGTTTAGCCCCGCTACAGGAATTTCATGACAGACAGACATACAGACACATTCAATATTATGGTAATTCAAGTTAACCAGGAGGAGGAGTTTAGCGCTGAGATCAATCTTGATCACTGATAACATAGATAGCTTTTTCTCAAGAAAAGCTCAATAAGGGGATGCCAGGAAGAGTGGCCTTGCGAGAATAGGGATATAGAGGAGGTGGTTTGGCAACACACTTCCTTTGGCAACTCGACTCTAACGGGGCAACTAACCGCAGCTAATGTACGATCCAAAGGGAATCCCCGCTCGGGAATTATGGGGAATTTTCAGGCTAAAAACCTTTTGTTAGATAACTTTTACCCCAAGAGAAGTATCGAAGACATACTTCTGAATTATATTTATTTTGGTGAAGGGTGTTCTACTTGGCACTGTTCTTGTGTACGCCTATATCATGTTGTTTTCGGTCTGCACTTATCTGTACCTGTTCACATGTTTGTGAAAAAGATAATGATGGGAATACAAAGAGAGGAAATATTCCACCGTATGGAACTTTTAATTCAACTAAAACACATTCGAGATAGAAGATCTGATGAAGATTTGTTGAAGCCAAATGGCAGAATTCTTCCACGAAAAGTAATGCGTATGTGTGTGTGCGTTCATTTCAGACCTACACATGACCACTATTTTATTTTGACTAGAATGAAATCTAGCTTCAAAGTTATAAAATTAAATCCTGAGAATAAATAATTCCCGCACTGAATTGCCAGGAATGCATGCATGTATCAAGCATGGATGGGTACACATGTAAGTAGAAATTTTCCCCTTCAATTTCTATTCGTATGCCACATTTCCAAGAACGAATTTTATTTGTAGTCTCTTTCCCAATCGCATACTCAAATGTGGAACTCTAACTTCAAATTCAAGTTTTCGCCGTCTGAACAATTGTCCTTTCTTTACCTTCCTCCCCCTAACAAATAGAACAGCTCATACTTGGTAAATGGAAATTATTTAAAATCACGAACTTCTAATTCCAAACAATTTGGAAATTGTTAGCTCATATGTACAGTTTCATTCAAATTGACGTCATTTCAACAGTATTCAAAGTGCAATGAATGAAGAAATGAATTAAACATGTTAATATTCGAGCCATTTCTCAAAGTTGTGAAATTAAATATGATATTATTACATAACAGGTAAATATTGATTTTAGCCACATCAATTCGAAACATTCGTGAAATGAGATATTATACGAGGGGTCGAGGGAATGAGTACTCCATGGTACAATATCGGAGGTATTAACGACAAACTGTGCTCATTACACGGGTATGAACACGGCTTATATCTCTGCTGCTCAACATTATTGACACACGGTCCTCCAGTATACTAACAGTTTAACGCAAACACAAGAGCTAGCTGGCGTAACTCTGGTTATCAAAACTCTTCACGTCCAGTGTAACTATTATTTCTGAGCGGACCGACGACCTAATACGAATGGACCGAGTATTATGTTAAGTTGTATGAACGGATACGATAAAGCATAACGGCAAGGAATAAATGCTAATAGAACGCATAGCAACAAAGAACAAAATGAGGAGGGAACGCATCTGTCGTAAAAACGTCTGCCGAGTTGAGTCGGCAGCCCACTAATTGAAAAACATCATTACGATTGAGAAATTGTTTCCCATTATATTTTCATAATATAGCCTATATAGCATAATATAGAGTTCAACGTGGTTTCTGCTGATGATCAAGATTAGAAAAAGAAAAAACATAAATCATTAAGTAATGATTCATCTCAGGTGACGTCCCATTGGATAAGCCCGAATCTCAAAGTAGGAAGTCCGAGAAAACGCTCCAAATTATTACACAGCGGTTTATTATTTTCCTGCAAAGAAAACGGTTTTTTCTGACCCCCCTAACGGCCAGAGGCAGGCAGGGGGAGGGGAGTTTAGTCCTCGAGGGCTCAAAAGGATTCTCTTAAATTGATGAAAACAAGTCATGGAACATCACGTAATTATGAAATTAATTATCTTCATTAGCAAACGGTTTGGGCCTATAGACCTCTAGACGTTATTCGACCCTTAAAATTCTGAACATTATATTAAAATTATGAAGTCACAACAGCTGACCATCGAAAGTTTTCGAGCTAGGGTGTTATGAAGGAAATAGAAGTGACTGACAGTAAACAAAACTTTCGGGGCACAACTAGACCCCGAATGGAGCCGATTTACCAAATGTCATCAAAATCGGTCTACAAGAACTAGGCAAAATTTTGCAATCGGAGGGATTTCTTTTTAGATTTTCGGATTCTACATACTTTGAAACGTAAACCGTCAAATTTTGAGGAGGGTCAAAATGTTGTTTTCTTTGCTCAAATCCGTAGGTTCATAATGAACCAATTAGGTACCTTGGTATTTCCCCTAACTACCGTTTAACTATTCAATGAATTGACCACTGAAAGACAGTCAAGGGACCAAAATGGTTCATGAAGTCTTCAAACTTACAATGCTGAAGCAATTTGCTAATATTTTATTCAGCTGCACGATTACAAAGCTTCCTTACCTCCAATAACAAAAAGTAACGTAGGTGAACGTAACATTCTATTTCAAAAGAGAATGACGTTTGAATATGGAAAATGAATTAATGGTGTGAGGAAATTATTTCTCTTGTCGCAAAATTCAATGTTCTTATGTATGGGTATACTTTTCAAGTATGGATATTGCCTGGGTAGGCTAAAATGACTATCAAGTTTGGAATTATGCTGAAGAGGTGAAATAGTGATAGTGATTATTCATATCGGTATAGTCACAAGTAATTTTACAATTTTTATTGCGAATTTAATTTAATTCAATTAATTTAAAACATGAAAAGCGTATCCGCTGTTTTAACTGAACTTGACCTTTCATGACCTAATTGAATTTTAAGGAGAGTATGTAGGGGCGAGAAAGTCTCTCGGGGCAAGGAAATGAAAAGTTTTATAAGCGGAGTTTGAGCGAGTACTATAGGAACACAACTCAAAAGTAACTCCAGCGTCATGAGAGTTGAAGCTCCCAACCATCAATCCCACCGGCTCTATCGTGCTTTTATTTGCCCTCGGGCTCAAACCAGCCAAGGAAAATTGTTCACAACATCAACCGATACAAAGAGAAGTTAAGCGCATCTACAGGATTCATTTCCACATGAAAATGGCGCATCACGAAACAAGTCTCATCCTAAGAGTAGTATAATACAGCATACGGTCGCTTTCAAACCAGTTTTAAATTAAAAAAAGAACGAACGTTCTCCCTGCAATCTATTAATTTATTAGATAACGCAGAGGTAAGATGACACTAAAAAGTGCACATTTCTTCCACTGCTAAAAAAACGTAAAATTATCTAGGTAGTGTGAAATTCATATCCGTTCACAACAGGCGAATTTATTATCAAACTTCTAGTTTAGTCAAATAAAATCAAACAAAGTTTAGTAATGCATGCATTCTAGAGGACGTAACATTGGACAAGGATTAGTTCAATTTCAACCAATGAGCGATAAAATTTACATTTTTATTTACCTAGCTACTTCTCAAAACTGTTCTATTCAATGTAATCTAGTCAGTGCTTTGAGTAAAAAATGATGGACTCCCCCCTCAGCCATCATAACATTTCAACCGGCATGCGAAAACGGTGCCAGTCTGGCACCACAGCATTAACGAAACGTTAAACTGTGATCGTTAGTTTTGGTAGGTAGTCCGTTGAAGATCACATCCGTATTGAAGTTAGACCCTCAAAAACCCACAAAATACGAAGTTACTGGTGTCCTGTGATTGTCTTGGCTTTGGATTGTTGTTCCATGGTGGCTCAATGAGTAGTGCATGCAAATCTAGATGTATATTGATTATGTTCCCTCAATTTCAAAGCTTGGGTACCATTAGTAAGCCTAAATAGGAAACAAAATATTGAAAAATCGCGTATTTTGTCGATATTACCCCACTCGCCCCCTTTAGTCTAAAAAAGGTCAGGAAGGTTAAAAACGTAAAACGAAAGTAAAAATTTTGATGGAGAACTTTTTTCTTTCAAACTTGATAAATGAAAACAATGATTCCGTTACCTTGCAGGTTCAGAAAATGTGCACATTTTTGCCTTCTGCTCCATAGGTGAATTGTACGTAAGAGAGTGGTTCGAATTCAGAACGTCATCTACAGTTATTATTCAAGTTTATACTTGTTTCTTCGCAGAATACCCTCGACTCAAAAAGATCAAAATTTTACAGAAAAGTTTCATATTTTTGTCATTAGCTCTACTGTCTAATCCTCTGTAATTGATACTGAAGGAATAAAAAACAACTACTATAAATAATATACGAGTACTATAGGCTTGATGCTCTTGAGTAAACAGTCGATAACCATTTTGCCCCAAATTAAATTCATTTGCCGTATTTTTTCCCATTCAACCAAGTACATTCAACTTATTAGCTAAAATGAATATTATATGTGATTAAAATGAGAGCGTGGTACCTACACAGCAGACCATAGGTAATCATTTTCAGCTATTTAGTGTCCCTTGACGCACTAGATTCACAGGAGCGCACAGTATAACACTCCCTGAACATTTTCATGAAAACATCATCCCCTACTGCCACAGATAGTGAGGTTTTCTTCTTTTTAGCCGCTTATTTGATCATCAACGTCCATCAACTTCACAGCCTCCTCGTTGATACTTGTAGCCTCTAACACGTTGATACCTCCTCGCATGACCTTGTAGCCTCTAATGATGGGCTATTGTTTGATTTTTGATAACTTCATCTATTGTGGGAATTTTTAGGTCCTCATAGATGTCATCATTGATTGAAAAGCAATTCGCATCAACCCATGACCGCAGTACTTTGATTTCTTTGAGAGATGCAGCCCCACAGTCGTGCACCATAAGTTCATACTGGCTTAAGGACCTGATTGTTTAAGGGTAATTTGTTCAAGATTGACAATGATGATCGTCTACCAACCAACCAATTCATTTTCCCGAATTTGGAGTCCAGTTATGTTATTTTATTTTTCACATGCACTCTTCAGCGGGGTTTCGTATCCAGAGTCAAACCCAGATAATATCTGGGTAAAATATTTAAAAAAGCAAAAATATTATTTTGCTTCGTAAGCATGCGAAATTTTCCTATGAGCTTCCCAGGCTTCTCTTGGCTGCTTTCATTTACCATGACTTTTGCAGGTTACTAGATGTTAGTTGATCGTCGGTGCACATACGAGTGATAAGGTTCTTGGTGTACCTGATCATATCCCTTTTACTTGATACCACTAAGCATCACAAGTTCACAAGATAAATAAGAAACCTAAAGCAGCTCAGGAATATAAAGAAGGCTCTTGGGAGCACGGGGAAAACGATTGGTTGAATATGGAAACCTACGTAGGAACTGAGCGGTTGCTGAGACGGCGACACATCGGAAAAAGAATTCAGAAGGACTCCATGCTCTTCGAGGTTGCAGGACGTGACCACGATCGCAAGTGGCTAACGAAGTAATTCGACCCAGACTTCACCTTGCAGGTTTCCACCACCGTTGAATTAAACCCACACCAGAAACGTGTCTAGTAATTACATTCGTCACTCTATTATACTCGTAGTTAAATATTTTCTTTCTTTTTTCGTGTCACTCGTTTATGTTTACAATGAACTTTATTTATCACTAACGAAGATAATGAAGCTTTGTTGTCGCAGTCGATCAAAAAATTTGGATATTATATGGGTTAGATATTTATGTATAAAGAAGAAATAAAGAAAACATAGGTAGTAAATAAGAAATGTAGAAAAATAAGGAAACAGTCCCTAAGTTTCAAAGATTGTGTGGGAAAAAGCTACCAATACTTGGACTAACATGATGGTTTTGGCAATAGAAATTGACTGTTTGGTAATTTACTGTCTATTAGGATAACGAAGAAAGAAGATCCATAATATGGATCTTCTTTCTTCGTTATCCTAATAGACAGTAAATTACCAAACAGTCAATTTCTATTGCCTGTAAAATATTATTTTACATGTTTTAAGAGAACGGAAAAAATCGAGTCTCCAAATTTTTAGTTGCCTCTCTTTCTCGCATTCTATTATTCACATGCGGTATTCCGTTTTTAAGAATCTTTTAAATTTACTACCACTGTGCAGTAAATTCAATTTCCTGTTGAAAAACTATACTTGAAGTAGTAACCATAAGAATTTGCACTAAATCGTACATTGTGCGTTAGAAAAGTTCTTTCAAAGTTAAAGACGTAGATATCGTGAATTCCACAAGATGGCCGCTGCTAGGATCGACAGGACATTCTCTCAAATTATGTTGAAAAGTAAGCGATACGAAAGAAGATAAATTTGATGGTAATTTTTGAAGGCAACGATGAGCCGAGCCAAAAAGCTAGACTACAGATTCACATTTTTAATTGAAGGGCCCGAAATATACGTATTTTTTTAAACGTTTTGATAGGTATCGTCGGGAAATGTTTTGAAAATATTTTCTTTCCTTCACGACGTCCAAATTACGCTTCTACTGTGGGAATCACGTATCGCACCAACACGAACACATTAATTATTGGAACGAAAGCGGCGTTTCGTTTGCGCCTAGAGAATTCAATTTAGCAGCCCATCAGAATGGACGTAGCGAGTCAGCGCCCGGGAACAATTCAGTGTCACAAGATAAAACCATCAACGTTGTGCCTGAGATTCTCTCCCACATTTATTAACCATTGGCGTACTACTATCGCACCACTTGGGGGTTGAACAACTTCACTGTACAATGCTCACTACCTGTTCAGTCAGGTTTCAAATAAGGTCACGTTCTGAACCCATGGTGGCCAAAAACGACGCCTGCAATCAGCAATAAAGTTCAGAAGTGTTTTTAGCCCCACGTTTCCTGGCTGACGGCACTCCCATCCAAGTTGAATCACAATACCAACAAGCAAATAATATGGAGAAAAATGATGGGGGAAAATTGTGGGTTTTCACACTAGATACCTGTGTGTGAGAGTAAAGAGCAACGTCGAACCGAATCCGAGGTGAGGGTAATATTGTAAAAAAGGAGAAAACCATGTTACTTCAGTAATGAACTAACATGGTTACTGTTGAATAGTGGGAAAACGAGTGTTAAGTAATTATATCGTTTAGACACTTAGCAGAGCTAAGCCAGCCTTAACGATTTTGATTTTTTGACACGTCCAACAGAAAATAAAAATAGAATTAGAAAATAGAATCACCTTGTTTGTTACTGATGGACTTTGTAACAAACTCTTTAGTTTTAAATAGTCGACTATCTAACTGCTCCGTTTTTAAAGCTCGGAAATTGAAAAAAAGTTTTGAATACTAACTTAAATCGAAATTTGGAAAGAGGAAGTGAAGTTGAGATTTCAAATAAAATCTATCAGTATGATATGATTTGCTATAAAATGCAGTTCCTCTGGGTAAATTATGGAATCGGATTGATTCGAAAACCGACATATTTGATTTGAAAAGCAGCAGAATTGTTCAAAATTGGTTGATTTAGTGACCAAAATACCAAACCGAATTGCTATCTCACAGTCAGTCTCTCTCGATTCATAGTTTTTGAAGGTAGGCAAAAATGGCCCTTAAGTTCTTACGATGGTTCGTATGCATGTTTCAAGGCTACAATATTACCTATTGCACAGTAGTAGTCAGATGAATACTACCATCTACTGTGCAACTACTACCTAAGATGATTCCTTTGTTCAATGAGGTCCTACAAAACGTTCAAGGCTAGATAAAATTGTCTTGGAAGCTCCCATTATTTAGTTTCTTTCTTCTAAATACAACAAAAATGTTGGCAGATATCAACTATAAAATGGTCTTGGAAGCGCCCGTTATTTGATTTCTCTCTTCTAAATACAACAAAAATGTTGACACATATCAACTAAAAAGAGCTGAAAAGTAAAAAAACAACTGGGTTTGAGTATCCGAATAATGTCACCCTCAAACTTTATTTTTCGTCGATTCCGAGCTGCTAAGTGTAGCGAGACAACTGAGTGGGAAAGTAGACAAAAACAAGGGAGCTATGTTTTTCTTCGAAACCAAACTTGAGTTGATCCTTCGAAAACGATACGACTCTCGAGAAAAGCCGACAAATTTGTTTCTTCTCAGTGAACGCTAAGCCCATTAATCAGGGGTAATGGAATGTGGCAGAAAGAGCGTTAAAAAAACTTCAATGAGCTCTTGGACCCTACTGATCGATGAAGAAATTGCTTTTATAATAGGGGTGTATTTTTCAACAGACAACCGCTCATTTACTTCGAGAAGATAATGGTAGGTACTTTTCATTATTGTTTTCTCATTAGCATTCACTTCCGATTCGGGAAAAGCCACATAACTTTCACTATGAAGTTACAGGATATCTTTTCCGTAGGGTTCGGAGAGCAAATGATTCTGCACTCCGCAACCATGTGTAATAGTTTCAAACTACCAAGGACGGTGAATATCCAAGGCCTCCAAAAAGGGTTCGGGATCCTCCCCTAAAAGTTTGAGATAATGTAAGGATTACAACTCGATCTCCATCACGTCCTTCTAGTTCCTAATAAATTAACCCTCCGTTGTTTAAAACTCCAAGATCCTTCTAATACCTGCAGTACGCTATGTATATTCACAGGGCAGGTTCGTTAAAACTTGGGAGGACTTTGGAGGTAAAATATAACGTAATTACAAGAACGTAGCGAAGATTGCCGAATTATTTCATGTACAATTCAAGGATTTTACAATGGCACTAGTAATTAAGTGAAAAGTAATTTACCCTTGGAAGTGTACGAGGGTCTTTCCTTGTTCTTAGTTTTTTATCATGTTTGTTGACGACAATGTCATGTTCGTACAACACCCATTAACTCTCGTTGTAGGCATTCTAGAGAAAATAATTAAAATTCTAACATCTCTCTCCCTTAAAACTTGCTTAATGCAGTGCAGTAATAATTTTTTGAAATCTGTTTTGCAACATTCTGACACAATCCCCGAAGTTAGATAGAATTTATATGTTGGTAAGTAAGGGAAATGATAATTGTGTAATAATTTGTCCTCCCCCAGACGTGATCGGGTAATTATGCACAGACCGGCATTTGACGAGCACAACCTTTTTTGTGCTTTTCTTTCAATAATTCTCAGAAGCTTTTGAGATTTTCTTGTAATAATTTGAGCATGGTCGCGAGCTCCGTCGTCCTAGTCGTAACTGTGTGTAATTATTAGCCCTACGCTAGAAAAAGAGTGTTAGCCTCTGGTAGTGTTAGCTAAAATATGCCCACTATAGTAATTGGACCGACTGAAATGTTAGAAAACTACGAATGAGCGAATTATTACTCAAAATTACAGTGGTGCATCGCACCACCTCAAAAACTCGGGGTAGCGCTCGTCAACTCCGGCCTGTGGATCGGTGCCGACAGTTGGAGGTAGCGGCAAATAATTATACCATCACGTTTTGGAGGACAAATTACAGCACAATTACCACTCTTCTTTTATTTCCCTTACTTGGATATCTATCCCCAAAAATATGTGACCCTAACAACAAGTTTCATGAGTTTAAGTGTAAATTACAATTTTAACTACAATCATGTACGGTAAATTAGAAATATCCTGACAAAAAGAAAAAGTCTCATTCGTACAGTATGAGTGAATAAAAACGCTGCAAATTATTACACAATAGTTTATTATTTTTCTATAATAATAGATCACTCGTTTGCAAAGAACACGGCTTTGCCATTGTTACCACCAACCACATGAAGCACATCGACATGAAGAAAAACATCGATCGCATTTCGGTCAGCTGAAAATTGAACGGAGATTAGACGTATTTTATGATTCACTCTCGTGTTTCTGATTTATCGTAAGTCTAACCCTTAAATTCTCGTAGGGAGCGAACGGTTTGTCCTACAGAGCTCCGCGTGGTCTCTAACAATTCTAAGAATTCAATACTATCTTGAATTTATGAAAAAACATTACCTTCATATCAAATTTTTTTTGATTTAGGGCGCTTTCAAAATTTCAACCCTTAGAAGTGACCTACATCAACCAAAAGCTTCGGGGCACAACTAGACTCCAAAAGGAAACCCACATACCAAATTTCATAAAAATCGGTCAATGCTAAGACAGACGGCCAAATTTTTATTCGATTTTTGGATTCTAAGTACCTTGAAACGTGAACCAACAAATTTTGAGGGTGGGGGGGTTGAACAACTTTTTTTAAATTTCTATATAATATAAAATAAATAATATAAAATACATTTTTAAAAAAATTTTAAAAATGATAACCATTTTTTAGCTACTTCAGAACCAAGGTATTTTGCTTTAGAGTCTACCAGGGTAGCGGAAGCATTTTTTAAAATGAGGAAACATAACCCAGCCAGAAGTGAGAAAAAATTACAGTTACGTTATGAAATTACAGCTCCACTTTTATTACAGTTGGAGCTGAGTGAGCTCCAACGCCATTTTCTCTCCTATTCAACAAAGGAAACTGAAATTTTAAAGGGAGGGTTAATCGAGACAGATATCTAACTTCCGTTATAGTGACGAAGCGGAAAAGATTGAATATTTATTTGTTTTGCGGTTCAATTCAATTTTTTTTAGTTCTCCAATTGATCGAAGAGTTGTACAAAACAAAGTCAAGACATTGGAGCTAAAAATGTTAGTAATTCCAACACATTTACAATAAAAGAACGAGGAACGACCGGAATATTTCAAGTCCCGACAAAGCCAACGCGGTCAACAAAAACATCTGCCTGCGAACAGAGCATTTCTATAAGCTTGCTTGCTCCATTCACAACTGAGCGGAAAACTCAAAACTATATAAAACTTCCTGAAAAATGGCTGTGTGGTGAGCACTCCATCAACCGTGATTTGTGAAAATCTTGGCAGCCAGTCCCACTCATATATTCGAGTAGGTACAAACCCATTCTCATAAGAAGAACTATCGCTCACTCTCTTTTCTCCCTTTGACTGATTTTTCTATTATAGTGTATTTCACACATAGTATTGGGCATGCCCGTATTAAACATATAAATAAATATTGTTCATAAAAAATAAGACCCAGAAGTAATTGCTAGAATAACGGTAGTTCAAAAACTGAAGTCCACTACTGTGGGTAGCATCTCTAGATCCTTAATTGAATGAAATACATGCACTTAACCAGCATGAAAATTTCTAGTCAATAGTTATATGACTAAAGTCATAAGGTATGTGGTGTCGATTATTTGTAGTAAAAGAATCATGCACTCACCGAAACACTCACCTTCTACAGTCCTATAGTCCACGACCATCAGAATACGAAATAAATCAGTGTGATTTATGTTCAAACGAAGTCCACGTCCATACCATTCCAAGCAAATGATGGTGACTTTGGGATTTAAGTGAAACGCTGTCGGTGCGTTAGGTTGAATTTTCCCATTTACCGCTTGATTTATAGATGCCATTAGCATAAACAAGAAATAACTTGGAAGAGAGTAAAGAAATCGAAGCATGGACGTGAGGAAATTATGACTTGCATTAGCATTCGGCTACCGAATGGAATTTTTGATGTTGTGAAGATAAATCGCACTCTTAATTGGTTAGGCGAACTGCCGTAAACGAAAACTCTGCAATCCAATAGCAATTGGAAGAGCTTTCAGTCCCGATCTTTCCTAAAGAGGTGTTTTCCATTTCAAGCAACAGCGCTCCAAGTAATTTGAAGTTGACATAATATCGACATCACGAAAATTCAATGCATAATTGGGAAGGTGTACCACAAGTATAGAATTGAATAAATCCACGCTCCGAGTAAGGTGAAATGTTGAGAAGAATTTGTTTGACTGTTCAAACGAGTAAATAGAACATAAGAATTACGAAGGTAATTAAAATGTACAGCACCCTCCTTTCCAGTTCTATTTAAACTAGCTCAGGAACGATACATCGAGCACGTACGTATATTGGAACCATAATTACCTATCAAAAAAGTATTGAAAAGAAACAGAATCAAAGGGCATGAGATGGAAAGGACGATATGAGAAATATAAGGAACCACGAATATGATTCATCCTACTTCGCACGCAGGCTTTAGAGCAGCTAATGAGCTTGGCTTGGAGCCAGCGATTCCCTCTTCGGATTAAACAAATGAATCCGAACTGGAAGCACTACAAAACTATTGTTCTACCCAATATGGGTGGCAATGCCTTTATAAAGTAATAAATTATTTTGCTGCATAGCCAATAAGCCTAATAAAATCATCATCAACATAATCGTCATTCGTATAATTTGTCGAATCCACGTGTCTTCGACTTGTGGGTTACTCCACTAGCAATAGGTATCTCAACTTGGATCTCATAGTTTGGTGATGACCAAACTGAAAGTTTTATTAGAATTGAAATATGAATGTCATTCAACTCTAAGAGGTATCACAAATACAATTGAAAGAAAACGCTGCAAATAATTACACATAGGTTTATTATTTTTCTATATAGATCACTCGTCTTCAAAGCCACCAACCATCCCACATGAAGAAAAACATCGATCGCATTTCGGTCAGCTATAATTTGAACGGAGATTGGGCCTCTTTTTGCGTTTCACACTCGTGTTTCTGATTTATCGCACGTCCAACTCCTTAATTCTCGTAGGGAGCGAACGGTTTGTCCTACAGGGCTCCGCGTGGTCTCAAAAAATTCTAAAAATTCTATACTATCTTAAATTGATGGAAAAACAATACCTTTATATCAAATTTTTTTTTAGCTAGAGCGTTTTCAAAATTTCAAAATTCATTTTTCAACCCTTAGAAGTGACCTACATCAACCAAAATCTTTGGGGCACACCTAGACCCCAAATAGAGCCTACATATCAAATTTCATTAAAATCGGTCAATGCTAAGTGGGGAAAGTGCCGGCGTACGGCGGACGGACGGCCACATTTTTATTAGATTTTTGGATTCTACGAACCTTGAAACGTATACCTACAAATTTTGAGGGGGTGTTAAAAAAAATTTTTCTTGGTCGATTCCAAAGTTTCATTATTGAAAATAATAAACCAAAACATCGAGTCACAAACAAACGTGACAAACGTCCTCCTTACTTTGTCTACTGTGGGATAGTTCTGACGTCGTTCACGCTGCAATTTTTCACAAGTTGCTTCGGTAGTCTCAATTTAATCTTAAGGTCGGAATACCGATTTACCCAGAGAAGTACGACGTAAGTAACACTTTTGTACACCACTGTACTTTCAACTGTTGTTGAAGAACATTCGCCCCTCAGCGAGAGAGGGGATAATTTTGTCACTAAGGTTGTATAGAGTGTTCTAACTATCCAACAGAGGAATAATTCATGAGGAATTCATGTACTGTCCACCGATGGAAAGAATGAACGCGAGGCCCGACAGTGAATTGGGTATCCTCAACGTAGAACTACACCCTTTTCCACAAATGTACGTTCACAGGTAGTAACTGACCTTATCCAACACCCCTGAACCTGCCGTGAGTCATACTTTCTTCCTTTCCCCTCGTTTACCCCTTCTCACATTGTCGTTTAAGTCATTTCTCGAATATCTACAGTCACTTCTGTCCAATGATACCTGGGCAAGAAAAATACATTACGAATTCGCGATCGGGAAAGATTAGTGACCCGTCGTAATTACGTAATAAAATAACTCATCTTTACAGCGAATTGGTCAGGAGGTTCATGTTATTGACATTTTCATGTCTTTGCTTTGGCACATAAACTGAAAAATCGTCACGAAAACTAAGCAAGTCTTGCTCACGCGGCCAATAATTAAAATGCAACTGTGTTGCGTAGAGAACAATAAACTGTTTTCTTATTTTGATGCTTGGGTACATGAACTAACAACCTTACTTCACTACCTTGTTGTGTAGTGGTTGACATGAAAATGTCCCAATGTGTTGCAGACTCGTATGCAAGCATTTCCTAATAAACTTGATTGTGAAGTAGTATGTGGTAGTTTTCTTCCAAATGATCATAGAAACTTCATTATTTTCGGTATAAAATAATCGAATCTCAATTATTAATCATACGGAAGATTAATGTCGAATTGGCACAATTACATGAAATGTCGATATATTTAATGAACGATGTTTTTAATCATTTCCAATCGACTTTTTATAGGTACGTTTTATTTCTTTTTTTATATTTATTTTGATTTATTTATTGATTATTATTATTATTTTTTGCTTCCGAGTCTACCAAGGTAGCGGAAGCTTTGTTTTCACTTTTCAAGGACGAAAAAAAAAGTTCGCCAAAATCAAAATTTTCACTCACGTTTTACGTTTTAGACCTTTCTGAACAATCTTGGTTCCGTGTCTGTCTGTCATGAATTCCTTGTAACGCGCATAACTATACGAAGTTATTGTCCGATTTCTATGAAATTTTCAGGGATTGTGTGGGTCGGTGTGTAGACGGTCCCCTATGAAAATCATCATCCCCGGACTGATAGAAGCGACTGCGCATGCGCAAACGTGAATCCCTTGTAACGGCCATAACTTCTACATTTTCCATTCGATTTCAATGAAATTTTCAGGGATGTTACAGATTAGTGTTTAGATGGTCCCCTATGAAAATCATAGAGAATGGTTTTTCATAGAAGGATTCTTTCATAGAGGGATGGTCCCCTGTGAGAATCTCAAATCCTATTCTATTCCTATCTATTTCTTGGTCGATTCCAAAAGTTCATTGAAAATTACAAACCAAAAGTTGGGTATTGCATTGGCCTCAAATTTGTAGTAAAAATTTTTCGAAACGTTTCTCTAAAGAAATCCGTTTGGGGGCATTTTAAACGATTCCTAGATTTTACCATTTTTAAAACCAAAAATTGATTAAATTTCAAAAATTTGCTCTACAAAATCGCTAAAAATAGCCATAAAGATTAAACATTTTAAATGGAAGCAAATTTCTGTGTAGAGAAAGTTTCTAGGCCATAAATTGAATAATTGTAAATTAAAGTACCTACGCAAAAAAGTTCTCAAAACGTTGAAAAATGTGATTAGAAATTGCTTAAAAATGTCTTACATAATAACCAAAAATCTCAAAATTCATAATGAGTGGATAAGTTCGTGGGCTGTAAACAGGATTGTTTCACATTTTCATGCGCAAAAATTGCACAAATTTAATGTGTTCTCACATAGCATAAAAGGGCTCTAAACCCACTGAAAACGTCGGAAAATGGCTAAAAATTCAAAAGTTGTTTTTTAATAACGTTTTAAAAAAATTCGCTCATGCGGTCGTGCTGCACGACTTCGAATTTTCATTACAATATTTTTTCTCATCGATTCATTTTCGTTAACAAAAACGAGTAAAGTTCACATGTAGGTTTGGTAGACAAAGTTCTTCAAACTAATATTTCGATTTTTGGTGATTTCTTCAGACTTCTTGCCACTTTTATTGATTTTGCCGTCCACGTGCCGTGCGTGGCACTCCACCAATAATCATTCTCAATCTTCTTGATCTGGCCCACTTAGGATTTCCAGTCATATTTCACAGCTTCCATTGTAAATTCCTGAAGTCGTTCAAGTGATAAATCACCACCCGTATTCCTTCCCTTTATGAATTCTCACCCAAGCCTACCAAGCGAAAAGTCAGGTAGAGGATTTGAGTGGAAGTGACCGAAAATGGGATTTCCTTGGACGAGTGACAAGCTCGGAGGAGGTCGAACGGATGTTTTCAGTTTAGGATTCGGTAGGGTCCTCGCGTTCATTCTTTTCATCGGCGGACAGTACCTGTATTTCCGTAATCAGATTTCCTGTATAACTAATTGGTTGCGTAATCAGATTCTTAGGAAAAAAGAAGGTTTGGTTAGTTTCAACAATCATGTTTTGTGGTTGCGTCCGCCTTTTGGTTTCTTATTTTCAACTAGCTGAAAAGCCTACTAAAAGCAGGCCAAAATAAATAGTAGATATTTGAAAAGAAAAGCGTAATACCGTGACACATATTGTCAACAACAAAATTATATTGTATAAACACGTAATATATCAAATTAGAAAAAAATGTTGATGTCACGGACTGGAATCGGCGACATTTTATGTATTAGATGATGAACCATTGGAATCGAGCAAGAAAAAATTTCATTATGAATTAGGTATGAAGTGGGCAGGTGGTACGTAAGTTTGGTACCTATGATTGGTGGTCTTTTTATAGAGGCACTTCCCTTCAAACTTCTTTCCCAACCCCACCTTCTCGATCTTCCCTCATCTTCCTGGCGTCGGGTGAAGTTTGGGCGTCCTCCTCATTAATACTTGATTTTTTAAATTTATTTTTATTTAAAGCGTGCCCTCTCTGCCACATCAAGACCATTATTATAACTGAGAGGGGATTTAAAAAAAAGTGACAATGGCAAAGCTGTGTTCTTTGGAGACGAGTGATCTATACAGAAAAATAATAAATCTTTGAGAAATAATTTGCAGCGTTTTTGTTTTGTGTTTTGCCCCAGAAGAATAAAAAGTTCACCAGTTCAGATTGGTTCGATCAGCATTATTTAAACACTTGTGAAATTCCAGTGACGATGGCCTAATCAAGATTGAGAATCCCATGGTAAAAATAGAATGGAAGTATAAAAACAGGAACATGGGAATAACGGTTACTGCCTCAGAGTTTTCTATACGGTGGATTTTCGGCAAGAATGTGGTAAGAATAAAGGAATGCGAGTACGGATAATAAACCAAATCATGCTTAGGGGAACGAAATTTATTCGGGTTCCCCTCGGAAGTTCAGCCAACGGCGAATGGAAAGCAGATCCGTTCTGGCTTAACCTGTCGAAGCTGCGGGGTTGGGAACATACTCGTGCCCACGGAAAGGAAACTGCGAGGTAGGAAGGGAGCTTGATAGATAACTCTGTCGCGGGTTACCTTTTTTTGTTGCTTCAGTGAAGGGGACTGAAACAAGGGAAGAGACCCTGTGGTATCGTACTCGATGGAGTGTTGAAGGTGGACCCGTGGCAGTAAAATAACTGTAAAACAACCAACTTGGTTCAGATGTAGAGGTCTACCACAATCGACAAAGATCAATGTAGGATTCACTCACGGAATACTTATACAAGACAGGAGGACAATAATTCAAACTAACACAGATGCGGAACGTCTGACAAGTGGGTGTTGCACGTAGCTTCCTTGTCTCCATAACCCGATTTCATAGATGATCAGATGCATACTCGCTAATCTCAAAACATCGATGTGTAAGTACCTGGCACTACCCTAAAAGGGGACCATCAACAGCCTAATCAGTATAATGCCTGGAAATTACATCGAAATTTGAAGGGAAATGTAGAAGTTAAGGCTGTTACAAGAAAATTCACGTTTGCGCATGCGCACTTGGTGCTATCGGTTCCGGGCCAATGATTTTCAAAGAATCTACACTCCAAATCTACACTCCAACTCGTACAATCTCTGGAAGTTTCATCGAAATCAGTCAACAACTTCGTGAAACACACGAAACCAAAATTGTTCAGGAAGGTCTAAAACGTAAAACACAAGTGGAAATTTTGATTTTAGAGAACTTTTTTTCTCCAACCTTGAAAACTGAAAACAATGCTTCCACTGCCTTGGTAGACTCGGAATCTATAAATTGTTTCATAAATACATTATGGATCATTGCAGAATGAAAAAGTCTCATTTTTATGTTTTGCTGCACGAAAACTATATAGATGATATCCTCATTTTTAAAAAATAATACCTACTAAAAATATTACTTAAATAGCGGGAAGGGACAATACCCGAATGTTGGGCAGCGCAGCAATGTAAAAAGGGTTGTTTCGGGAACGGTATAGCATTTACGGTTCTATTTCCGGTGTCCGTTATCTGCCCCTTAAATCCTAGTCGAATGCGGCTTCCGCCTGGAGCGACGTACCTACCCCGTTTCTTTGAATATAACTGTCGTCCGTTATATGGGTGGTTGTAACCAGAAAGAGCTTCGGTGGGCGAATGGGTTCAGCTTCACCATTATTTTCTTCCACTACATTAAAGCTGCATCTCTACATGTCCCACTCTAGCACGCACATGAAAAAAAAAAAAAAAAACTCCTCTGCTATAACTGGACAGCATACCTTGACAGCTACTTTTGAATTTATGAAAGTTAATTTTGAGTTGAATTCAACGGTGCAGAATTCACATCAACAACTTGGTAGATACATATTCCTCAAAATATGTTTTTTTAGTGAAGTACAATGGATCGCCGACTAAAAGCCAAGCATCACTCTTTTTAGACTCTCGCCAACTGCGTGCCATGGTCAGCGTTTACAAGCGGTACCGATAGTATACTACTAGTGACAAGCCAGTGAATTCCACGAACCACCATAGATAACTGTCTCCCACCTCTTTCATTTTCCTCAGGAAGCGAGTAGAAGTAAAATTGATAATAGTCCTATCTTCCCGAGAGATGCGAACATCTCAAATTCAGTAAAATCAAGTTTCCAAAATAGAGGAGGAAAATGATTGCCAACGGGTGTGGTTTGTTACTTTGTATCTACTACCAGGTGCTAATCTAAAAAAAATCAATATCCAAGTGCCTAGCACAATCCCTGACAATTTCGTCGAATCCGGGTGAAAAATGGAAAATTGTTGGCTATGACAAAGTTTTTACGTTTGCGTATGCGCAGAGGCTACTATCAACCCGAGTGCCATGATTTTCGTCCCAATCCACTATCCCTGGAAATTTCATCGACATCAGACTATAACTTCTTATGGTTTTGCCCGTTACAAGGATTTCATGATGAACAGACAGGCAGACACGAAACCAAGAATATTTAGAAAAATTGAAAACATAAAAGATTCGAAATTCTGATTTTGGAGAACTTTTATTTTAACCTTAAACATATTGTTTAGTAATGCATGCATTCCAGGGGACGTCCCATTGGATAAGCATTAGATCAGTTTAACCAGTTGTTAAGTGATAAAACTGTTTCACTCGATGTAATTTATTTATTACTTTAGGCAAGAAATACTGACCCCCCCCCCCACCATTATCCACCATAAGATTTCTAGCGGCATGGGAGCCTCGAATCTGAAGAGCATTTTAAAATCCATGCTCTACGATACCCAACATGCGAATTCGAATTCACCCCCCCCCCCCTCCTCCTCCTCCAATGGTGCCGGTCTGGCACCAAAGCGGAAATACGTCGTAACATTGAACTTCCATCTGTTAGTTTTGGTAGGCAATCCGTCAAATTCACATCCGTATTCAAGGTGAAATACAAAAAAAAAAAAAAAACACGAAATAAGCGGTTTATGGCATCATGGCACCATGTCCTGGCACCATGGTGGCACCAATATTAGTTCCATGGTGGTACAGAGAATAATTCATGAAAATCCGGAGGTATAATGCGAATTTTTCCTCAATTTCAAAGCTTGGGGACAGTTGATAAGCAGTAAAGGAACCGAAATATTGAAAAATCGTATATTTTGTGAATATTATCCCCCACTCACCCCCTCCCCTTGCGAATTTTGGTACTCTGGTAAAATGATGTACAACTCGGAAGTTATTTGTGTCAAACAAAAAAAGAAACACGCAAATCGGTTGGAAATTGAGGCCTGGGCAGAGTTTACAAGATTATGCCCGCAAACGCACGTTTTTTAAGCATTAACCCCCCCTTTCCCCCTCTTAAAAAGCAAAATCCAAAATTCCGGCGCCGTAGTGCACAACTAGATAGTATTTCGCGTCAAACGAAAAAAGAACCACGAAAATCGTTTGAGAACTAAGGCCTGGGCAGAGTACACAAGATTATGCCCAAAAACGCATGTTTTTCGAGCATTAACCCCCCCTTTCCTCCCCTTAAAAGGCAAAATTCGAAAATCCGGCGACGTAGTGCACAACTAGATAGTTTTCCGCGACGAACAAAAAAAGAACCAGGAAAATCGGTTGAGAACTAAGGCCTGTGCAGAGTACACAAGATTTTGTTACACACACACACACACACACACACACACACACACACACACACACACACACACACACACACAGACATACACCTATGGTTTTTTCGCGGATTTGGATTCAGAATGGTCTAAAACTGATTACTGTGTGGTTATTTTTTTTTTCTGTTGAGTGTTGTCCAACTTTACCCCAGATCGATCGCATAAGGACGCCCAAGTCTTACTGTGGGACGTCCTAAAAAGTGGAAAAAATGCTTCCGCTGAGTACCTTGGTGGGCTTGGAAGCAAAATTTAAATTTTGGCACACAATTTTTTTTTAATTGAGAACCTCGGGTTTGGATTCAACATACTATTTCATGGGAAAAATTATTGTTACTTGAAATTCCGAGTTCGCCACTGAGCGTAAGAAAAAAGTTGAGTACTGTTAACCAACTAATAAGTAAGGCACATGACTAATCCGTTTTTGTCTCGCTGAATCACATAGGGAAGTTAGGTAGGTACCTCTTTTATCGATTAAATACCATCGAATCATACGGAACTGTTCAAAACGAGGAAATTTCAAACGTATAATTCTTTCTTTTTGCAAATTTGGAACCTAGCTATGAGAAATTTCATGGAATTATTCGACGATCACTGATTTTAGAGAGAAAAAAATACGATCAAAATTCAGTTGTTGTCCATGTGTTGGACCACAATGATTATAGATGGTTCTTAAGTGATAATTTGTTTGTATTTGAGTTTATTACTAAATCAAAGTTTCCACCTATCGAACGGTGAGATCTTTGCTTCTTCAGTATCAATGATAGGGAAGCTTTGAAAATTTCCGTGCAACAGGTATGAAAAACGCTGCAAATTATTACACAACGGTTTATTATTTTTATATAGATCACTCGTCTACAAAATCACCAACCATCCAATATGAAGAGAAAAATATAAAAAAATAATAATAATAAAAAAAAAAAATAAAAAAAAATCAAAATCACCAACCATTGATCGCATTTCGGTCAGCTCTAATTTGAACGGAGATTAGGCCTCTTTTGCGGTTCACACTCGTGTTTTGATTTATATATATACATATATATATATTTCAATATAAACCCTTAAATTTTCGTAGGGAGCGAACGGTTTGTCCTACAGAGCTCCGCGTCGTCTCAAAAAATTCTAAAAATTCCATAGAATCTTAATTTGAAGGAAAAACAATAAGTACCTTTATATCAAAATTTTTTGAGTTAGGGCGTTTTCAAAATTTCAAAATTGATTTTGGAACCCTTAGGAGTGACCTACATCAACCAAAAGCTTCGGGGCACAACTAGACCCCAAATGGAGCCTACATACCAAATTTCATCAAAATCGGTCAATGCTAAGTGGCAAAAGTGCCGCGTACGGCGGACGGACGGCCAAATTTTTATTCGATTTTTGGATTCTACGTACCTTGAAACGTAAACCATCAAATTTTGAGGGGGTGTTACATTTTTTTTTTCTTGGTCGATTCCAAAGGTTCATTTTTGAAAATAATAAACCAAAATTTGGGTCCTCCAAATGAAAGATCTCGAAATTTGGGATTCAGAGATTTTTTAACAACTTTGGTTCCATATGTTTCAGACTGTCTGTTGTCAATTCTTGACCCGGGCATAAACACATTTCCAGGATTGATGAGGGTTAGCTCCAAGACAGATTTCATGATTGTTGGATCATATGCGCACGCTCAAACGAGATTTTCCTTGAACACAATTTTCTCTCGATCCTCTAACTCGATTTAGCTCAATTTCGGGGGGAAGTTTGGGGAATGCACATTGATTTCCACGTGATCTGATTAGTAGAAACCACGGTACACGTGAAAAAGTGAACATCATCAACATAATAATGAATACATAATTTTATGTTGAGGAATATATCAGTATTAGATGCAATTCAAACAATAAATTGGTCAATGCACCATGGTACTTTCGAAACGAACGTCTCCATCATGAGCTTCGGATCGAAACAATAAACGATGCTATAAAGCGACAAGCTGTGAGACACATACAGCGGCTAAGATGTCACATCAACGAGGAAGCTGTCCAACTCCTTGATACAAGTGATATCATCAGAAGATTGAAGCGTACCAAACCACTGGACCTAGCTTACTTGTGAAGCAGTGAAGTGAAACATCCACCATAATCAACAAAACTCAGTAATGTATCTTAGTTTTGAATATTTGTCCATATTTTCAAAATAATATTGTTAATAAGTTATACTTGGTGCAATCAAGAATATTGATAAAAAAAGATGCAATTCGACAATAAGCATTTCTACGCCCATTAATTTCAAAACAGTTATAGTGTTCGCAACGAATGAATACCGCTGGGAAATGTTTGACTAACCGTTCTCAAAACATCAACCTACCTGCGACCCTGTAATCCCTTATTGCAGACCTCTCGGCCCATTGAGACGACCCAACGACATAATATGTATATAACATAACATAACATGTATATCATACATGTTATACATGTTATTTCGTGCTATAATGTCCACCTCCAGAATTAAGTCTTACACCTAGAAAATACCAGTTGTGAGAAGATAGCACTTATGGTCTCCCTTATCCTCAGATCTTACTAATTTGCTGGTATTTGATAACATAAGTATATACACGTTTGAATGAACAAAAGGTTAATTTATAATTTGTTCCTCCAGTGATTGAGAATAAAATCTACATCTAAATGAAGTTGCATAACCGAACAAACCGCTAGCCAAAAATATCAAATGAAATACTATACTACACTAAATACTGCACTCAGCTTTGAAGTTGAGGTTCATTTGGAAAAACTCCCCTCCAGAAAGGATATATAGGTGGACATATAATACACGCATGCAATACATACATATAATATATGAGTGAGGGATAAAACGAAAATAAGGAACATCATTAGAGGCAAACAGGATATTGTAAACTTCTATTAAATTATTAATCATAATAATTATAATTGTTCAAAAACAAAGTTTCACATTCTCCACGTATCATTGATTTTAATTATGAGACCTACAAACCATAAATTAATTTCATGTCGAGAGTTCAAAATGAACAGAACAATTCCTCACTGTTTTTTCCAGCAATTATTCAGGGTCATTTTGAAGGATTTTTCTTGAAAATACATAAATACTGCTTTTCATGCATACTCGGACTGTTAATATTTGATTGAGTAACCCATCTCAAAATTTAGGAGCGGAAGATTGAAGGAGCCAAAATACTTTTGGTAGATCGAAATAAAAGGTTGAAGCACATACGTGGTTTTTTTACGGCCCTTGGGATTGCTTCCCCAGTGAAATACTTTATAGCCTCGAACTGCCGTGCGAAAGCGGTAAAATAACGAATTAATCCTTCGGAGCTGCCCATTTGCGTACGGAAATTAACCAGACTTCCTGCATCCACACACTCATGGCGACTGAATATCATGTTATTTTGCTTTTCGGAACCACAGCCACTCTTGAATGTGTAGGCCCTGCGTATTTTTTGTATTTTGAGAATTTAAGTATGTATACGGTGTATACACCGTACCTGGCTATCTCCTATTCAGATCACAAACTGAAAAGTTTCGAATGTTTCAACATCTTGAGGCTAATTTTATAAATTCGTTAATTTTGATGAGATGATCGCTCATAAAAACACTGCAGATTAGTACAAAACAGTTTTCCATTTTCTTTATAGGTCATCCATCTGAGAAAAGGTCATCTGTTCTGACGAGTAAACATTATAAATAGTGTTTGTGGTAATTACATTTTTTTTACCTACCAACGTTTTTTACCTACCAACCATTAGTAGGTACTACCTACCACACCATACTGCCTTCACACCTTCACAATCAAGTTTATTAGAAAGAAAAAAAACGCTTCACACTCGATTCGAAAAATAGAAAGCTTCATACGGAAATTTGATTACTGGATACGCAGAAAGCAAAACTGAATACAAATCGAAGAAATGAACAGCGATCGCATTTTAGTCAGATAAAATTTGAACGGAGATTAGACCTCTTTTGCGATTCACACTCATGATTCTGTTTTATCGAAGGAGAACCCTTAAGTACTCGTAGGCACCGAACGGTTTTTCCTACAGAGCTCCGGGTGATCTCAAAAATTTTTTTAAATTCAATACTATTTAAAATTTGTGAAAAAACGATACCTTTATTTCGAGAGTTTTCGAGCTAGGACACTCTTGAAAATTTCAACCCTCAATTTTCACCCCTTAGAAGCGACTGACATCAAACAAAAGCTTCGCGGCACAACTAGACCCCAAATGGAGACCATGTGCCAAATTTGAACCAAATCGGTCCAGTGTTGCTAAGAAAAGCGTACGGCATACGGCGGACGGACGGACAATTTTTTATTCGATTTTCGGATTCTACGTACCTTGAAACGTAAAATTTAAATATCAAATTTGGAGGGGGGGGGGTTAAAATTTTTTTATCTTGCTCGATTCCAAAGGCTTATTATTGAAAATAATAAACCAAAATGGAGATCGCTTTGAATAATATTTTCATAAACTTAGCAAGGATATCATGTATTGGTTGCTGTCTATCTCCAACTCCACTGAAACAAGGTACTAACTCTGCAATATTAGGTTACTAGGAACTAAACAAACAACAGATACGAAGATGAGTACAACAATTGCATCCCCGTATAAACTTCGAAAATGATCTCCAATCCAATCTTAACCGTTTTAATGCTTAGTGTAGAGCTCAGAATTAAGTTAGTCCTCACATTTATATACATTTAATACCTAATTCTTTAGTAAAAGTCGGTTTTTAGTTATTATTAGTAGGAGGTGGTATGAGGTTAAAACCCAAAATTCTTCAAAATAAACGCGTATGACTTACTTAAGGTGTGTTGATGTTCGTCAATTTGGAGTACCTACCATTAACGTGATCATGGCTTATTTCAATCACTGGAGAAAATTCAACAATGGTACTGCTCTTTAACACTTCATTCCATCGTTTTTACACCAACGAATTCTATATGTCAATGTTTTATTATAAAACTAGTATGTGCGAGGAATCCATACTGTTCAACCAACTTGGCAGGCGTTTTTAAACCGATTCTTTGATATGGGAATTTTCGAATCACATTGTGAGATTATAGTTACCCCTAGTGAGACATTTCTCGTTGATTATTTATGTGTGACTTAGGTACCTACTAAAATAATATTGTGTTTCTTTGGTATCTAAAAATTATAATTTTCCTGTGACTTACCTACCAAAATATTGTGTTTCCTTGGTTATGTGGTTATGACAATTTTCCTGTGATTATCCACCAAAATATTGTGTTTTCTTGGTTACTAAAAATTACAAATTTCCTCAAAATTAAAAAAGAGGAGTTAATGTCAGTCAGTTTATGTCTAGATCCTCGTAATCTTAAGTTGTAGGTACCTATCCATAATTTTAAAGAGATGAACGAGAGTATGCTTTCTTATGATATTGTTGACACCATGTTGGATTCCTCTGAACTCTTACCAGGGTGAGCTATCCTGTCGATGTGACACATCTCATAAAATTGTAAAGAAGATAGATGTTGAACAAACGGAAATTTTAAAGTTCTGTAATACCTAAATCCTATAGTGAAGCTTTATTTGGAAAAAATTACCAATGTATTCGAATACCTATTTCTAGGTAAGAAGAGTGCATTTCGGTAGTTAGAAACGTAAGAGAATTTAGTTAATAACTGTAATTAAACTGGTTGACATTTCAAAAGAAGGTTTTCACGAATTATTTAGTTAACCCCGGAATGTCATAATTCAGACAATGGACTTTCAGACTGATGGAATTAAGATTAGAACATTTTGGCCGCTCAAAAGAGAGAAAAAAAACTTGGTCGAGTACAATGTGTAAGTAATAAATATTGAGTACGTTACCTAAATACGAACTGTTGGTTAGCACCCATAGGACCTTGAATGGGTCGACCATTGAGTAGAAGAATTTCACATAATTCACTTGTAATTTAAGATAAAAACTTCGAAACCTCCGCAACGTAATACCCGCATTTCTACTCAAACTTACGCCATCACACGAAATGAGAATGACAAGTAAACTCGACAGTAACAACTGGAAATCAAACGAACTACTGATTGCATTTATGAACTCAATTGTTCTGTCTTCTGGAGAAATAAATAAGAAGAACTGAGCGTGCTAGGGTTGGATGCGTTCGGTGCGGGAGCGCGGGAAGAACTGGGTACTGGGAGGACCAGAGGGTGAGAGCGCTGGTGTCGGCTGCGCGGGGGCTCAGAAGGGTTGGAATTGAAACCGCGGGAACCCACAACGTCGAAATCGGCGATTTTTTGTTGTTGTTGTAATTTTTCCAAATCAAAAAGAAGAACGCACACAGAAAGTCATGAGTAGTAAGTGAAGTGTGAGGGAGACTGAATGACCCGGGATACAAGTTTTCCATCTCAAATAGACGGGTTTTCCAGAATACTTTTTTGCGAGGATTTGTGCGACTAAACGGATTTAGTCTTAGAAGAGACTTAAACTAAGCGGGAGTTCATTGCTATTTACAGCATTAATTCTTCAAAAAGCATGAGAAACTTGATCATTAGATCTATCAAAATCAGTTTTTGCAGCAATGTACGTTTCTGCATTTAGAGTGGTTGATTAATCTACATCTTTCAGGTTTCAAATTAAAATAGATAACATTACCTTCAAATTCTTCATTCTTTACTTCTTTCCAACTGAATGGTTTTACGATTGAACGGCTCAAAACCCGGCCTCAACACGAACATTTCACTTTTTGGAAAAAAATTACCACTTTTTGAATGGCTGCATCTTTGTCATTATTCAACCCAAACAGCTTCAGTACCACAGGGTGTTCCGGGTGGAAAATTTGGGTTTAAACTAACCTTAGAGGTCCTTACATCATGTAAAAATAATGGTAGATACCCCTTCCATTTGTATAAATTGACTGGGTTGAAATATATAAGAGACCATTCAGAGGATCAACTTGCATGAACTCATTTTGAAGTTTTGGTTTATTATTTTCAATATTGAACATTGAATTTTCAATATTGAACCTTTGGAATCGACCAAGAAAAAACAATTTTAACCCCCCCTCAAAATTTGTTGGTTTACGTTTCAAGATACGTAGAATCCGAAAATCGAATTAAAATAATTTCCGTCCGTCCGCCGTACGCGGCACTATTCTTAGCAACCCTGGACCGATTTGGTTCAAATTTGGTATATGGGCTACGTTTGGGATCTAGTTGTACCGTGAAGCCTTTGTTTTATGTAAGTCACTTCTAAGGGGTGAGAACTAAGGGGTGAAATTTTCAGTAGTGCCCTACCTCGAAAACTCTCGAAAATAAAGGTGTTGTTTTTGCACCAATTTAAAATAGTATTGAATTTTTAAAAAATGTTGAGACCACTCGGAGCTCTGTAGGACAAACCGTTCGCTCCCTACGAGTGCTTAAAGGTTTTACTCCAATAGCTAACCAAAATGCGGGTTTCTTCGAGTAGTGTTCAGTTATGCTTCCTTAGCAACCAGTAATCAAATTTCCATGAAGCTCGTTATTTCTTCGAATCGAGTGTGAAGAGTATAGTTCTTCCTAATAAACTTGATTGTTAAGGGATCAAGGCAGTATGGTTTGCTAGGTAGTAGGTACCTATGAATGGTAGGTAGAAAAAACGCTGCAAATTATTGCCCAAAGGTTTATTATTTTCTTTATGGATCACCCTTCCGTACAGATCAGTGGTATTCTATCAATATCACCGACCAACATCTATATTCTCCCTTGACCCTCCCTCTCAAATTTCAGCTTCCTGCGTTCAATAGGATTGTAAATGGCTTCAGAGCTCGAATGCTGAAGACTCCTGGGAGATTACTGATCAGCTGAGTGAACTCCGAAGCCATTTTCAATCCTATTGAACGCAGGAAGCTGAAATTTGAGAGGGAGGGTCAAGGGGAATACAGATATTGATAGGTGCTATTGATGGAAAACCAGTGATTTATACAGAAGGGTGATCTACACAGAAAAAAATAAACATTTGGGCAATAATCTGCAGCGTTTTTAGAATGCAATTGTTGCTTTTGGATACAATTCAAGATTTAATTTGATTCAATGAATAGGCAATACTGTGTGAAAAATAATATCTCCCTTGATGGGAAAACAGTAGATCGTGGATATAATATTGTTTAACCCAAAGAGCTTCAGTACCAAGGGGTGTTCCGGGTGTAAAATTCGGGTTTAACTAACCTTTGAGGTCCTAACATCATATAAAAATAATCGTAAATACCCCTTCCTTTGAAATGTTTAGCCTCCTTTTTGTATAAATTTACTGGGTTGAGATATATAAGAGACCATTCAGAGGCTCAACTAGCATGGACTCAGTTTGAAGTTTTTGGAATGCAATTGCTGCTTTTGGATATAATTCACGATTTAATTTGATTCAACGAATAGGCAACACAGTGCGAAAAATAATATCTCCCTTGATGGGAAAAACAGTTGATCGAGGATTTGTCTATATTTTTTTTCCATAGTATTTATTATTTGTCTATGTATTATTTTCCCCATGAAGGGAGAAATTAGATAATGGTTAATACTTGAAATGATCGTAAGAAGAAGTAGGCAGGAAGAGAAAACAACAAAATATAAACACGTAATTAGAAAAAACTCGGCGCTCCGCGCCTCGCCAGGGGGCAGGCAAGCCCCCGGGACCCCCGGTTACCTCTATTCACATACTTCGGACAAAATGATTGAAACACAGAATGTGTTTTAGCTCACGCGTTTCACATAATTTCGCTACTTCCCTCCCACTAAATCAGAATCACCAGGTTACACGATCCTTAGTTCCGTATCATCGGTATCCATGTTCACATAATTTCGCTACTGTCCTCCCTTTAAATCTTCCAGACACCATACTGCAATTGAATCCATACGAAGTAATGATTAATAAAACCAATTTAACATAATGGCGACAAGGATCCCGTAAAATATTTTTAAAGATCTTTGAGACTCCATCAAAGCTGAATTTAACGATATTGTTTCATCTCGTTTATCACCCATGACTTTAAATTTGGTAGCCAGATATCACACACAGCCCGACCACTTGGGAAACAACTGTGGAATTTTACAGGAGATAACGTACAAGTTTTAGGAACTCAACGACTGGATAACCTCTTTCTACATGTCCCTAAAGGATGAACGTGTGCACTAAATGATGGAGTACACGATACAACGAGCAATGAGCAACCAAGGACTCAATTCAACATCAGCTCGTACAATCCTCTCTCATCCCATACACTCAACTCACATAAAACAAACAAGATGGATTACTAGATTGGAATATTGACGGTTCATTCCAAATTTTATTCACTCTGAAAACAAGTTGGTTCTTGTTACTGATACTGATCGACAATCTGTAACCAACATTCATCCACGACCCCATGTTTTTTTCCCCGTTGTAGCGAAGAAATAACTGTGTTGAACGTAAATTCACAGAATTCAATTCATCTGAATCATATCGAATGAATCATTCCGAAAATTGAACGTTCTAAATAATTGATTTATTTGATTTATTTGAATATTTGATGATTGTTCGTGAAAAATTGATTGGATGGAACAAGTCAACAATTTCACGATATACGATAAAGCTAAGTTTAAATAAATTCATTGTCTGTGTATCACACGAGAAAACATGTATGAAAGATCAATAAGTTAACAACCACAAATTTGATTATTTTGTATTGTCTATATCCAGATAACATCAACAAATTGATATGGTACCAACCAACAAACTGTAAAAATTGGTAACAAATTATTGTTTGCTACAACTAATTCACCAAAGATTTGTCTATGAAATAACAATTAGTCACTAATGGAGGATTCAGGACCCAAGCCTCAGGCGTACAGTGAATCATAGAGCTATCCTCACTAATCCCCAAGCTTCGCAGGGTACAGATGTTCCTAGCGATTGATCACCTTAGTCAAACTGCATCCGTATTCAGAACCACGCTCTTTAATGTTCGGCAATAAGTAACTTCAGGGGTATTCTCCAACATCACTCAAAAATTGGGATTCTTGAGTGGTCATTCAATGGAATAAACCATTCATAAAGCTGTTTTACCACTCTTTACTATTATAAGAAACCACCACTTAGACAAGTTGGTAGGGATCAGTGAACAAGGGGAGAGATAAGAACTGCTAATCGCAAACGTAAATAATTCGTTTCTTCATTTTATCCATTTTCATTTCTTATTTATTCTCTTCTCTTTCAATTACTTTTTCCTTGTTTGTATTTTATATTTTATTTTCTATCTATTGTTTATTCCTTTTTTCTATCTTTTATTCCCTCTTTATTTTATTTCCTTATATCTAATCCAAACAGGGGTATCATCTACTACATGGTGTCAGATGTAATCATAGCAGGCAAAGGAGAAGGAATTTAAACCGAAGAAAATGGTTCAATCTGAGTAGCCTGCCATTTTTTGACTACTTGGGGAAAAGTGGCCCAAAGTAGCCTTTGAGGAAGTGGTTCAAAGAAATGTTTTGGATCAGTTTTCCCTCTCTTCATTCGGCCAAATACTAAAATGACCGTTTTGGAAAATTTCCCAGTGACGTTCCTGAGAACAAATAAAAAACGAGCGTTTCAAAATTTAGCCAATTCACTTGACATTAGTAACCCTAGTTTGTACATGACTCGTCATCGTAAGATTCATCAAAAGTACAGGAATTGTTGGTGAACTCACGTGTTGAGAGAAAACATCAGGAGGACAATGTTACACTTTTGAAAATGGTGTTTACCTGAAACAAAGGAATATCAAGGTTAAAAACGATACAAAGTAATACAAAACTGTTCATTCCAAAGACGTTAAGGAGCAATTCATAAGATGGCGGACGTAGGGTAAAAATCACACTCGATTCGAAATCATAAACACAATTTTAAATGCTTGCATACGAGTCTGCAACACATTGGGACATTTTCATGTCAACCACTACACAACAAGGTAGTAAAGTAAGGTGGGGTTCATGTACCCAAGCATCAAAGTTTTCGTGAGGATTTTTCAGTTCATGTGCCAAAGCAAAATCTAAGGTTGTTGATTGCTCTCTACGCAACACAGTGAGTCTATTTTATTTATTGGTCGCGTGAGCAAGATTTGCTTAGTTTTTGTGACGATTTTTCAGTTCATGTGCCAAAGCAAAGACATGAAAATGTCAAAAATATCCATTTCCGAAGGTTCAGTATTGAACGTAATCTATCAAAATGAGGGCGAAATGAATAACTGATGGGTTCTTAATAACAATAATTCCACAAAACAATACCTACTTTCGTTTAACAAGCATGGGCTAGGTACTGGCCTCACGTTATTACTTGTCTCGATTTCGAGTCTTGATGGAGTCTAAACTCATATGAAGAAAACATGTTCCGATATTTAATCGGTAATACGTATTGAAGTGTCATTAGTTTATTTCATTTTAATATGAAAATAATAATTGTAGTTTACCAGATAGCAAAAATGAAATAGAAAGAAAACCGTAGGCCAAGTGGACTGGGCAGAATGCTTTTCTCACATTTATTGTTCATTTCAGAGGGGCATCATAAATAATTTTGCCAAGTATAAAATGAATGAATGAATAAAATGAATATGCTCTTTTACTCTTGCAACCTGGCTCCTACTAATCAGATCATGATGGAATCAATAGGCTTTCAGCTCGGGCAAAGCATCCACCCCGATTATACCCTCTACATTTTCAGCAAAATGATTACATCGTCAGAAATCGGAGTTTACATAAAACCACGTAAGTACATTTGCGGACTATATTGTTTCGATGGCGAAGAAATCCCTGGGAAAATGTCAAGGGGATACAGACATGCTAAAAATTCAGAAGGTTTTGAAATTCGGGGGAAAATAATATGTCAGTTTGAACGAACCAAATTTATTTGGCCAGCAGCACAAGAATAGAATGTTTTCCTATATTCGATAGTGGGGAACAAAAACAAAGGTTTGGGGAAGGAACAACGAATTCATGCAACATTGTTAGAAACAAGATTATGAACAATATGTACGTTATGAAATAGTCATAGAATAAGAAATAAAACATATTTATAATAAAAAATTATTAGGAAGCGTACAAAGAAAATTTTACTTGAATTATAAGCGTGAATATGACCTCTGGAGTTGTCTACTTGAGTCTTACTCCTTGGTAACTCTGTATGTCACCAGGTTTTAGAGAATAAGGAATTTGAAAAAAAAGGGTTAAAAAAAGGATAACTTGAGAAACTGTAGTAAATGAAAAGTATTATTGTTGATGCATTTAATAAATTGTTATTGCTTCTAAGAAAATCTACAGGGGAAGGAGAACAAGTAATGTATTGGTTTTGTATAGTGTTCTTGAAACGCTGCAAATCACTTCAAAACGGTTCATTATTTTTCTGAATAGATCACTCGCCTGCAAAGAACTCAGATTTGCCATTGTATTTTTTTCCCCGCTTCACAATCAAGTTTATTTGGAAGAAATAAACGCTTCACACTCAACTCGAAGAAATAGGGGGTTGTGTTCATTAGGAAATTTGAATACTGGTTGCAAAGGACGCAAAGCTGAGGACAAGTCGAAGAAACGATCAGCATATTTTGGTCAGCTAATATTTGAACGGCCAATATTTGCTACTCACACACGTGTTTCTGATTTATTGTAAGTCCATAACTTTAAGTTCTCATAGGGAGCTAACGGTTGGTCCCACAGGTCTCTGGAAGGTATCATTCGATCCAAAAATTCAACACTATTTTAAATTGATGAAAAAAAAAAAACAAAAAAACAATAGCTTTATCGAACGTGACCTAGAAGTTTTTAAAATTTCAGCTCTGATTTTTCAACCCTTAGGAGTGACTGGCATCAACGAAAAGCTTCAGGGCACATCTAGACCCCATATACCAAACAATCCAAATTGCGAACGAGGATGTCAAGATTGATTGGAACTGACCAGCAGCTGTGCCCCTTGCAAATGTCACAGAGAGTGGTGTTTGTCAAAGGTAAGCCCGGACGACGATATGAGATAGTGTGTACAGAAGCCAAATTGAACAGACTTCAAGGGCATGTATTCACTGGATAATATTGAATTAGGATTCCATAAAGTTGAAAATGTACAACCCTCGTAGTAGGAGGGTTTAGGTGAATGTTTGATCGTATCAGTCGCTATACTCACAAATAACGGATTCATATCATGGCACATACCGGATATGTATTATGGCTCATCAAAAGAGCATAGTTTTGCACGTAGGAAATGAATTATAGTAAAATACAAATATAAATTATCTCGAGTCCTATAATTACAATTGGAAACTCTGGATGACGTTTGAAGGTTACTCTCAAAAGAGACCTTCATTAGGACGGCTCTGTACATTTTACTGCACAGATAGTTACCTCAAACCAAACACTACCAAAAGTTGATTGTTTCAAGTTGGAATTTTGGTAAAATAAAGAAAGTTCGCCGAGTTGGGTGAACAGCGTAGCATTCTCATCCTAGGATTAGTCGAAATTCCCTCCCTCCTTATTAAGCATTGGCATATCACATCAGTCTGTACAATACCAAACATTTTAGGAGGGTAGGGTTGAGAAAGAAAAAAATGTAGTGTTCAGTATCTATTTCAAATTGTTTTTGAGTCTATTTTTCGGTTTCACTTGAAATTGCAACCCGGTCTTCAACTTCCATTTTCTGAAAAGTCAATGGTAGGCAATAAATAATTTTTAGGTTTAATTTTTAATGATTCAATTTTCACATATTTATCCATTTTTACTTGCGTGTTAATATCTTTGCACTTGGATTTATTTACCATCAGACTATTCTCACAGGAATGTTGGAAGTGATTCATAATAGATGATTTAATGATCAATCTTTAAAAAATGATGTTGTTCATAACTTAATTTTTTAAAATTTATCTGGTAAATCCGAGTTTATATTTAATACCCATACTGTCTTTCCTATCGCACTTCCCCTTTTATCTTCATTTGAGGTGATAAAGATCCTATCATCCGACTTGTATGAGTTTTTTGAATTTCGAACATACCTCTGTCAGACGTACTGCAACTTGGATCATAAAAAATTGTTAGCTTTGAGAAAAATCACGTTCGAAGGTCATCATATTCATAGAGAACCGTTTCATGGTCATCAACGCTGATTATATTATATGATCCAAATCGAACCATGATTGGTAGTTAGGAAGCAAAACTCCAGCTTCACTTAGTAAGTTTACAATATTAGACATTCATACAATATTCGTCCCAATATTACCATGCTCTTGTTTCTTTCAATTCTCGGTGCTAGAAAAAAACTCAGTGACTCGCAACGGGGAATCGGTGGGTTTACAGGAGATTCAAATCCATATAATTCAGGAATTCGAAAACAGATAAAACTGCCCCCAACCCCACGATAGAAAGTAAAGGGAGCAGCTCTTAATCGTCGTTCGTGAGAAAGAGAGGGAAAGAGAAATTAAACGAGTGAAATAGACGAGTTGTTTGTGAATGATAAGAGGAGCAAAGTATTTGGGTTGGTTTTATGTGCGATGGTTTTATCTGGGACAATGGAGGGGTAAACTACGTGACATGGCTGGAAGGGCCTTTTGAACGTGGGGAATCGTTATTTTTGTAGTTAGCAACTCTGTGGAACTCAGATCGTATGTGTATTAGAGGTTACCAGGATGCTGTAATGGTACCATGTGGTACATGGACCCACCACTTCACCCTTCCCACATCCACCCACACACATCGCCAATTAAAACAAAACATTTATTGGTTTCATTCTCACGGTCATTATGGGACGAATCGGATACCTAACAAAGGTAACATAACAACAAGAATTTACAATAAATTAGAATTCTCGGTACTGTATAGAATAACGAGAATTTATCGAACTAGCATTTTATGTGCACCAACAAATGAGAAACCACCATTGGATTAACGTTTCTTTTCTAGATTTTTACAATGAATACGAATATGATACAAATGGCGTCGTCTTTCATGAATAATAATAGAGAATTTATATTTTTTAGTACGTCCATGAATAGTACATGATGTCCTTGTGCAATTCTATGTGAGTTGGAACAGGACAACACTCAATTGAGTCTCTACAATCCTTCAGAATCTATCCAAACTTTAATTAAGAGAGTTTCGAATAAGGTGGCAGAATAAGAGTATAAAACGCTGTATAGTTGTAAAACTTGCACATTTTCAGTTCATGGCATTGAGATTGTATAGTTTCTTATGAAATAAAAATCCATTATCTTTGCAGATTGGGGATAAGTATTTAGAAAAATAATAACTTATGTGTTATAATTTTCAGCGTTTTGAATTCAATCTCATTCAAGCTACAACATGGGAATTTGACAACAGAAGTTGGTCACACCTCATGATCACACGTAAGTCGAAGGGCTGAAAAAGCCACCAGTCAAATATTAGCTGAAAATGTGATTGAATTTCTATCGCAAATTTGACTAATTTAATTTAGTAATGTGGTAGTAGTAATTCAATTTAGTAGTAGTCAAACTAGGTACATTAGGTAAGCATAGAACTACACATGTACGCATCAAACATAAAAACTCCTATAGAAAGAACAACACCAAAAGAAACATCAGCCTTGTGAACAATGAAACATATTGTTTAGTAATGCATGCATTCCAGGGGACGTCCCATTGGATAAGCATTAGATCAGTTTAACCAGTTGGTAAGGGATGAAACTGTTTCACTCGATGTTATTTATTTATTACTTTAGGCAAGAAATAGTGACCCCCCCCCCCCCCCACATCACACTTATCGACCATAAAATTTCTAGCGGCATGGGAGCTTCTAATCTGAAAAGCATTTTAAAATCCATGATCTACGATACCCAACATGCGAATTCGAGTTCACCACCAGCCCACCACCCACCATTGGTGCCAGTCTAGCACCAAGGCGGAAATACGTCGTAACATTGAAATTTCATCTATTAGTTTCAGTAGGCAGTCCGTAGAGGTTTACATCCGTATTCAAGGAGAAACACGAAAAAAAAACCCACGAAATATGCGGTTTATAGTGCCCTGGCACCATGGTGGCACCACTATAAGTTCCATGGTGGCACAGAGAATAATTCATGAAAATCCGGAGGTATGAAGAGAATTTTTCCTCAATTTCAAAGCTTGGGTACAATTAGTAAGCAGTAAAGGAACCAAAATATTGAAAAATCGGATGTTTTGTGAAAATTATCCCTCCACTCTCCCTCTCCCCTTGCGAATTTTGATACTCTGGTTAAACAGGAGGAAAAATCATGTATAACTCGGAAGTTATTTTAGTCAAACAAAAAAAGAAACACGCAAATCGGTTGGAAATTGAGGCCTGAGCTGAGTTTACAAGATTATGCCCGCAAACGCACGTTTTTAAAGCTTTAACCCCCTTCCCCACCCCTTAAAAGGCAAATTTCGAAATTCCGGCGATGTAGTGTACAACTAGAAAGTTTCCCGCATCGAACAGAAGAATAACTACGATATTCGATTGAGAACTAAGGCCTGGGCAGACGACACAAGATTATGCCCAAAAACGCACGTTTTCTGAGCTTTAACCCCCCCTTTCCCCCCTCCCATTAAGAGACAAAATTCGAAATTCCGGCGACAAAGTGCAAAACAAGATAATTTTCCGCGTCGAACAAAAAAATAACCAGGAAAATCGGTTGAGAACTAAGGCCTGTGCAGACGACACAAGATTTTGTCACACACTCACACAGACATACACCTATGGTTTTTTTTCCCGGATTTGGTTTCAGAATGGTCTAAAACAGATTACTGTGTGGTTATTTTTTTTCTGTTGAGTGTTGTCCTCCTTCACCCCAGATCGATCGCATAAGGACGCCCAAGTCTTACTGTGGGACGTCCTAAAAAGCGGTCACTGGTAGAATGTTGTTGGAATATCAAACAACTCTGGAGACGCTGTATTAGTGAGTGCCTATCATAATTTAAAATGTTCAAACCCTACAAATGTTGTTGAATATTGAATGTGACAAAAAGTGATCGAGGAGGACTACTTTTGGTGGTTTCTTGCCCCAGGGTCTCATATGAATTTGGAGCTAACTTCCTGAATGAAAGAGGGAGGTGAGGAGGAGAACTCGATCTCAAGTTGGAGATTACTTCCATTAGGGTATGGATGAATAACTCATGGCTGGAGAGACCTTGTTGGAAGGGTCAGTATTCCCTAAGTGACACTGGGAGTTCTCCATAGTAGTAGTCCCAGCACATGAATTGAAAATGAGTAGATTGCGTGCAAATAGGTACGTTGATATCTATCTGATGTACTCGTGTCTATCGAAAACCCAACTCATGTCGGGTTGGTTCAACCGAGGTAATTGATGCTTCACAAAAGCATCAACTCGATGAGAGGAAATCCACTGAAACAAAATTACAAATCTTGCTATTCCGAATCTTCCTCTTTCGACAAAACATCTGGAATGTAAAAACTGAGGGCCCTCCAGAACCAAGGCATAAACCAGAGGAGTAATGCGTAGCTCAACTCTTTCAAATATTAGCCTAAGCAAGGGCAAGAAAGTGTTAAGTGAGGGGAAATGGCACAAGGATTTCACTAACGCCACAATTTAGTTATTAATTATTGTGGTAAGGAAATCATAATCATCTCCAAAGTCCATATATCCATAATTAAGAACATCATGATGCTTTTCAGCGAGCATGAGTTTTTCAGCATGAAATCAGCTTAGCAAAAACGAATAATTTTTTTTAAATGTTGGAAACTTTATGTAGGTGATATAACGGCCGACTTGAGCATGTCAAAATGATGTCTCAGGAAAATTACGTTCGAATACGCGCAGGCACAAACTTTTTGATAATTTGTGCATTTTGTCAAACTGAGAGTTGATCTGTCAAATTAGAAGAGCTGAATAGTTCCCTCATTTATCACCTAACAAATTTATTGCCATAATATCCAGTGGGTTGGAGGAGTCGGGACGGAAAATTACTGAAAAAAAGTATTTGAACGTCTGAATATTCAGAAATCTATCACACTGTAAGTAGAGAACCACGTCCTACTTTAGCAAAAAATAACCATAAGTCGTAGAATAAATACTACTTACGTTGTTGAAATCGCTACGCTAAGTTCTATTCGACTGGCACGTTTCGTTACAACGTTATGTCTTATTGGTGAACGTCATCATTAAAATATCAATCTACCGAAGCAAGTTGTCTTTGACAGTTTCAATTTGCTGCATTATTTTTTAGATTATTTGAGAATCAAATCGATATTCCCGAGGACAAATCACGGCACTACAAATGATCTCTAGACCAAAATGGAAATTATGAGCATTTCTCTTCAACCACTTCAACGATCCCAAATCAACCCTACTTCAAGTGGAATCAACATTCGTGGCTTTACACACTATTGTGATTGACAGAAATATTATTAGTAGAATACATATCAATATAAATAATTGCCAAGTAGATAACCAAGCCAAACAGCAATGGTTCTAGACAAGTTCAATGGACAAGTCCCGCGATGCGAAGAGAAGTTTATGTAGGTACAGTGCGATAAAGTTTCGCACAAAGGCGTACGAGCTATCAATCTCACAGAACGTTTACATCCCTAGAAGGACACAATAATTCGTCTTCATCTCTTTGACAAGGCGAGTTAGCTATTACACATCATGAAAGAGGCTATGAAGGTGGCTGAATTACAACCCCATCACTCATTTAAGAATCTGCGAAGACCGAATCATGGGTTATTCATGGGAGCCATTACGAACGTGAAGCTTGGAGTTGGGTTCCGTAGTCACTACAATGCTGTTACGCCAGTATTATTTATTTATGCAGGACATGCTACTATAAACTGAAGGAATCCTTCAATAACTTTTTGCAACGTGTGTGTTGACACCAACACGTGAAAATAGTACAGTTCATATCCCCACGTTCTTCATCTTACCAATTTCAAAACTAAATTCCATTAATGTTGACGATTACATTGTATTTACCTCAAATGTTTTCTCTCACTATGTTCATTGAACTGTAATTACAACATTGTGCGGTTAGACGGGAGTTTAACAAGACTTGAAATAAATAACAATAATTCAGTAGAAGGAAATATGTTTAGAAAATATAATTTCACTTATCTGTAGTACACTATAACTTTACAAAATAGTAGAAAGGATCGGGACCAATTTTACAATTGGTATTACAAGAATTTATTTATTTCAGTTTGAACGTACTCTGTTATGATGAAAGACTTGTTTCACATTTATAGGAGGGTACCTAACTAGAAAATCGTACCTCTTTGGTATCGTTTGTTGACGACATATTTTTATTAATTAGTCGGATAGGTAGGTCCTATCAATGATCTGATGGATAATGTATCTTCCTGATAAATTAACGGAATTTTATGGAATGAATAATGAACTTGCTTAATTAGTTCAGCCAAGCGAATTTCTGCTGAACGGAGGAAACAAAATGGGTGTGAGATGACAAAGAAATAACGTCATTGCCGCCACGCTGTAGTTGAGTAAAAACAGCGCAAAATCAAAACCTAATAGCAATATTGGAAGAATTTGGAAGTAGTTGTAGAGGGAATTAGATGTAAATGTATGCCTATAATGAACTTGTATGTATGCAGCAGTGGGACTACATTTGCACACTGATATCTATGTAAAATAAGGCGCGTCCAGGACAATGTGATTCCGAAGCCAGGAAGGAAAAATATAAAAAAGGACGGGGTAAGAAGGTGGAACACTATAGTTGAGTTGGTTCCCCAAAAGATATATATTGCAATATGCTACACAATATTGGAAACATCTCGAGGCGAAGGACGGAAAGAAAACATTCTTGTAGTCGGGAGGAGGCTGAGAGGTCTTGTTTGCCTCAACAAGTCCAAATCCTTCTGTGATGCTAACCCGCCCATCACTCAACGTGTCCAATCTCTCTTCCCCCCTTTCACTGATTTACTGCCTGAGGCTGTCACTGTCATACAGATCTACCTACCCGCGGACTTCCACTATGGAATCCATCGGAGTAGTTTTGTAAGGAGGAAGTTTTTGGCTACAGTCAACAAGAACACATCAAAATACTACGTCGATGAGTTTAGATTTAAACGCGACTGTATAGCCTAAAAAACTGAAATCTACTCTATTAATGGAATTTATTGTTGAAACCGCAAGACCGACAGAATAGTTTACTCCCAGAGTGAGTGACAATAATAGACAAACCAACTCGAAATCGACTGAATCATGGATATTACCGAAATATATTCGGTAAAATTTCAACTTTTTTCACTCCAGTTTATCATTATAAACTGTTTAAGGTGTAAACAAGCGTTGAAAAAATTTAAAAAGATTCAACATAGACAGGGGGAGAGGTTATTTGATTGGAGAATCCATATTTTAGCCTGGTCTTTGTGCAGTCTTTTTCGTGTCGCGGTTGTGACTTTAGAAAAAAATTCATGATATAATTTCGATGACATTTTCAGAGATTTTGGGTTACCCTTCAAACTCGATTTGTACCTCATATTAATTTCATCTTAAAAAATAGTTTATTGGGCGAATTTTCTTCTTGTAAACGTAAATGTTTCATGTTCTTTGATGTCGAATCATGGAGATCGTTGTCGAAACAGAAAAAACAACGCCAACCCATCCAAAACTAATCCCGGGTTCTTGGCCAACGGATTTATGTATAACTCAATAATTTCCGAGATAAAAAAGGTGGACAATGTAAGGCATTCAATGAACGGAATTGGGTCATGGATAAGGAGATTGCAAAACCAACCCACCCCGCCCATCTGGGGGGAATACAAGGTGCCTAGAAGATTGATATCTTTCTACCCATTTTCCCCACATCTAGAGGTGCTGAGAGTTTATAAACTTTAGTTTTCGAAGACGTTTAGAAGTAAAATCGTGACATTCCCACCCAAGCGCAGACTTAATTCTCAATCGTGTTGATGTTTGTCAGTTTGGATAACTATGTAACACGATCCTGAAAATCATAGATAACTTTTACCAATCTATTGAATGATTCACTAACTGATTTATGATAAGTGATGCAGCTATAGCTGTTATCCACCAATTTTGCAGGTTTTCTTACATATCTGATGTCTAATACAGGGTGCGGCAACTTAACTGAATACAGGATTACAGGATTTGTTTTTTGTTTTCGGACATTTGGTTCCAACAAGACGGTGCAACAGCACGCAAGGCAAGAGCATCGATGGCTGTTTTAAGGGAACACTTTCCAGAACGCTTCATCTTAATCAGAGGCGATTTGTAGTGGCCGGGTCTCCCACTTTGTCCTCTTGTGATTAATTCTATGGGTTTTTCTGAAATCCAGTGAACCCTCCAAGGATCCTTCAAGATTTAAAGAACGACATCAGGAAGGAATTTCCAACATAACGCTCCAAATCCTTGAAAGAGTCATGTCAAATATATATCCAATTGGGTCATCCAGAATGGGAGACGTCACCTAAGTGATTTTATCTTTAAAACTATGTAAAAAAAACTTTAAAATTGTACCTACATTGTAAAAACCAAATTACAAACTTTCTAATTCACATAATGCGTTTTATTCAGTTTTTAAAAAAGGAAGTTAAGTCGCCGCACCCTGTAGTTAGTTTCCACACATCAAGGAACTTGATGTGAAGTGCAAGTGCCAGTGACAAATTGTTTATGATAATCATAAACGCATGTTATAAATAGATAAAAATCATTGAGCGTACAGAACGGCCCACTCACCGGCCCACTGTTACGTCATAAACGGTCGAAACTTTTAAAATTCATAGGAGAAGATTTACACACACTAGAAGGTCGTGGTTGGTACCAAAATTCTCAGAATGAGGTCTACCTTAGATTAAAAATAACAATAAACAGTTTTTCCTACCCAGGCGCACACCCTATTGTTCAAAAGATGCCAGAGAAAAAAGATGTTAGGAATACCCTGTGGGGACCTACTATTGGTTTAGTTGCATAACTACAGTAAAACCTAATATTGAGGAGGACGCGAAAATACAAAGAGCAAACATCGCACTGATATAGGAAGTAGGCGGCATGCACGGCATAGAGGCCCGGCCCTTCCAAGAACAAACACAATAAAATAGTTAGGGAAATCGAGGTGTCATACGAACGTTTTCGTGCTTACACAGCCAACCTCGATTTTCTAACTGGAACTCAGGAATAATACCGGTTTGCCGCTTAAAAGCCAACGTAAGGAAACCTAACGCTCAGTAGATGTAGTCCAAAACCTAGATTAGCTAGGTACATCATGAAGTTCTTGGGATCGTGGAAAAACAACATTAGCTATAGAAACCTCGTATTCGAACGTCGGGTCGAGGATATGTCGATTCGTAAAGCATAGGTTTAGTCTTCTTCGGCGCTGGAAGAGTTTGAAATTACCGACACCAGAGACATACGAGTGGGTACAGTTAGATGAGTAATATCCGATAGGGAAAGATGAAGTGCGGTGCGTAACAATAGCCATCTGGCAGCAGTTGTGAGAATCTCACCGTAATGTAATTTTTTTATTATCTGATAATAGAAAAATTACATTACGGTTTATAATTTTTCTAAATTGAACACTCATTGTTCAAAAATCACAGCAATGTTAATTGGTCAATACCGTCGTGATAATAAATTATAATTAGGTCGTAAATATAGTAAACTAGAGTTTTCACCATTGGACAAACCCAATGGAGTGTTAGGCTGAAACAGTGTTGAAACACGGAAACACGTTTTTTCGAACAAACATGTTGAGGAAAATATCATAACTTCCTCATTGTTGGTGGACATGAAAGCCTCTCATCTTCAAATAATACAGCTCTTATCTCCACTGATGAGAAATTCTTCCGAAACAAAAATGGGAGTATACCGCAGAGAGCGACAAAAGAACCGTTATCGGATCTACCATAGGGAACAGAGGAGAGCGCTAAATCCATTCTAGTTACGGTGGGGGATTCTGAGAACCAGCGAATGGAGGCTTTGCTTTTCTGAGTCCCCCAATGATTATAAGGATTGAGACCTATTGTGGGTCGGAATGTCACTGGATACTGGAGAAAAATGTATTACTTAATCGACGACCATCAACGGTGCTGGTCGAAACAGGGTTTTAGTAGTGAAAATGCGTCTGTTAAAAGGGTGTGGCATATCATAATTCAAAGTTTGCTCATACGCAGTGTCTATTGATGATCTGATTATTGCGAAACTCATGGAAGACCATGTAGACGTCTGCACACTCCCAAAAATTTTCAATGAAGTTTGAAGAGTACAGCAACAGTAGATGTGATGCGTATAAGGAATTTACATTCTCACATGCACAGACACTCCTATGAATCCAGGAGCGATGAGATGTATGGTGTGTCATCTAGAGGCACAGCTGAGATCCCCCCATTCCCGAAACATTTCATCGAAATTATACTGTTCCTCAATGTAGTTTTGCCATTCACAAGGATTTTTGGGCAGACATACATAAAGCTTTGTAACTGTTCAGATAGGTTTAAAATATGAAAATCGAGTGGTAATTTTGATTTTTGGAGGACTATTTTAGCAAGTTAAAAGTGATGACAACGCCCTGCTATCATGGAAGTCTCGGGAACAATAAACCTAAAACTAAACTTTAAACTAGTTTGATGATATAAAAACTGGCACTAGTAATGAGTAAAGAAACAATTTATCAAATGATCAAAATATGAAAACTAAGTAATTGAGATTGTATGGAATTAACAAAATATTGATAAGAAGCATTAGACAGATACCAATGTTGGTTAAACCATAATAATGTTCGAATAGCCCACAGTGCTCCTCACCTCCCGCAAAGGATCGAAAGCAAGTATTTGTAGTACGTATCTTTCGATTTGAAATGCCCTGTAGACTCTTCCATTCGCAACACTTCCATTCTTCATGCAGATTGAATGTAAAATATTCACCATCGGTCCTGCGGGAGTCTACCCAACTTTCCCCAGTAGAAAAGGTCTCAATTTAATACTCGACGTCTTTCGAACCCCTTTTCACACCGTCGATTTCCCAGAACGAAGGAAACAATAGCCGTTTGGTATGCAGTTGTGGAATAAATAATAATCCCCACTTCAAAACAATGAAATCATACTAATTTTGGTACTGATTGTCCTTCAGAAAAAAGTCGACGAAGAAAGGGTTTTCTACATCTGTCAACCTAGGTATTTGAAGCGCGAAAAAAAGTATAATTGGAATCGGCAGAAAACTGAGTTTTCAAACACCTTGGAATGTGTCTGAAAAGCTTCTCGTCAATTTTGTTCATGTTTCAGCCAAACGGATGAATACAATACGACTTTGTGGTCTATACGGACAAAATACCCCAAAATTTCAATTTGGAGGATTTGGAGGACCTATAAACTTAATGTAGTATGTAATTTTTGGGGTACAAAAATCGAAAAAGGAGAACAAACGTCGTCTTCAGCACTCTTTTTGAGCTTCTCTTTCAAACAGCTCCAAAAATTTTAATGAAATCCAAAAAATTAATTTTTTATTGGTATAAAGAATTAATTTTTTATTGGTATAAACAATTGCCATTCGTTTTCGTCAAACTATATTATGTACCAAATCAATTACTAATACTAGAAAATAGTAGTTTTGGTATCTAAGGACATTCAGACCTAAATTATCGCAACAACGGGCAAAATTATTGAAATAATACTAACAAAAAATGTTGATTAATGTTAATCTAATGTCAGTTGATAAAATATAAATGTTTAAACATGTCCTGTTGTTATCTAATGTTTAACGTTCATTAGTGTTTCCGATGTATACGATTGGGGAAAGTAAGCGATTGAAGTTTTTGAAAAATTCCATCAGCACATTTCGGAATGGAAAATGTCATGTAATGAACAAACACCAAAAAACAACTAACAGACATAGAAATTTCGCCGCTCGTTCTTGAAATGATATCATCATTAATGGGTACTTGTAGTATTTTGATTACTACTAATGAGCAGAACATGAAATGTTAATTACGTAAACTCGGCCTCTCCTATCGAGCGTGATGAATGATTATCTCAGAGTTGACTTCCTGGAGTAGAAATGTTAATCAATCTAACTCAACTCCTTAATGTACGTTTGATTTCTCGCCCTCTCCGAACTACCACGAATACGAATAACTGACACCGATTATCTCCTCCAAACCACCAAAGTATTTCTGAGTGTGGGAAACTGAACAATTTTTCTGCTGAGTGAAACTTATTGTATTTGTTTTTCAAAGATGGTTCCACACGCAGATAAATTTTAGCGCACACGCAGATAAATTTTAGCGCACGCGCTGATGACACTCGTAATTTCAGGGTACCAACTCGGAGTTAGTACATCCAAAATCAAAGCATCTATGTTGCATTTCATCAAAGAGACTCTTCGATAATAATAAGTTGTAATATTGGTTGATGTATATCAACCGTTACTATGTGTAACTACAACAATCAATTTATTTCGCATAACAAGTAATTTTTCTGAAGAATAATTGCCTGGAAAATCGTTTTGAAAACAGCCTGGAAAATCGTTTTGAAAACAATCTAAAGGAGTTTTGAATTTAGTTTAGGCCATAGCTGACTCTAGCTCCGTCTACGAATCTCAACAATGAGTAGCATGCTTTCCATTTCCTTCTCGCCCCACGAAGGCACATTGAAGCTGCACGCAGTATGGAGAAGGACAACCCTAGCCATCCCTTTACTTCCTGTATTGGCCGATCATCTCCGGCCAATTTAATATTATTAATAATAATAATAACAACAATAATATTAGTAATAATATAACATATAACAATATTAATATAATATGGGTTACACATGATAGATATAATTGTGAAATCAAATGAACTTACCTAGAGAAGTTCTTTAGGAATTTTGGTAGTACATCACTGAATACACTTCAAATGATTAAAATATCAGGATAAACTCGAACTGTAGTTCTCACTAGAATCAATTAACTATCTTTGCTACATTCCTGGGTTTAAACTACCCAATAGATTGTTCACCTTCTCATCATCAGTCTGCCAGCTATCCTGTTCAAAAGCTCTCTCTTATAGAACAAACCAAGTTGCAAGAAATTTTCATTTTGTGAGGTCGGTTGTCGATCCTATCCATTACACTACCATAAGAGATAAAGGTTGTCTCCATTTACCTACCAGCCATCCCTCAGAAACACTTCTGATGCGCTTCCATTACCGACTGCAATAAAAGGACAAACTCTGTTCGAAGTGCAGATAATTTTAAACGCTCAGGCTTCGGAATACGGTACGAGTATTCCCAGATCGCTAGCGAAGATTCAATGGAAACGGCCTACTCGTAATCCTGAACACTAGGTACAGTTCCAAATTTCAGTTGTAATACCAAACCAGAAATGAATTTGTATAATAATTAGAATGAAATTAGATTGTTTATCGGTTTATTGTTTTCAATAATGAGCCATCGGAATCGAGCAAGAAAAAATTTTAAACCCCCCTCCCTTCTCTCAAAATTTAATGTTTTACGTTTCAAAGTACGTAGAATCCGAAAATCGAATTTTAGAACATCCGTCGGTCCGCCGTTTTTTTTTCTTTTCATAGCACCTTAATTTTTTGCTAAGTAATAAGGAAGCATAACAATGAGGTACTAATGTACACCTTCAAAAATTTCATTAAATAAAAAACGTTAGTGTTGATAGATTTTACCACCTAATGTGCCTACTAATTTATTCGCAAATCTCTGAAAAAGCGACTGTATTAATCGAAAGTGGTTACTAGTCAATATTCAAGCGCATCAGTTCCAAATACTCGTACTAAATCGGTTATGTTTTATAATGACAAGAAAACTGTTCTTAAAATTTTTTGGAGCGTTAGTTAGTCACTATTGCAGGTATGTATCTGAGTGTGTTCTAAGTGAACTGCGTACTTGGCCCACTTTAGGCTAACCAGAAGAAGTCTCAATTGTGCTACATGAGTAGGTAATGCTACAAATTTTCAAAGAAATATTTAAACCGATGAATAGGACCTACAATAGAAAATTTCATGCTGATTCCGAATACATCGAAAAATAAAGTAGGTATCAAGTTCTCTAAAGCATTTTTCACCAAAACCTTCGGAAAATAGGTACGTTCTAGGGCCTTACTTTTTGAGTTTTCCATGAATGCTGGCCAGCAAACTAATTTTTTCTCTTGCTATGATGGGCATTTTGGTACAAATTTAGCGTTGATAACTAGATTCTAGGGATGGAGTTCTAAAATTCATAATACCTACGTTCAAATGTTACTATAGGTACTTACCTAAAATGTTGGGGCAATATTTTCAGCGCCTTTGAAAAGTCGCTAAGCTATGTGTATACAAACGAATCCTAGTGGGAGGACAAGCAACTAGGGAACTGTGTTCGATCGAAGGGTTTGTTATAAGGTTCTGTTCCCTGGCGGTAGATGTCAGGGGAGGCACCTCTGTGTCCCTCCCACTGTAAACATCGCCAGCTTAATTCCATGAGATTGTTGCGAATATCTATCGTAGTGCATATAATATATGTACCATAATATTATTATAGTTACCTTAAAACTTTTGTCACACTCGAACAAGTACCTACCTAGGTACTAAATAAAATCATAAACAAGTTTCATACAAAAAAGTGTTATTTTTATCGCCGATTCATACTCAGCATCTTCAACAACTCCTAAAATTGAATTTTCAGCTGCAAATTTGAGTAGTTTGATGGGGATTAGCTTATAACTAAATGCGTATAAGTACATGTCAGTGTATAAACAGGGTGTCCAGCGACCTGGAAAACCGGGAATACTCAGGGAATTTCACACTACTGGAAAACTCGGGAAAAACTCGGGGAATTTCTTTTTTTCCGAAAAACCCTGGAAAAAACCCTAGCGCCAAACCTTTTGGTGGGAGGTTCTTGCAGTCTGAAGGGAAAAAGTTTTTTTTACGGAAAAATACTCACACGTGAAAGTTTGACACATGACACATGAAAACCTACGAATTCCGATGATTTTAACGTTCATTTTCGACTTTTCCAAACAATCGAAGGTGAAAACAAGGCTTTGAAGTGGTCGTTTCTCTCGAGAAAACCAACACGTTTCGATGATTTTAACGTTCATTCTCGACTTTTTCAAACAATTCAAGGTGAAAAGAAGTCTTTGAAGTAATCGTTTCCTAAACCTATAAGTTTCGATGAATTTAATGTTAATTCTCGACTTTACCTATCAAAAATCTTTGTAACGGGCAAAACTAAACGAAGTTATTCTTAGATTTCGGTTAAGTATTTGGGAATTGAGCGAATTGGGTTGCAGATGGTCCCCGATGGAAATAATCATCCTCTGACCGATAGCCACTTCTACAGTTTCTATCCAATTTCGATGAAATGTTTAGGGATTATGCGAATTGGAGTGTAGATTAAAATCATCGCCCTGGACTGATAGGTACTTACAGATTGATGTTTTGAGATAAGCTACTATATTTTTAGTGCTTTTTTTCTTTCAAAATGTCCTTAAAAATCTGAATCGGAGAAATTATGATCACATTTATTTATATTTTAATTCATTTAGAACCCTCGAAAAAGCCGAAAATTGACCCTGGAAAAGTCAGGGAGTTTTTTTCGGGGAATCGCTCGACACCCTGATAAATAAGTAAATGTCTATACTTATATAAGCAATTTAAATAATGTAATTTAATGTAAGTAAATCAGTATATAAGTAAATGTCCATATGTATAAAGATAAATGTCTATATGTATATAATAAATGTCTATATTGTGGTAAACCCACACAAAACCCATATGTTTTTGTTAGAGACTTGTTTTTTTGATTTAGAAAATCTGGTTGTTGTGTTTTGGAACTTGAAGTGGAAAATAGATTGTTTTTGTTATCTCATTGTTGCGTGTTCTTACAATTTGGGGGCCCGTCCAAAAACGCAGAGACAGGAAACAAGGGAAAAGGAAGGAAGTGTGACAATAACATGGCTCCTACTCGTCCTCCTCAACAGAATAATCCACCAACTACGCGTGCTATGTCAGCTCGCCGCCTTGCTACTTCTAGCAACACATCTCCGACTCCATCGTCCAGGCCCATTTCGGCGCAATGCACAGGACGTTCAGCAAGAGCCCCAACGTTGTCAGTCCGTGTGGCAAATCTAGAGACCCTTCTTGAAGGAATACACGAGCAATTATTGTTGTCTCGTAATGCACCAACCCAACTGCCATCTCAGCACACGGAAGAGGGAAGAAATGACGTGTCACCCCCTCGTCACATAGAAATGGGGCAATTTTCATGTAACCCCACCCTCACAGTACATGAAGGTAATTTGATGCCGTATGATGGAAAAATTACCTGGGAGGAGTACGAGGTCCTTTTGGATGTGACTGCTGAAGTTAATGGATGGACAGAGGTCCGAAAAGGAAAGAAACTGGCTAGCGTTCTTCGAGGTCCTGCACTAACTGTTTTGGCTGATTTGCCTGCCAACATTCGCACAAACTATGGTGACTTATCTCAGGCACTTGCAAACCGTTTCGGCCAACGCCATCAAGCCTCCAAGTTACAGAGTCTCTTAGAGACTCGAGTACAAAGGGATTCTGAGGAGCTTGCAGATTTGGCAACTGACATTGAACGGCTTGTAAGAGGAAGTTTTCCGGATGAGTCTAAGGCCTACAAAGATAAGGTTGGTGTTAGAGTTTTTATTAGATCGCTAAAGAATAAGGATTTGGTGCGAGCTCTTACAATGGCAACACCTACCACCGTGCAGGAAGCTCTAGCTAAGGCACAACTCGTTGAAGGATTGTTACCATCGAATCCCCTTACACGTCCCAGTTTACCTCTCAGGTGTTGGGGATGTAATGTTTCGGGGCATGTGAGGGCAAATTGCCCTCAGGATCAGAAAAAGATCGAGGGCTCTGTTAATCGGTCGGAAAACTAGGTAGTGCTAAGGCAGTGGCCTGTGCCTCAGCAGAACAACCTATACAAGGCCCAACTCAAATCATAAGTGTTGCCAGAACAGGCAGTGAAGCTCTTTTCGTTGAGCTGCAGGTAGAAAGACAGTTGTGCGCCATGCTTGTGGACACTGGAGCCACAGTTTCCATTCTACGGCCTGATCTAATCCAGAAGTACCACTTGAGGCTAATACCCACTGAGTTCACTGATCTTCATACAGCTGGAGAAGGCACCCTCAGAGTTGATGGGGAATGTGAAGTAACAGGAAAGATGGGTAGGAGAACATTTACTCACAACTTCCTTGTAGGCAATATCAGAGACAAGGGAATCTTGGGATTAGATTTCCTGAACAAGTTTCAGGTTCAAATAAATATTCCCAAGGAACTGTTTATAATGGAAGGAACGGATTCCATACCTCTGAGAAGAAGATGGCAATGTGTGGAACGAGTACTGCAAGCTTCAATCAACTCGAAAGATTTGAATTGGATAGAAAGTGCACTGAGCTCATCAGCACTGGAAGAAAGTTCCGACAACTATCAAGCAGCAAGGAGTTTGTTTCTGAAATATGCTCACATATTTGCCTGTTCTGGTCAGCGTCTTGGGAGAACTCATATTGTGGAACATTCCATTGATGTTGGAAACGCTCATCCCATCAAACAAGCTCCAAGGCGTATTCCTTTCACACAACTCGGTGAAATAGACAAAATGTTGAAGGACATGATCGACCAGGACGTAATTGAACCATCAAAGAGCCCATGGGCGTCACCAATCGTCATTGTACCCAAAAAGGATGGTTCCAAACGTTTTTGTGTGGACTATAGGCGCCTCAATTCAGTAACAAAGAAAGATTCCTATCCTCTACCATGCATTCAAGATCTCCTAGATACACTCAATGGGTCAAGCTGGTTTTGCACACTGGATTTGAAGAGTGGATATTGGCAGGTTGCTCTGAAGGAAGAAGATAGGGAGAAAACAGCATTTACCTTGTATCAGAAGGGGTTATGGCAGTTCAAGGTTTTACCCTTTGGCCTATGTAACGCCCCAGCCACCTTCCAGAGACTGATGGAAGCAGTAATACCATCTGAATTAGCCCTAGTTTACCTCGATGACATCATTGTGTATGGCCCCACATTCACAGCAGTCATCAGTAAATTAGAGGGTGTCTTCCAGTGTCTAGCTGATGCAGGCCTCCAGGTGCGTCCTGACAAATGCTCCTTCTTTAGCAGGGAAACCACATATTTGGGCCACATCATATCAGGAGATGGAATCCGAACTGACCCTAAAAAGACCGAGGCAGTGAAGAATTGGCCAATACCTCAATCAAAGCGAGAAGTTCGCTCCTTTTTGGGCCTATGCTCATACTATAGGAGATTCGTCAAAGGGTTTTCTGAATTTGCCCGGCCCCTCAGCAAGCTAACCGAAGTCAACACCCCCTTCATATGGGACTCAAAGACGCAATCAAGCTTTGACACGCTGAAGACTGCCATGGTGACAGCTCCGATCTTGTCATATCCTGATCTTGAAAAGCCTTTTATCGTTGATTGCGATGCCAGCGGTCACGCTATTGGAGCAGTACTTTCTCAGGAGAGAGATGGGGAAGAAAGAGTAGTTGCTTATTTCAGCAACACCCTCAGCAAGGCTGAATCCAATTACTGTGCGACCAGGCGAGAGCTGCTTGCAGTGGTCAAAAGTGTTCAGCAGTTCCATCAGTATCTATTTGGACAGAAGTTTCTAGTTCGAACGGATCATTCAGCGTTGGCTTGGCTCACATCGATCCGCCATCCGGAAGGACAGCTTGCCAGGTGGTTGGAGACCCTCCAGACAAACAATTTTGAAATTGTACATCGTATGGGAAAGCAACATTCAAATGCTGATGGTCTATCCCGTCGCCCCTGCAGTGGCTATTGCAATTATTGTAGAAAACGTGAAGGAAAAACATCAGAGGAACTGAGTGTTATAACACTCCTTGGACCAGAAAATAGTGCCCTTCAAGCAGATGATCCAAATATTCAGTGGATTGTTCAGAGACTGAAAGAGGAGAAGAAGCCAGATCCAGTTGAAGCCTTAACTAAGGATCCCATCATTCGACAACTGGTAGGTCGTTGGGAACTATTGCAAGTGATAGGTGATCAGCTCTACTATAGATGGGAGGAACCCAAGGGAAAATGGCGCACCCAGTGGGTTGTACCAACAGCGGCTATCAAGCAAGTACTGACACAGTGTCATAGTAGCCCTACTGGAGGCCACTTTGGATACTTGAAAACCATTGGGAAGATTCGTCAAGCCTACTTCTGGCCAGGAATGAACCAGGATGTAAAGGCGTGGTGCAAAACATGCCAGGAATGTTGTAAGGTCAAGGGTATGGGGAAACGCAATCCAGCCCCTTTGCAACAGAGAGTAGTGGGGGGACCATTCGAACGTATGGGACTTGACATCTTGGGGCCTTTCCCCCAAACTGAAAGAGGGAATCGGTTTGTGCTAGTCGCAGCTGATTACTTCACAAAGTGGCCAGAGGCCATAGCGATACCAAACCAGGAAGCTCAGACAGTAGCTCAAGCCCTGGTCGAACATGTTTTCAGTCGAAATGGGGTGCCTTGGGAATTGCACACTGACCAGGGTCGTAATTTTGAGTCTAAGTTGATGGAAGAAGTCACCAAATTGTTGGGAACTAAGAAAACTCGGACAACCCCACTACACCCACAATCTGGAGGATTGGTAGAGCGGCTCAACAGAACCTTAACCAAATATTTGGCCATATTTGTTGAGGAACAACAAACCGACTGGGATGAGAAGCTACCTCTGTTCCTGCTGGCATATCGGTCAGCTCCTCATGCCACTACAGGTTTCTCTCCGGCACAACTGCTATTTGGACGAGATCTACATCTCCCAGATTCGTTGGTTCGACCTCCAGCTGAAAGCGAGCCTTGCCCTAACACGACCTATGTTTTCCAACTACGAGAAAACCTTGAAAAAATTCGGGAGTTTGCGCATAACAGGATGGGAATTAAGATGAGGGCACAGAAGGAGTTCTACGACCGCAAAGCAAAATTACCATCCTTTAAAGAGGGAGACTGGGTATGGGTTCATGACCCAAAGAGATTCAGAGGCCGGTGTCCAAAACTTCAACCCCAATGGACAGGACCATGGGTGGTGAAAAGCAAGAAAACGGACGTCTTATTTCTCGTTAAAATGGGCAAACGGACGAGACTCCTACATGCAGACAGACTAACACGGGCGGAAGTACGGCCCGAGGACGGGCCGCTGAAATCAGGGGAGGGATAGTGTGGTAAACCCACACAAAACCCATATGTTTTTGTTAGAGACTTGTTTTTTTGATTTAGAAAATCTGGTTGTTGTGTTTTGGAACTTGAAGTGGAAAATAGATTGTTTTTGTTATCTCATTGTTGCGTGTTCTTACAATATGTATATAAGTAAATGAATATATGTCTACATGTGGATATAAATAAGTAAATGTCTATAAGTTAACGTAATCTGTAGGTTATGCAGTTCCCAACTTAGAGATACTAGAGGGTAATCATTTCTGGAAACGTCACCGCTTTCTCTTCTTCCGTTTGTCATCCATTTGCATACATTTCCCACCCAACATATTGCACTTGTTTGAGAATGTTTCAGGTGGATCTTCAATTTGGAAGAATGAAGGGCGTTTTCATAAATGATTGAGAAATTATAATACTGTTTATATAATTTTCCGAATACGTTTTTATAAAATAATTTGAAGCGTTTACGTATGTTCCATGACATCCTGTCGAATTTCCGGAACTCAACGATGATTGTCTGCATTCAGACTTCACTGAAGCATAGTGGGTGGTACTGTGGCTTATATAAAAGCCCGTGTTAGAAAAGCAAACTCCTTCTTTCTAGTAATATCCGTTGTGAAGAGATCGCAACATTTCTGAAAAAAAGTTAAGCTCCGGATCTACAACACACAGTAAAACCTGTCCCTCCATACGGGTGTGGAATTAGGAAGATGACAAAAGCACTCATAAAGCAGTTACAAGTATTCACGAACCTTTGCTTTAGGGGAAGTGAGAAATGTAAGGATCTTTCCGCCGGAAACTATCTCAAACAAGGACTTGAGGAAAAGGACACATCAAGAGCCTATAGAACGGCAGAAAATAGAGAGGAAATGGGGGTGGATTGGTCACAATCTTCGGAAGGGTGAAGACCCTGTTGAGAAGGCATGTTTGACGTGGAACCCTCAAGGCGCCCGAAGGATTGGACGTCCAAGGATGACCTGAGACAAAGAATCCTCCTCAATTATTGAGGAGGAAATACAAAAAGTCGGTAAAACATGAAACGAGGTACCTAGTTATACTGAGCCAGAATCGGGATGGATGAAGGAATTTCGTTGAGGCCCTATGCTCCTCTAGGAGCCAGAGGACATAAAGAAAAGACACTGCCGGCCTACCTGCTCATTATTTTGGACTTACTATGTCAACAATTTGTTGGTCCAATGGCATGGGAATAATATTCTTTCAAGGGAATCCTACAAGCAGTAAGTACCGTCCTCATACCCAAGCGAATCTGAAATCTCAAGGAGCACAATAATGATTAGAGTCCAACATAAGTACCATCTTTATCTTGTGCTAGGGGAGAGTCATGCTTCTAGGGCCAGAACAGATTAAAAAGGAACGTAGCACGCCCGTCTTGGTAATTAATTATCAGTTTATCTTTCAATGCTTAGTTTGGTAACTTCTGCTATAACTGAAATGAGCACTCAATTATAAACATTTTTATTAGTATAGGTTCGTTATTAATCCCACTACTAATGTCGTAGCTAAAATAAAGTAATTACCTACTGTTAGTAGGAGATGGTTACTAAGTTAGGAAGAAATCTGTGGACGATAAGTATCACATAATATAAAAATCAATCGTCACATAAAATTTGTTTCGGAACTGTCAGTAAGTTGTTACAACAGTATTTACTACTATAAGAAAAACGTAAGATGGTAGTCGTAGAATTATTCGGTTCCACATTCGTTGCTATCTTTGTATTGTTACCAATGTACCCTTCTCGTAAACCTACGCTGTAAATAATCAATATTATAGTACCTAACCTTCTCAGCTGATTATAAAGTCCTTTTAACATTAAAAGATGGTAAGTACCTACCTATTATGAGATGATATTATGATACCTAGTATGAGATGATGATTACAGTATGAGATACCTAATCAGCAGGTTCTTAATTTAACCCTACTCATCTGACAACCGAAGTAGGAATAGTTTATACGGGTTTCTACTTCCATGCTTCCAACCACACCCTTTCAGAGGGGGTTGAATGTGATACACCTCTCCACCGCTAGATCGGAGAGTGGTCATGTCTCGAGAGAAAGCCGGTAGATGGCTACCCCTCACTCAAATGGAGGAGAGAGACCATCTTCATTTACAACCCACGTTTGGTGGATCGCGCATCAAGAGCTTTTTTTTGCAACACACAAACGTATTCGTTTGCCGAAAGGGCGTAGGCAATTATCTTAAAACACGCAACCGTAAGCACATGTGAGCAAACTTTGAACGAGCTTGGTACTCCCTTAGGGCAGGTTTCACCATCGAGGATGATCCTCGGATCATCTTAACCTAGGATTAAAATAAGGCGCAAGAAATTAGAATAGAATAGTAATTAGTTGACGAGTCGGTGGTCGTCTATGAGGGTAGTGCAAAGAACTTGAAACAAGAAATGGAAGAAATTGATGTTTTGAAATTAACTACAATGCATCGGATCATCTATACAATCGGGATATGGATTCGAGGAATTTATGTGCCACACTCAATTGGCAGACTTTCTTCAATGTTTATATATAATACAGTGGTTACTTTGACGAGAAAGAAATGTGCCACACCTACTTTGCTGACGTTTTTTGGTTTGCTTGAAAATAAAATGGTATCTCGAGACCCTATTTAATTCTCTTGCCGTACAAACCTGGGTAAAGGGTGTAGGTAGAACAAATCTACGAGTACCTACTTGAATCTTGTTTGAACTATGTAGTTAATGTAGTTAATATTAACCGAAATTGTCAGGAAAATTTAATTTGTGCATACTTGTGTTACGTGGGTACATTTGTCAGATCAGTGTAGGAAAGAAGTATCATCAGTCAAATTTAATATTTTTGAGTTTCTTTAGTGAAAAAAGTCATTTACCTAGAAAGAAGAATAGAAATAATAAGTTTTCAATATGGGGAGAGCGTTAGATCTTTAGATAATCCATGGGTCAGAGATTGGATACCACCTATACGGCTATACCACCTAAATCCTAATAAGCCCTAGTTGATCCGTGATAACGCGTTGGTGAAACAGTCCTTTCTCTAAATCGGGGATTTAAATCTCTGTCGCGGTTCAACTCAAGGTAATTTGTGTTGGTGAAACCAGCCCTTAAAAAAGAACCCAAAAAACTGATAGGAAATTTAATGCTCTTTCCAACGGTATTCTCAAATTGTAATTATCACAGCTACTTGAAGGAGTTTTGACTGATTTAATGACGTAAGATCAAACTCACAAAAATATTTTAAATTGAAATAACTCGGAAACGAAGCCTCTAAATTGTATTTGCTAATTGGGATTAAATGAATAATTTTGTTCTATCAACTAGTACTTCTCGAAGACAGTATTAACATACTCAGAGAGTGTTGTAGAAAGAAACACCATGAAATTTCTCCCTTAGAGGGAAAAACAATAGATCATGGATGTCCATTGTTGCTTTGAATAAACAGAATTTTTTTTCTAAAAAAAAATCCGATCGCACGTAATATATCGCAGTATTTGAGAGAAACATGCTTCATAGTTACCGACATGTAGGTATGATTTTTTTGTTTACGGAAAAAAAAATGCCAGCTTCAATTTTAACATGTTTAATGTTTTAGGGCTGGGGGTCATTCTGTGAATTCCGACACGCAAATCTGCAACGCTTATTTTTCTTAGTTACCACGGACCGATTTCTTAGTTACCACGTTATATCGGCTCCATTTGGGGTCTAGTTGTACCAAGATGGTCACTGATCAGCTGAGTGAGCTCCAAGGCCATTTTCTCTCCTGTTGAACGCAGGAAGCTGAAATTTGAGAAGCAGGGTCAATGGAGAATGCTGAAGGCGCCTGAGTGGTCACTGATCAGCTGAGTGATCGGCAATCTAATTTCTCCCTTGCGAGGGAAAAACATTAAACATGATTTAATGTTTTTCCCTCGCAAGGGAGAAATAATGTTCCGGATAACGCTTGAGTAAAAAAATGCCAGCTTCAATTTTTACTCAAGCGTTATCCGGAACATTATTTGTTCTTCCATTTGCGTTATGAAACCGAAACCGACACATGACGTGTACAGTATGCCCGCTGTTGAAAGAAATTAAGTACGAGTAATTTTAGAAAACGGTGCACTGAACTTTCAAAAAGCTAGGCCGATCTAAATGGGAATTTTTGCAACTTGTTTATGACGCTCTTTAATGAGGAATTCCGGCGTCAGAATAGAATTTTACCCGTGTGTTTCACGGGGAATAATCCTTATCTGCCTTCAACCGATTACTTCCATTCAGTTCTTCCGAGATTCACAAAATTCGGTAACTATGCAAACTATATAGGAAGGGGGGCAGCTATACGAGAACTATAATCCCCCTATAACTATGAAATCCGCTAGATTACATTCCCGTTATACTACAATCCCGCGAGACTGTAATCCCGGAAGTCACTCTATCAAAAACGGTCATAGTTCAAAATGCTTTCGAAAAATATGTCCCAAAAAGGTAAAGATAAGAGGTTTTTGATGGAAAATGCTACCTCGAACGTACCACTATTGATGCTCTATTGAATCAGCGTAAAATTTTCCATGCATAGATGTTAAAAAATATATAATAATTTAAAATTGGCAAAAAATTGCATACAAAATTTCTTAAAATTTTTAAAGATTTAAAAAAAAATCTGCGCATTAGGAACTAAAATACTCTTACGTGCAAAAAAAAGCGAGAATGTATGTCTATTGGCTGCCGAATTTGACAAACTTTGTTGTGGGCCACAATTATATAAATTATTGAATATTTGAAGGTGAACCACAATGGGTAAAAAAAAATATTTAGCAAATTCATTGGGTACCTATTACTTTGTAATATCTACAGTTCCCACAGTTTAATGGGAATACACAGAATGATCATTAGAAACGTCGAATTTAATTAGTATTTTCAACGACGTTAGAGTGAAAACGAACAACCAATTTCGAGGTTTCAAGTTCCAATAAAAATAATACTGAGCCAGAAGCAAAACAATGCTTCTATCTCAGGCTTTTGTTGGACCCTTTCAACGCCCTTTTCTTTTTTCTCCTCTATTATTTCCTATTTCAATCTATTGGAGCTCTTTCAATACTAATCGTCACAGGGTTGATAGTTCTGTTCGCCCCCTGGAGGAAGTGGATTGTACAAGAAATTAATACCATTCAGTTAGTAAAGCCACGACTATTCAAAGCACCATTTTCTCTCACCAACTACGAGTTTTACCTGTCATTGAGCATTTTTCGACTCTTTACCAACTTCATGCAACGAATCCATCAAATTGGATGAAAAATACTATAAAGTTTCAGTCATGCAACATGAGTTAATGAGCACATTTTGGGAGAACCATTGTAACTAATTTTTTTCGTTGCATCCATAACACGTTTTAGAGGTTATGGTAATTACAAGGATTTCACGCTATCGCGTGCGAAAAAATAGTATTTTTTAATTGAGTCACCAGAAAGCACTTCGATGATATTTTACATTCATGATGAATGATTGAATAAATATATTTGCGCAGAAAGATGTTCGAGAGCATAATTTGCAAGGTAATTACTCGTTCCATATATTACATGGAACGAGTAATTACCTTGCGTACCTATAATATCTCCACTAATTCAATCATTGGAACGCCCCAACAACCAAACGTTATTACAAAAGTGTTTTCTGCCAACAGAACTCTGAAGGTCTCTTCAGAAGGCCAGAACGTTGGGATCGGAGCCAAGATGAGTTCAAAGGCATGTTTTGGAAGGTGAAACCATTCACCTTCTTACTACAGAACAACAGCCACATTTCCACATACTATTCAACTCAAGTGTAAATGAATGCCGGCGTACTCGTGGTTAGTGATCCGTGCCACTTCTAACATCAAACTGCACTGTCTATCAACATTGTTTTTAAACAGGTGGTTACACCAATTCATTTACACTGTGATGCAGCAATTTTTCAGGTTCATAACTCACTTTGATGACAAAACAACTGGATGTCAAAATCTCCTAACGTTATATTGGATTCAAGCTTGCAATTTTCATCAAACAAATGAGATAATCGCAAAGTTGACCATGCCTTTGGAAAGCTTATTGAATAAAGAAAGTTTCTAGACATTTGTCACTTTCCAATTTTTTTTTGAAAAAGTAGTAACGATTTACAAATTTTAAGAAATTTTACTTTTTAAAATTCCTCTTTATTTAATATCATGGTCTTTAGAAGGTACTTCGCAAGAATTAAAGTACACCACAGGTATAATATAGAACATTTAACGCTGATTCCAAAAATGTGGTCAAATGTTAAAATTAAATGAAGTAAAGTGGAGATATCTGGGAAAACACGGTTTTCCTTTGTAAAACTCTTTTAAAAGGTCTGCCAAGTGGTATGGCGCATAGCTTCTTCCAATCCATCTCGATTGTATAGATGATTCGATGCATAGTAGCTAATCTCAAACATATTCTCTAAGTACCTTGCACTAGGTTTTCACAATTTCGTCGCGAGTGATTTAATTTGTATATGATAATAGTTGTACGTTCTAAAAAGCAGAGAAAACCGACGCGAGAACTGATAACGTAACTTCACACGTTTTTATTTTCGGACTTCGGCAAAAGACAGTGGAAATGGATTTAATTTAAATGTAAATCCTACCCATGCAGTAGAGTAGGGTCGAGGGTGCCCACTGGGTACAAGGACAGTTTACATGGGCTTAACAGGGTCGGCCAGGTGGAATATCAGTGAGACCACCCCTCATGGACACGAGCTTTTTGCTAGGACAAGCCCGTATCATCCGAACTGGTTGTTCCGGGGGTAGGTATCCGTCGGTTTTCACGGATCCCAAAAGCGTGGTGGGGTAGAAAAGACCCATGTGAACCAGATGACAATAAATAATGGAGTTCTCTCTCAGCTTTCAAGATTAATGATGCGGTTGCGACCCCGCCAACCTAAAATACGTTATTCCGAGATTATTGAATAGAGAGGAATTGTCGATGATGGGATTTCCTCACCACTTGGATTGACAAAACGGATTTTCTGTAACTTGTCACATTGGACAATTAACCAGTTGCCAAGAAATAGTTTTGATAATGAACGAGCTCACGATAATAATAGTAAATAAACTGTAATAATTATGATAAAATTGACGGAGTGGGAGATGCATAAACACTTCCGAGGCGAATACATTATAATATCGATGATAAATACGGACTCACCTTGAGAGGGATACGAAGGGGTACTGAAGGTCCCTCCCGGACCGCAGACCAGCCGCACGGTCCGATCAGCGGAGGGATATCACAAATGATACGCGACAAAAAATGTCACAGAATTAAGACCGCTCATAATAAAGTGTAACAAAAAACGCTGCAAATTATTACACAATGGTTTATTATTTTTCTATATAGATCACTCGTCTACAAAATCACCACCATCCAATATGGAAGAAAAATTAAAAAAAAAAATAAATTAATAAAAAAATCAAAAAAAAAAATCAAAAAAGAATCAAAATCACCAACCATCGATCGCATTTCGGTCAGCTCTAATTTGAACGGAGATTAGGCCTCTTTTGCGATTCACACTCGTGTTTCGATTTATATATATATATATTTCAATATAAAAAACTAAACTAAACTAAACTCCCTTAAATTTTTGTAGGGAGCGAACGGTTTGTCCTACAGAGCTCCGGGTGGTCACAAAAAATTCTAAAAATTCTGTAGAATCTGAAATTGAAGGAAAACAATACCTTTATATCAAAATTTTTGAGTTAGGGCGTTTTCAAAATTTCAAAATTGATTTTGGAACCCTTAGAAGTGACCTACATCAACCAAAAGCTTCGGGGCACAACTAGACCCCAAATGGAGCCTACATACCAAATTTCATCAAAATCGGTCAATGCTAAGTGGCAAAAGTGCCGCGTACGGCGTACGGCGGACGGACGGCCAAATTTTTATTCGATTTTTGGATTCTACGTACCTAGAAACGTAAACCATCAAATTTTGAGGGGGTGTTAAAATTTTTTTTTCTTGGTCGATTCCAAAGGTTCATTATTGAAAATAATAAACCAAACACCAGTTGGTAGAGGAACCAAATTAGCTTTTTCCCCAAATAAGCTTAAATGTATAGAATATGCAATGCCTACCTTGCATAACATAACCTGCCGCTCCTGCGTCAATGTCAACATGTGAGGACAATCAACTCACCTACATTTACTGAGATGGATCCAAACCAAACGAGACCAATAATTACTGGTTGCCCTCGAGGGAAAGGAAAGTTTTTCAATCATCCAATTTTCTAAAAAGGATATTCGCTTCTGAGTCCTGTGAACAACCGACACGTGACAGGGCGAAGGGTCTTTGCTCAGATTCCCAAGGGTCTCTACTGATTCAGGACGGGCCACTCTCCAATTAAAAGGGAATAGGGGACATCACACAGGAGCCTGGCATCTCACGAAAACTGTAATGGAGGTTGACTACAATACCGTAGAACTGAGAAAGGTTCTGTGACGAGGAGAGAAGGAAATTGGTTACAGCCAACAAGGCATTATAGTCGTATACAGAGAATTCGAGAAATGATTGGTGCGGCGCTTCACACCACTTTCTTCACAGGAATCCGAGAGAAGTGATCATACAAGTATTACAATGAGTAGTATTGAACATATATAATTCCTGCAGGAATCATATTTCTGCATTTTGCAAATAAACCAAGCCTCGGAATCGGAATTGCTTAGGTACTTTGCAAGGTAAGCAATCCCCAACTTATTTGCATTATGCTGGTCACAATATACCAAAGTCTATAATTCTCAAACTCCAAATTGATTGCACAAACAAATTTCTAAAAACCTTCAAAAATAATAAGGAACAAGATTTTAATTTTGTAATAGATTGGGACGTCGTGCTCGCACGAATACATCCGAATCAAACGAATTCAGAGGTGTGCAAAAAGTTTATACGAATATGCAACAAGAATCGATTTTAGCAAACCCAACATTTTGATTCCGTTTCTGAAAGAGACAGATGAGAATGAGTACCCAATTCTCAAAAACGTTGAAAGAACGAGCCGATGTCCGCAATATGTGACAACTGATCACGTCTTATCAAGAACATGGTAAAGTGGGGAAAGGAGAAGAAAAGAAAGTAGCGATATATCTCCGCTGATTATTTTCGGTGGGGAAGCAGAGGTCTTTTGGTATTACGCACTGAACCGCTCACTCTCTCCTTTTCTACCACATATCACTTGAATAGGACGATCAATTCCCCAAAGGAGACTTTTTCGTCTGCAGGCAAAAACACTTCCTACCTATCTACCGTGGATTGAATAAATCTACATTATTACAAGCCCTAGAAAGGTCTTCGAGTCCTAGGTGGGAAGATATCTAGAAAAGTCAAATTTATTATATTCGTTTTAGGTACGCGATCTTGTTTTCGTGATTTGTTTGTCAGCTGTAGAAGGTGAAGATGAAAGCAAGCGTTATCATAGTCAAGTGATGAGTGCTGCTATTTCTCACCTTAAATTTCGATTAGTCCCATCACACTCCAATCACATTCAGTCAGCAATTTTGGCAGTGGAAAGAGGGTTTTTGGATGTTTAAAAAATAAGGATAGTGAAGATGAAAAATATTACTGGTTTGAGAAAGTACAAGGAAAAATGTCGATGGAGTGCAAGTTTTGCTGTAGAAGAAGGACCACTCAACTCTATCTGGCCGGTAAAGATGCCATAGGTACTACGGTTCCAAATCATCTTAGGAGTTTGATGTCAGTTGAGAAATTAATATTGATAGGTGAGGTGGAAGTTAAACGACAAGCAGAAAGCGACTTCGTATTCTACCATTGCAGGATAAAGATAAACAAATGATCCATTTGAATTTTGTTTTAGAAAAAATAATCTTAAATCTTAATTTCTTATTCTAACAAGAAGAGAAAGACCGAAGGAATGAGGTGATGTAGCTACTCGGCCAGGATATTTGAGAGACTACAGCCGACTGAAAGACGGATACTGGAAAGGCCGAAGGAATCAGCATTAACGTAAGTAGACGAAATGATTTGCTGCTGAAAACTATGCATTCAAGCGACGAAGTACTACATAGGAAGTACCCCCATTCAGAATGGTTGCCAGGTACGCATTGATGTCCGTACCCATCTTACGCAAGTATATTCTACTTCCACTCACATGATCTGGTTAGTATTACAAGTGTACGTACCATCCATCTTCAAAGACAGTTGAGAAACTGATCGGAATACTATTGGAATAACTGATGTACAATACAGAAACGGAAAATATGTAACCAGATACGAAGATTGAATAGATCAATACCTCTGGGGTAAATCATCTAAGGACCAATGGTCAAATAGATCCATAACCTGTAAGGAATCTGATCCAGAGGTAGGAGGGGAACTATTGTGTAATTTAATTACTCATTATATCTGTGGACATAACTACCTACTATACCCAGTACATTTGTGTTCTTTAGTGCACTGACGTCGCATGTAAAACTATAGAGATCATAATGTGGGTATTTATACGTGAGAAAAATAAGAGAATTATACGAAAATAAAAGAAATCATAGGAAGAATACGTACCTACGAAGGACATTGGTAAGTTTTGGTCTACGGATGGGCATGGCGGTGACTTCAATGCGTACTTATCAACCTATCATTATACGTAGTAACTATTATTTCCTCCTTTTTATTGGTTCGCCAACAGCAGTTTTCAGGTCAAATGATCTATGTGAATTTTGTTTTCGAAAAAATAATCTTAAATCTTAATTTCTTATTCTAACAAGAAGAGAAAGACCGAAGGAATGAGGGATGTAGCTACTCGGCCAGGAGATATTTGAGAGACTACAGCCGACTGAAAGACGGATACTGGAAAGGCCGAAGGAATCAGCATTAAACGTAAGTAGACGAAATGATTTGCTGCTGAAAACTATGCATTCAAGCGACGAAGTACTACATAGGAAGTACCCCCCCCCCCCCCCCACCCTAGCAGTAAAATGATCCAGATATAAATAATCTCCGTTGCCTAGGCCTTAAAGAGGAGGCGGGCCTGATTACACCAAATTATAATCTAAATTCAGACCAAGGAATACGTAGAACCGAACAAGATCAAAAGAGAAAATTTGAGTACTGAACAGAAGAATAGAAAAAATTGTAAATAAAAAATAAAGATATTGTTATTTAAAAAACGTCTGCCAGTGGGTGTGGCGCACAGGTAAGGTATCTAGAGGTACATAAAGGTAACCAAAGGTACTACCTACCTACTTCACAATCAAGTTTATTTGCAAAACTGAGTAGGTACAACTCGAAGAAACCAACAGCTACCGCATTTTTGTAAGCTATAATTTGAACGGAGATTAGGCTTCTTTTGGATTTACACTAGTGTTTCAGATTTATCATAAGTTCAACCCTCAAGTTCTCACAGGTAGTGAACTGTTGATCCTACAGAGCTCTAATTGTTCTCATTCGATTCTAAAATTCAATACTATTTTATATTTATGGAAAATTGTAGGTATACATCAAACTTTACCTTTATACTTACCTATATAATTTATTTTATATTTTTAAGCTAGGCGTTTTCAAAATTTCTGCCCTTATTCGTCAATCCTTAGAAGCGATTTAAATCAACCAAAAGCTTCGGGGCACAACTAGACCCCAAATGGAGTCCATATACTAAATTTCATCGAAATCGGTGCAAGGGAACTAAGGAAAGTGCCGCGTATGGCGGACGGACGTCAACATTTTTATTCGAATTTTGGATTCTACATACTTACTTTGAAACGTAAACCAACTAATTTTGAGGGGAGTTAAAATTTTTTCTCAGTCGATTCCAAAGGTTCATTATTGAAAATAAGGAACTAAAATGACCTCAACTCAAAAACTCAATTTATAAAGACATTGTTTTTTCACTAATTTGAAATAGAATTGAATTTTCGAATCGAATGAGACCACCCAGACCTCTGTAGGACAAAACGTTCGCTCCCTATGAAGTTTTAAGAGTTGGACTTGAAATAAATCAGAGAACCTGGTGGGAATATTGATCACTTACGGAAATACCCTTAATCTCCGTTCATAGTTCAGATTTTCAATTGTTTATTTCTTCAAATTGAGTTTCATATCACTCAGTTGTACTTCTCTAGCAACAAACAACCAAATAACGATGTTTCGCTGGTAGGTTGGTAGTAGGTTCTTACAATGGCAAAGCCGTGTACTTTGCTGGGTAATCATTTATACAGAAAAATAATTACCCTTTGTGGAATGTTCTACAGAGTTTCAAACTAACTGTTAGTTATACTAGATAAACTTCATGATATATCTTCTAAAATAATCGATTAAAATTAATTTGTGTTCATCCTTTTTTGCTTGTGAGGGGGTAGATACAATGTCATACATAAGGGTATAAAATACAATGAAAAACGGAATATGCAGAACGTTGTCTACTTCCAAGAAATAATTTAGTTGCAATGTCAAATCGACCTCTTACGCTTCGGTCATTAAAAGTATCGAACAAGAACAAAGATGAACAAGATGTTTCTAATTTCCATACAAATAGATTAACATAGCAAATCAATATTTTGTGGAAATGGACAAAGTCCTTCTTACTCTGTTATTTATTGAAATGGTTTCCCACAACTTTGTCGCAAGTGATTTAAGTATTTTGTATGGCAGTGATGTGATGATACATTTGAATGATATCATGATACTATGTAGGATGCATGAACTCTGGCTTTCTTAACCATCAGTGTCAGATGATGTTCTAGTAATGACATAATTGTACAGTTCCACTGCTTCTACCTGTTCTGCTAGTGAACTACGCGGAATCTCTGTAAATGACGTGCCCACTAATCGATACGCTCCGAAGAGAACCTGGGTTTGTTTGAGACACTAATGACCTGATTCTGTAAAACCGGAAATGCTGTGATCAGCTTAAAAGCTTGTCACGAACTTCCTACACGGTACGGAAGGAAAGGTAAGAAGGATCCTAGCAATTTCACTCAACCAACACTAGATGTTGTGTGAAATGCATAGTAAAGTATACGAAAAGCACCTATGATACGTGTTTATTATCATAACAATTAAGAGATGATAATGAATAATGTTCGACTCATTGCGAAATAACCCTATCGATATCACACAATTCGTGAGATCACACGATTCTGCGTGCGAAGTTAAAATACATAGTCTGAATGAGTAGTTAGATTATACTGCTCGTAGGTAAATTATGATTGCTCCCAATCATTCAAACCAGCACACCTTCAAACTCAGAGTTGGACTGTGTTTTACGTTCTAGGTAGCAGGAACAACCTACTAGCAGGAAATGATTATCGTAAACGGATTCTTGAGTTCTAGAATTAGCTCTGTTTCTCTTCTTTCCATTCTCTCCTCTTCTCTCTTCTTCTATCAGTCACAAAATCGAATTTCTATGAAGCAAATGGAGAGGGGAAATCGGAAGCCCACTATTACTTGTTCGATAAAGAAGAAGAAAGAACGAGAGAAACGGAGCGTATCGTAAAAAAGAATTAATTGAAATGAGAGAGAAGCGATAAAGAATTAAGAATTCTGTCTCTACCAGGGAGATTAAAGTTAGTTATGTTATCGCCCTTCTCTTATTCTACCCTCTTTTTGTATCGGAATAAATTCCTGATAGAAAATCCAGCTCAGGTCTATGCCTTGTGTATAAAGCCGAGGCTCTTTTTCAGTATCTTCGAGTAATATCAGACAGAGTCTATCTGAAAGATAATCGATGCAGTGCAATAACTCTCGGTTATCGATAAATGTATTTGAGCGTGATCATTATCAGAATCCGAATTAAATCATCTAGTGACCTCAACATCATTGAAGTATTTATACTCCGTCAGATATTTCTGTGTGCATGGGTGAAAGTGAGCCTTCAACGTTGGGCGGCCTATAGAGGGGGTCGTCCCACGCACACAGAAATATTTGGCGGAGTATAGTACTTTTTCCTCACCTGAAATGTTGCCATCCTTCAGTCTAATCATTGTTCAACGATATAAGGTACAATATCTAAGCGATTCATATATTTGATGTGGCTGAAGTGGTAATTTTTGTGGCAGTCTAACGAATCCGAACAGTACCGGAAAATTTTACTCAGAATTGAATTCACACCGATAGTCAAACACGGTACTGATTTCTTCTGGAAAACTATACCTTGGGAAGAAGAAGATCAAAATTATTTGTAAGGCCAGTTCAACGTGGGAAAATTCACGGCTTCCATCTCGCGGATGATTGTCAGCCTGGGTTCATCAATTATTGAATACAGGAGCACAAATAATGGAATCTTGTATGAGTTGATCGATTTTCCTGAAAAACACGACGGCAGCCTCATGCGTACAAGCTATTCTGGAAACAGTGAGTTGCTTTCCACTCCATGTTGGTCCCTTATTATTCCGCGTCCCACTCTGAGGGCTCTTTTGTCTGGTTTTCCAGGGAGGCCGTTCACTCGCCTAATCGGCTAGCGGTAAACAAGAGAAGGGGGTTATGGAAACGAAAGAAGCGAAGATGTAATGTGTATGGAAAAATGTACACTTATCTACGCATTTAGTGTATACCACAGTTCAACCGACCGATCTGAAAACCACCAATTTATCAAACCCTATAATGCCTCTGTAAACGTGGTGAGTGAAAATTGTGTAGCGAACCAGCCCGACGGTAAAGGAAAAGTTCAACATCAGTCAACCTAAGTTTCCAAAGACACCTTGAATTCATTTGCAGTTAGACATGGGTAGGACAAACATCATTGACCGACTTCAAAACGGACGTAGGCCCGAAGGGGAATGGATCTCAATTCGGTGTCATGAGACAACGATTGTTTTGAAAATGTTTGTACTTCTTCCATTTTTTAATTTTGACACCAAACTGTCTGATTCTTTTCGAAATGTGTTGAAATGAGTAAAAATAGTGGAAAAACGTGGTTTTAATTCCGGGAAGATAGAACCGTATTCATAATACCTCCCCTGTAACTTTCATTAACAATGAAATGAGCATGGCGGTGACTTCAATGCGTACTTATCAACCTATCATTATACGTAGTAACTATTATTTCCTCCTTTTTATTGGTTCGCCAACAGCAGTTTTCAGGTCGGTCCTTTTTTTGTCAAAAAGGTTTTTTTTTTAAATTTTATAATTAAAAATTAAAATTAATGATTTTTAAATTATTTGTCATTTTGGGAACTTGAAACAGTAGTCCGCTATTGGTACTGCAGCAGTTAAGTTACCGAACAATTTAAGTATATTCCACTGAAACCACGTGAATCCAATAGATGAGTGATACTCAGCACTGAAAAATAATACTCTCTCGAGCGGAAAAATAAAGGTAGGTATTTAACGACTACTTACATGAACTACTCTGAGAACGAACGATTCATACCTGAAAAATAAATCATTGCGATTAGAAAGTTTAGTAAAAAAGTTAGTAAAACCCGTGGGTTTTAATTAATTATCATAATTATAATTAATCATAATTTTAATTAATTTATAAGGCATCCAATACTAAACACATGGGTATACATAACACACATATATTTTATAAAATAATATAATAACGAAGATATCAAGAATAAGCTAAGCGATGGATGTATCTCACTATGAAATAAGGTATCACGAATCACGATACTTCATTATATAAGACCCACATTATTAAGATAATATAAAATAAACTTGACCTAAAGTGGGCTACAATTTACCACTAATTTGTCGACGACGGCTCGGTGGAGTTATTTCAGGAATGAAAAGACATCACATACGATTCCGAATCTATCGTGCACCTATATTGTCGTAGCATCTAACGCTTTCGGTGGGTAACAACTTCGATGACTTGCTCTGACTAAACAAATACGGAACCAACAATAGAAAAATCTGCTTATTTACAGTTCCTACTTACTTACCACAAAATCGTAAAACCTAAGATAAAGTAGGTACCTAAGGGACCCAGGTCTCAAGTCTCTACGTGTGAATCTGCGCGTTAACCTTCATAATCATGTGTGAAAATGATAATAACGATTATAGAAATTCTCTTCTTGGTTCCAAAGAATGCAGTAGAATTAGATGAAAGGAAAATCTTGGGAACCAAGATGAGAATTTCTATAATCGTTATTCTCATTTTCATACATGATTATTTACCTGTCGGGTTGTGAATACTATAATCTGTGATTGGTGGTGATGTGTAGTACGTTGCGTATAGTTTGTATAACGCTATTATAGCCTCCTCAGGAATGATATATTTAGTGTTCAAGATAGATGTTGTGTAGTATGTTGCGTATAATGTGTATAACGCGGTTATAGCCTCCTCAGCAGTGAGGAATCGAATGAGATCACCCAGAGCTCTGTAGGACAAACCGTTTGCTCCCAATGAAGGCTTGAATGTTGGACTTGCAATCAATCAAAAACGAATATGAATAGCTTTTCTTTATTAGGCGCGTTCAATCAGTACAGTTATTGACGCCAAACAAGTTTATCAAATTTCAAAAAATAAAGAAAATGATTCCAACAATTCAAAAAGTTTGGGTAAATAAAAAAGAGTCTTGTTCAACAGAGTATTGAGATCTCTTGGCAGATTGATAGAGGTTTTGGAAAAACCGGGGCATTCTTCAGGTCAGCTGACAATTAAAAGTGTCGCAATTTGGTTATGGTGATCAATTTTTCGCCACTTCAGTTGCCAATTTCCCCAAACTTAAAGCATGATCGTTGGTTAGAAATTAGGCTTCTTTGCAGGCTCTTTTGGCTCCCATGTCAGCTAATTCATTTCCAATGATTCCTTTTTGTCCAGGCAAAATATTGTTCCTTTTGTCCTTTGTGAATAGCAAAAGATTGTTCCCATGCGGAATAAGCCAACTATCCATTCAAATTTTAGCTGATCAAAATTTTTTTATGGAGTTAGCCGGTTAGAACCAGTTGGTTTCTTCGAACAGTTTCATGTCACTCAGTTGGGCTTCCTTGGTAACCAATAACCAAAGTTCGTAATGAAGGCACTCACAGCTCTAATAGCAATGTTATTACTATTAGGTACCTACCTAGTATCAATGAAAAAATAAATACCTAGTATCAATGAAAAAATAAATAAATAAATAAAAATAAAAAAGTTTTTCCGTCCGTCCGCCGTTCGCGGCACTTTCCTTAGCAACACTGGACCGATTTGAAAAAAATTAGTATGCTTGTTCATTCTGTTCATGATTATAAAATCATCAATTACCTAAGAACCTTATTATTGGATAAGATAATTTTGATTTGAGCCTCCAACTCGAAATGAACATGATACATGAGGAGGATACATGAGCTGCGTAGTTGATAAATTGATATATATGTACATATATATATTTTTTTAAATTATTTTTCATCTTTGCAAATAGTAAACCAGATCAGGTGGTGGCTTAATTGATATTTCAGCTGTCCGCAACGACGAGAGTTGTATCTACGAAATTATATCTCGTAAAAGCAAACATAGTAGCAAGCACACCAGGTGCGAATATTTATTCCTCGATCAGGGTAACCTATGGGGGTTCGAATAAAATATCGTTACATTGTTCAACGATCAATTTCAAATCAATACCCAGGGGATGTGAAACTATGAATGATACCTAGAAGCGTTTCATGATTTGCTTATTTACGATGCTTAGGAGGATCCAAGAACTTCGACTGATGTAAATGTTTGCATTGATTGCATCTGTAGACAACGTGGAGATATGAGAAGTTATTTTCATTGAAATTCGATTTAAAGCCCGTCTCTAGTTTGGTTCAAACCGGCAGCAATCAAGGACTCCTGGAAGTAATCAATACCACAAAACTGAAAATTGCTGCGCTCGCACCTTTTAGGGGAGTTTTTCACGTTTCTTATTGATGTAGATAGAAAGAAGTACCAAATCATAAAACTGGAAGACAGAGCAAGAGTAAAAAAATCCAGTTTCAATTAACCACTGTGACCATTGCTTCTAAATGGTTAGGAGGAAGGGTATGTTAATTGATCGGAGTCTCTAGTGTAAGATCAAACTGTTTCAATGAATGAAATTATTGATGAAAGTGCTCTGTGTACAAAAACGTAATGTGGAAGTGTTTGCAATAGATCCTAGTTTATACTCGTACTTCCAGCTGAAGTAAATACGATTCAAAAAAGAATTGGATGAATGTCTAACACGATACAGTGAGTTGGAGAACGACACCCAATGTTGCCTTTTTAAAGGTTGGAATTTGATTTGCATAGTCAAGGCCTTCCAACTTCCATTTGAAACCATGGCCGGTAATCAGCGAATCGGAAACCACTTGGGGAGCTTGCGCCAATGTGTTAATCTCGTTCTAACGAGCTAGGTTTGATGTCCACGTCGAGCCAGACCGATGAGACCGGGAGGAAGTACTGACTGAAAGCCGATCACTCACATTGAATAATCACCAATCCGAATTCAGGTAGGTTTGATTGATATGAATATCCGTACGGAGTCTGATATGTTACAATTGTACGGAAGTTTAATACGTTACAGTAGTAACACATAATTTATATTCGTAGTGCTTACGAATAAGAACCCGAATTAAAGTTGATCTTATACACTCTTAAAAAATACCTAAGTTAGACTTAATGTGGATATTTGCGGATCGCACACTAGAGATTAAACCAAAGGCGACTTTGGTTTAATGATAAAAACATGAATGACATCGATGCATAAGTACAATAAAGAAAGAAGTTATACTTCTCGTAGCAGGACAAGACAGACTTAGTAGAAAATAACAGACCGTACCAAGAAATTTGCTTCTTATAGGTTATTTTCTATTCAAAGTGAGTGACTCAATTACATCATAGGGGTTATCTAGACGTTGACAACTCGCAATGATAAGGAGAGGTCAAGATCAAACAGCATTGAACATGAACTAAGAAATCCGAGTAATGAAGAGAATTGAGAGAGCGTTGTTGATGTAGCCACAAGCAAACGAAAAGATAAGGGAGAAGCGAAATTATTCAGAATGGTTTCAAGGGATCCTGGAGGGAGCACTAATGAAGGGCATGTCAAAGGTGTTCCTCGGAAGAATTATACCTTAGGTTACGCTTGATTAGACCTCTCTTGAAATAAACATTATTTATTCATCAAAAAGGCGAGGGTTATAAGAGGAGAGACAACCAAACCTAGGCAACCGCCTATTCATTGCCAAGCCAGGTAGCTTTTCTTCGTTCACCCGATTGGTGCTACTATGTCGGAATGCTGGTACACCCCTCACTGCGAGATAGATTCAAATGAGCATTTTGTTCCCAGAATTAGCCCCTCAAGAAATCAACAGCGAGGTAGCAAGGAAAATTAGCCTCCCTTTAGCTGTTTAGATTGAGTATCAACCACATCGTAGAAAGCTTGACATCGATGACATAGCTGTTTGATGCTGGTATGGAAAAATTAATTCTCACTCATCAATACCATTCTGGCACATGATCCAGTGAAAACAATCAATTATCATCTGTCTATCTCATAGTCAGTAGGATACGATAGGGTTAGGTCTAAGAATCCAGTGTCTAAGAAAATTAGTTATTTGATACAACATTCAACAATTATCTCATCATAGATGTGAGAAGAAAATATCTGGGAAATGAGTTGCTGAAATGAATCAGGCATTTTTAGTAAGGATCATCTGAATGAAACACCCAATCAATGTTGTAGTGCCATGAATGTCCTTTCAATAAACTGGTGTAAATCCATCAAATAAGCTAAACCAGTAAGTCTCTCCCTATCGAAGCGCATTTACAACATTAGTAACGTAATCACCGATTACAAACAAATAAAATAAAAACCTCTGCTGTTTTCTAAAGTCGTCACTTCTAAACATACCTCAAAAGGCAGGGATGAACCTATTGGTTTGAACCTTTGGAATCGAGCAAGAAAGAATTAAAATCCCTCAAAATTCGATAGTTTACGTTTCAAGGTACGTAGAATCCGAAAATCTAATGAAAACGCCGCAAATTATTACACAAAGGTTTATTATTTTTCTACATAGATCACTCGCCTGCAAAAAACACGGCTTTGCCATTGTCACCATCTACCAACCATAGATACTACCTACCTACCACATACCTACTTCACAATCAAGTTTATTTGGAAGAAATAAATGCTTCACACTCAGTTCGAAGAAACAGGTAGTTGAGGTTGCCCTAATTATTAGGAAATTCGATTACTAGTTGCTAAGGACGCAAAACTGAGTAGAACAAGAAGAAACGAACAACGATCGCATTTTGGTCTGCTGAAATTTCAACGGAGATTATTAGGCCTCTTTCAAAGAGGCTCTTTGGTGATTCACGCTCGCGATTCTGATATATCGTTATTCCGTCTCTTAAATTCTCGTAGGGAGCTAACGATTTGTCCTACAGAGCCCCGCGTGGTCTCTAAAAATTCTGAAAATTCAATACTATTTAAAATTGGTAAAAAAACAATATTACATCGGGAGTTAATTTTTTTTTCTTGGTCGATTGCAATGGATCATTGAAAATAATACCTAAACCAAAAGCCATCTCCTGATGGGGGTTGAAAGCTTCTCCGTGAGGTGCTCTTATGACTCGTTTCTGAAGCCAAGCCACAGCCAATGGAATTTGGGAACCAAACAGACTAGTTACGCAAAAGCCAAATAACCGCCAATTTCGTTAATTAGGTTATTGTATATCTGTATCCAACTAAATAAAGAAATACTTACAGCTCCGCATCATTTAACATAATATGTTATATTATACAATATTATTGTATAATAGTAATGATACCATTGTTTTATCGCATAACTCTTTTTTTTTGAAAATAGTTACACTATTTCATCTGAAGAACTTCAGAGAGAACCTACTTTTTTGAATGACCATCCGATGGGGATGGAATGTTCAGCTTCAGTAGCTATTTTTGAATGTTTTATTAGACAATAAAGAGTGACAAATATAAACACTTACGAATATCATATGTTTCCCATTTTAATTTAACTGACACATAATTTATAAATATTCATTATAATAAAATACGAACAGTGGAGAATATTGGAATGGAATGTGTGGGGTATCAAATTTGTCAGGCTATGGTTAATGAATTTAGTCAATAAACTTTTCATTGCTCTTTTCCTTCATACTCTTCTTCTATCTCAAAATTTAGACGCCCATTGAGTCCACCTATAAGACATAATTGTATAAAATGGCTGGCATAATTTATTAGGGGATGAGAAAACGTAATATATCATGAAGATGGTGGATATACGAATTTACTATCCAAAGTATAATTCTAACTTTGTTGAGTTACATTGAACACCAGAACTTATTTACCTTATTATAAATCATTCACACTACGTCCTTTGGGCTACGGAAACCCACACCGAATTTATAGGTTGGTCGACACTTCCGATAGGTATATGATTAGCCTGAGTGGAGTAATCATATCCAACGCTTCAATTGATCCAGGGTAGGTGGAACTGACGATGTAGGACGGATGAAGCTTCAACAATGGAAATTTCACTCGCATTAGCCTTGTAACGTATAACGAATTCCCCTCAGTCACTACACTATGAGCGCGAACCTGTGTGTCGTGTTACCTATGGAAATTGGAGGTTGAAATGGCGATCTCTGTCAACTAATGGATCGAACGAGCACTCCTATTTCGTTCCAGAGTTGTCGGTAACGATTCAGATTCCTACAAGGAGTACCATCATAGTTTCCATCATAGTTACTCGCTATGCATTACTTTCACACATAGGAGATATGTCACAATAATACATTCCTAATATGTGATAAAAACTATTTGGTGGTTGTCTTGGATAGCGAATCCTAGTTCGCGAGCCGTTCACAAGGTTGCGACCGCGGACGATCTGAATCAAAATTTTGTTGTCTTGTTTTATTGTTTTTCAATACATAATAAACCTTTGGACTCGACCAAGAAAAAACTACTTCAGCCACATCAACATTTTTGGTTTTTTAGTTTCAATAATAAGCTACTGGAATCGAGCAAGAAAAAAAAATTTTAACCCCCCCCCCCCCTTAAAATTTGATGTCTTATGTTTCAAGGTACGTAGAATCCGAAAATCGAATAAAAAACTTTCCGTCCGTCCGCCGTACGCCGTGCGCGGTACTTTTCTTAGCAACAGTGGACCGATTTGGTTCAAATTTGGTATATGGGCTCCATTTGGGGTCTAGTTGTGCCGCGAAGCTTTTGGTTGATGTCACTTCTATGTTTACTTCTAAGGGGTGAAAATCGAGGGTTGAAATTTTCAAGAGTGCCCTGAAAACTCTCGAAAAAAAGATATTGTTTTTTCACCAATTTTAAATAGTATCGAATTTGTTTGAGACCACCTGGAGCTCTGCAGGACAACGATTCGTTCCCTACGAGTACCTACTTAAGGTTTGTCCTTCGACAAAACAGAATCACAAGTTGAATCACAAAAGAGGTCTAATCTCCGTTGAATTTTTAGCTACCAAAACGCAATCGTGGTTCGTTTTTGGTTTATTATTTTCAATAATGAACCTTTGGAATCGACCAAGAAGAAAAATTTTATCCCTCCCCTCAAAATTTGTTTTTTAACGTTTCAAGTTACATAGAATCCGAAAATCGAATAAAAAATTTTCCGTCCGTCCGCCGTACGCGGCACTTTTCTTAGCAACACTGGACCGATTTGGTTCAAATTTGGTTAATGGGCTCCATTTGGGGTCTAGTTGTGCCGCGAAGCTTTTGGTTGATGTCTGTCACTTCTAAGGGGTGAAAATTAAGGTTTAAATTTTCAAGAGTGCCCAAGCATGAAAACTCTCGAAATAAAGGTATTGTTTTTTCACAAATTTGAAATAGTATTGCATTTTTTTAAATTTTTGAGACCACCCGAAGCTCTGTAGGACAAACCGTTTGCTCCCTACGAGTACTTAAATGTTCCCCTTCGATAAAACAGAATTACGAGTGTAAATCACAAACGAGGTCTAATCTCCGTTGAATTTTTAGCTAACCAAAACTCGATCGTTGTTCGTTTTTTCGAGTTGTACTCAATTTTGCTTTCTGAGCAACCAGTAATCAAATTTCCATATGAAGCTCCCTATTTTTCGAATCGAGTGTGAAGCGTTTATTTCTTTCTAATAAACTTCATTATGAAGGTGTGTAGGTAGTATGGTGAGGTAGGTAGTACCTACCAACGGTTGGTAGGTTAAAAAAAAGGCTGCAAAGCATTGCCCAAAGGTTTATAATTTTCTGTATGTTCCACCCTTCTGTATAGATCCTTCCTTACCAACCGTAGGTACCTACTACCTACTAGGGAATTTTTGAAAATTTCAACCTTTCATTTCCATTTCGTTGGTGGTTGGGGTTGAAATTTCCGAAAATGCCCTAGTAGGTAGTAGGTACCTACGGTTGGTAGGGAGGGATCTATGCAGAAGGGTGATCTAAACAGAAAATAAAAAACCGTTGGGCAATGATTTGCAGCGTTTTCGAGTTTTATTTAGTTTTGCTTCATAGGCAACCGGTATAATCAAATTTCCATAAGACGCTCCCAATTTTTCGAATCGAGTGTTAAGCGTTTAGTTCTTTCTAATAAACTTCAGTGTGAAGGTGTGAAGGCAGTATGGTGTGGTAGGTAGCACCTACCAACGGTTGGTAGGTAAAAACGCTGCATATTATTTCACAGAGGTTTATTATTTTCCTGAGAAAAGTATTCGTTCAACCCTTCATTTCCATTTGGTTGGTGGTTGGGTTGAAATTTTCAAAAAATGCCCTACTGGGTACGTATGGTTGGTAGAAAGTGACGTACCTACAACCCTAAAATCGCATTAAATAAAGTCCGCTGAACGCAGCACTTGACACCCCGTTAACGTTGACCAATATTACTTAAATTGTTCACTTCTTTACAAAAGAAGTCTACCAGTATCCCACAACGTTTAGTAATTATCAGCTACTTTTAATGGATGTAAAGTAGAGGACGGAATTTTCGGAATGCCCTAGCTCAAACGGCTGTAATATAGGTTATAGTTCTTGTTTCAATTTAAATCATTTCACTTTAAGAATTGAATGAGACCACCCAGAGCTTTGGAGGACCAATATTCCGCAGATTCTCCAGCCCTCACTTGTCTTGTGAGGAGTTCGACAGTTCGGCGGCAGATGCAACAGAGGGCATAAAGAGATTACTATCGTTTATCATTACTACAGTATTGAGCTTTGAAAAAGATATGACCTTGTAATGCTGAACCTGAAAAACGTACTAAAAAAGTAAATCGTTGTGTAATAGTATCGTTTTCTTATTTTCCAAACAAAGGGATGGGTTTCCTACACTTCACAATCACCACATAGGTACATATCGATCGATAAGTTGTTCCGTATTCGGTGATAATGTCACCGAAAATCACACAAAATCATAAACATAAAATTCCACATTATGGAATTTATGGATCTTCCCAGTTCGGCCCACAACCCGTTGCCTAAGATTAACAGGTTTTTAACAGTTGCTGCTGAATATGGTCGTAAATTGTAGCTACTGTAATGTGGCCTGATAGTCGAAAACCTTTGAACAAACTACAATACCTTATCTAAATTTAACATAGGTACTTGAAACTAAGTGACACAAAAAAAAGTCGAGTGAATTGAAGTAAATAGATCGAATAAAGCGAACCCTAATTTCAAGTTAATGAATAAACAGGTAAATATTATTGAGATAATAAGAAAATGTAATTGGATGGTCATTGAAGTAGAGGATAGTAAGTTATAGTTTGCCAAGTTTTGAGATCATGTCGCTGACTACTCAACTTGTCTTGATTGTTGGGTACATTAAGGGAACCTCAATAATTGACTCTTGAGAACCGTCGAGTGGTTTCAAAGCGCTTCAGGGGAGGTTACAAGTAGGGTAATTTGACTTGGTCTGGATGTTTCCCCAAACTCGGAATATTACTCTGGGGTTAACTTAATTAGGATGGGAAATGACCTTGAGGGAACCGTGTTCCGAAGCTTGATGATTCGCTTCCTTAGATTATTTCAATGTTAGTGACAACATTTCAAATCACCCGTTTCAAAAAATTACGTTATTAATTAATAATCATGATCTACACTAACAAACTTACCGGGTTTTAAAGTTAGTTTTAAAGTCACTGATTAGCCAAAAACTTCCTCCGTTATTATTACCTACTATTTAAGTTAAACTCGTAAATAATAAAATGTTGCATTCTTTTTTCAATTGAAAGAAATAAATGTATTACGCCTGTACATAAATATGAAAAAATCGGACAACAAAGATTGGATACCGAATTTAGTACTGAATCATGGACTACCTAAACGTATCAAGTAGTTTTCCTGAATAATATTAAACTCATTAAATAAAAAATTTTTTGTGCGTCATCGATTTCTATGTTTTAGTTCACTCGCGATGGAATTGGCAGAAGCTTGAAGAGGAATATGAAAACTGGCTTGTAAGTAGAATGATAGATGGCTTTCGAATCCTACTTCCATAAAAAATTCTATGGAACAAATAAGTTAAAACTGAAGACGTTGGACAATTATTATCTGTTCAAGTGAATTCAAACATCTTTGAAAATGATTTTTAGGCGCAATCGGTTGAAAAAAGTGAGTAGTAAAAAAAGCATAGTTTGAAATTAATGTGTCCGAAACTCTGAAGAAATAATGAGATAGTAGTATCTGAGGAAACCCTGCACCGAATACGTGAATGTAATAAGGGCAGTCAATAGCACTCGCAGAACAGCAACCTGAGCCAAGGAGGTGATGGAATTGCATAACTAATTAATGCGTGAGCACTAACCGTATGAATCGCATCATGGTAATGGTAACGATTATTCAACTATGAATAGAGATTCGATCAATAATATTGTCGCAATTCAATATCAGATCATGTATGGTGTAAAACTGTGCAAAATGTAAACAAATTGGTACATTAATACAAAACATACATGCTGTACATCATACATTACAATTACATAAAACCCTAAACGCATGTACGTATGTCGTCCGAACGTGGGGGACCCGGGTTCGATTCCAGGCCGTAACACAATTTTTTTCTTTCAATAAATTTATTACGTGTTCATCTACGATTTGTTTTTGCCTGCCTTTAGTCGGCTTTTCAGCTAGTAATTCATGTAGATCACCGATCCTTGAAGGTCACAGATTTCAAACTTGATTCTAAAAATTAGAAAATATTTTAAATTGATGATAAATTAACCACCATTCACCAGTTACCATTCATTCGAAAGTTTTCGAACTGAGACGATTTGAAAATGTCGTCCTCTAGTTTCCATCCTTTGGAATTGAACAACAAGCTTCGGGGAACAACTAGACCACATTTTGAAGCGCCGAATAAGGCGGACAGGGAGAAGGACGGAATTCCATCATTCGGTTATCGGAATCTACATCTTGAAAAACTTGAAAACAAATTTCGGAGGGGAGTCGAACACAGAGGCGTCTGGATCTCCAGCGGCTCGTCCTCGACCCAAGCGCTCCCAGCGGCCTTCCTGCTAACTCTCTTGATCTCCTCTGTTTTCATGGACCTAGTATCCTACTAGAGATACTAGATCCATGTCTGTTTCTCACTTTTTCCTCAATTCCACTTCCACCCGGTTTATCAATAACTTTTTTTACTTTTCGATGGATTGCTTTTATTAAAAACATTGTTTTTGACAACAATATGAATCATTCCCGACCCAAAATTGAATTGCAAAGTCAGAAAAGTCGAGAATGTTTTTCTCCCAAAAACGTCAAAGCCCTTCGAGTTCAGTTTAGCAATCGCAGTTTTAATTTTATATCTCCTGAACCACTTGCTCTCTCACCTTGAAACTTGGTGAGGATGTTGGGTAAGTAGAGAGGAATGGATTTCGAATGTCAAAATTCCTCGGGTTGGCCCTAGGGGCTGAGGGGAGGGGGAAATGTGTTTCTCGATTATCAGTTTTCCGGGAAAAGTGGCAAAAATGGGTCAAGGAGGGGGTCTCTCACTTTGCAACTATTTTCCCTAGATTCCTGGATAGTTTCTCTGGGGGATACCAAAGCCAGGTTCGGTCGGGCGGCCGTCAGGGGTGGGGGGGGGAGGATTTGATGCAGGAATCTAGGAAAAATAGTTGCAAAGTGAGAGACCCCCTCCTTGATCCATTTTAGCCACTTTTTCCGGAACTTTCCCAACATCCTTACCAAGTTTCGAGGTGAGAGAGCAAGTGGTTCAGGAGATATTACATTAAAACAGCGTTCGCCCATACTAAATTCGGAAGGCGGGACTCAGACGTTTTCGGGAGAAATACATTTTCGACTTGTCTGACTTTGCAAATCAATTTTAAGTCGAGAATGATTCATATTGTTGTAAAAAAAATGTTTTGTATAAAAGCTATCCATCCGAACAGAAAAAAAAGTTATTGCCAGAATCTATTGCTAACTTCAACCCGGTTTATTTTAGACGATTGCAATAGCTTCATATTTTTTTTGGAAAATTCGCTACAAGTGAAGCTTGTCTTGTAAAAACAATTACCTATTTTTTAGGTAGGTACTTAAGAAAGAAAAAGGTATTGTATTGACCTGGACTACCTACCTCCAACCATTGATGAGACCTCACCGAAGTTCATCATGCACCGTCTATTATTATTAGGTACCTGCCTACGTATTATCATCATCATCACGGTTGAGAAAACGCTGTCAATGAGGGTTAAATGGGTTTATCAATCAACGAAAACAAACCTGGGGCAGTGGGCCATTCAGAAGATTGAGATTTTTGAACGCCAAGTGCCGTTTCCCCCACTAAAGTACCTACAGCTTGCCAGATGATGATCCAGGACTGTTTTCAATGGTTTCAGCCTAAAAAATTACATGGAAACTAATAATCCACTGGCTAAGTCTCCCGAGCATGCCTGATTTACCCTCATTAGCAACATTTTTTGCCCAACTATAGCCTCCTCTCTCGTAGGACACGAACTCAAATTGAGCGTGAGAATGAGATAAGAGAGTTAGCAGGAAGGCCGCTGTGAGCGCTTGTGTCGAGGACGAGCCGCTGGAGATCCAGACGCCTGTGTCGAACACTTTTTAGATAAGTAACCACGCAACGGGGAATATATTGTTTTGAATGGAGATAATCAGAACTACCAAACAACAGCCAAGTTTAAGAAAATTGAACAGTAGAGAATTTACATTTACACTTGTGCAAAGGGAGTGATGAAATTCAGAGTAGACTTAATATACCCCAATCGCCAACCATTCCTCAGAATTCCATCGAAATCGGACAAACTTTCTAAACTCGTCACAAATAGGGACTTTGGTCATACATATAGCCACACACTAATAACGAAAAAAGTTCAGAAAGGTCCAAAGCCTTAAATGCCGGGGACAACTTGATTTTGGGAAACTATTCTAATTCTACCCTAAGCGAGATGCTTTACTTCTGTAAACTCAGAAACAAGAAACAAGAGCAACATGTATTTTTTCAAAAGAGAGAATAAATTGGAACGGAAAACGTAAATTGGATTCACGGATTTTACCAGACCGTGCAATCAATAACCATTTCCTGTCTCAACGTCTCAAGACCATTATTTGAACGATATTACATCGGTTGGGTCTACGACGGATATCGGAGTTTATTGTAAACCTGAAACCCTATTTCATTCGTTCAGAGTTTCTCTCAATAAATTCTGAGTAATTCAACTCTTGGTAATTCAGGTGCAGTACTTTCCCGTTCCACCAATACCAATAATTCTTTCTTTAAAAAAGCGCAAATTTTTCCATGAAAAGAAAGCTCTCTTAAAATAAAGTGTTGGATAGTGAAGAAAATTCGTGATGCTAGGGGAAAGTTACATCACCGGATAAGATCTTGAAATGAAAAAATCAATAAGTACGATTCAATTTTCCGATACGTTAGGCACCAAGTCTTTATTCCCTATCGCTTTTCACTTTGAAGCTCCGTTTCGGAAAATAACCTTCCTCGTGGGACCACTGGCTGATAATTTAACAACGTAAACTTCGCCCTAAGCGTGTGATTTATCGAAACGCTTGACCATGAAATTAGGGAAATTATTGAGATAGGTATATCTCAATGATAGATCAACTCCACCAACAAATTTATCTTCATTTTGTTGAATTATTTATGATGTGTAATTGGATTGTATGGGGAATTTCATGAATTATCGACTAACAATATGTTTGTTAGAGCACGCAAAGTTGCCTAACTACGAAAATTGCGCAAAATATGGATTCTAGCAAGCCCCAAGAGTAGTACATGAATTTCCATAATTTTTTAACGCTGATTCACGTGATACCATCCATTTCTTCAATTGACACATTTTAAGCGGAATAATGACCAAATTTGGTTTTCATGTCAGTTGTTGTTCATTTAAACGCCTATTTCCAGAATTATAACGCCTATTTCCTGAGTAATTTTCGAGGTTTGGTTGAAAAATGTAAAAACAGGAGATTAGAACCGTCTTACGTGATCAAGTGAAAAATCATCTAAATTCTGAAAGTTGGAAAATCGGTATGGAAGATTTTTTTTTACGCGAAATAACTCATTATCCGCTAAGAACGGGTAAAATAAAAAAAATGGATGTCATCACGTGAATTAGCGAGAAAATGAGGAAATTCATGTACCACATTTGGAGTTTACTTGAATCCTCAAAAAAAAAGGAACCGAAAATTAGTGAAATTTTGTGTAGAATCCAAATTAGCAATACAAAAGTGGATTCACATTTGAAAAAAAAATAAATAAATAAATAACGAAGTTGGTGTGCGTTGCGCACAATTGCGTGGTCATATTGGAGAATCCTCGGGGAAAAAACAGGAAGATTGAAAAAAATTAATTTTAAGGGAGGGGGGGACAACTTTTTTTTTTAGACATTATGATTACATTGTTAATCCTGAATTCACGCAAGTTTAATTAGTCACAAACTATGGTCAATATAATTTGAACAAAATTTGAACAACGTGGACCTGAAACTCGATTGAAGAAAATTTAATAAAGGCCAATTACGAGGGAAGTAAAGGGAAAACAAGAAAGTTGGCTCTTTGTCGTCAGAAAATTCCCTGCATATTATTTTGAATTCCTGCCTTTCGCACAGCACAACATCGTTTGACTGCGATTTTCCCATCATTCGCTTTAGAGAGACTTTAGTGTCGAATCGTTCCTGTTAAAGTCCACCTAGTTCAGATTCCTTCCAATGTGATATACGAATACACATTATAAGAGTAGCTTATGGGATAGGAATAACTATTTTTCATAATTATGCGATAGTGATGACCAGCCCACTCAAAGCCCTCAACCAAACATCACTTTCGTAATTTACAAACCGAACATGGCAGATCCCAATCGACTTCACATCATGGTTCTCAACGCATATTGTTGTTCTCAGAATGATGAGTGAGGTTTCTACCCAGTACCATCAAAATGTGCTTTGAGCAACAAGTAGTAAGTATGACGGCATGATTGTAGGAAATCCACACACTTCAATCCACTAAAATGATTTTTAAATACGTAATAACTTCGGGTTTTCATGTACGACTTTTGGATGGTAGATAGCGAGACTGAATTTTGGAAAAACCGTAGAAAAGAAAGAAGGTAGGTTCCTATACTTGCCTACTAAATTCAGTGTTCAAAAAAAAAAAAAAAAATGAGAACCAAAAAATTCGTAAAGGAAAACCGGACGAAGTAAGCAAATAGATTCAACAATTCCCTTTTGAAATAGAATAATATAATAAATTGCTTATTCATACTAATATTATTATTCCTTTTGAAATATAATGATACAATAAATTACTTATTATTACTATTATTAATAAATATTATTAATTTAAAAAAAATTGAATTATTAATTTCAAAAATGTATTAATAATATTAATAAACAAACTGTAATATTGTAAGGAATAATAATAAGATCCTTACAAACTGTAATATTGTAAGGAATAATAGTCCTTACAAACTGTAATATTGTAAGGAATAATAACAATGTGAGGAAGTTGACACCAAAACTATTGAAATTAAACCTTCAAAAGTAATCGTTCAGCATCGACATTTTAAATTTAGTATTTGTTGTTTGGTTACCTACTTGATATTATCCAATGTCGCACAATATTAACATTTTGACTGTTAATGTCAAACTCGTATAAAAGGTGGCTAGGGTTATTTTATTTAAAGAAATTTATGCTTTTATCTACATCAATATGGCCGCATAATATGTGATCATATCAATAAATTAATGTATTTACTTTTGAAAATTAAAATTAAAATTATGTATATAGATACTTGCAACCTTATCGATCAATACATTTGTATTTCCTTCGTTGCTTAAAAGCCTCCACTTTCATGTTATGACATAACGTTATGAACGACGTTACATTGTAACGTTGTTACATACCAAGTCTGTAACAGGATCTCCAGAAAACGTCACTACCACTAAACACAAGAAAATTTTGTAGCTGCATCGTCTCTACTTGTCAACTCTTGAGAACTGGAGTCACGCTAAGGTGTCTAGAAGTGAGGGTTTTAAAAGCACGGAGAAGCCTTGGAACACAGAGTAGGATTGGATGGATAGTAGAAAGAAACCTCCATGATCCACAAGCAAACCTTTGAAGACGTTAGGTCGACATGGATGAAGAAGAGGCGCCGAAGCTCTGATATCAAGATGCATGGAGGAAGGAAACGGAAAGTTCCATATATATCTGCTGGTTCGCAGGAACAATGCTGTTTGTTAAATTAAAAATGATTCAAAATAGCCGCCGATGTTTTAGAAAGGAGATTCATGACAAAACAAACCAATTTCAAAAGCAAGGCTGACCACAACCACAGACAGAGAAAAGGAAATTCATGGAGCCCATGTTGGCAGTACTGACAGTCATCACGTTGAGAGAATTCTTTTGTCTGGTTTTTCTGCATGGTTAGAAAATTGATTGAATATTATCGAGCCTGAATAGTGTGACATCCTGAGATATTCTTTTGGTTCATAATTCTGTTTGGAGTTGGAAGAACTCGAAGTATTTGCACTGTGTTTGTGCTAAAGATTTTGATTTATGAACGAAGATCTATGAGGAGACCTTGAAGTTTGGGTTGTCCTGAAGGAGCTGCATGGGTGAGTTAAATGCTTACTGTTTCCTCATTCTGGAAAAGATGAAGTATTTTCATTAAGGACTGATGCTAACAGGAGATGAATTTATGACAGATTGAGAGCACTAACCAGAAGAACACAAGAAGGATTGGAGAATTGGACTGGAGTGATTTCCCTCTCCCCAAGGTTCAAGACTGGAATTTCTCTATCTGTGGTGAGTCTAAGGCATCATTCTACCTAAGAAATCATCTAATCTTGGATTTGGCTTGAAATTGGATTGACCATTTCGGGAAATTTCGTAGGTAGAGCATCACTGGTTGAGATCATCAGAACTGGATGGAATAAGGAAAGGGAAGATCCTTTTGGAAGAACAGGAGTTTGATGAGCAGCATTGATTATTTGACTGGTAAGTGTTGTGAATGATCTTCCAGTTGAGATCAACTAGTGTTTTGCATAAACCTGAAATTGATTTGGTACTTTGAAACCTTTGCTAGGTGCAGATCAGCATTTACGATTATCACTCTGGAGTTGATAGGACATGGAATAAGGAAAAGGAAGGTTCTTGGATGGACAAGTTTATCAGCAACTGAAATTGTTTGCAAGGTGAGTCTGATAAGGAGAAACATGAAATGCACTGGGTTTAACCATCTAAGGGATTTGAGTAGACATTAATATTAGAAATTCTCTGAACTGATGGGGTGTTCCTGTTTCTTCACAGACGTCTACAATCCTTACGAGTGACACTTTCTACTTCCAAGTTGGTACCTACCTGAAACTGGAGCTGATGCTTGATCTTCACATTTTCTAAGTTGTTGGAGTTGGAACTATAGGATTTCCATCCATTCTGGGATTTATTCTTGTGCTGTAGTCACGAGGGTTGAGTCTGATAAAACTTTCAACAATAAAATTTGAGCTTGTGGGAGACTGTCGAAGTTGCAATTATACAGAGCTGTAGGATCTAGCTGTTGCAAACTTGAGATAATACTGCAGAAAGAGTATTTTCGTTAGTATCTTAGTTATTTTAGCCTGCTTTCCATAAGTAAATATCCTTGTACTGTGGTTACAAGGGGGATTTGAGTAGTTTTGAAACTTAAGTTTGAGTTTGTTGGCAGCTGTTCTAGCTGTGGTGATAGAAAGCTAAGATTTTAGCTGTTAAGAATTTGGGATAGTTGGCAGTTGCAACTATCAAGAGACATCTTTTTTAAATCTCAAGCTAGGGCTTGTGAAGAACAAGTTTTGTATAAGGCAGAACCTTTGTATCCAAATAAATTTATCTCGCGTTTCCAATCCGGGCTGGGTTTTTGCGCAATTCCCTGGCATCGGTCGGAACCACGTGATAAAAGAGAAAAACTTACCAGAACCTGTACCTTTCCTGGTGGAGGCAGGTAGGGAAAAGACACCAGGTGGCGCCCTGTATGCACAATACTTTTACAGATTTTAAGTATGTTCTATATAGTCTGAATATAATAGTAACGTGGATAAGAACGTGCATAATATTTTTTTGATTGCAAATATATTGATTGAATATATATTCTATATTGTCTGAATATAGTCTCTGAATCGCATTTCTTCTATAGAACCACTCCCTTCTTCACTGAAGCTGGCTAGGGCACACCACTCACTTCTAGAGAGGGTTACTATCGTAACAACGTAGTTCACAATGTTTTTGGCTCTACAAGATTGAGCCCTTCTCCAAATCACCATCTCAACATCACACCAGACGCCCTCTCACGATGGTTAAAGTTGATTGGATAGGATGGGTAGAGGACAAAATTCGGGAAATCTCAGCTTATGTACCTGTTGAAATGGTCAATTTTACAAAGTGAGATGCTTGCTGCATTTCGCATTTAATTCCATACAACTTTCATCGTTTGAGAGTTTTGTTTTGATGAGCCTTATTTCATCTACAGACTTTCAGTATTCGTTGGAAAAAATGGTCGAATTCGACGTATAAAGTTATGTAGGTCTTTAGATGCACAATTTATTCCTCTACAGTTAAGTATATATAGTAAATTGTATGTATATTGTTGTATGTAAATTGTCTAGTACGATGGGCCGTTTTCCAATTATAGAGGAAATACCTAAAATAAAGCCACAATTTCGAGGTTTTTCGGCTGCCAAAAGTTGTTCTCACGGCTTTCGACGTGGCAAACTTGGGTTCAATACGACCTTACCATCCCCGAACGCACGAGAAAAGAATATCCTTACCCCAAATTTTTTCGAGGCAATCTTCTATCTAATGGACTATATTCTAGGCTGGAAGTTTGATGAGGGAAGCAATAGCGGGGGCGTATGGAGCGATCGTTCCTGCTTGATCAACGTCCCTCAGAAGGCGTTGGCTTTGACTGATGACGTCTGAACCGGTGAGGCGTTGAAAGACGCATTATCAGCTTGGAGTGTAGTGCGTTCCAAGTTTCCATTATATTACGACCACCTACCGCATCTTGAAGGCGTATCGGACTACATGAACCGGAAGAAAAGGGCGGTAAAAGCAAATGGCCCCCACATCTCCAATACACCATCAATGATAGGTTTGGAGAGAAGAATGTTATTCCACAAACGTAGCGGAATAATTTGGTTATTGTAAGCTTTTTAACATGAGTACCATACCCACGTCTTTCTGAAGGAAATAAAAATCTTCATTTGAGATCAGCCGATGATCCACAGCAGCGGACTGAGGAATTCTCTTCAGGAGGAGAAGAGAATGCAATGTTAGTGATCAGTTTCATACCTGGATATTACGGGATAATTGTTATCCAAAACATTTATACCATTGTAGAAAAAAGTAGCAAATCACGATCATGTTCTGATCTCTTGCCAAATGGTGGTAAAAATATGGTAAATCATTGTTTTCGAAAAGTTTTCCAATGAATTGATTTTACAGTGAATATTGCTTAGAAATTTGATAGTGAACACTCTCAATTTTATTAACCCTAGCAATCCGAAAAAAACATCAACATGATTTATACTAGTTTCATATGATTTATTATTTGTATAAAAGAACTCATCGGTGATACCTACTGCAAAACAATACACGATCATCTTGCACCGTCGAATTCCGTATGATTATTCATGTTACTCTGTGTAAAGGAACTAAACTGCCAATCAAACTTGCCAGATTTTTTTCCCAACATACAGGAGACTGTTATTAGTGAAGGGAAGGTCCTATCACACAGAGGTCGGTGTATATCGTAACAACATTGTATTTGTATCAACATCGTATCAACAAGAAATCAGTCGTTTCCTTTTGCTAATTGAACCACTCGGGTGTCAGCAGATAATGTACAAGACAATGTAGCATGTGTGACAAGATAATGTACATTGATCAAGTCTTGCTCTCCTGCAGCCTCACTAGTGAACAAACTCTAAGGGCTACTAAAGAAACAGTGACAATAAATATTGATTATTTTAGCAAGAAAAGTAAGTATAGAAGCGGAAGTAGGTAAAAGTGATTGAGGAAGATTGCAAAGGAGTACTAGGAACTAATAACTCCAGAACTTATAATGAACCTGATGGGAAGAAAGTTGTACGAGTTCGCACCAACTAGGAGGAAGACTCGACAAAACTTTACATTCAAGTTCGCGCGACTCGGCTAACGGGAGTGGTTCACGGGCACGGACGTGCTTCAAAGAGTCAACGACGGGCGTGGGAAGGAAGTGGAAGAGCTGTGGGCTATAGGCATTAATGCCTTCTGGATTTTATGCCTTCCCAGAAGAAAAGTGAAACGTAACTAGTCACGCATAATGGCTTAATTTCCAAGAAACCTCCCTTATTGGGTTTATCACTGAAAATTTCAGTAAAGTAGGATATATAGCGGAATGAGCCGCCATTTTTCTTATAGTCAGTGATTGTAATTCTTGAGGAGATTTTCCCAAGAAGGTGCTACTATATGACTGGATACATAGACGCCATGGGTGACCAGGAGACGCGAATCTAGATGAATCAATAAACAGTAAAGAGTGAGAATTGCAGTAGATGAAAGGGACAAACAATACAAGTACAACAGATAGTATGCGCATTCAATTGATGCTACAACGCGCGGCAGAGATCGTCCATTGCATGCGTACTTGAGCAGAACGGTTACGCACAGCAGAGACTAGAGATTTTTGTTCGCATCATTCCGTTCAAAACATTCAAAATTTCACTCGGAAAATAAATGATAAAAACCATGGAAACTTCAAAAACTAAAACGGTGCTAAATAATAATTATTCGTAAAATAAGGGTCAAGAATCACATAAAAAATACTTGAACGTTGTTTTTATTGGTGTTACATTATTGTTGTTTCGGCAGGGTTAGGGATAATCACAATCCAAAACATGTACAGTAAATTTGGAATCGACTGGAAATTTTTTTTAAATTACCTTATTAAAAATTTTGAATTTTCTTAGAATTTCTATCTATAGGTACTCATCGTACTTATACTTATCTTGTCTTTAATTTTCTAAGAAGTAATAAGAGCCGCTTTCCAATCGACTTTAGCATGTACTCCTGAAAAATGAGGACTTGCTAAAATTTTAAACTCATTCGTATCGATATTTTGGAGGAATTCAGGTTATAAAATTCCTTTATCCTGGTTTCTAAAAATTGATCTGGCGATAAGGAATCTTCCCCGGCAGAGCGGAATCATGGGGGCCCCGTGAGGAATTCCTTACAAGTGGTGGAAGGAGAGTATTACCATAATTATGTACAGCTTACCTTGGCAAATTGCAGTAGGAGAGAGGATATCGTTGGGTTGTACGATTCAATTCGTAAAATTCAACATAATTAGATTTTTCACATCTCTCTTCACAATCATAACAGTCACGTTCATTTGCTCGCCCCTTCAAATATTTGATTACCTCAATTCATATCGGGAGTTCTGAGAAATATCATGTATAAAACATACGAAAGTATACTACGAACGTAAGAGTGAAACCCTCAAGGTAATAAATGAGTGCATATTCATAAGTGGCCACTATCTATTCCACCAGACGGTGCGGTGGTGGGATACTGGGGATCAAGTAATTAATATTCAGGAGCAGACCAAGGGATGAGAGATTATCATTAATAAAGCTGATCTCGAGAGCCGTCTTTTCAAAGAGGCGAAAAGAGGATCTTTTATTATTTTTAACTAAGTTTCTTTTTACAACGTTGTCTCCCTTCCTCATCTGTCTAATTAGCCGAGTAGACTTTCTTCTGATCGGCTAATTTGTATTCCTCCTTTCACCTGACCTTCAAAAAAGGGAAAACGGGTATGCTAAAAGAATAATTTCGCGATCTCACTGATCAAGAACCCAGGATCAATAACAGTGAGTGAAGAACATGGGATTGTTAGTAACGATTAACACCTCTTAGTATCAATGGGGTGTTTCATCACCAAGAAAATGAATCAATAGATACCATAGAACAAATCGAAAGATACATGAATAATGCCCTGTTTAATAAGAATTAATCTTAATTAAATTAAGAATCAGCATGATTCCTAACGTTTGTAGGGTACAGGATATTTGGAGGTAATTTTCTCGTGAAAAATTTGTTTAATACCAATATAAATCAAATCAATATGAGTAGAACATAACGATAGTAAATCGGAATAAGCATGCAACCGATTGAATAGACCCCAAATATTGGTCATACAGGAAAAAACCAATGTCAAGCAATACTGTAAAAGAACAATATTACCCAAAGGAGTATGACTAGCAGATTTGCTCTTTATGTCAATGACTAAATATTATGACTTTACGTGGTTTGAATGGGAGTTCCCAGTCATTCTTACGTTGCTCATTTTTAAATAAAATTTTAAGATGTCAAGATACACTCCCTTCATCCAGTTGAGGATTCTAACATCAAATATTGAACGTTTGTTAAAACTAAAATGGACTTTTGCTTGTTTTGAACGTCTTAAAAAGTTTCCCCAGTTCAAAAAATCAATAGTGTTGTTCGTTTCATTTTAATCAATCCATAAGAACATAGAATCGATATGTTTATAGGGATGAAACTTTGAAGGGAAGACGACATATAAGAATAGGTTCCCAATAGATTTTATTTTTCCAAGTGTGCGTTGGAACGTTGAGGCCTTTGCATTTCTCAAGTTCCAGCGCTACATTTTATCTTGGTGCCAACAGTTGTAACTGACGCGAGGACAATATTGGGAATAACGTAGGCCACGTCGTGTTTTTTACCCTTGTTTTTGCCCCTCCGATACTTTTTTTGCTGTTGTACGGCGCAGTTTTCTTTCAGTGTTTTCCCCGAAAACCCCGGGTATCTTCTGGTTTGGACGGGAGACCGAGAGCGTTTTCCGAGCTCCTAAATGAAGGAATTTCTTCAGCCATCGTACCCTCATCGGTCTTCTTAATTCTGGAGCCAAAACCCCCGCTTCACAGACTGTCTACTCTCTGTTCCACTCACCACACGCCACTAGACCGTTATTAATAAGAGCTTCTGTTCTCATTCGCTTCAGCGTTCGCAACATGTTATATTATTCCATTCACTTATCATTCCTCGCAAAATTCTCTTTCTGTTCCCCGCAGTCTTTCATTTTCATTGCTCTTATTCGACAACGCAATGTATAACTCGTTGTATGAAAGTTGTAGCCAGTCAAATATGTCAGTGACAATTTCAATCAATATCGGAAGTTAGATAAGACAAGAAAATGCTGCTCTACTTTCTTTTCATACTTTCTTTTGGGTTCCTATTTTTTTTTAAATAGTCGTGAGGTTTGTTTTCTAATTTCGACTATCGGAGTGTTTTCCTCTACAAGAGACAAACATCTATCCAGTATAGTGTGACATCATGGCACAATGCAGTGGTGGCTGGAAACGCGTCATACCTAGAGGTATTTTAGGATTTTAGGTGTTCAACTTCGGAAAGGTAGATAACCAAGTGACCTCTCACTGACTACTAACCAAAACCAACAAATACGAACGCTACGACATCCCAAGAGGAGGCGTGGGGTTTGACTCGGATTCACAAAGTTGGGTATCATCAATCATGGAATACAAACGGTGAATAATGCTCACGAAAAATTTGCAATTCATTGAAACGAACAAAATAGGTAACGTGAGTTCTCACTATTATACGTGAAAATCTAAAGGTTGAATATAATTATAAACTTTGGTTTTTAACTAACACTACAAGTTGAACAACGACACAAAGAGGATTGGTACACTATCCCGACGAATTTCGTTCGTGCCGAATAGACCTCATACAAATAATGAGGGTAAAAGCTTTTCGTGGAGTTTCTCTCTCGTTGAATTTGAGCGAAACGAACTTTATTTGAATGAGAGGAACGAGAATTAGACTGATAGAGGCCACTCAGGGGAACCAGACACGCAGAAGGAAGCTTTCGCATTTATCAAGTTACCAATTCGATCAAGAATGAGTTTAGAACAAACGATGATGAATCTACAACGAAAATATTTGTAATATGGATGAACCAATACTCAATTCTCGATGAAAAGATAATGAGTAATGTAAAAAGGCTAGAAACCCTATTCTAGAAATCCGGGTTCTGTGGTTGTATTCCAATCCTACTATCGTAGTGACAATAGTAAAGATAAACAGTCTTTATCTCAAAGAAAACGTTCATGATAAAAATAACTATATCATGATCACCAGTTAGGAATAACATTTTTTATTATTGTATCTTACTATCGATACCTTGAAGCACAAAGGAGCTATGTCCATCCACCTTCCACATTTTTTATTTTTTTAATTTTCAGAAAAACTCTAATTCAACAAAACTATTATTGAGTTTTCTCGACGATAATAGCTTGAAAATTTATTGAGGAAATTAAAGAGATTAGTGTAATAAGCCATTATTTTAGGAATTGTGCATTGGTTATAATTTCTTTTGCGTTTTCCTCAAAAATCCATTATTGGACATAGCACCTTTGTGCTTTAAGGTATCGATATAGTGTTGTTTCTTGCTACATAATTGTCGAGTGTGTTGGTGGGATACTCAATCACTCTCAAACCAATAGAAAGATTATGATTATTTACAATATACCTATTGAAAAATCTACTAGCAAGATCGTAGGAATTTATTGTTTTTTAAACCTCATATTCTATCGTGAAATTGGACCAACTGCCGTTAGCTGGTTTAATGAGCTGGTTCCCGTGAGATAACCGGAGTTAAGACCAGTCGACCCGGGAGATTGTCTGGATTAGTGACCGCTCGAGGGCGATATCGCAGGTCTTGATAATTTGTCGGGTTGGGGTTGAATCCCGCTCCACTTGAGCGGGTGAGACATAAGTAGCCTTGAGCGAAATCATCAGAACGAATTATGATCTTTCCTTTGGAAGACAGCTGATGACGTCTGCGGCGCCTAGAATGACAGTTGGACAAAAATTTAACCTGAGGTGGTTGTTTACTTTACTTCGCTTTTTGAAATCGTGAAATTGGCCTTCCTGGACACAGAAGGTTTTTGTTTGGTTTCATCCTACACGCGGGCTCGTAAAACGCACGGAGCACTGGCTAGTATTTCGAAAATGTTCAAGTAAAGAAATAAATGGATTTCTATTTAGGGATGTCCGATACTTCAAAAGTATCGATATTTTGAAGTATCGATACTTTTTGATAATTTCACAAAAATGTGTGAAAATGTCGTTTATGTTTCTCTCCTTCGCGAGAATAATAATTAATATAGAATGAAGTTCATTCAATGAACAAAACAATAAATCACTCTTTTTTTATTTAAAACTTTTTTTGTTCAGGCACTTGTTTTCGTGTTGCACTTGGTTGGGTTAACATTTTGGTAGTCCTTCCTAGATGATGGAGGACAGCAGGTTATCATAGAGAGCTGGAGGTGGTCGTACATTATCTTTGTTTAATTTGCTGAAGTGGTTGGTATCCCAACAATCTTCGTAAAGATAGAGGTACTGTTAAGTAGGTACCATCATGTCGTAGATGTTGAAACAGATAAAATGGGATATAAAAAAGTATCGCCAACGATACTAGAAAAAAGTATCGATACTACGATATATATCAGAAAAAAGTATCGATTCGCATCGATACTTTTTTTATGAAGTATCGATACTTTTGGGACATCCCTATTTCTATTTAACGGTCCAACTAAGAGGCACGACAGAACTTATTCTCTCATCTCCGGTCAATTAATACATTCAAAACTATCAACGTGGATATTCATACTATTTTGTAAATTTCGCAGGCTTTTCAATGAAACCGGTTTTAATTTCACCACTACACTTCACCATAAAGATTTTAATAACGAGAAGACGAAAACCGTGAGATAATAAAGAAGAACCGCTCTCCGCGATCGCCAATTAACCAGTCGACAGAACAGGGACGGGGTACACAAAGGAGCCTTGAATAAGGGAGGTAGTGGAGGGGGTAATTGCTCCCTCTCATTTTCCTGTTCGTTCCTCTTCTTTCCCCAAAGAGCCCACTAAATCCTGAAACACAAAACCATCATCGTTTGGATGATTTGTGCGGTTGTTCAAAAAGCTTTCAAGGGAGAGGGGTCGCCGGGGAAGCTTTTTATTACAAAGCTAGGATTTGTTTTCCTCAAATTAATTTCTCACTTTTTCAGTTAGGCAAACTGAAGTGAGAATTTGACCTCATCAATAGAACGAGTCGGAGACGTTAACGAGCGGCAGAATCAACAGAGAGGCTGATGGACATTTGATAGACCGTACCAATCAATTCGAAATGGTCTATTCGTACTAAAAGATCCGGAATACTTCCTAAACAATGAATGTTCCCAGCGTCAAGAAGATACACGTCCTATACAACAAAAAACTTATAACTTAATTATGATAGGTAACACTTTTCTAACTAAAAAATTATTGTTTATGAATAAATCATTTGAAGTGGAACCTATAACAAAAAAGGTTCATTACAGTTCCGAGGCCTGAAAATAGAGTTAGTTAACAATTACCTATCATACTACTTTTTAGTTTGTTTTTATATTACATTGGAGAGCTTATCGAAAGAGGGATTATTAGCTATGTATTATGAACAAGGTCGGATGCCCATGATAGTATCAAATACACACAGGCAGGCAAACACAACATTGGCAAAATTCGGAACAACCGTGTCGAAATTAGTTGAACTAAAGCTCTACCGCAACTTATTCGCCCTTCAACTCCAACAAATCGAACTTGGGATTTCATTCATGATAAAAACTTGCAAATTTCAAATTTTTTCCAACTTAGAAGATTGCATTTTTTTGTTACAGCAAAATAAAGGACGGAACGCCAGAAAAGGACCCTTGGATTAGAATAAATATGTTTTATGGCACCACAAACATGCTTTGTTCCTCTGTATAGTAGTGGGTTCTGAAGAGGTGACTTCTAGGTGGAAGAGTGGGGACTCGACCCAGAACGGTTATAAAGTATCAAATTAATTCAACAAAGCGTCGTAAATTTTGGAGCCCACAGGATCTTTTCTCTTTTAGCCCCACTGCTAAGCGACGTTCCTCTACGCCCTTTCATTCCTCTACTGTGCCACACATTTGTTTCTATACCACCTTTTTGTTGATTAACGATTGATTCATTGACGACACAAAGAATTAAATGACGGTTTAATTAGATTCAGATTACTTTAATTGTCTAGCAGAGGATTTTTTTTAAAAGTACTCTCGCCTGCGCTCCCTTCACCCACTTGTGAAAAGCACTGTCCGTATTGTACTTGAATTTCTGATATTGACGTTTGTATTGCCTATTTTAGGATTCGTAAAATAAAAACTATTGAACTTTTTGAAAACTTTTCGAACTAACAGCGTCTCTAACAAATCCCGAAATCAACAGTGATTCCCGCGAGACATCTATGGCTTCCTGAATTGCAAATGGAGAGAGTGAATCCTATAACATCCACTGTTGTAATTAAAGGGAGACTGACTAAATATCGAAAAAGTTGGACAAATCTACTTATATTTTCCCAGGGTGAGTGCTCAAGTCGTAAGAATGTAATGTGCTCGGCATAAGAATTTTTCACACGGTTTAGTGAAATTGGCTTTGGAAATTTATCTCGTCGTCAACGTTTCTTTTACAATAATAAATTTGTATGAATGGTCATAGTAATAGGCATTCGTATTAATTCATTATTTTCTTGTGAGAAGTAAGAATGTACTATCTCAGTCCAATGATATTTGTACTGAGGTTCTGCAAGTAAGTGTATGAGGTCCGTTTCTCTTTCTTTTCAATATTAGTGGTCATTTGTCCCTCAGTAAATCTATGACAACAGCCATTTGTATGCTTTCAACACGGGGTTCTTCAGTTGTAGTTACGCCAAACTCTGCTATTGGAACAATCCAAAAACATGTCACTGCTCTTGGAGATTCGAAAGAGATTCAAGATTTATTAACTATGCAAGATTTATGAACTATACGAAGTTAATAAAGTGAAATATCTGATACATGGAGATAAATGGATGGATTTTTGCATTTTTTGTCTACTGATTGGTGGTTCTTGAACGTATTAAAAAATATTGTGGTATTATTGGTACGGACTCATTGTGACATAAGTTATATTTTGGTGGATTGTTACATGTTCGTGATAAACAAATTATTGGAATAGCCATAAGATTATGTACGCGTATTCCTCGCTGTTTGTACGAGATTCAGACGTACAACCAAGATAGCGTGGATCTATCGAGGTTCAATTCATGGTTGTGGAACCCCCTTCACTTCTTTATATTTTCGGGTTGATCCCCAGCAATAAGATATTTATCTACAACAGAATAGAAAGTAACTGTCCATCAAAGAATAAAGGGAGACACCTTCAGACCAATGGTAATCCTAACGAACTAGCATACTATGTCACCCATCGAAGGCATATTATTTATCCTCCACAACTGATTTAATCAGTCAAGGCCCACCGCCATGATTAAGCTCTAGTATTATTGAACGGTAAATGGTACAAAGACAACGAATTTATTTTACTACTCGTCAAATAATATTTTACTCCCTTAACAAAGAGTAGAATTGAAATCCAATACCTATCAAAAAATCATTATTATTTCATACAATGAAATTTCTGCTTACTGAGTAGTCCTTACTCTCGATATGAAAACTAATCGGATTATTCCAGACAAGATTATGCTATAAGCTGGTATAATTTATTATAATAATATTTGGGATGGGAACATCCAAGTCTCCATTTTCCCAAACTTTCGAGTTACTAAATTTCTTTCCTACTTGAGGTAAACAGCCATTCGTGTCACTGTATCCGGTATTAACCTTACGGTACACGCGTAGGCGGCACCCGTGCCGCCTCGACCTTAGTTTTCGTATTTACGCGCGTATTCTTGATTCCCGGACGGCGGGATCTACTGCTATTTGTTAGTTACCATATTTATCCAGAAATCACGCTGGTTTCACCTTGCCGAGTCAAACGTCGCGCCAGCGTCATCAGTTGCAATCTGGCTAGTCCAATAAAAGTTCTTGAATAAAAAAATTGATTGGCTTTTTTTACATGCTCCCTCCTCCCTCCCTGGGAGCGCTAATGAATATAGAACCCACCTGTACTGCGATAACGATAATTTGGTTGAGGAAACAATCATGTCGATTTCATTGGAAAAAGTTGGCTGTTTATGATTTTAGGTAGGTTCCTATTTATTTGGTTTATGAGCATACAAACTATAAAATTATAGTAAGTTTTATTCAGGTGGTTTACCTAGCATATTGACACAGCTGATAACAACCTTTACAATAATGATTTTGGGCAGTTAAAACTTCATTTTCATGGGCGGCATGGATGCCGCCACGCGGTGTGAATTGAAAAGCGAAATGGCGCGGGTACCGGAAGGTTAATTCTTTATGGTGTAAATGCCATGAACTTTACCGCAACTTTTGAGCTTAGAATTTATGCTCAACGGACTGTTGACTCTGGTGAAAATCCGAGTTGGAAAAACAAAACTTCTCCTTCTTTTCTTTGCCTGAGAACATGGAAACCACTTGACCGGAAGTATTCTCGGGTATCTCAAGTGTCGCCAGTTTTATATTTTTATCGGATACAAGTAACTTATATATGGAGGTCTGGGTCTAGAGGATTCCATCCTTCTGTTCGCATGTCCGGACGCCAGAAGGAGGAAATAGAAGTTGGCCAGGTTGTACATATACATCGTGTTCCTCCGCTCTGGGGACCGCGGTCGTAAATATAGATACGGCGATGGAACCCTACAACCAATCTTCATGATCGTTTTATAAAATGCGGAGAGGGTATGAGAAACCTAAGAAAAATATCAGCATCAGAAATATACCAAATATTTTTTTGTTGCAAGTTGGTTTCCGAGTTAAAAAAAAAACATTTCAGCTGAGACTTGGTAGAGGAAAACCTCGTGATTTCTCTCATATTTCTCATAGTGGCTCCTTTCTCTTCCTTTCGCCGAACATTTTGGCATGTCCATCCCTACTCTCTATTTCCGTTCTATCTTATCACGGGAATAGTTGGAGAACCTTCATATTAAATTACTTTCGATCTTGTTCTCTACGATTTATATTGTAGTAGGATCAATTTCCTTCTGAACTGTTCACGGCAATATTTAATTTCAGCCACATGCGCCCTTTCAATCATACATCTTTCGATTGGCTCAGTCAGATTATTGATCTAATGAATGAGTTGGCCATCATTAACCTTCACCAGTGAACGATAATGTTTAGTATGTTTTCTTAGATATACCAGGAAAATAATCCACTCCAGGGGTTGAGAAAACATTGATTTATTCGGTTCTTGAACCACCTTGCTTGTGACATTATGTTCAAACAACATACATAAATAATAAATTAGTTTATGGTGTCAGGTTTTCAACGTGATCTGTCTTTAAGTGTTCTGTAATGTAGTTAGCATTTCTCCATAAATTTTTTGGTGGCTCATCTAGTTCATGATTTTTTCATCAGTCAGTATATTACCAACATCGTATCCGGCAACTTCTATCCTAGTTTCATTCATGTTTCAATTCTCGAATAAAGCTACATTTTCTGTCATGGGGATGTTATCGGTTTTGCTGAATAAAGAGGACTTTTTGGGCTTTTGAAGGAATTAGATTTGTCACATAATATGTGACATGAATATATTATATATAAATATATTATAATATTTGAATATATTATATTCACGAGGACAGTTTTCAGGACATTCATTTTTTGTTTAAATTATTTATTTACATTATTTGGCACTTAGAGAAACTCCCAAAATTTTGGGCAACGAACTCATCTCACTCATGTATGTTATCATTGACAGTTTTGTTCTATATTCGATTTTTGAGACTGATCCTAACGTGAGTTATCGTCTGAAGTGATGATATATTTAAAGAGAGTTTTCCATTATGGCATTTTTCTAACTTTTTCTTATCCAATTTTCTTTTCATCGGAAATTTGCTGAAAACAAACTCGTGAATATTTTTCTGTTGTTGAAAATTGAGACATGTGCTGCTCACGCTAGAGTTTCCTAGAAACATAAAAGTATAGGAGTACACTTGCATACATTCACATACATACTCCTATAGACCCTCCCATAGATTCGGCTTCATGAAAAGATTTATGTTGAGGGAGTTACTTTTTTCATGGATCTGTTGTATAGTAGCACTGGGTGTTATTTTTTTTCAAGAATTCTATAAGGCCATCCCAGAAGAACAAAATGTTTTGCGTGGAGGAGACCGTGCATTGAAGAGGAGTTTTGGAAACTTTCGATAGCCTGCGATACGATGACCCTCAACATGAGAATCCCTCGAAGTCTCCAGCCACCAGCTGTCACACCCTCCCGGGCTCAGTCTCGTTACTCCAAAAGCATTATTCATGGATTAGCCCTGCAGGGATGACTATTATTGCTCTAACTGGGGATGCGCACCAACCTTATCACTTCCCTCGAATTGGAACTTTTCGACCTGTCAACTTTAGAAACTATTGTTATGTAAGTTTCGGTTTGTGTTTACGAAGTATTTTGTACTTTATTTTTGACCCTATACACGTATGTTTTTAATAATAATATCTGAAGACACGGATAGAAGTAGTCACCGGGTAGTAGTAGTCACCAAATATTCCCATTTTTTACAATTTTTACAATTTTTAGAGACCACCCGAAGCTCTGTAGGACAAACCATTCGCTCCCTACGAATCGCAAGAGAGGCTTAAATTAAGCCGCTTAAATTTTAGCTCCGTTCAAATTTTAGCTAACCAAAATACGATCGTTGTCCGTTTCTTTGAGTTGTACTCAGTTTTGCGTCCTTAGCAACCAGTAATAAAATTTCCTAATAAATAAGGGCAACCTCCTCTCCCTGTTTCTTCGAACTAAGTTTGAGGCGTTTATTTCTTCCAAATAAACATGATTGTGAAGTAGGAAGGTAGTAGGTAGGTTGTACCTATGGTTCGTACGTGGTGACAATGGCTAAGCCGTGTTCTTTGCAGACGAGTGATCTACATAGAAAAATAATAAACCTAAAAATCCTAATAACGTGCAAGGTGAATCTTTCAGAAAGATAATCTTTTAAGGTTAACGTAACGTTCAATTTCCAAAAATAATGTTTGCGTAAGTTGTTACTTTTCATTATCCTTTTTTCTCAGTTTTGATACCTCAAATCGGAGTTCATCTAGGGGGCTAGTTCTTAGGGAAAAGATCCTATGAGCAACACAGCTCATAGGTCTCACGCCCGTCTGTTCTAAATCCGAGACCTCTATGTATGACTTGGTTTCTACGTAACTCAATAACATTTCCGGGAAGAACGAAAATTGAAATTCGTAAGTACTAAGGGGGCCTATTAGGCGTAAAAATAAGTTAACAAGGAAACATAAATTGAAGATAATCACTAGAATTTTCTTGAAATTCGATTGCCCACCACAGAGTACGATCTCGCGCATGATTCTATTCGTCTGAAAAGGATTGATAATGCAAAAGCTACACTAGATGAAACCGGAACTAGGTGAACCGGTTATAAGCTATGGTTTTCAAGCTTCTGCAGCGACTTGAATGAACCGTGAATAATTGATTCAAATTCAGAGCTTTGAAGGAAATTAAGATCCAACGCATTCGCGAGGGAGAACATTCTAATTTACGGTGATTCAATATTTATCCTGGGACAGAATCCTTTCACAATAAGGACTTGTGACTCACTCACTTTTGAATAACCGACGGACAACATCTCGTGAATTATCAATTTGTCAACAGATAAATAAATAACAGTAACCATATTCTTCTTTTTAATGGTCAAATAAACATTTGACATTCGTGTCTATCACTTCACAACAATTACTTTGCCATAATTGGACCTCGTTATGCAAATACCTGGTAAGCGACAAAAGTCGATTTTGAGTAAAACGCGTCCAAAGTTTTTACGAGTATACACGTTGTTTTGGTAGTTGGCATGGGAATTAAGAGGTCAAACTTCGTCTCTGGGGGTTTTTTGGTGTGTTCTTTCCAGCTATTCGGTCAAAATGTAAGAAAAATGTCTGTAAGTATCATTTTTATGCTTACCTGGTTTTTGAAAAAATCACCAAGAGCAGAAACCTAAATTGCAATAACCTGGTAAGCGCCAATTTGTCGCTTACCTGGTTTTTGCAAAAATCACCCAGAGACCAAATCTAAATTTTGAAAACCTGGTAAGCGCCTATGTGTCGCTTAACTGGTAGTTGCGAAATTAATTGAACAGAAAATAGAACATTGATAACAGGGTAAGTGCCAGTTTGTCGATTTCCTGTTTGTTGTCACATCAAAAAGAACAGAGACTTTACCAGGAAAATGTCACTCCTAACCTTCTACTGAGGGTGCACGAAAAAAAAGAAAGCATGATGGTCACCGAATTCATGTAAGTACTTGTACTTACTTGAAAATGTTTATAAAAAGATAGTAGATGATAACAAAATGAATTTGGTTATAACTAACAGGTTCTACGCCATTGATATAGTTCCCTTTCCCTCGATTGATACGTTTTGTGATAGTCAGGGCATAGCTAAATCGTGTTCCTCGTGAACTATGTAATACCTATAGGTACGTAAAACCGGTCGCTCGCCACAATCCACGGATTACAGCTCCGAATTCGATAGGCAGATAATAAATCAGACAAAACGAAATCTTTAAAAACGAGAAAACTTTATTAAGAAATCATATGAAATGTATACTAAAACTAAAGGTTTAAAATTGTATGAAGGTTGACTCTTGATGACTTCAGTCTTCGAATTCGGGAGAGAAGTAAGAAGTTTGATGTTTAAAAAAACACACAATTTTTTGTTAGAATCTCGGATGGAAGAACGTGACCGTGACAATAAAATTCTCAGATTAATCTGTCCGACAGATTCTGTCGCTTACCAGCTTGTTGACTCAGATGTTTGGCCCAGCTGAATTTACGCAAATCCCTGGTAAACGACGATCTCTGGCGGTTACCAGGTGTTTGCGTAACTACTGTAGTGACCAATTGGTGCTTACCTGGTATTTGCAATGAAACCTAGTGGCGCTTACTAGGTTTTGCGAAATAAAATTCAACATTTGGCGCTTACCAGGTTTTTGCAAAATAAAAAACCGCGGATACAAGGCTTGTCGCTTACCTGACGTAATAATTTAATTACTTTTAATAAACGTAACTGAATGAAACCCCTCCAGAATCGTAGATCTTGACAAGCTGAATCCAACGATACCAAAAACTCGATTTTCGATTTTTGTCGCTTACCAGGTATTTGCATAACTGGGTCCAATTAGTCTCCTATGGTTCCATAGTAACATTACAAGAATGTATTACAAAACATCAGGTGGTTACATGGAGCAAATATCAGGAGGCCAGTGCTGTTTCTTTCCAAATTATTATCAAGAAGTTGTGAACTGGCGTAGAGAAAGAATAATTGCCGGAATTATCATGAGGCAAGAAGGCCTTTGATACGTCTTCGTAAACAACAAACGAAGGAAATTCTGTCGAGGCGGAAGGAAGGCTATAACTCACGAGTATAGAACCAGCCGCTGCTAGACGATGTTTCTGAGGCGTTCAAGGCATGGATGTCTTATCTGCATACTGAAATTCATGTGTATCCTCATGATTCCAAACTCACACGAAGAATAAGAATGTTGGGACACATTTTTTTCTAAGAAGCTTACATCATTTTTCAAGGAAGCGGTTTGAGAATTTATTCGAGATAAGTGAGCTTCAGCGAGACGATAAACGAGAATCTTGTGAAGTAACCACGGGACTGACAAAGAATTGTTCTGTGTCGCTCTCTGATGATTCTCTACAAGCATCAGTTATTGATGTCAACATTTCAAAAATTTTAATTAAGCAATAAAATTTGAAATTTTTAACTTTTTGAATACTACACTTACAGAATTGATTTAAAAAAATAACTGTCGCAAAATTGACATTGGTGCTCCGTTGCATGACACATTTGGGCCCATGCAACACAAGGGTAACCTGCTAGTCAACAATACAAATCAATTACATATCGTCAGTTAAGGCTGATCCTCTACGTAAGCTATTTGTACTAACTTAAATACCTTCAAGGCGAATCATATTTAATGGTCCATACGCGACATTGATTGATGTCATCACATTAAAGATAGGATTCATTGTTGATCGGCTAAGGAAAGAAAAATGCTTGGTCATAATGTAAGGGAATCAGTAATCATACTAACTTCATAGAGCCAACATAATATATGTTGTCCATATTATGGACGCTATTCTTCTTCATAGGAAGATGGGGAAGTAGAACTTACCATAATATGTGTAAATTATGAATGTTTATATAAAATTCATCTATAGCCATGTAACTAACATGTAAGCAGGAGATCCAAATGTCTGAGCTTGGCATTGTTCATCCCTACATTTCTTTTCAATCCACATATTCTGGAGAGATGATATCTAGGTGAAAAGACTAACCCCTCGTAATCCGGAACCTCATACATCAGTCGAGAACCCCCTCCAGATTACACCCTGATAAGCTCCCCATTCCATTAGTCAAACTGTCCTCAGCCATCGCATGTCAGATACTTAGAATTTCATATTTGATGATGCTTTTTATTCCATCCCTTACTGTTCTGTATTCGAGGTGATTTCCGCCACACTTTCTTGGGTTGAATTAAGTATTTCGAAGAATTCATGAATGCTATTTGAATAAATGGAAACGAGATTTATAACTGTTCTCAGCTTTGAACCATTACGAAACTCACACGATGAGAGTTATGTTGAACAGCTCTATAGTGACAGAGCAATCCCTGGGGAAATTGAGGTTCAATAGTTACTTAATCTAAGACTATCATTGAAATGAGAGTAGCCTTATAATGACACAGACATTAGATGTAATCACACATTTCCAGGATATTCTAGACAACCTCAAAAAAATTTTTGATCCGGGGACTCTGTTTTTAGAGGGGACCTCAGATTGGTTGATATGTTTGGTTGATTAGAATTTTGCGTTTCATGAAAAATCCATAGATTTTCAAATTCCGAAGAAAATACATCAGAGTGAACAATTCTTGAAGAAAATACTTGTGGGTCTTTAGGAACTTTTTTTTGACATTTTATGTCTTTGCTTTGGCACTTAAACGAAAAAACGTCACGAAATTGAAAATGAAATGCTTGCATACGAGTATGCTACACATTGGGACATTTTCATGTGTATTTTCTTATTGTATTTATTACTACACAACAAGGTAGTGAAGTAAGGATGATAGTTCACGTACCCAAGCATCAAAACAGTTGATTGTTCTCTACGCAACACAATCAGTATATTGGTCGCGTGAGCAAGTTCTCGTGACGACTTTTCAGTTTATGTGCCAAAGCAAAGACATGAACATGTCAAAAGTGTTTTGAAGTGTGTTGAAAATTTTTTCAATGATGAATGACGAAGATGAAGTTCTATGGCAACGACTTGGCTGTAAGTGGAAATCATTGAAGAAATTTCGTAACACAATTTTGTGACTCGTTTTCGTTTATGTGCCAAAGTAAAGACATAAAATGTCAAAATCGTCACAAAATTGCGTTACGAAATTTGTAAAATGATTTCCACTTACAAGCAAGTCGTTGCTACGGAACTTTATCTTCATCATTCGTGTACTTAGGAAAAACGTTCACCATTCGTTGGAAAGCCCTAAATTTATGCATAGATGATACACTACCAAAACCGCTGTAATTATGGAAGAACCGAGATTTACCCCTTAAGTTGAGTTAAAAGAACTGCGAACAACTGTGGTAAGAATTTATCCCAATGTGAAACAGACTCGTATGTGAGCGTTTTAAATTTCTTTATTTCCGTGCTTTTCAAAGAAAAAAGGATAGAAAAATCGTTGTTCTAAGCTCACTCAAAATAATATCTCGACAATACTTCTGAAATTTTTCCAAAAAACGATAAGTCATGTTTAGAAAGGTGGGAACTGTATAACGATACGACACTATCCACCAATCTGCGTTGAATCTAATCTGATACTTTTACGGCAATATCTTGGAAAATCGTACTAAGTATAGAGACCTTTCAGAGTTTACCTCATAGCTTGTGAACCTCAAGTCGATGATTAGATTTAAATGTCAAACCGAAGGGCCTTGTTCCTAGTCCGTATCAGAATGACCGACTCGTATGGATGCACCAGAAAGAGTGCAGCCCCAACGATTGAAAGCGCTAATGAAGAAGACCTTAACCACATGGGCGAAAAATGAAATGCCCCTTTTCAAATTATGATAATAACCAGCGGGACAAGGCCTTCAAATTATAAAATATTAATAATGAAATATAAGTTTATGTTAATCTTCTGTTAAAATGTAGCCAGTTCAGTACGTTATTGACAGCAGTTACGTAAACAAGAAAATATGTAGAGCAAATGCTTAGCTTTCTATCGATTTCATCTAAAATTACTTGATTGCCTTCCGTTTTCGATTAAAAACGAGTTTCCCCACATTAAATCGTCAGTTCTTTTATTTTTACGAATATCTTCGGGAAAGAGAGTAAATCCTTTGATTCAGTTTGTAGGGAAAGAGCTTTTAAAGTCGGATGTAGAGACCCCAGCTAAAATCCAATTTATTCCGAGCTCCGATCGGCGAAAGAGCGCAGGCAGTGGGGTGGGCTGTGCTGTAATGAAGTTTTATGTGAGAGTTGGGTCCGGACTTGGGTGGATCACTGATAGTTTGGCATGCCAGCAAGGACGCCTTGAGGGAATCCCGACGGCTAATCCAGAGCTTATCTGATGTAAGGCCAGTACGGTCCACAATAAGTTCCTCTCAGCAACTTCGGTGACGTAAAGTGTGGTCTGTTTGAGAGGGGATCTCCAACCAAAGGGAATCTGAAATAGTGGTGAGCCTTGCATCTATCGGATTATGCCTTTGAGTGCTCAAGTGATCACACATTATTTCACGGAAATTCAAAGTTAGTAATAAAATAATGGACTTTATATCTACTAGGTTTTAATAGGTCAAAAATTTCATAGTTATAGCGACCATCAAAGTCAGTCTCAAAAAATAACGTCATCATCACCGTTCATAACAAAGAATATACCAGTTATCATCCGGGTCCGAAAATGAACGCCCACAAACTAGTTCTAGAATCCCTTGTCGAAAAGTTCGTCCATTTTAAATACCCCTCCAAGAAATTTACTATTGTGATTGTTGTGGAGAAGGAAGAAGATAGGAAGTCGTTATCCTTTATCATTTAGTTTAATTTGGCAAATTAAACTAAATGATAAAGGATAACGACGTCCTATCTGCTTCCTTTTCCACAACAATCACAATATGACTACAGCAGGAGTACAGAACCACAGAAATTTACCAAGTATTACAATAGCTAGCAAATCGTGAATCGATAGGCGAAAAAAATTACTTGTCAATTGGCGTCGTGGGTACAACAAACACTCCCTGGATTCAAGTGCCCCTTAGAGACCTATCAATTGATGTGTTCCTATTAAGAAAGTAGCTCGTAAGGAGAATGGAGGAAAAGCGGTCGAAGAGATGGCATTTGAACCAGTGAGTCACAAGGGATGGGTGATGGGTTGCTGTGTGGTTCGCCAGGGATAGAGAAAAACGGGATAATGGATTGGAATTGTTGGGTTTATATGTTACATTCAATGCCCCCATAGCTTGACTATCATTCATGAGTGACAAGCAGTGAATAATAAGTTACTCATGACAAAAGCTAATAGTAGGGTCCTGGAATATTCGTTCATATGGCTGACCAGCCACGACAACAACTCTGTATAAGTATAGTTTCCTGTGATTTGTTATATCTGTAAATTTTTTGTTCAATTCGTAACTCGACCAAAGTTTAAGCTGGTTGCCCGCTAATACTGCTAATAGTACTATAAATCAACGGTAGAGTAAAAAAATAGGTACCTCAGCACACGTATGGCCTGATTTCTTGTTAGAAATATTCACTTCTCGCAGATGATCGGTAGTCCGATACTTATCAATGGCCTTTGCAGAGTGAGATACGATATTATTATGCAACACTTCGATAACCAAGTATTTAGTTTATCCCGGAGAAGAAGGTTGTGAAAGAAACGGTATCTGTATTCAAGACTAGATTTATTTCCCCGAGGCTCCGACCGACATACGTCAATACGGTGGAGACAGGTATTTGGGCCCAGTAATGGAAAGCTAAGTCTGAGGTGGTGGGGTTCACTGGCATCAATCCCACAAGAAAAGGGAGTATAATGGGCGTGAAACGGGACCTTTTCACGAGTTCTTTAGCCACATCCTTCAGTTTCTTCAGCTTCTGTATTTCCCTCAATTTCTTCCCTTTCTCTTCCAGATCAATTTGTCATAATCACGGCAGGCCCGAAGTCTACGAAAATTGGGAAGCAGAGGAACAACTTACGGTGAGTGTAGGTAGCAGGTCTTTGATATTTAGAACATTTTTTTCTGATCAAAGTTATGGAATTTCCCAAATATTAATGCCTATAATTCCCTTCATCAATCAGGTAGCATGTACTAGAGTGGAAAGGAGAATTTTAAACACATTAGTATCATTCAAAGTCTAAGCTTTCACTGTCCCCCACATCATTACTGCAAAATGATAAGGAATAAATTATATTAAACTTTGTTACGCATTTACTGCAGATGTTTTCAAGATAATCGACTACCACTGAAGTCAGGGAGTAGGTATTTTTTTTCAAAATTGGTGCTCCTTCAAAATTTTGGTGCAAATAGAAACTACTTGCTTCGTTTAGTTTGACACGCTCTTAAAAGAATGTTTCTTAAAAGGGGATGGCTCTAAATTGGGTTGTATGAATTAAAATAATAATAATAATAATAATAATAATAATAATAATAATAATAATAATAACAATAATAATGATGTAGTAGGTAAGTTACAACAATGGTCATAAGGGGTCTGTCAAAAAGGGGAGATTTCATTGAATTTTTTTCCGAGAACTTGGAGGAGTTAGTCCAAAATCAAATTTTAGGTCGTTCCTCTACACACAGAACTCTCCTAGCATGCATGAGCCGAAACTTGAACTTTCATTTATACCGGCGAAACTATACCATGGAGACCTGAGACGCTCTGAGGATAATAGGCTTTTAATCTGTTCCATCTAACGAGAGTTAATGAATCGCAATGTTCGGAAACGCTTGGCACTTCTCCCCAATTTTCCTGCGTTATCTCGCTCGACACACACGGTCCTCGTATTAAATCCAACCTTCCCCACAACCCCACGACAACGACTACCATTCGCTCGGATGCTTCACACAATAATATAGATTTCCCCAAACCCCATCCATTAACACGATTGCCCAGCTTAAACCACTTCCGATTAGGATCGTGAATTACCGCGGGACTTGTCACGACTAATTCCCCTATTCAAGCCCTTCAAATCGCCATTCAAAATAAATATCGGATAAAAATTAAGTAACATTTCCTCGAAACAAAATGATGATATTAGTGTAAAATGGTAGGCTTTCGATTGAAAATCGTTGCGTAAAATCCTATACGATGAAGATATTGCTGTCAGAGATTATGCTTAAAGATCAGCTAGCTCAAAAAAATTGGGAGACTGATCAATGGAGTAAACATGAAGCTAACTCACCAGTTGAGTAACGAACGAATTGAATGCATTAAATTCGTGTTTTTAATCAGAGAGAAATTTAATGAGTGTAATAAGTTATTACATAGTTAGTTCGGAGTAATAATTCTATTTGTAGGTAATTAATAATAACCTACAAATAGAATTATTACTCCGAACTATTATTTTCAATAATGAACCTTTGGAATCGACCAAAAAAAAAGTTTTTTAACAGCCCCTGAAAATTTGTCGGTTTACGTTTCAAGGTACTTAGAATCCAAAAATCGAATAAAAATTTGGCCGTCCGTCCGCCGTACGCGGCACTTTCCCCACTTAGCATTGACCGATTTTGATGAAATGTGGTATGTAGGCTCCATTTGGGGTCTAGTTGTGCCCCGAAGATTTTGGTTGATGTAGGTCACTTCTAAGGGTTGAAAAATAAGGTTTGAAATGTTAAAAACGCCCTTACTCCCAAAATGTTGATTTAAAAGTATTGTTCTTCCATCAATTTGAGATAGTATGGAATTTTTAGAATTTGTTGAGACCACGCGGATCCTTGTTGGACAAACCGTTCACTCCCTACGAGAATTTAGGGGTTGGACGTACGATAAATCAGAAACACGAGTGTGAATCGCAAAAGAGGCCTAATCTCCGTTCAAATTATAGCTGACCGAAATACGATCGATATTTTTCTTCATGTTGGATGGTTGGTGGCTTTGCAGACGAATGATATAATATATCATTATATAGATTATTCTATATATTATATAGAAAAATAATAGACCATTTTGTAATAATTTGCAGCGTTTTATAACCAGCTTCAGTTTATATCAATCTGCTAGTCCCTCTTGTGTACGACGAATCGTGTTGTGGTCCTTGATATTACCTTCATTAATTTGACACTAACAGCTTTCTTTTTCATTCGTACCTTGGTTGATGTAGGTCACTTGTAAAGATAGAAAAATAAGGGCTGAAATTTTCAAAACGCCCTAGCTCAAAAAATTTCGATAGTAAGGCATTGTTTTTTCTTCAATTTAAAATAGTATTGAATTTTTAGAATCGAATGAGACTATCCAGATCCCTGTAGGACCAACCGTTCGCTCCCTATGAGAACTTAAGGGTTGGTCAAAATGCGATCGTTGTTCAATTCTTTGTGTTGTACTCAGTTTTGCTTCCTTAGCAACCAGTATTCAAAATCCCAAATGAAAGCACTAGCAACTCCCTACTTCCTCGCATTGAGTGTAAAGCGTTTATTTCTCAAAAATAAACTTGATTGTGAAGGTAAAATACGGTTGGTAGTGATCTATACAGAAAATTAATAAACCTTTGTGTAATAATTTGCAGGTTTTGGAACTTGTTTTCGTTGAGCATTCTGCTTCAATCATTGAAGAGTGTAAAGCCAATTAGGTAGGTAGGATATGACCAATAAATAACGGGATAAAGTGCCGTACAGACATGGCCATACTGCTATGATCCCTCTCAAAGAGGTAGGTCACCCTCAAGGATATAAGACCACGGAAAAAAAACTCATCATATCAACGAAAATCAAAGAAAATTTTGAAGATCAAATCGAGTTTCGAACGTACATTTAGTTATTTTAGACTCTAGATATTAGACGTTCAGCTCATACTAACGAGGGTTTCCTGATAAAAAGAAGAGTAAATAAGAGGAACTAGTCGGATAGGTCGAATTCGACCGAAAAGGAGTTATGTACAAGAAAAATCCGCTGAGTTCAGCGGAGTGGAATTTGGTTCATATCATACCTCCAATGTGCAGGAATATACCAAAAATTCACATTCTCATTATGAAATTGATGTTAAAAACTCCCCTCTAATTTCGAGATGGTTAATCATGCTGCATACACAAAATTGGAAAATCTATTTTGTTCAGATATTACCATTTAGGACAACCTTTGAAATTGTCAGCTTCATCATCAAGAGCGGCCTTAACCTTTTCTGTCAGTCAGCAGCAAAACCCACCACGACCCCGCCATTATCGAATCCTCATTGACCTTTATCTTTGCAGAACGATATCATGTTCTTCTAGTCTTGTTTTCTTTTACTTGTAATACGACTATCACTTTAGAGAAAACGAACGAGAGAGCCCAACATACTTGTGTGACGTTACAGCATTATCACTCCCAACGTTATTTGATACAACAATTCACTAACTGAGACTGTGGGAGTCAGCCGCAAGCAATTTGCAACCACCTCAAAGCTCTCTGTTGAACTTATCAGATTGATAGCGGTTTTATTTTTTAGGCATAAGTGGTCGAGCTCGTGGTCCACCAAAAACTACTGTTGTGTTTCGAAGCAATGATGATGGTTGTCTAAAAGATCCTGTAGCCAAGAGTAGTGTTTATTGATAATGAGTTGGATTCATATAAGTATAAAGCGGTACGGTTCAGTAGAAAAAAGGATTTTCTTTCAACAAATTACATCAATACGCACCTAGGCACCAAACTGACCATAAACTAATCATAATTTTAAAAATACATTATAAATATTTTCTATATCAATAAGAAATAATTTCCCAAATGTTTTACATTTTGGTTTATTATTTTCAATAATAAGCCTTTGGAATCGAGCAAGAAAAAAAATTTTTTAACCCCCCCTCAAAATTTGATGTTTTACGTTTCAAGGTACGTAGAATACGAAAATCGAATAAAAAAATTTCCGTCCGTCCGCCGTACGCCGTCCGCCGTCCGCCGTACGCGGCACTTTTCTTAGCAACACTGGACCGATTTGGTTCAAATTTGGTATATGGGCTCCATTTGTGGTCTAGTTGTGCCGCGAAGCTTTTGGTTGATGTAGGACACTTCTAAGGGGTGAAAATTAAGGGTTGAAATTTTCAAGAGTGCCCTAGCTCGAAAACTCTCGAAATAAAGGTATTGTTTTTTCACCAATTTTAAATAGTACAGAATTTTAAAAAATTTTTGAGACCACCCGGAGCTCTGTAGGACAAACCGTTCGGTCCCTACGAGTATTTGAAGGTTTTCCTTCGATAAAACAGAATCATGAGTGTGAATCGCAAAAGAGGTCTAATCTCCATTCAAATTTTATCGGACTAAAATGCGATCGCTGTTCATTTCTTCGATTTGTATACAGTTTTGCCTTCTGCGTAACCAGTAATCAAATTTCCATATCAAGCTTTCTATTTTTCGAATCGAGTGTGAAGCGTTTAGTTCTTTCTAATAAACTTGATTGTGAAGGTGTGAAGCCATAATAGTGTGGTAGGTAGTACCTACCAATAGTTGGTAGGTAAAAAACGTCTGCCAAGTTGGGTGGGCAGTATAGCTTCCTCACTCATTGTAACATGGACGTATAGAATCAGTTGGCGAAAAACAGGAGAGGAAATGGCCTTGGAGCTCACTCAGCTGATCAGTGACCACTCAGGCACCTTCAGCATTCTCCATTGACCCTGCCTCTCAAATTTCAGCTTCCTGCGTTCAACAGGAGAGAAAATGGCCTTGGAGCTCACTCAGCTGATCCGAAGGTGCTGAAATTTATAGGGGACCGTCTAGGACCTAACCCGCACAATCCCTGAAAATTTCATCAAAATCGGACCACAGGTTAGTATAGTTTTGCCCGGGACAAGGATTGACCACAGACAGACAGACAGACCGACAGACCGACAGACCGACAGACAGACAGACAGACAGACACGGAACCAAAATTGTTCGGGAAGCTCTAAAACGCAAAAAGCAAGTGGAAATTTTGATTTTGGAGGACATTTTGGTTTATTATTTTCACGAATACAAAGCTTCCCTACCTTCGGTAGTGAGGAAGCAAAAAAGTTGGTAAGTAGGTAAAAAAATGTTGGTGGGTAAAAAACGCTGCAAATCATTGCTCACTGATCAGATCACTGATCAGCTGAGTGAGCTCCGAAGCCATTTTCAATCCTATTGAATGGAGGTGCTCTTCCAGGCGTCTCCAGCATTCGAGGATATCTTCTTCACTCCTCACATCACTGATCAGCTGAGTGAGCTCCAAAGCCATTTTCAATCCTTTTGAATGGAGGTGCTCTTCCAGGCGTCTCCAGCATTCGAGGAGATCTTCTTCAATCCTCACATCACTGATCAGCTGAGTGAGCTCCAAAGCCATTTTCAATCCTATTGAATGGAAGTGCTCTTCCAGGCGTCTCCAGCATTCGAGGAGATCTTCTTCACTCTTCAGATCACTGATCAGCTGAGTGAGCTCCGAAGCCATTTTCAATCCTATTGAACGCAGGAGCTGAAATTTGAGAGGGAAGGTCAAGGGAGAATACAGATGGTGGTAGGTGCTATTGATGGAGAACCAGTGATCTATACAGAAGGATGATCTATACACAAAATAATAAACCTTTGAGCAATGATTTGCAGCGTTTTTCGATTTGTATACAGTTATGCCTTCTGCGTAACCAGTAATCAAATTTCCATATGAAGCTTTCTATTGACATTTTCATGTCTTTCATATGGCACATAAAAAAAAATCGTCACGAAATTTGATGCGACGAAATTTGTCCCAAGTCGCCACAATGATGATTATGACCATCAGAAGTGAAGTTGTTAGGTACTTTACAGGTAGGTACTTTACAGTTAGGTAGGTACTTTACAGTTTGATATCACCACATCAGCTGAGTCGAAAATTGAGCTCCCAGATCAGCTGACTCGAAAATCGAGCTCCCAGATCAGCTGAGTCGAAAATCGAGCTCCCAGATCAGCTGAGTCGAAAATCGAGCTCCCAGATCAGCTGAGTCGAAAATCGAGCTCCCAGATCAGCTGAGTCGAAAATCGAGCTCCCAGATCAGCTGAGTCGAAAATCGAGCTCCCAGATCAGCTGAGTCGAAAATCGAGCTCCCAGATCAGCTGAGTCGAAAATCGAGCTCCCAGATCAGCTGAGTCGAAAATCGAGCTCCCAGATGTCTCGGGAAGGGAGGGGGGGGGGGGGCATGAAAATGTTTCAATGTGTTGCAGACTCGTATGCAAGCGTTTCCTAATAGATCTTCCGATTTTAATCTAAGGTAGACCTCATTCTGAGAATTTTTCGATATTTCGGTTCCTTCATAGCTTATTAATTGTATCTAAGCTTTGAAATTGAGGAAAAATTCTCATCATACCTCCAGATTTTCATGAATTTGTCTCTGCCCCACCATGGAACTAATAGTGGTGCCACCATGGTGCCAGGACACCATAAACCGCATATTTCATGGGTTTTTTTTTTTTTTTTTTCCAATCGAGTGTGAAGCGTTTAGTTCTTTCTAATAAACTTGATTGTGAAGGTGTGAAGCCAGTATGGTGTGGTAGGTAGTACCTAGCTGGTAGGTAAAAAAAAGTTGGTAGGTAAAAAAAATGTTGGTGGGTAAAAAACGCTGCAAATCATTGCTCAAAGGCTTCTTCACTCTTCAGATCACTGATCAGCTGAGTGAGCTCCGAAGCCATTTTCAATCCTATTGAATGGAAGTGCTCTTCCAGGCGTCTCCAGCATTCGAGGAGATCTTCTTCACTCCTCAGATCACTGATCAGCTGAGTGAGCTCCGAAGCCATTTTCAATCCTATTGAATGGAAGTGCTCTTCCAGGCGTCTTCAGCATTTGAGGAGATCTTCTTCATTCTTCAGATCACTGATCAGCTGAGTGAGCTCCGAAGTCATTTTCAATCCTATTGAACGCAGGAAGCTGAAATTTGAGAGGGAAGGTCAAGGGAGAATACAGATGGTGGTAGGTGCTATTGATGGAAAACCAGTGATCTATACAGAAAATAATAAACCTTTGAGCAATGATTTGCAGCGTTTTTTCAATGGAGAGCAACATATTTTACGTAACTAATTTATTTGGCAGTCTGGGATACAAAAGTGAATTGAGAGTATACTTAAGTTACGTTTGATTACTGGAGTTTCTAGATTTAGTGGAATTGCAAAATTTCATCCCAACTCACTCTCTAGCTGGATTAATCCCTATGCCCCTTTACTCGAGGCGTCATCTTAGATCACTTTCGATTTGTAAGCGTAGATATCAATATCTTCATGTTATCACGGTAGTATTTTACTCCTACACTTTTACCTCCTTTTTACCAATAAGAACGATTTCCATTATTAATTTCATTGCTCATTTTCAGCCTTTCCATTCCAATAACCTTGTAGTAAGTACCTAATAGAAACTATCCGAAAGCGATACTTCAATTTAAATTCAAATGATTCTTGGCATCAACATTTTAAGGGGGTCTCAGTCGGTCGCCTTTCGTTCCTCGTTCCGGGTCAGTATTTCTATCAAAGGCGCAAAAACTAAAAAAATTTTACCCAAATTTGAAATTTTAAAGCATTTTAGAAATTCATTAGTGCACGGCCCTAGGGAATTAAAAAACTGAAATATTGCCGCTGGAATTATCAAAATCGAACAATAATTGACAGAAAAATATGTGAAAAACATGGAAAAAACTGTTTATTCAGTAGTTTTCTCCCATCTTTGTTTGGCAATTATTGTTAGATCTTGATGATTCCGGCTGCAATAGTTTATTTTTTTAAATTCCCTAGAGCCGTGCACTAAATAATTCCTAAAATCCTTTACAATTTTAAGTTTAGGTACAACTTTTTAAATGTTTGCGCCTTCAATTTCGGTAAATACTAAAAACGAACGGCGACCGACTGAGACCCCCTTACTATTCAAATTTTAAAGTGAAATTTCTTCATGCAATAATTTTGGAACTAAATTAGTTTTCATAATATGAATTTCATAATATCATAATATTATGATCTCATAAATTGGTAGTCATTGTGTTTTCACGAGTAAGATTTTTTAGAATTTCTGAGTTTGAGAATAAAAATGTTCAACCAAATAACGAAGTGTAGAACAAAAAGTACAAAACTTTACTTGAACATGAAGTGAGGGGAAAATATTCATAAGGAACATCAAAGAAACTGCCTTAAAGCTTATAGTGAAAGCAGAACATTATCTGTCCTTTCTATTCATCCCTTTTGTTGGGGATTGCGATTATACGTGATAGGTTCTCTTTTTCGTCCTACAAATAATCCTAGGATCAGGATTGACTGGGGGTGACCCGTTTGGGGATCTGGAGCTCACGTTCTGAATACTTGATATTGGGTCTGATCCTCCCTCGTGATAGGAAAGTGCTTGCTAGGAAGACGGACAGGATGAAGTTGACAAGAAAAACGAAGAGAAGTAAGTTGATCAGATACCCACGACTTAATCAAAGATTAGCGAGGGTCACGGTCTCTGTTTTCATCCACTCCATTACTAGGTCTATCGATAGTCAGTTGAAGCTTCCAGCATAACACAGAAACGAAGGGTTTTGATTGACAGAAGGCTTATAACAAAATCTATTTTCATTGCTAACAACAGGTTTCACCATGTTCTCACATGTGGCTTCCCGTTGGTAAATTGAAAATTCCTCAATCCCACCGTTGACGGATTCAATGAATAAAGAAAGCAATAGCAAACCCGTTTTCCATTCAAGTACTTCGATTTGAAGAGACTCCTGACTCACTACCAATATTCTAGATCCATGGAATTGATTCTTCGAATGGAACGTAGTAGCATATCCTGAAGTTGACATGAGTCGTGTACATACATTTCACCCAATCAAGTTCTAACTCAGACATAACTCAATAGAACTGACCAGAGTAAAATCAATTTAAGGTGAGCATGTAAATACCACTTCTATTAGATCTGACAAACGTTTTTCGGATAAAACTTGAAGTGGTTATAAAAAGACTCCAGAACGTGCGGTTTCTGCATCCATCCCACTCCCACCTCCTGATAGGTACCTTGCTCGAAGCGGCAAGATCTTCCTCACTCTAGCTTCAAAGCCTCCGCCTTGGAAATAGGTTGAATCCACGGAGAAAATAACTATGATCCTGAGTAGGTGATGACTGTCATCTGACAAGGGGTGTGTTGATGGGTCACAAAAATTCACTCAATTCCATACATATATTATCGTTATATAATTAATTATCAGATGTCATATTAATGGTACCTATGTCCTAATTATCGTTACCAGGAGAATCTTCGACACATGGAGGTTATAAATATTGGAAAACATGATGCAAAAACCATTGAATAAAATGTATCTAGTTTCATACATAAATAATTTTCGGGTTAATAATATGTCCCATGCAATGGAAATTTAAGCATGGAGGCTAAACCATGCTAAACGTAATCGGTATAGGAATTTTTCCTTGTATTACATAGAGTTTCGTTTTGTGTACACGAGAAGCTTTAGCGATTAGAACAGTGTTTGGGCCTCGTCGAGCGGCGATTCATCGGCGTTTATTTAGGTTCCCCAAGAGAGAGAGGCACATGGTACACGGGGTTATGGAGCCTGTCGCTACAAAGTAACTCACAGTTCCTGCGAGCACAATAGAAGGGGGTGATGCTGTACAAATGCTTTCGGTCACTCCGGTCGGGAATGGGTGGAAGAAAATGGGCCTAACCCGAATCGGAGTCCTTTTAATGTCCGTCCGGATTTACAGCATGGGGTTGTTAACAAACGATTCGTAAAAGGAAAAAACTTTTGAAGGAAGAGTTGTGGTACGAGGGAAAAATCCCTTCACCTCATGATTTCTCCACGAGAAGAGCAATCTGTAAACCGTCGCATTCGATGGGTCGTTGCAGAAAAAATTACATGATTTTGCTCCCATACAATCATAGGTAGCTTGGTGCTTTTCGTGTAGTTAGCAAAAAACTCGTATCCGCCAAAAACTATTTTTGTTTTCTTGTATTCAGTATTTTAGAGATAGGAGGACAACATTGGTACCGATCCAGTCTGCTAGAGCCCTGTTTGATGAATAACATTACGATCAAACTGACACCTTTTTCCGAGTCCAACAATACCCAAGGAAGCTGCTCGTCCCAGTTTTCCTGCTCTGTCAATCAACCATCTTGCCTATCAGGTTGACGATTGTCCGGTCCAGTCTCTCAAACTGCCCGGAAGGAGCAAACAAGAAACGCGTAAAAACTGTAAACGCGAAATTTTTAGAAACCATATAAATTTAGTCAGGTGGCCGTTATACGATTTCTAGCAAATATAAATTATTAATTTTTGTGAAAAATAGAAACATGATCTTCTTACCTTCCTACCCATACAAAATATCACATGGTACTGGAGCATTAGATAATCACAAAGCGAGAAAATACTCGTACGATAGCCAGGACAGGGTTGAACCGTATATTCACGTCAACGCGCGCTTTAAGCATTAAGCTAGTACCCCGAAACGCCTCAGTAAAGCTACTACTTCTGAAAACACAGTCGTAAGGGCCTTTCATCGCAATTCAACTGTCTTCTATCTCTCGACACGCATGACCTACTGGAGTCAGCCGCGTCTGAGAGAGTGAGCAAACAATAGGTCAAGAGAGCACGTAACACATCCCACGCACCGAGGGAAACACACTTCATTTAACTTGATGCTCACCACCACTTTACCGGGACGATCTTCTCTGCAAGCCCCGAGTAGTCTACTTCATCCGAATGAATTGGATTCTGTTCCATTGGACACCATACGACTCGAGTAACAACTCACGTTCAATGGAGCAGTGGTTTTTGTAAGATAATACAAATTCCAGCCATGCATCATGAAAGTAATGAGCGAACAAGGGAAAACCTATGAGTGATTCATTCGATTCTCGTACTATAATAGGCCAACCAGCCATTCTAATGAAACATAAAGTTGGCTAATAGAATGCCTTTGGAGTTTTGGGGCCTCCAAGGTGGTGGTCAAGGTAGTAGTCGACCAGCACAAACACCAGACGGATATCACAACAGGATCCAATTTGTAGCCACTTTTCAAGAATGATAATGGGTTACTATTGAGAAGGTATTGAACAGAAATTTGCGATGATTCCGATAAGACAATGTTACGAATTTTGTTCCGAATATGGCAATTGTGTCATATTTTCAAGTTAGTGATTTCTACTAAAAACTTCAAACCATCGGACTTTTTGTGTTCACTTGACAATTTGAATTGCTAAGACTATCTCCTTCTGTTTTCAATTATTTCGCTCATATCCTAGAAGAGGGGTACAAGTCCAAAAATGTGATTTTCGGGAAATCGCTTTCAAAGTTTTACACTCAAACAAATAGCTATATCTTCATGACAGCACGTTTAATGTTAATGATATTTGGGGGAAATGTTCCCGTACTAATGCTTCTACAGCTCATGGACCGAAATTATTCTTTTCGCTAGTGAGGAAGGAGTGGGGGGAATATTTTTGTCAAATTTCTTCGATTTTTGGTGTTGTTCCCTTTTTTCGTGGACAATATTTCTTTATTTCAGAGATGTCACTTTTTTTCATTGACGATTTTTATTCTTTCCCAAATGATTAATTTGTTTTTAAATGAGAATAATCATGACTTGAAGTATATAAAACGAGAATTTATTAGATTGGGAGATGTCGGAAAAATAAAACAGATTGAAAACGGAAGATATTTATAATTCCGTCTCCAAAAACATTCTTAAGTAATTGAAGCAGCTCCTTAAAATCTATAATCAAAGATAACCAACGTGTGATTTCGAGTTCAATCCCCCCCCCCCCCCCTCACACTATTCCTTCTTCAACGGTTTCAGTACAACTTTCATCGGTAGTTCGTAGGAGTAGACATTCAAGGTGAAACACACCAGTGGCATCACTAAATTGTTCTATGGTGTCAAAATTTATAGTTCATGAAAATACAAAGGTTTATTCAAAAAAACAACAAAATCACAAAGTAAGTGAGTTATTCATTTACTACGAAGACATAATGTATAATGTTCAATTTCTCCCTTGCGAGGGAAAAACATTAAATCATGTTTAATGTTTTTCCCTCGCAAGGGAGAAACTCAGCTGATCAGAGACCACTCAGGCGCCTTCAGCATTCTCCATTGACCCTGCTTCTCAAATTTCAGCTTCCTGCGTTCAACAGGAGAGAAAATGGCTTTGGAGCTCACTCAGCTGATCAGTCACCCTTCAGGCGCCTTCAGCATTCTCCATTGACCCTGCCTCTCAAATTTCAGCTTTCTGCGTTCAACAGGAGAGAAAATGGCCTTGGAGGTCACTCAGCTGATCAGTGACCACTCAGGCGCCTTCAGCATTCTCCATTGACCCTGCTTCTCAAATTTCAGCTTCCTGCGTTCAACAGGAGAGAAAATGGCCTTGGAGCTCACTCAGCTGATCAGTGACCACTCAGGCGCCTTCAGCATTCTCCATTGACCCTGCTTCTCAAATTTCAGCTTCCTGCGTTCAACAGGAGAGAAAATGGCCTTGGAGCTCACTCAGCCGATCAGTGACCACTCAGGCGCCTTCAGCATTCTCCATTGACCCTGCCTCTCAAATTTCACCTTCCTGCGTTGAATAGGAGAGAAAAAAGTCTGCCAAGTTGGGTGGGCAGTATAGCTTCCTCACTCATTGTAACATGGACGTATAGAATCAGTTGGCGAAAAAATTATGATTCAAAGAGTTATTGAATACCAAAATATTAGCGGTCCACCGTCTAGGACCTAACCCACACAATCCCTGAAAATTTCATCGAAATCGGTTGAATAGTTGCGGAGTTTTGGTTGTAACAATAAATTTAAAGTTCGCGCATGCGCAGCGGCTATTGCTTGACCAATTTGATTGAAACTTATAGGGTGTCTCTTAGAAGTTAGTCCCTAACTAACCTCCAAATTTGAGCAAAATCGGTTCATTAGAAACCGAGAAACCGAGGTCCCAGGAAATTCACGTTTGCGCATGCGCACTCGCTCCTATTGGTCCGAAGGTGCTGAAATTTATAGGGGACCGTCTAGGACCTAACCCGCACAATCCCTGAAAATTTCATCAAAATCGGACCACAGGTTAGTATAGTTTTGCCCGTTGCAAATTTGCGTGTCGGAATTCACAGAATGACCCCCAGCCCTAAAACATTAAACATGTTAAAAGATTCAAAGATTGGGTACGCTTGGGTATCGCATTAATAAGCCCTAAATGAAACAAAATAACGAAAAATCGCAATTTTGTGAATATTATCCCTCCACTTGCCTCTTCCTAATGAGAATTTCAGTACTCTGGTGACTTAATGTTGGTCAGTTAGTTATCTGAGTCGAAAAAACGCTGCAAATCATTGCTCAAAGGTTTATTATTTTCTGTATAGATCACCCTTCTGTATAGATCACTGGTTCTCCATCAATAGCACCTACCACCATCTGTATTCTCCCTTGACCTTCCCTCTAAAATTTCAGCTTCCTGCGTTCAACAGGAGAGAAAATGGCCTTGGAGCTCACTCAGCTGATCAGGACCACTCATGCGCCTTCAGCATTCTCCTTTGACCCTGCCTCTCAAATTTCAGGTTCCTGCGTTCAACAGGAGAGGAAATGGCCTTGGAGCTCACTCAGCTGATCAGTGACCACTCAGGCGCCTTCAGCATTCTCCTTTGACCCTGCCTCTCAAATTTCAGGTTCCTGCGTTCAACAGGAGAGAAAATGGCCTTGGAGCTCACTCAGCTGATCAGTGACCACTCAGGCGCCTTCAGCATTCTTCTTTGACCCGCCCTCTCAAATTTCAGGTTCCTGCGTTCAACAGGAGAGGAAATGGCCTTGGAGCTCATTCAGCTGATCAGTGACCACTCGGGCGCCTTCAACATTCTCAATTGACCCACCCTCTCAAATTTCAGGTTCCTGCGTTCAACAGGAGAGGAAATGGCCTTGGAGCTCACTCAGCTGATCAGTGACCACTCAGGCGCCTTCAGCATTCTCCTTTGACCCGCCCTCTCAAATTTCAGGTTCCTGCGTTCAACAGGAGAGGAAATGGCCTTGGAGCTCACTCAGCTGATAAGTGACCACTCAGGCGCCTTCAGTATTCTCCATTGACTTTTGATTATGGAAATTTGATTACTGGTTACGCAGAAGGCAAAACTGTATACAAATCGAAGAAATGAACAGCGATCGCATTTTAGTCAGATAAAATTTCAACGGAGATTAGACCTCTTTTGCGATTCACACTCATGATTCTGTTTTATCGAAGGAAAACCTTCAAGTACTCGTAGGGACCGAACGGTTTGTCCTACAGAGCTCCGGGTGGTCTCAAAAATTTTTAAAAATTCAGTACTATTTAAAATTAGTGAAAAAACGATACCTTTATTTCGAGAGTTTTCGAGCTAGGGCACTCTTGAAAATTTCAACCCTTAATTTTCACCCCTTAGAAGTGACCTACATCAACCAAAAGCTTCGCGGCACAACTAGACCCCAAATGGAGCCCATATACCAAATTTCATCGAAATCGGTCCATGGTAACTAAGAAAAGTGCCGCGTACGGCGTACGGCGTACGGCGTACGGTGTACGGCGTACGGCGTACGGCGTACGGCGTACGGCGGACGGACGGAAATTTTTTTATTCGATTTTCGGATTCTACGTACCTTGAAACGGAAAACATCAAATTTTGAGGGGGGGTTAAAATTTTTTTTTTCTTGCTCGATTCCAAAGGCTTATTATTGAAAATAATAAACCAAAAAGAAACACGCCAATCGGTTGAAATTGAGGAGTTGGTAGCGCGCTCAACGTGCTGTCATAATGAGCCTTACTTTCACTAAATAACCCCTCGTTCATCCTCCGTTTACTCTAATCTCAAAATTCCAGCAATGTTGTGCAAAACTAGATAGATTTCCACGTCGAACAAAAAAGGAACACTCAAATCAGTGGGAAATTGAGGTTTGGGCCAAATACACAAGATTATGCTTTAAAAAAAAAACAAATTTTAATAGTTTCTACTCCCCCCCTCCTTCAAGGCAAAATTTAATGTGGATGACGTAGTCCACAGCGCTAGATAAATTTTAGCGTTGAACAATGGAGGAACCACGCGAGTTGGTTGGGGAATAATGCCTGGACAAACACAAGAGACACAGACTGATGGATTTTCTTCCGTGGATTTGGGTTTTGAAAGGACTAAAACGGATTGGTACCTGGTTATTTTGTTTTCCGTTGAGTGTTGTCCACCTTTAATCCAGATTAATCGCATATTCAAGGATGCCCAAGTCTTACAACGTCCTAGAAACACAAGTAGGTAACCATCTACCTACCTGATGTTAAATAGCCACAGCATGATGGATGAAATAATTAGGAAACCGTGCAAATTATTATAATTGTGATTATTATTGCAATTATTATTTTTCTGTAAAGATCACCAGTCAACTACCTTCTTGGGACAAGGTCAGGAGGGGGGACCTTTGGGCTAGGCTCGAGGGAACGAAGTGTTCTGATAAATTGCACAATAAACATGCATTTATCATTGTTAATCGTCTTGATTGTGATAGTAGTTTCCAAAAAATTAACACTAGGTTTCTTTAATTGAGGAAATCACTTAATAGAGGCGATACGTCCACTTAAGAGGGTAGCACTGGGCTTTGTGCCTGTCTTCTGCAAACGAAGGTGGGTCGTCCCGTCCATCGAACAAAGAACTTTCAGCATTCAGGCGGAGGGGGAATGAGCTAGGCTTAAGTTTGTCTTCTAGGGATGAAAAACAGCACTTCCACTACCCAAAACTGCTCCTAACTCAAAAATGACATTTTTGGAATTGTACCCCTCTTCTAGGATATGAGCGATTTGTTCCGTCTCAAAGACTTACTCTGACCAGCATCTCATCCATTCTTTCATTATAATCGTACACAAAGTAATAAAATTACTATTATACAGATTTGGGGTTTTTTTTTAATTGTTTTACCTGCGGAGAAGGCGAGTGCGGAAAAAGAGAACTGGGGAACGAGAACAAGGTGAATACTCGTAGATAAACATTTCGCGAGAGTTAACGGGTAGAGCGGTAAGCGCGAAAGGGGACAAATACGAACGTGATCGACCAGTGTTGTAACGTACATACGTGTTGTAATATCCATATGGTAGCAATTGTACTTTGTAGAACCAGATGTATTTAGTATAATACATAAGAGTGTTCTAATAATTAATTTGTCAACACAACTTTCCATCGTATCTAAATAGCATTTCAAATTCCCATTGCCTCATGATCAAAAGACAAATTAAGCGCATAACTCTCTTTTCCAGATAAAATCATTCCCACCCCTCCACAGAAGTTAATGGTTCATTAGCTACCACACTCAATTTCACCAGCCATTCCCAAGTTACTGAACCAGGAAAGCAGGGAGAGTTATGACTGAACCATCCAAGTTTAAGGACGAATATTTTTTCTTGATCTCAGAAGGGTTTCTTTCCACAGAGACCATAACGTTCATCAACCAAGAGTCCCTTCCTGTGAGGAGGGGAAAACTAACGAACTTCACAACGATATTTATCCCGCTCAGATGAACTCGCTAGGAGAGGGACTGGACAAGACAAATGGACATGTCAACAAACCCAGACCACATACCTACACACTAACTTGTCATCATAGGGTGATCATAAGGAATGATTCGCCAGAATAGTGATTTATGTGACTAGTAATAAATTTAGAGAGGTTCCGAGTCATCAACTGCATTAGAATCACATTTTGATCTTGAATTACAATTTGATTTTGATCATAATAACAAAGTGTCTACTCTTGGATATAGGTACTTCTACCATAGAAAATATTGAACACTAGTATGACCGCTCGCTTGTATGACCTTATTCGTATGAGAGTGTAGGACACTGGGCTTCCTTCACTCACACAAGTGATTGTGATTTGTAGTTTTTCGGATTTGTCTCTCAGGATTTAGGTATCGAGAGATTGCAGTCTCGCAGGATTGTAGTTTTCATGTAGTCAACACTCCACCTTATACTTAGTATATATGATGAAGTCATTCCCTCTTGAATCGATTTTAGAGAAAAAAAAGTTAAATGGCTACCACATTTAACACAGTTGTTTTCGAACACATCATTTTTGGGACCTAACTCTCTTTTTTTTAATGGTATAATCAAAGATTTCTTCAACGTTTAAGATTCTACGAGAAGTTTCATGAAAATTATGATTCAGTTTAATTCTCCCCCCCCCCTCCCCAATTTTTTGTTTTGTTTCCTAGCCCCAATACCTACTTACGTAATTTGATATTTATCAATGTAGAAACACCTCCGAAAGAGTAATTGATATCGATTTAGGATAGCTGGATAAATGCCTGATTTCGAGCCATTTTTTGAAATGGCTTTCCGTGAATTCCTTTTTTCTAATTGATCAATCGAAAGACAAATTACATGTCTCTTTAATTTAGATTACAAGAATATAATCTCTTCCAAATCGTCTGTTCCAAGTGATCTTAGAATATCCTTGTGAGTAGAAAATGTTTCAAACTTATCATTTCAAATCACTGGCCGCAGCAACAGGGATTCATTTCCCTGGAGACGCAGCATTGAGGAGATAACGTAGGATGGAGGGTTGACACGTTTGACGTTCAACCGTTTGATGTAGAATCACCCAGCCCTTCACATTTGCTGACCAAACGCGAGGATGGGGCAACTAATCTACACCAGGGTCTTGCACCATAATACCTTATCTTCTCCACCGATCTAATCCACTTTAGGGAACTCTAGGCCCCCTAACCCATCTACCCGGCACGTTAGCTTGCATTACCCTCTCACACCTTGAGAGCTTATCGGAGATTAATCTGTGCTGTACATCTCTTACGGTGTGGCCCAGACCAATTTGTTTAATTGCGTTTTCAGAGGAGTACCTAGCAGTAGGTATTAAATAGCAATGCAAACATAATCGCCACACTAACAATGATTTTTTTAAGGAGGAGGATGGGGGGCTTTTCTCTGCTGACCCAAGTTTTCTAAAATTGAGAAGAAAGTTATTATTTAGGTCTAAGTTTAATTATTATGTACAACGTTTTCTCATATCCCTGTGACTCTTTTGATTAGAAACACAGCTTAATTTGACAGGAGAATTAGTCAAAACTATCAACCTCCAGAATGAATCGATTGAAAACCTGATGATACAATCAGAATAGTTTTTTTTTCAACTTTCGGTTATCAGCAGTTTGTACCAAACCTGTCATGGTACAAATAATCTATTTATTGTTTCAGAATGTTTCAAATCTCCTGAAAATTCAGTTTTCATTTTGGAACCCACCCCCTCGAATGCATTTTTGGGATTTCGAACTTTGTGCGCATTACGGTTCAACAAGAAGATTACATTGTACAGAATAAAAGTGAATACCAAGAAGATACCTTACAATATCGGCGACTAACAGCAAAGGGATTTGTTTGAGCAAACGGTAGAGAAGGATAGTTCGTTTGGACCAATTTATTTCTATTCTGTAACATAATTGTTTCTCGACCAACCAGCAACAGCACACAGTTTTGTATATATTTAAAGAAGGGACATTCTTCATAAGTATTAGAACCTGTAATTTCAGTTTAGAGGTGTTTTAGAAACCCGTTATTAGTTGAAATTCAACGTCTTATGTTTCTATATCACGCAACATACATTGGGGATTTTGAGTCATAATTCCAATCCAACTAATATCCTATTCAAATCTGGAGCAACTCGACATATTAAAATAACGTGGATAATGATTAACTCATACCTCCGCTAAACTTGTAAGTCGTTTCAGAACGAATGTTGAATCAAGTCAGAGCTTGAAATACAGCAGCACAAAGGCGTCATATTCATCTTTCCAGAAGTTTTAATGGCCCAAGTTTCGCTTTCGCATAAAGGATGACAAATAGACCGCCCTCAGGGACGAAAACTGATCCAAATGGGGAGTAATCCATTTAAGCTGATTTGTTTCCGCTGATGCGATCACTCGTTGTTTATCTACCTAAAAACAAGAATGGCTCAGAAAAGCAAGAATCTGCTGGTTGGCCGCCAATGGACAGTTTTCGTGAGTTATAAATTCCCATTTTGGTGGAATTCCAATTAACTCGGAGGAATTTCCACCTATTTTTTATTACCTATTTATACCAATTTAGAACTGTTCTGTTGTAATATATATATTGGAAATGTATACAGAAGACGAGTAGAAATGATTAAGTGCAATTTATTGAGAATAGCCAAAAGAAGAGCAACACTATCAATTGGTTCCTCGATTGTCTAACACTACAAATCTGGGATAACACACGAACTTATTACAGACAATACAATTAAATACGGACATTTATAACAATGAACAAAGTACTACGGTGTGCAAAATTAAGGAATTTTCCAAAAATAATAAACTTTTATAATTATTAGAAAGAGATTTTTTTTTAATTTGGCATCCAACTTGCAAGTAAGAAGATAACAGCAAACGGTACTACCAAATTATTCCTTGAAACCTTAATTGATACCTGATAAATGACTCCCATTGTCAGTTAATTTTAGATATACAGTTACGTATGTTGGCAAATTATTAAATATGCTACATTAAATGAAAACCACGGATCCGTTATTCAGATATATTTCGTTGTAAATTGAAACCATGTCAAATTCGCACAGATTTAACAATGGTACGATGTATTGCCCTTCGTCTTGATTCTTGACGTGGAGCTTACACAATTCTTGTGACGAGCAGTTGGTTTCGAGTGGTGGAAAACATGACGTTTTCAGGGGAAAAAACAGAGGTCGAAGGTACGAATGAAAAAGAAAACTGTTGTACAAATTAATGAAAGGTAAGGTAATATCGAGAACCACAACACGATTCGTCGTACATAGGAGGGACTAGCAGATTGATATAAACTGAAGCTGATTTTAAAAATTTAAGTTTATCGAAAATGACGGTCGTCACGAGTGCCGGGAAACAGCGCCGTCAAAAGCTGGAATTTGACGTCACCCATGAAGACCGGGCATGCCGTCCAAGTCGTCACGGGTGACATGGCGAACTCTATCATTAGATCCTATAAATCCACCTGACACGTATATACCTGTACAACAATTCCATTCTCACAGACAGCTAATGAGAAGACAGCATCATTTTTAAACGGGTAACACAATTCATATTCACTAATGGGTACTCACGTGTCAAAACTGGATTAATCCAAGTTGAAGTGGAATTACATACCTGAAACAAAACAATAATATATTTGAGAGCTTGGTAGGGTATTTAAAAAAACGCTGCAAATTATTACACAATGGTTTATTATTTTTCTATATAATCGTCTATAAAGCCACCAACCATCCACCATGAAGAAAAACATCGATGGCATTTCGGTCAGCTTTAATTTGAACGGAGATTAGGCCTCTTTTGCGATTCACACTCGTGTTTCTGATTTGTCGTTCGTTTATTATTTTTATGGTTTATTATTTTAATGGTTTATTATTTTTCTATATAATCGGCTATAAAGCCACCAACCATCCAACATGAAGAAAAATACTTTGAAAATGTCACCCCACGCATATTTAAGCAAAAACCTCTTTTTTGGCTGGTTATTTGCCCATAACTTCTATACGAATTGTGCGATCGGAATAGTTCGACGTTAGGACCAACTAGACCCCAAATGGAGTCTATGTGCGAAAGAACGGGTTTTTTAGACCGATTCTAAGGCCTTTTATGGCCCGGACGGCGAACGGCGGACGGCGGACGGCGGACGGACATTGCAAATTTGGATTCTACGCACCTTGAAACGTAAAGTGACAAAGTTTGAGGGGGGGTTATAAAATTTTTTTGCGATACGATCACATAGGCTTATTATTGGAAATAATAAACCAAAATCACCTAACAACATTTTATAATCAAGAAATGATGTTCGATATGTTATCGATGTAATCTATTAATTAGAATACAAACAGACTCTCACAATTTCTGACGACACACTCTGACACACACAATCTCTAAAAATGTCATCCAATTCGGATGAAAAATGTAAAAGTTATAAATGTGACAAGGGTTTTACATTTGAACATGCGCAGAGGCAGATTAATCCGGAAGGCGATGATTTTCATAGGGGACCATCTACACCCCAACACGCACAATCTCAGAAAATGTTATCAAATGCGGTCAGTAACTTTTTTTCTAACTTTATTGTCTTCGTGATATAACAGTCGAGACAATAAACAATTCAAATAAAATACTTCAGTTTCAATTGATTGAAATTGTAGTATCAGCAACTTTGTGCAGCCCGTTACACGCAGACACGAAACAAAAATTGTTCAAGAAGGTCCAAAACGTTTTGGAATTTGAAACGTAAACGGAATTTTCTTCTAAACTTGAAAAGTGAAACCAATGCTGTCGCTACCTTGGCAGACTCGAAGGAATAATAGATTAGACCAAAGAGTTCTGAATTCATGACGATCGGGTGAGCCTATTGTACATGAAATCAACATGTGAGGTTTGTTTCATTAACGGAATCATCACCAGCAAACACCGTCTATAAAGTAAGGGCCATTACCCCTGTGACTTCCTCGGCCGGTGACACTCTTGACCGTAAAAGACTTCATTAAACTTCCAAAGGGGTTACAATACCAACAGATAGCGGGAGACAGCGAGTAATGAAATTTTTATCAAACCTCCGTTCGTTACAGAACAAAATAAAATTGCATTGCTTCGTAAACTTTAAAAGGCATTCGTGTGGGAGCTGTTATTAAACCCCAAGGAAAACCTATTGTAGATAAAGGCGGCGGCCTTCATGTGAATGCCTTTTGTAAATTAAAAAAATGTTTGTATTTATCAAACTTGTGATGGGAGCTATAAATTTCGTAAACATATACGATACCCACGTATGTTGAACTACCTGTAAGACTCTACAAATTCCTTGGAGCTGTAAAAAAACTAGGAAACTGGACTCACTGTCATGTAAAGATTCCTACTTGACACTTTTATGTAGCTGATGGAAGCTTGCACAAACATAATACGTAATAATATGTAATATTATTGCATAACCGATAGAAATGGACCTTTCAAATCCTAGCTTGCAATATTTCATTTTGTACCCGTATGTAGAACAGCGACTAAAAGCTTAAAAAAATGGAGGGCAACACAGGAACCCAGCGGTTCTCATCTCTGACGAGGCGGCAATGACCAAATAATCGGTATCAATCAAACGTAGAGCACAATAATCATAAGACCTCGCCAATTTGCAATATAAAACAGGCTGCCTCAGGTGAAACAACTGTTCTCATTGTTTTGATGGCTTAAGCAGTTTCGCAGTATCTAAGAGACCGAGCCAAATTAATCGAATACCCTAGTCGGTTGAAGGCAGTGGTGTGAGTTGACGGTAAGACTGATTTACACAGATTTACCAACTCAACTTCTATCAGCACGAAAGCCAAACTACTGCAAATGGTAAAACTCAGACATTCTAATGAATACGTAAATTCAATAACATTTAACGAGAATCAAGATAATATTATGTCAATCACCAGGTGTGAGGCCCTGGTGTGGTTGGAAATTAGTTCACAAGTTTGAAAAGAACTGGGATCGTCGCTGGAGACAGTTATACATCAATAAAAACAATTATAACTACCCACTCCATTGGGAAAACTTCGCGTACTATAGTAAATGGTGAGCACAATCCGTAGTGACATTGATTAAAATGAACAGACAACATGAACCAAGTAAATTCGTAAGTATTTACCATTTCATATCTTTCACCGTACTGATACAAGTGTTTACCCCGCGAGATTTATTACAATTTATTTTTTATAGACAAGCTTCAATGGAGTACATGGCAAGAACCAGCAACGTTTTATCTTAAGAACACAGGCGGATGCATTGGCATCCATCCAAGTTGAGTAGGTAGCTTCGATCATACGTGGTAAACGCAGACTGATCGCTTTAGATCCCAACTTAGTTCTGGCTCTTTAAGAGCTGATATTTCATGCATAAGAAAAATAAATAAATAAAAAGAAAGATGCATACATTTTATGCATCCGTATAAAGAGAAGGTCAATGAATATTTCACACATTATCTCTAATGATACTTAATTTCTAAAAGAGAAAATAGAGAATTTCACGAGGACAAACGCGGATCACTTTTTATTCAGAAAATTCTCTTCTTCCTGATCTGTACAAACTACAAGAACAGCATATAAGATGAAGTTAGAAAATGTAGGTTCAACTACCTACCACAAAATATGAAATAGTTAGGTGACTTCAATGAGTTCTCTATTTGATCTTGATGTTATTGACTGCCATCCCACTCCTTGTCTATCATTGCTATTTATTGTTGACAAATTAAGTTAAACTTTTGACAAATATATTCTAACGTAGGGATGTCCGATACTTCAAAAGTATCGATATAATATCGTATCGATACATCTAGAAAGTATCAAAAAGTATCGATACAATACTTTCAAAAAGTATCGATATTTTGAAGTATCGATACTTTTCGATACTTTCACAAAATTGGGTGAAATTTTCGTTTACGTTTCTCTCCATCAGTGTGACATCTCTCCATCACGAGGATAATAATTAATATAGAATGAACAAAACGATAAATCACTCATTTTGTTATTTAAAACTTGTTTTTGTTTAGGCACTTGTTTGGGTTAACATTTTGATGGTCCTTCCTCGATACAGCAGGTTATCATAGAGAGCTGGAAGTGGTAGTACATCATCTTTGTTTAATTTGTTGAAGTTTTTTAGTCTCCCAACAATCTACGTAGATGTTGTCAAGTACGTACTGTCAAGTAGGTGCCTTCATATTGTAGGTGTTGAAACAGATAAAATGTGATATAAAAAAGTATCGCATCCGATACTGGGAAAAAAGTATCGATATGTATCGATACTTTTTTCAAGATATATCGATACTTTTAAGTATCGATACTTTTGGGACATCCCTATTCTAACGTTTGTCAAAAATTTAAAATTTTGGAAAAGTGATTTCAACCATTGACATATAAATTTCATCTTTTGACGATAGATATCAACTTTTGACCATAGATTTCAACTTTAGACAAATAAATTTCAACTTCCAGCGAGGCGGAAAAAAATTAAAATGAACGAATTTACGAAATAAACTAGTTATGTACACGAATATCAATGAATTTGTCGTTCCGCGGCTGCAGATGGCAACGTTGAATCGGTAATTGAAGTTGAGGAGGCCACATTTTTATGTTCCCCTTCACCAAACAAAAGTGTCAGGGTTTGTTCTTGAGAAAGAACGCAGAAACTCTTGAACTGAAAAGTCAGAAGCGAACCATAAATAGCCGGTACGCCCAGCTTAAATCACTATACAGGGTGTAAGCCTAACTGGTCTGCCATACGGTACCAGTCGATTCTAAAACTAATTTGCAACAAAAAATGTCTCCTAGCGATTTTTTTAAACCCTTGGTTTTTGAGTTATTCTAACTTTAAACTTTTTTTTCGTGATTTTAACCTTATGTCAATTAATCGGTCATAACTCCGTTAATTAGCTGTGTAAATTACAATTTGAGGATACCGTTAGAAGGAGCATTAAATTTCTTATCGGATAGATGCCTTAACTATTTTTTGAGTCAAGGTTTCAGACATGAAAACGTCCTCTAAAAAGAGAATTTTACGTAATTCTGGAAACTTTGCATTTTTTCAATCGCAAATTTAACTACGAAGATCAACATTTTTTCAAGATGCAAGAACAGTAAAAACTGCGCCAGATGCTCAGCTTTCCAATGGTTTATTCAAAACATATTCTACAACCGAATTTAGGGGAGAATTTTGTGTTTGAACGCGGAAAAACGTGCATTTGTTCAACGAAATCGGCGCTCCGCCTAGTCGATCTGAGGGGTCGAACGATAGAAGTGGGTGTGTCGGCGCCGCAGTAGACCGCGAGGCCTCCGGAAACAGGAGGCCAGATAGATTTCGTTGAAAATGATGATTTCCTTGAAAAAAATGCACGTTTTTCCGCGTTCAAACACGAATTTCTCCCCTAAATTCGGTTGTAGAATAAGTTTTGATTATACCATTGGGAAGCTGAGATTCTGGCGCAGTTTTTACTGTTCTTGCATCTTGAAAAAATGTTGATCCTCGTAGTTAAATTGCGATTGAAAAAATGTAAGGTTTCCAAAATTACGTAAAATTCTTTTTTTTGAGAGGAAGGTTTTCAAAAAGGTCTCAAACCTTGACTCAAAAAAAAGTTAAGGCATCTATCTTTTATCGAAATCTAATGAATCGAAATTTAATGCTCTTTCTAACGGTATCCTTAAATTGTAATTTACACAGCAAATTAAAGGAGTTATAACCGATTTAATGACATAAGGTCAAAATCACGGGAAAAAAGTTTAAAGTTAAAATAACTCGAAAACGAAGGGTTTTAAAAAATCGCTAAGAGACATTTTTTGTTGCAAATTAGTTGTAAAATCGACTGGTACCGTATGGCAGACCAGTTAGGCTTACACCCTGTATAGTGTATGTACAACCATGTACACATAGTTTAAATTTTCCAGTCCAAAGTTGACATCTATAATAGATTTGTCTAAAGACAATTCATCAGTCGAAAGTTTTTCATTTATTCATCGAAAGTTTACTCAATGTGTGAATAATATAGTTAACTTACTCACGAAGGGAGTACCACTCACGAATATATCTACCTACGTGGATATATCGATATGAGGGTGAGTGTAATGCACGCAACCAGCTAGTCCTTCAAATAACGAAATAGTTGTGTTGCATGTTCAGACTCTGCAATCCTAGTAATTATTATGATGATTTTGTCATATTTTGTAATATAGAAGGAAGGTACGTGCCTACTTATTTGTTACCTTATAAGAGAAAACAAAGTTGTATGAAAAAAAAATTTGCGTTGCATGTAACTCTCGAAAAATGATATTGGGCTGAAGAACAGATAACCCCAGATAGATAATTCCAAAGTAATGGAGCGCAGGTCCTCATACCAGCTCCATTTCTTCGTGAGAATTACCTTTGCTGACGTTTGGAGTTACCCAAGAGAATGATCTTGGAACATCAAGTCGAATCCTAAATTCTGTTGCTAGGAAGGAAACAATGGAGTGAAAACTGATTTGCCTCCATCCCGACGCAGGCAATATCCATAAATGATGTTGGGAGGCGCTGACTGGTAGGCAGGACGAGCGTCTCAACCCCCTCCCGACCACAACGCCCTCTTGGCCCCGTCACTCACCTCTAGTGAATCTAAATCCTTGGTGCGGTAAGAGGGGAGTTGCAAGACAATTCCATTTGCCGGAGGAAAGGAGAGTGGAGTTTATCCAGCAAGTTCGCGGCCCTTAATAGGAAGACGGTCCTCACGACTTGGAAAGGTTATCAAACAGTTTGAAGGAATCGAGGGGGAAAGATCGATTGACTCCCTTCGTTTCCAGAACTGCCTTTACCGTGGACAGTACTGGCTGACAGGTGAGATAAAAAAAACTTCAAAACTCGAAGAATTAAGCCTTTTGTACTACGGAAGGCTGCGTACAACCACATTCTGCACTCAATGCAACCTTCATGAACCGGAGTATGAAGTATAAGTTGATGCCAACATGAAGTATAAGTTGATTTCATAACTTCCAGTTCGTTGAGAGGTGCGGACAGAGTGCTGGAATAATTTGAAGTTTTAGTTTTAGGGAAGAGGGACTTTATTTACATAATGATGTGAATAAAATGAATGGATGAGATCGGGAGGTACAACCCGATCCCATAGTGCTGATTACTTCTTCGTAATTAGTGAATATTTTTCTCATGTCAATCAATGATGGCAAGATCGATTGACATGTAAGGAACGGGTAAGTTTCCTATTGCTTTCTACTGAAGAATGGATTCCATCCTATTTTTCTAATTATCCATTAATGGAAATATGTTTTTTTCAACAATTTTTTTATTAATAATAATTCATAAGTATAAATACTACATGAATTTACAAAAGGTAAAGGCAAAGTTAAAGGTATGAGGCTCTTTGACTCTCATACAATTATCCTCAATTTTATTCTTGTAATGAAATAATCATTATGTACCAGTTTGTGGCTACTAATTGAATTCGATGTCGTGCACGATCGGTAGTGCGAGGCGTGGTGACAGTTGGTACTTCACAGTAGATGGGATCGGGAGGTACAACTGTGAAGTACCAACTGTCACCACGCCTCACATTACCGATCGTGCATAACATCGAATTCAATTTGTAGCCACCACAAACTGGTACATAATGATTATTTCATTACAAGAATGAAATGGATTATAATTGTATGAGAGTCAAAGAGTTACTCAAAACGAACACACCTTCTAAGCATGACCTACCTTTTGTAAATTCATGTATTTATACTTATGAATTATTATAATAAAAAATTTGATGAAAAAAACATATTTTCAATAAAGGATAATTAGAAAAATAGGATGGAATCCATTTTTTAGTATAAAGCAATAGGAAGTTCCTTACAAGTCAATCGATCTTGCTATCATAGATTGAAATGAGAAAAATAGTCACTGATTACGAAGAAGTAATCAGCACTAGGGCGAGAGAATAACGCCTTGTCCCAACAGGACAACCGATGTCTGAACCCATGGGAGAAACCCATCATTGCCCAGAACGGGGTGTCCAACACGTCCAACGTTCCAAGACTGGTCACATGGGCCTGATTCTCGACAACGCCCAGCTTCGTCGCCAACGTAGGACTCAGCACATAATGAAAGAGATTGATGTGAGCTAGCGCGATCTTTATTAGTATCAACTAATTATATAAAAACTAAAAGCGGACCAAGAAATGTGAGTTTTGCAAATTCACACAAAATGTCTCCTTCCTCCTCATGAGGTATTTAACGTGGAAACAATCGTTTCTTGAGCAGAATGCCAGGCCGAGTCAATTCAGTAATTTGTCCATCTCACTACTCACAACCTCTCTAAGATACGCCAAAATATTCATCTAGGCTATTATAATTATATTTTTCCATTCTTAGAGTGTTCAGATAGAATGCACAACCCGTTCAAAGCAAACTGTTAAATAACATCATAACATGCCCTGTTGCAATTTTATCTCACTGAGAGATAACTTGTATGTTATTGTGAATTGTGATTGGCATAGATTCATCCGTCAAATGTTAACGAGACGAAATCGAAGATGAACTGTCTGGAGTTCAATAAAGCATTCACGTGTAAGTTGTTCCAAAGAACACTAGGCAAGTGTATGTAAACCCGCAATACTGAACGGTCGTGAAGGATAGGTAGAAGGAGCGCGCCTAAACTAACTGTGGAACTCGTTGATTCGTGTGCCTTCCTCCTCCCCCCCCCCACCCCTAACATTGGAATATTCGTGTAATAACATTTTTCCGCTTCTGCCTATTGATTGGTCTAGGACTCCAATCAAGATACAGTAAAATTTTAATCTAAATTGAATAAAAAAGTCCATGCAGCATGATTAAATGAGCGAATTTTCAAAGAAATCTTTTAAACTATGGTTAAAAATATCGAAATATTGGCTATATGAGAGAGCAATATTGAAATGAAAGCATCTTCATACACTTGCATACGAGTCTGCAACACATTGGGACATTTTCATGTCAACCACTACACAACAAGGTAGTGAAGTAAGAAAACAGTTGATTGTTCTCTACGCAACACAGTGAGTCTATTTTGTTTATTGGTCGCGTGAGCAAGTTTTTTTCGTGACGAGTTTTCAGTTTATGTGCCAAAGCAAAGACATGAAAATGTCAATAACAATTGTTGTAATGATTACGTTATGGGAATATGTTAATTGTTACTTCCTGATAATTTCAACAATTTTTAGAGTTATCTCGGCGATAGGTTCTACGATGTTTTCATTCATTCAGTTGGGTATTCTACGGGATCGTTATAATAACCTTCGGAGTACTTCATAGCAATTTTTATCGAATCACTCTCTACCCAATAAATATGTTACGAGTGGATCTTGAATAATATTTGTTTACAAGCACCTAGGTAGTAGTAATCATTGTCTAGGAAGTATCTCGGTGTTTGAACAGTGTGAAGTGCACAGGAATCCTTTTCCTATCGAAGCGAAAACACGACGTTATATATTATGCGCTGAGCTGAAATGAAGAATAGGTACCTACAGCTTGGGGGGATGAAATACGAGTAAGATGCTTGTTTCAATATTTATGTTCCTGAAAGGGTTGGGGTCTTGGAAGAACCACCATCGATCAGGCAGAACGAAAATCTCTCTCATCGACTCGAAGGTTGTTAGTTATGAATTGGTGGAACCCGCTTACAATAAAATAGAGACGCTACCGTTGATTGAACCTCTTCAAGCATCGCTTTGATTTTCCATTCAACGGACACGTTGAAAATATTTTGGCTGTGGTCGAATTGACGGTTTGCAGAGATTTACAAATTTTAAAAGAACGAGCCTGTATGTGAAATCATTTTTCATCGAAAGGCTTTTAGCGAACTTAGCACTATTTAAACACCTCATAGAATCTATATAGCTATCAAGATACAAACGATACCAACCAGACTTGATGAAACTCATAACCTCAATAGGTTTTGTCGAGTTGGCAGCAAGAATTATCCGTGAAAATCGATATGAAATATTCTAAAGGTGAAAGAAGTGAACGCCATAAGGTAATCAGCAAATAAACGTACTGGAAAATTCACTTCACATTCTTTAGGAATCTCATGGTCACAAAAATGTTATAAGAAAGAAAATGTATTTAGGGATGCCAGTATTTTCCTAGATTCAAAGAAGGAAGTGTGAAAGGAGTAATGGTAAACATTTCTGACGATGGCACGGAAATTACCAACAAATACCTAGCAGTTTCAAAGAAGATTTAATTAATTTTTAGAACCAATGTATTCCCGAAAGATTTTATAGTTTTTTCCAGAGTAAATTATAAATTACTATAAAGTTTTGGGGTCAAATAAAGGAGTTTTGAGACGGAAGGACCTTATACAATACGTCATTCTCGTTTATTAAGAGAACAAGAAATTTGCACAGCTGAGTACAAGCTGAAGCAATATGCAGTTATGAGAAAAGAAACTCATAAATTTTAAGAATCAAATAAATAACATTCAAAATAATGAAAACGGAACCATCATCATTCATGTGCCAGCGAACCCACCGCCTCTTTAATTTTCAACTAATTAGTTTGCAATCTCCGTCTACTTGGACTGTTCCATAAAAGCAAAGAACTCCGTGGGGACTCGAGCCAAGAAATCTGGTTGAAGGGCGCCAGTTCATATGACAATGAACCGAAGCACAGAGAAGATGATACTAATTGAATAGTGGAATGGAACAAAAAAATAATGAATTAATCACCAAAATATCGAGCCAACCAAACAACCAACATTTCATCGCGCTCTACCTCCAGGTTTTTATAAACCGCACAGGAACCTCTGTGAAGAACCAACTTTGAGCTTCATCTTATTTCAAATTTCTCTCAACTATGACCTCTTTCCAAGTTGAAAAATTAATGAACCCGAAAAGTCATTCTCATGCGTGCGTTACCAATTTTCTCTCAACCATGCCATGAGTTCAAGTTAGAAGAATTCTCTAGTATTTCAACATGCTGCTTCAAGAGCTAGCAAGATGCTACTGCAACATTTTTCAAACCTAGTAAAAATCATTCAAGAGCACATTATAAAAATAGAAATGAATTGTGCTTTCCACCGAACGAATACCCTAATCTTCGTTTCTTTTAACTTCCAGGAAATATTTACAATGCTCATAGTATTGAGCATTGGTTAGGTTCATCCTGAGCTTAACTTGACTCCAGTACTCTGTGATCCTGAGTCATTATTTCCCCAATTGATGAAACTTTCTCGGTAATGCATGAGCGATTGAACGATGGAAATTAATTACTTATTATTCCTACCTTATTTAACAAAGTTTAATTATGCACAACATGAATGGAAGATCAAATATTTGTCTAGTCGAAATTCGGTGAAGAGTGAAGTACCTACTTACCAACTATTTCTGAAGTGAATTTTAATTACTAACGAAATGCTCAGGACTCAGGACCTTGATGAGTATGAATACATTACAGATAAGCAGCCTGATAAAGTATAACCTGAGTACGGAAAGCTATGGGAGAGGTAGACCAACGGAGCATCGAGCCCACCGTTTCTTCCTTATCGTCAGGTCCAAGCTATTTCTTTCCCCCCAACTCCTGAGAAAACTTTTTTCCCTTCGAATGGGTGAGCCAGTTCTCCGAAAAACAAGTTTTGGTTCTCCGATTATCGTACCTTATAAATACAGGTATTCACAAATATATCGTTTGTTATAAAAACAATTTAGGTGTATATAAGTATTCGGATCAACGCAATACTTTTTAAACTAACAGATTCTGTGTGTCCAAGTTATTATGAGTGAGGAAGAAAGAACCCACGAAACTTAGCAAGCGCTTTTAAAGTTCAAACTTTTTTTGGTACTATACAATGCCTTACGTGTTGTGGATTGCTGACCCTATTCGATGAAGTCTAAATTTTAGTGTAATTGAAAAGTACGTTTTGCCTTGCTTACTAACGTGACCACAGAAAAACATTAATATACTTCAGCTTACTATTCTTCTTCAAGAAATGCTCAGAACGAAAAAGATCAAGTATCTTTATCAATTTATAGATGAATAACATTCACGTGATATGGAGGCTGTAGACATTTTGGATATAAAAATTGAGAAATCAAGTGAAAACGTACTCTATTTAAACTCATTTTTATTAATTACGAGCACATTTAAAAAAATTAAAATTTGATTTCTTATAGCAATGAAGGAGTTGAAACATAAACGGTTTTCATATTTATACAGGGTGCACAGGGTGTCATACTAACTTACTTATGAACTCATAAATACAACAGGTCCCCACATTTTGTGCTACTGATTCGAATTTCAAGTGAAAAATTCGCGATACTATACCCGACACTCGACCGTTTTACGAGTATATAAGCATTAAAGCGTGCTTTCAACGTGCCGAAAACAACAAAACCGAAGGTTGGTGGTACATTTCATCAATCGATGACTTTATCGAATGTAAATCAGGGGAACTTGTGTTATTTGTCTGTACCTACTATGAATGTCGAGTCAAAAGTAGGTAGATTGTTGACTTATTAAAAGGGTTTTTGTTTTGGACAGCCACAGTTCGGAGTTCTAGATTTAACAATAAAAACAAAATTTATTTTATTTTATTTATTTGTTAAATTTGTTTTGTTTGATTCCATTAAATTTGTTTCCATTTAATGGAATCTCAGGGAGATAATGAGAAACCAGGTAATAACAAGGAAGAAAACGACTTGTCGATAGTCGAAAAAACTTGTCGATATTCGAAAAAACGCACTGGTAGATAAATAATAGGCACTACTCACTGATAAAACACTGATTTCATGATTATAGTATGGTTGTCATTTTTCCACACTACTTAGGCTTACTAAGAGATAACAGGGCAGGAGAGGATGACTCACCACAAATAACGATGGCCAAATACATTTGTCGAATCAAGATAGGTAGAAGGATTCGATTGAAGACCGCCATATGACGTCCTACGAGGGTTTGCAGAGGAGGACCTGGTGCCGTGAGTTCTCTTCGGCAGCCATTCTAAAGGAAGCAAACGCGTGAAATATTCCGAAAAATCAGGAGGGAAGGCGATTCTTGCACATTGGGGAGGCGGAAGACTGGAGGCGGCCAGGGAGATCGGGCGCAAGCGGAGGCAGAGAGGGAACTGAAGGGAGGTTGCGAGGCGGCGACTGTAGGAGGCAGCGGCAGTGGGCGGGGAGCCGCAAGCCAGATCCGTCCAAACGGTCCGAACTAAAATTTGAACGACAAGTTGTCGAGAAGAAACACTTCGCAGAGTTGCGAACACACAAAGTTGAGTACAAAAACAGTCTGCCAAATGAGTGTGGCACTAAGCCTCATAGTGTCCCTAACCCAACTGTATAGATGATCCAATACATTATAGCTAATATCAAAACATCAATCTCTAAGTACCTTCCACTTCATGAGTGACCATCCATACCTACGTCATTAGGGAGGGAAATGTAGAAGTTACCGCTCTTAGAGGGATTTTACGTTTCCGGATGCTCATAAAATACTATCAGTCCCGGGGCTATAATTTTCATAGGGGACCATCTACATGCCAATCTGAACATTCCCTAAAAATTTCATCAAATTTCATCAACGTTTTTAAGATAGAACACATCCCCCTTCAAGTGATGGGGATGGGATGAATCGACAGATTAGCATTCAAAACTGTCCAAACTGTGATTTTCATGTTTATCGGTGAAGAGTGAAACCTGCAACAACTGAGAGTGGAGCCCAGGAAAAAACGAAATTTAATTTCCAAGAAAAGAAAATATCCCCAAAACTATCTCATGGGTTCATTATTGCCAACAAGATAGGTATCTTGAGATTTATTTCGGTTTTTTATTTTCAATGATGAACATTTTTAATCGATCATGAAAAAATAGAAATTTTAATTTTCAAAAGTGCCTTAGCTCGAAAACTCTAGAAATAAAGGTAGGTATTGTTTTTCACCAATCTAAGACAGTATTCGATTTTAAGAATCGATTGAGACCACCCACAGCTCTGTAGGACTAACTAAGTGAGTAACAAATGAGTAAACAAAGTATAAAAGCATGGGACTGTACAAGAAAGTAAGAGTATGTAACTAAACACAAATAAATAAAAAATCAAACAAAGCCGGCATATTGTTTTGTTTACTAATGTAAATAATTCATTTCGAATACCTTCATACGTAATCAAGTCGAGCGTATAATTATACAGAAGTGGTAACGCACGAGTGGAGAGATTTGCTTATCATACAGATCTTATGAGGCTTGGGTTCTGCATTAACCATTCTTATTGACATCGATTCGTCGATAGTTTTAGACGCTGGAATGGAATAATTCTTCTGAGCTTGGTAACGTAAAACAGTTTCCCTAAGTTCGTGTTTTATAACACTTCCTTTCGTGTACGATAATCTTAGCACTACTTGGTTACTCGGAGATGAATCCCAAACATGCATCATATGCATGTTATAGTCAAAATGTCATCACTGAAGCGACAAGTTGAAAAAAAAACGAGGTGAGAAATAAGCTCAAATTTGATGAATATGCGGAGGATTATGAAACACGAAGAGCTAATCGACCCAAAGTTATTCATCCAAAAGTTGAAAGAGCGTCATTACTTCCAGGTCGAGAAAGCCAAATACTAAGACCAGATGAATAATGCAAACCACGTCGTGAATTTATCATGGACAGAAGTTTACCAACCTTTGTGAAATTTTATGGACAGGTTCTGCTTAGATCCAATAACAGCTGAGTGCGAACCAAACATTCCATACAATTCCATTCAGACGTATGAACATAGATCAAGCGTGATGCCAAGGTACATGGTTTCTTCTAGATAATCCACAGTGATAATCAATTAATCGTTCTAAAACGTATGATATTGGGGTAGACTCCGGAGATGACTGGAGATGAATTTCGTTGTGTTTGAATAGAAAGGGCTGTTCTCGGGCAAAATGAGAAATAACCAATTCCTTATCCTTACAAAACGTACATGGAACAATGGTTCGATTTTATTCAATTTTGTCGGTATTCTCACAACAGCACCAGAAGCACCCGTTTGTTGATTTTGTACACGCGCAGAATTTAAAAAAAAATCTAAAACAATACCCTGATTTCCACTTATTGGGAGGGTAGATGGAAGTCACACATAAGTTGACTATTATGATTCTTACTGTATTTTTTTATTTTTATTTTGATGTTTAATTTTTGTAGTACCTATATGAAATCATTAATGAACTTAAAATATTGAATTCAGTTTCAAAAAGTTGGAAAAAATAATGTATTCATAAATGATTGTAAAATTTGCATACTGGTTTCCATGTGATTTAATAAAAATGTTATGAGTATATAGTGATATAGGGCGTAAAATGTACGCAGGTCTCCGGAAGAAATTTACCTGAAAAATGAATTTTAGTTTATGCAGTTCACAGCCAAGTTTCCTAAATTTGAATTACCATATAAGTAGGTATTGGCGTTGATAACATTGTAAACTATTATCCCTGATACCTGTAGGTGACTTTAAACGTATGCATTTAGAAATATACGAAATCGATGACATGAATAAATTCATGAGATGAATAGGTAATAACCCGCGCGAAATGACGCCTGAAATGTAAATGGAGGGCTGGGAGCGATTGCATAATCTCACGTAGTTACTTATATGGACGCCCACCCAACTGTGAAACAATGAAAGGTATCCATATATTTCGCGTTGGAATAGGTAATAATCGTAGGAATCCCTTAACTAGTTTGATTGTTTCGTACAGAATCATCAAAAACTACAACAATGAACCATTTACCTACCTGTACAATATATATACATATTTATACTAGATGTTTGTTTGTGTACACCTAATCGTTCAATTTCATTACTGCAACGAAATCGGTAAATATATAAAACCCACATCAAACACAACCAGAACGCTGCCATAGTAAATAGACTCCTATTGTTGTCTTTGGAGTACGATGTGAGTTATCGTGAAAGAGAGTTGCGATCGTGTGATTACACAAAAGAGAGCTCATGAAGGCCTCAGTTATAACATCGGAAAAAAAAGGGACATTCGCGTGTGTGGAACTGGACCACCGTAAAACCAAACGGACAAACGTCTGAGCTTAGCACGAAACCATGACTAATATTTGATGATTTTCTTTCCTCACAAATTTTGAGCTTTGTTTTTGCTAATAATTTTGATAGTGAACTATAACAGTCGAATGAAAGAACCCTTCAAATTATTGCACAACGGTTTACTTCTTTTATATACACTACTATGATTTTGTGCAAAGTTATATGCCTACTAATCAACCTTTAGTATGCATGAAAAGTTCTAGAGGAACTTGATACAAATGGAGATATGATCGCTAATGTTCGAATAGTGGTTTAACGTCTATTGTTAACAAAATTCAATTTGTGATTCATGATCTTCTAAAGGAAAAAATGCTGATTAAATGCGATCGGATCCCGATTTTTGTCAGGTCGAGAACATGTTTCTCCAAGAACATTTACCTAGTACCTTTCAAATATTAAGGAACCTCTTCATTTACTACTATCTATTTACAAATATAGATAGGTAAGGTAAGCTTAAATAATTGATGAGTACAAGGTGAGTGTTCTGGAGAATTACCTATTACTCCGCAATTTTTTTTCTAATTTTTCGTCAAAACTATACAAACTCTACTCATTGATATTAATGAGATTTCAGAAGAATCCGAATAATTAGAACGCAATTAATTTTCAATTAAACGAGAATTTTCATTGAACGAAATTCGGCACATCGACAATTCTTGATATTTTAACATGATTTTACAAGTAGATAAACAACATTCATGTAAGGAGGTTACGAATATGGCGGTGGCAAACAAGGGAAGGAGAGAGTGGATATATCATAGATGAAGCAATCCAACAGATAAATAAATAATACCTATCTTGTATGATTTTGTCGATTTTTGTTCTGAGTTGATCAAGATTAAAAACAGAAAATTCTCCGTCTTCATCAGATGTGGAGAGATGGATTTAGCTGACGTTTTCACATAGATAGGTAGGTTTTATAAATAGCGATGTAAGGGGAATGGTATTATGGATTGTATATTGATTGAATTACGTTATATAGCAATCAAATTTGGAGCCTCTTCGACCAACTTTTATAGTACCAAGGGAAGCTGCTTGTCATTTTGTTTCTTACAGCAAGGCGTTCATGGATTTTCTGCCAATGGGTTGTGCAACCTCATCCTCCGGGGAGCGGTTATTCACAGTAGATAGCAGATGGTGGGAAATGAGCGTTCCTCCGCACAAAACTACACTCAACAACAAGTGACTGATATTATTATATCTCGAGCTCTTTTTTCTGAATATTTTCCCGTTGGATCTGGCTTAACCCTTGAAAACCTACCCTACCATACTACTCCCATACATTCCCATCCGTACCACCCCCGCATACCTCCTGCACTCAAACTCGTCCTTCCTCTCATACTTTTACCAACTCCTTCAACGCTCATACTCATCCCACCCTCCCAGCGCCAGGGCTGGCAATAAGGGATAAATGGCAACGACCAATATTCGCGCGCAGTGGGGAACGTCGGGAGGAAGATATAAAGTTTCAATTTGCCACAGCTCGTTTCATAATCTCTTTATCAGCCTCCACGTCTCCCTCTCCGTCCTTTGACTTCAAAAAGGAAAAAGTTGAGGGAATATCCTTCTTTTGTTTCTCGTTTATCATTCAAGAGAAAGAGAAAGGAAAGCCCCCTCAGAAAACTGCAGCATACGAAAATGCTTATGACAAAGAACAGTTACAGATCGCAAACGAATTCATTATGTATCAACAAGTCCGCTGCCCCGTAAAATGTACCTTCCCAAAAAGTGCACTTGCAAACCACCAAGACTACTTAGGACGGTTACGTTACAGGATACATACTTTAGGGACTGACTACAAATTATGATTTTTCATTTTTCGAATTGAAACTAAATATTTTAGATACCAAAAATGTAATTTTCATTCTCTTCTTGGATTTGCTTGAGTACAATTGTTTCCTTCCAACTAATTCCATAAGTCACTCAGTAGGAATCGTACATTCAGTTAGGATTTTGAAACAGATTCTCCTGACATCTGGTGACCCTAAATTGGTATCAGATATTGGTCATTTTCCCAGAAAGGGCCAATCGTTGTCCAGAGAAGATTCCGAATGCCCATTTATGATTTAGGCGTTTAGAAAAAAATTCTCCATAAACTTTGTTCTACTTCGGGCAATCAATAAAATATGCACTTATTCACGCTAAAATATAGAAATTTAAGTTTAAACTGCTAAATGTCCAGTAATCTGCCATGTCCGGACCCCTAGGTAGTCAACTTTGCCTGAACACTGTGAATCACCTATGAAAGCAGCAGCCTGAATTTGTAGTGATTCTTTATTGCATATACCTAGACATGAAAAAAATGGGTTTGCAGATTTTTCAGAAGCAAATAAAGCGAGCAGGAGGATAAAATGTGCTTGTCCGGAGGTTTCTGTCTTTAATCTGCCTTTCTTGTGTTTTAGTATTTTGGCGGCTTTTTATCGTTTCCCGCGGTTTTACTACCACTGTCAAGTTGTTAACAACTTAATTGGGATTTTCCGTTGTAATTTAAAAACTTTACATTTTTCGACCTCAAAACTGTATTCAGCAACCGTAAAAATCCCCTGGTACCAAGTTTTGGCTCGAAAAACCGATAAATTGAGATTACTTGGTTACTTTCGGAGGTTTCTAGGTTGCTATCAGAAAAACCGTGTTCCACGTTGGTTTAACCCTTTTCTACACCTGCTTCCCGCCCTGGTTCAATTTTTGGAATAACTCCCAGTTCTCGCTCCTCATGGAGATGGGGTTCCGAGTATTCTCCTTTACGCGGAAACCACGCCAATAGGTTTCATTCAATAGGTTTTCTTCTTTAATTTTTAATTAATTAATTAAGCGTCCCACTGTGTGTCCTTTCATCGAAATTCAATCAGTATGGTGTGAGGTTCACTTCGATAACATCTTTTGTTCCACCTGGTCCGTTTCCGGCCCAGGCGGAAAGTTCTGAAAAAGAATATTTACGATTTGGTTACTTCAACATGTCACGACAAATATACGCAAGCACAGGTCAGCCTAATTGGAATTTACAAGGAAAATAAATAATCAAACATTCTAAAAGTCACGAGTGGTTTGGAACTAGGTAGCTTGAGACCTAGACAACTCCTTCTTAAAATGTGCCTAACTGGTATTGCCGATTTTTCCGAGAAAGTTTTTGAAAGTTTCAGGCTTGAAAAAGTACCTGAAGATGTCAAAACCATCCTGGTGATTGCGGAAGGAAGCCTAGCTGAACTAGCTAACAGAGTTCGCAATGAATTGAAGATGAAATGGGCACACGTTCCACTCACGAACATTCAGCAGAACAATCTGATAATGTTTCAGCTCAAGAAATCAACAAACTAGAAGCCTTAAATCACGTATTATAGAAATTCAACGAGAATTTCCAACAAGAATTAAATATAATTTACAAAGAAATAACGTTTGTGGTATTTCTTTGTGCTTTGATTACGATAACAATACATGGACAAGAGCTGTTAGGTATACGAGTATGAATTTGCTTAATTTTTGACAGATAGCTAACAGTCCATTCACTAGTACGATGTCAGACACCAGAATAGAGATATTCATGGTTAAGCTCCAAACATAGAATAAAACAACCAGGAGAGTCCGGAGTGGATTTCCGGAGTTTCCAGCCAATTAAAAAACGCGCGTTTCACATTCCTAATACTTTCTAGGTAGAGTAGTCGACCCTTCACCTGACACTCATGTCAAAATTCCGGAGTGATTCCTAATTTCCCTAACAATTTGTGTATTTCTCGACTTATCCATAATTCAAAGCTATTCTTGAGATGGTTAATACCAGAACATGAACCTACCTTGATTTATTATAAAATGATTACCATCGAAGCTGCCAATTTTATTAATAATTATCAACATTTTTTAAAGAAGTGCCAAGAACAGGTGATTCAAGGGAAGTATCAATCTTGAGGTGAATTCATTAATCGGATTATTCCTTCATCAGCTTAGTAGTATCCTTTCAACGAAGAACCAGCGAATCCAAACTTAGTTTAGAGAGATGGGAAACGAGAGGATCCAAACAAACTCTTTGATGTAGATACACGAAAAGCTACCAAAGTTTACTCGATTCACGGAATAAGATCACCTTGGCTCTTGAAGAAAAACATCAAGACGTTTTCAACCGTGGAAAATGAATTTTAAAATGTGGTTGAACTTAGAATATACACAAGATTCGGTATTCACATTATTTTCAATCTGAATAAATGCCGGTTCAACGCGGGTAAGAAAGTGCCTTTCAAGATTTGCCGCAATGTCAACAAAACGTGTCGCGTTACAAGTCTTGAGGGTCGATTCCTGAATTCATTTCCAACAGAATCATCTTGTAATTATATACACGGCAAAATATTTTTGTATTGAAAGGGGGAAACACTCGCAGTTTAATGTATTGGTATTTTTATTTAACAAGAGGCAGAAATGGATAGCAACACAATAATATGAAAATTAACTTACAAGTGATTAAATGTTATTATGATGTTATGATGTTGTTAAAATGTTGTTATGATTAAAGAATGTGTCGCACACAGCAACTTCAGCCAAAGTAGAAAACAAGTGTTTTTCTACTCAAGCTGACGACAGTGTTCTGTACATATACTTATTATGAGAAAATAGGTATAGGCGTTAATAGTTCAACACAACTTGAAATTGTTGTTTTCGGCGATCTCTAAAAACTTGTTCCTACGAAAATCAAACATAATATTGTTTCTGAGAAACTCCGGGATGTTCGAAATGAAATAATAAACAATGAAGGAGTGACAAATCCCAAGGAAAGGGGATATTGCCGTTACCCTCTTGACCACAGAGAAGGTAGTTATCGGGTTACAGAAGCTCACCGCTACAATAAACATGAGCCTCACTAAGGGTTTACCTCCATTTCGGGATTCCGATTGGAGCTTTTACTGATCCAACAAACGCGTAGTGTTTGAACTGACGAGAGTTTGTGGTTCGGATTTCGAAGCCAAACTTTCCGTTCGAGTGGATCTGAGTCCGAGAAGGGTCTACAAGTACAACAATTACATAATTATTTATTGATTCGTTTTACACTATATTGTTCTACCGAAGGAACTCGTATAACCCACCAATATACTACGTATGAAATTATAGCTGGATATAGCATTCATTGGTCGAATTTATCAAATTTAAATCTGCCCACGATATAACCTAGGCTGGTGACTTTAGTTGGCCACTAGTAGATGGACAATATGGTTAAGTATAAGAATCTCTGTTTTTCATACACAGCCCGGAGTTAAAAAACTCTTTTCCTTCTAAAATCCTAATCTTAAGAAGGAAAGATTTAGAGCGCTATCAGGTAACCTTGATACTAAAATATATGATAACTATATTTGATAAATATAGTAGGATTGAAAATTAGATTTTAGGTACCCTCAAGGGTCCAAACTGATAAAACAACTTCGCGGAGAGTTTAAAAAAAGAAGTTCAATTTCGAAACATCTTTGAATGAACGAAGAAATTATGATCGGACAATGAAATTGCTTTGGGTGCATCAACTCAGTTATGTGGAAGGTATGCTTCGAGCGGAATCGGAATACTCCCGCTCATGTCGAAGTCCCGCGGAGCGGAACTTCAGAATGACACTCAGACTAAGTATACCTACCTGGCTCTCTCAAGGGATCATTCATGGACCTTTCACCAAACTGTGGTTAGATTGCGACTTTGAACCAAATCATGATTTCAAAATTATCAACATCATAATTAGTGACCTTAGTGTAGTATCGGGTGTCCAAGCTTCAACGTTCCAATCTATAGCTCCGGTTGTTCATACACATGGTTTTCCCCAATCTAGCTCAGTATACGAGTATGTACCTAGGAGATGAGCTTTATTAGCTTTAACTCACTTTATTTCAGATGAGAATCCTTCTTACGTACGAAGCAAACCTAAGAATTTCTTGTTCTGTTTCTAATTTCACTGACTTGGGTGCAGCCAATCCAGACAGGAGGTAAATTTTATCTCGAAAGTTAGGGAGTTATGTTATATTATTGACCATACAGTAGTGATTCACGATAGAGATCCTAGTGCAATATTATAGTATAATTATTATTGGTGGAGGTTTCTAAGCACTATTTTCTTGACGTAAGCAAAATACGAGAGATTCACTATTACTTTATCGCTATTACCAACAAAGTGAGAAAGAGCTCATTGATTGCACAACACTGATTAATTATATATATATATATATATATATATATTATATATTCTCAGAAGATAGTCGTATGCCTATTTGACTTCGTACCGTTGTCAAAAAAAAAAAAAAAAGCCTAGGTCACTGTCACGTTCCGATAAGAAAAGCCACATTAATAAAAGAAGAATAGCGAATCATTTCTGGGTGAGAGAACTGCGGTAAAAGAGGATTACTATAAGATTAACGTCTTTGTTGTATAATATAAAGGATAAGGACACGCCTACTAGAATGATACTGTTGCTAATTAGAGGAGTGGATGGAGTTTGCGAGGCAAACTGTGGCTGGTGACATGATAGGGCAGGGAAGAGAGTACTCTTGGTATACACAGTTGGGGTGTACCAGGAAGGAAGGGGCGGGAGGGACGCTTGGGTCCCAAAGGGTCTGTTCTTTTCTTCGTAGCTTTTCCCTGAATTTCCTTTACTCTTCCCTCTTTAGATTTTTTCTTGGTTTTCTTGAACCTTTATAACCACTACCGCAATTCCGTTTCCAGGTCGTGCTCCGTAAATGAGAGAAAGAGTAGAAACTTTGAGACTATAGGTAGTTTCTTGCTTTTATGACAATAATTCAAAACTGAAGTTTATTATTAAAAAACAACTAAAATTACATGGTTGTGAGAAGAGAAATGGAGAGGTATCTTAGGTGGGGAACAAGTGCTAATTTGGTGGAAAATTCCGAGTCCTGCCCTTGGAATATTTTCTATGAAGGTTTACTATTCTTAACCAAATAGGACCAAACTAAAATTAACAACGATCACTCGAGTGGACACAAGATAATTTCTTGGAGTTGAGCTTTTTTCAAGCTTTACTTTGTTATGGATCTACCATGAGGTGAATACTTTTGATTTTCTTCCCTCATCCACAATTGAAAACTTGTGAGATCCTAGTTTCCAAAGCAGATTCGAACGTGGTTTACGTTCTCCACTACCTCATTTCAAGGCCTTAGATGTTGAAATGAAATAATAGAAAAAACTTGAGGTTATTTCATGTATCATCGTGCCTGAATCGCGAACTGAAGTTTGAATATTAGTATACATCCAATAAAGCTTTCTATTCACAAAGAAATAGGAGTTCGAAATGGATAGTAACCTAACTCTGAAGAGGAAATTACTTCAATATATGTGTCATAGGTATTTTTTTTTGTTATACTATACACGTCTTATTTATGACGTTTGCTCGATACATTGTTAAACGTATGAGCATAACCTACGGCAATATAGTTATTATTACTTAATATTGTCATTTCAAACCAATCAACGGTAAAACAGGAAGGCCACTGTTTTTCTTATTGGGAAAAGGTAGTCCGTAACAAACACCGATGAATAATTCCCATTTTTACCAAATTATTGATAAACACATCTTTTAGAACAGTTCAAAACCCTCCGAATTGAGTAGCTATGCCATCCAATTTTCAATGTTGAGAAATATAGGACTGCAATAAACGTAGTTTTACGTATCCGCTCGCAACCTGTACGCCACAACTCCAATGAACTTCACAACCACAAGATGCCTGTTTCCTCCCTCTTATCCGAGAAGGCATGAATAGTTAAAGTCCGACCAACTCCTCGACGTCAACCTTCAGAGAAGTAATTTGCCTCAAGAAATATGACTGAAGACGGAACAGAATGTAATTTCCACCTTGACAAGGACGTCTTCAGCGACACTTAGTAGTAATAGATGTTCCGCTTTCAGGGGCGATTTAAATGTCAAAACACGGATAGGTTATGAGGAACTGCTGTTTACCTAGTTACCAAACGGAGTACGTATGCATTGAACAGGTAGTAAGTCCATCCCTCTCTATAGCCCAGTTTAAAACGTGGTTAAAAAACTATATTGAAATCTCACTCTTCGAAAATTCGTAAAACGGTTTTACAAGATAATACACTCATAGCTTAATATGATAAATTTTCCCCTCAGAAGATGACGCATGATCTAAACGTACGCAAGGTGTGAAAATCCATTATTGTCTGATAAAAACTTGCTCTCAACTATGTATTATTATGTGGAAAGAAAGTTGATGTTGTTGGTCTATCTCGATTGTGCTGATGTTTGACAATTCGGAAAACTATCAATATGATCGTATTCAAAATAGGGGCATTGCGTAAACACGCTCATTCATTTATACACGAACTTGTTCAATGTAATTTCCATGATACGTCAACACGATTATACTGCCCACACAACTTGGTAGACCATCTTGACATTTCTGCACCTTGACAAGCACACGCAAAGATATGAGTAATTTCGAGGTTTTATTATCTGGCTTAGATCATCCATCACTGACGAAGTGTGTACATATTAGCGAAGCTTTCTTTGAGATCAGAAAAAACTGATAGTTTTTTAGAACAATCGTCAGCTACAGTTCTTTCAAACATCATGGGATGACAGTAACGGGTATAAAGAAAAGCAACAAACACTAAAGAACAAGGAGAGAAGTGGAGGAACTATTCCAGACAAACATCAAACTAAGAAACTTTTGAAGAAGAAGTGTAAAGCACAAACAGAAACATTTAAAACTTTCTGTCGAAGTGGATTTGGTATTTACTCTGGTATGGCTTCATCAGAGTGTGAAGTAAACATTCGGAATCATCTTGGAATATAAATAGTTCAGACATCCACCGACAGGCTTATACTAGTCTAGCACAGGATCCTGAATATTGACATCTCTCGAAATGAAAGGATGAGCGGGAAATGGTTGAAGGATTGAATTACGGTTTCCCAGCTCTTGCACGCTGCTTGCACTCCCACGCGTCGCTACGAATAGTGAAACTGGATAAGTGTGGATACAAGGAACGACCCAGTCAGAGAAAGAATGAAATACAATTGAATTTGCCCGAAGTCCCTACGACACACGTTGTCTCGATGGTTGGAATACTAATTTTTCCCCTGCAGTGAAACTGCTGATAGTTCAAAATCGAGCTTTCTACGACCACTCCACTGATCCTATCAATACAATTAGACATGGACAAGTCAGGGCAGTTAATTCAACACTACACATACGATAAGGGAAATTGATGAAAATAATCTCTTATCATCGTCTGCCAGAATCAATGCGATTTGCCATAAACATAGGAAGTACAAGTGACGGATTACCAACGACCACGATGTACATAATTTATATGTATACTTTGTACATCACCAGCGAATAAAACGCAATAAATAACAATTTTTTCTCAATTCTCCCTCGAAATTTTCTGTTTTACGTTTCGAAGTATGTAACAATTAGAAACTTAGAAAAAATCCATCCGTCCGCCGTACGCGGATCCGTCCTGATCTCTGAGGGACCAATCGTAACTCCCAATAAGGACATGAGGTTAGAAGAAAGATAAATTGGGAGAGTGAATTTTGCGTGATTTTGTTTTCTATTTTACTACGTGTATCAACTGCAAAGTCATTAGCACTAAATATCAGTGAGTACAGTACATAAAATTGTGTATCAGAATATCTGAAACTATAGTTCAAACAGCAAGGCACCTACTTGAAGGTACTTTTCAGGATCAGAGGTTCCGAAAATGGTTAGAGTAATTTCCAAGGAAATCTGTCATGTTTCTGGCGATTTACAGGGATGGTACACCGAACATTGGGTATTAAGTGGCGAGTTGTACAATTTATAAATGACAACTATTGCAAGATAGTATTGAACACTCTGGAGGGGGTTCTCAGGTAGACTTCGACTTCTGCTTGATCAGGCACACAATGTCTTTTTTATGGTCCTTGGCTATTTACTCGGTATTCCATTTTGACCAAGCTCCGATTCAATAATAAGGGATAATATAATCAGAGCTACAGATATCAGTGGTTTCAGGTTCAGTGTTTGCGATTTTCCCTTGATTGTGAATCGAAAATGAATCTACTGTGACGGAATTAGGCCAAATCTCTCTATAAATTTCAGCTGATAAAATGAGATTTTTCGTTTCTTCGAATAGTTTCATTTCGATCAATTCTGCTTTTTTAGCTATCAAAAACTGGCTCTTTTTCTTTATTTTGTGGTTCCATAAGGCCTAAAAACTGCAGTAGTTCTGAATGAATTTTCAATCATTGTCATCACCTCCCTTAACTTCTGAGTTTAAAGAAAGAAGACCGAGTGGAGCAAATTTCCATTTGAACATCAGCACTTTAGACCATAGGAGAACAGTTGCGAATCAGAAAAGAAAGTCATCCACATAACCACCAAAATGAGTGACGTACATTCTTACGCAGTCGGTCAAAAATGATGAGCAACACTTAGTAACATTCAACATCAATATTAAATTTTGCATAGAAAGCATCAACGACAGCCTACAGCTAACCAGAACAAATGTACCTTTCTTTTTTTTTCTTTCGGAGCTCGGGAGGGGAAAACCCGAGCAAGATCAGAATAGAAATGAAACGCAAGTGTACCATCATCGCCACCTTCATTGGAATTCAGACCGGTGCCAAAGAGACACCAGGTGCGACCGATAAGGAAAATTTCTTATCATGTCCAACATCTAAATTCTCATCCTGGAAAGACGTTAGAAAAGAAGCGGTATCTTTATAAGAAAAATAGAAATGATGAGAATCGGAGAGAAAAAGCTAGAGAATGGATAGGCGGTATAAATACTCACTTTTACTAGTAATGCATTATACAACAAGAAGTTCTTCTCCCTCTTTACCACTGATCCCGAACCATTGTTTCGGTCACGTAGGCTAACAGAGATATTTTTCGACTCTGATAGCTTTAGTCAGATTTACTTTCTGCAGAAAACGAAGCCAATGGAAATACTCGAGTACCGTTGACAACCCCCCCTCCATATATCTCTCTTTGTTTTATTCAACGATTTTCAGAAAAACTTCAAATCGAAGCTGCCCTCTATTTTTGCTGCTTATATTTCGAATAAGACATTTTTACTCACTTGCGGACGTGAGATTACTGCTAATGATGGTCCAGATTACTGCAGACGGTGAGATTACTACCTACTAAATGATGGTGCAGATTCTCCGTGACATGGAAGAAACTACCAAGCATTGGAATATTTTTAATTTATTAATATTAATCTATGCACAAAATCAGCACGAAAACGCATTTTTGTTTGTATGAATCGAGATTTTCGGGTATACATAATTATATATGTTATGTACCATATTATAATATAATATGGTACATAACATATATAATTATGTATATATAATTATGTATAATATAATTATATGTAATATAATATGTAATAATATATGTAATATAATGTATATATAATTATGTATATATAATTATGTATATATAATGTATGTACATTATATAATTATGTATATATAATGTATATATAATTATGTATGTAATAATATATGTAATATAATGTATATATAATTATGTATATAATTATGTATATATAATTATAACATATATAATTATTATAACATATATAATTAAGTTACAATATTATTGTAACTTAATTCATCAAGGTTTGAAACCTTAAACTTTCAAATTCGACACCTACGAAAGCAGGAAAAATTTAAAGAGGTCCGTGATAATTCACTATTTATATCTAGTTCTAACTCCTCTACATGAAACGAGAAATCCAAAACACAAAATGGAACAACGATAGAAATTTATTTATGCACTAACAAGTTTGCCATTTTCAAATAAATGGTGTTCGAGTGTTGGTGGGTTCTGGCGATTGAACTATATCGGGGTTTGAAATCTAGTAGGTATACACTTTAGTTTTTAAAGTTGGGGGAAGCTTGGGGGAACAGTGGAAAAGTTTTCAGTCGATAAATTGGCCTGAACCTTCCATAACAGGTCACTTAGCGCCCCTTTTTATGGCTTCATAGAACCTCGCGAAAAAAAAAAAGTTTTCCTTTCGGGGTAAACGAAGTCATTCCATCCAGTAACAGCGAACTAACCCTCCACGAGGGAATCAAAAGTTAGCTCTAGCTTTGGCGTACTTGGACCGAATAACTTCATTCCGAAAGCGACTAGACCCTTTAAGTCTGAGCCTTTACCGGTTGGGATCATAGATCTTGGAACTTCAATCACGAGATGAATTTGAAATACGAAACATCCAACATTACTGGGACACATGATATTTATACGAGTCGCCTAAAAGGCCAAATAGCTACAACATTTTCAGGAAAATATTGAAGTTTTATTTGAACGATATTGTCATCAGAAGCGAATAGCCATTTAATTACGTGATTTGATTATTTGTTTATGTTTTATACCTTGTATATATAACCGGGTGAACGGCTTAAATCAAGTCACCATAATAAATGGGTAATGACTAAACACAGAGTTGAACTGCAAGGAATACATGGAATCGGAAAGGGACAATAAATACTGAATACGCTGAACATTCTGTGAACCTATGAATAGAAGGAAAGAAGATAATGCCGGGTTGATAGATGAAATAAAAGGCTTCAGGAAAAGTTTGAAAGGACGCTTGACATGTGCAATGGATGCAGAAAATGGAGTATTGTATCATGAAAAAAATGCCGGGTATAATAAATGATTGTAAGGTTATTTATGGTATTGGGATACCGGCTCTGTTAGGGTAATTGTCAGTCACTTCTAAGGGGTAAAAAGTGTGGAAAAACATTTTCAAACCGCCCTAGCGTGCAAACGTCTAATATACAGATCTGATATTGTTGTTGTTTCATTGATTTTAAATAGCTTAAATTTTAAAATAATTTTAAATGTTTAATTTTAAACGTTTCTTGACACCACCTAGTGCTCGGTGGGACCAACCACTCTCTTACATGTGGATAACTAATTATTTAATTAATAAAGTTGGCGTTTAGATGGTCCGTTGGTCTCCTATGACTTTCATCGAAATCGGACGATAACTTCGTATAGCATTGCCCGTTACAAGGATTTCATGGCAAAGATACATGCACACAAACAGACTCACAACCAAAAATGTTCAAGAAATTCTGAAACGTGAAAGGCGTGAAAAGTGAAAACAAATTTTTCACTACCTAGGTAAAGCCGGAAGCAATGTTCCTTGTACTGTACTTTCGTGGGAATATCTAGTTCCCCTGATTGAGAACGAGAAAACGGTAAAGAAGTTTCATCTACTCTGTCCATTCCATAGTGGACCATTCACCTGCTACAAGACACATCAATCACGCGGAAATGTATACCGCCGGGATGAAATGTTGCTGATGGGTAGGTTATATGGGCAGGTGCTTTGAGTTGCTTCGCTTTGACGGAAGTTCCCAACTTAAACAGCGCAGGCCTACGGCGACACAAAGGCCAGAGCAGGCTCAAAGGCCCTTGTTAATCCTCGGGAATTGAATCCAAAAACGATTAGGAATGGCTGAGTGAAACACAGTCAACATTTCACAGAATTCGATTAGAAACCAAACGAGGGGTTTGAAAATAAGTAGGTACTGTTATTTTTCTCCAGGTGGCAAATAAAATCAATAATATGATTTTGCTTCCATGTCTACCAAGGTAGCCGGAGCATTGTTTCCACTTTTCGAGGCGGAAAAAAATGTTCTCCAAAATCAAATTGTCCTCTCGCGTTTTACGTTTTAGGCCTTCCTGAACAATGAAATGAAAATCATGAAAAATTATCCACCTATGAAAATCATCACTCCCGGTTCAATAGCAGCCGCACAAGGTACTGAGATATTAATGTTTTGAGATAAGCTACTATGCTACTATAAGCTACTAACTACTAGTAGCTACTACGCTATAAGCTACTAACGATGATCGGATACAATTTCGGTAACAAACCATAACATAAACTCATGAAAAGATGGAGAAACTAACGGATATTCGAGCACAAAAACCCACGAAATAAGCGGTTTATGGTGTCCTGGCACCATGGTGGCACAAAGAATAATTCATGAAAATCCAGAGTTATACTACTAATTCCCCTTCAATTTCCAAGCTTGGGAACAATTGAAAAGCTATAAAAAATTCATATTGAAAAATTTTATATTGAGTAGTTTTCTATATAAATGTTAATCCCCCACTCGCCCCCTCCCCATGCTAATTTCGAGACTCTGGTGAGATAATGTGCAACTCGGAATTTATCTGAGTCGAACAAAAACGAAACGCGCAATTAGGTTGGAAATTGAGGCCTGGGTAGAGTACACAAGATTATGCCCGAAAAAGCACGCTTTTAACAATTAATCCCTCCTTTTCTCCCCTTCAAAGGCCAAATTCGAAAATCCGGCGATGTAGTGCATAACTAGGTACCTAGATAGAGTTCTGCGTCGAATAAAAAAGAAAAACGCAAATCGGTTGTAAATTGAAGGCAGGGCAGAGTACCAACACAAAATTATGTCCGAAAACGCACGTTTTTCAAGAATCAAACCCTCCTCCCCCCACCACCCTTAAAAGGCAAGATTCGAAAATCTGGCTATGTAGTGCACAACTAGATAGATTCCAGCGTCGAAAAAAGGATAACCACGAAAATCGGTTGAAAGCTAAGGCCTGGGCAGATTTTGTTACGCACACACACACACACACACACACACATAGACCTATGGTTTTTTCGCGGATTTGGATTCAGAATGGTCTAACACGGATAAGTATGCGGTTATTTCTTTCCTGTTGAGTTTTGTCCAACTTCACTTAATCGCATAAATACGCCAAAGCCTTAATGTGGGACGTCCTAAAAAAGCCCAACGGCTGGTCTTACAGAGCACTGGGTGGTCTCATTCGATACTAAACATTCAATTGTATTCTAAATTGGTGGGAAAATAATGCCTTCATATCGATGTTGTATACAATACTAATTAAAAGCTTCGAGGCACAACCAGACCCCGAATGGAGCCCATACACCAAATTTCCTCAAAATCGGTCCATGGTAACTAGAGAAAGTATAAGGCAGACGGATGGAAAATTGTTTATCAGATTTTAGTATTGTACATACCTTGAACCATCAAATACTGAGGGGAGTAAAGAATATCTTTTCTTGCTAGATTCCGAAGGTTCATTATTGAAAATAATGAACCAAAAGAACCAAATATTTCAACAAACTGCAAACATTTCACTGTCAAAATTATATTCATTTATAAATGTTATTTATGTGATAAGAATGCAGTACGAAAGCCATGTGGTAATATCACGATATTCAACCCCTTATCCCTACAATCACTCGACCACATATAGGTATTATGAGTAAACAATAATTATTCGCAATGACTATGGCACAGATAGTGCTCCATCGACAATCAACGTTGAGATTGGATGAAGATCTCTATGTACCGACTCCACTTTGCAAACATGACGTGTTGGCTAAACACACACGTAGTTGGGTAGACAGGGTATACAACATTCACCCGTTGTTACGTCATTCTCTAGTAGACATCCGAGATGAATTTGAGAAGTTACATCCGAAGATGGCAGGAAGGTGGAATTATAACGTAAATAATAATGAATCGGAAGTACGAACGGTAGTTAGGTATATCTTTACAAGAAAGTCCCAAATGACTGAGGAATATAATTATACTGCCCGAGTCCATTCGAGGCTTTCTAACAAAATGCCACATCGCTAACGATCGGCTGTAGGTGCCCCTAACAAGGTCGATTACGAAATCAACTAGAAGAAAGTGATTAGGATAAACCCATTGGGTAGAACCAAATATGGGATGCGGTAGTTGTAAAACATCCTACAGGAAGGAGGGGAAATTTGGCTCGCTTACAAGCCGGCTTACCGTACACCATAAGGTGATATTTCTACCGTGGCCCACTGAACAGACGGACTGGGAGATATTGGAGGTCCGATTGTTCTCGGTCAAAAGTATGGACCAGACCAGACAGCAGTTTTCGGAAGTCTCCAATTTCCTGGACTTCCTGCGTACTGCACATTCACAGAGGAAGAACCTCGTGATAGAGATATTGTGGTTAAGGGAGAACAACGATGACCTCCCCCTTTTCATCGGAGAGAGGGTCAAACGAGTCGACGAAAAAAAAACCGCAATTTAATTAAAAACACGGCTGTCTGATATATCATGAAGCAAGTAGGTACCTACTCACCTTCATTAAATACTTGGTATAGGATTCTATAATTCATTATGGAAATATTGCAGAAAATGGAATTAAAATTTCGCGGAAATTATCAAATTTTCGTAAATCAAAATCACCAAGCAAACCCTCAATTCTTTCACCCTCCGTTCCTCAAGAGCCATTATGTGTAAAGAACGCTTGATCGTATAGAGCTTGAAGTAAGTACTCATCTATTCAAGTATCAAAAACCATACCTTCCTTTGTGAAGTGGAATACGACGTTAAAAAAAATGTCTCTTTATTTCCCCACCCACCAGGAATCAAGACTACAAAGATACCATCAACTGATAATCCAGAAACGTAAACTTCTACACTGAGAAGGAAAGAAAAAACATACTAGTATTCCAGCTTGTGGGATATTGGAAATTATGAATTTTTTGAAATAATGCGAAATAATACTGATTAGGATAGTAGCAAACAGAATACAGTAATAAGTGGATATTGTATCTGGAAGCACAGAAAAAAGGGCATAGGGAATTGTAGAGGGTCGTTAAACTGAAAATCATATACTTGTGACAAGGTACTAGGACCCAGTAAATTAATACTGTTCATTTCATAACCTGAATTTCAATATTATTTATCCTTCAATAATATATTTTACTTGATAAAAGGATTCGTATACGGTAATCTAATTTTAATACGTCAGTTGACTAAACATTTTTTTTATTACCTTCTTCAGGGCTAAAGGACGTGATACTCATTGAGCATACCAAGCGCCGATATAAAATGAACTGGTGGTTCCAGTTTCCTTATTCATTTTCTTCATTTAATGCCATTTGATTTACAATAATTTTGATGGCATCTCCACCAGTTCATTTTATATTGACGCTTGGTATGATCACTGAGTAACAAGTCCTTAGAACCATGAAGAAGGTGATAAATTTACCGAAAGCTCGGCAAAGAATGAGTTAAATTCCAATTGACCCTATTTCTAATCAGCTGTATTTTGTTGGGTCGATCTACATATTTGCTAATCTAATTTTGAACAAATTTTTACTTGTTCTTTCAGCAGCCAACTACACTAGTACTTAACATGTTGCATCTTTCAATTTACCAGGACGGAATCAATAACTTTCAATTTACTAATAATATTTGCACTGATGCTCACTTAAACTTTCAGAAGAAATGGAAGTCGCTAGGCCAAGCTAATTCACTATAAGTAATAGAAGTAGCTTTGTTCTCTCAAATAGTGGATGGACTCACGTCCCAAAGATCTATGTTCGTTCCAAATTAACCTGCAATAGAGCTACCATTGTGTGGGAGAATGTGGATTGAAGAGGATGTCTACGTGAAATTACAACGAAGAGGTTGGTAATCAGTTGTGAAGAGGAGAAATGTATGGATTCGTTCATCGAGGGAGACAATTTCCACCATTCACTCTCGCACTTTAGACTTAAATTATGATATCAAGCACTAGTACCAATGCCAGTTATCATTATACTGAAAACCCTCTGCGAAGTTGCATACAACCAGTGTGAGACTGTTTGGACAAAAAATACCTACTGATAGTTTTACAATGTATCCAATGTGAGCAATTTATGTTACAATCCTAGATGTACTTCAAAGAAAACTGACAAAATGTTCGCGCTGTTTCTCCAAACATTTGCTATCTAACTGACTCAGATAGAGAAGATTTCTTTTAGCAAGACACGGGAATGTGGCCTTCCCAAACTGAAATTTCCACCAGCATTTTGCGTTCCTAAACTGTATCAACAACTTTGGGTGTAAAATAATGAACATAATCGCCAACAGCAATCGAAAACAATGCCACTAAGCTGCTACAAATTTGTGAATTCTTTGCGATTATGTTGATAGTGACTCACTAACAAACTTAATCGCAAACAATTCACGAATTTGTAGTAGTTTTAGCAAATTTCCTGTCATTCCTGGAGTCACCAACGTCATTAGCTGTCTTCCAAAGGGAAGATCAGAATTGGTTTTGATGATTTCGATCATGCCTACTCATTGCATCACCAACGGCTCAACCCGAAGTCGTCTTGACTCGGATTGAAACTGGACTACCATCCCACATATAGAGAAAATAAGTTACCGGAGTTCAATCACAGCTTCATTTGAATTACGTCAGATTTAATTTATGCCTATTTTAGCTGCTCGGAACGTTACAATAAATTGGAGCTTACGTTTGACCTTTCATCTCTATCAATGCATTATCTCCACTCTTTGGAAACAAATATTTTACGAGGTGAAGCCGTGCTCACAACAGTGTACCATCGTGAAGTACAAGAGACGTACACCAACACGCAAACATATCCTCGCTCCACGATAATACGAGTATAACTCCCCAAAGTACCTGTCGTTCGTCGCAGAAACAGCTATCACGGTTCCCTAGTCCCTCCGAGTGGGTGAACGTCCACATCGACCCCCGCTGTGGAGTTTCCTTGACGTATACTTTCACGACTGCAGGCTGCCGATAAAGCTGAAGGGGAAAAAAACTGTTTTCGATCGAACCCTGCAATAGCCATGCCCCAAATCCTCTCCCGGGGGCAAATGTATTGTCAATCTGGTAAAACTGAAAAGCGGGACAGCAGGAGACAACAGGGACTTTATTGTTCCTTACATAAAACAAGCTCACACACCCAGAACCTTTGGCCCATTTGAAGAATAATCTATAGTCTATAGCTTGGAAAAAGTATTTAATCAGAATGAAACATTGCCAACAAAACTGTCTGCCAGGTGAGCGTAGTTCAAGGCTTCCTAATAACCATATTGCACAGATTATCTAATCATTATTCCTAGTTGGTCATCAAATCATCAGCACTAACTACCATCCCAATTTTCCATAATTCAAACAAATATATAGGTAATTCGTTTTCACATTTTCCTTTGTGCCAAAGCTACCGCCTCCTGTGCGACGAAATTCTAAGGACATTTAGAACCCATCCCAACCGGCTTAAAGCACAATCGTTTTCTCGGGATTCGGTGGAAGATTATATCACAAGGATAACAAATCAAAATTGTCCACGAAGGTAGTATAATACGCGAAAATTTTAGGTAACATTTAGAGGTTCTAGAAATTTCGATTATAGCATAGAGATTCGATTATTAGAGTATAGTTTTCCTTTTCACTTCCAAAAAACAAATTTAATGCTTCCAATATCGTGGTAGACTCAGAAGAAAACGCTGCAAATCACTGCCCAAAGGTTTATTATTTTCTGTATAGATCACCCTTCTATGTAGATAAATCCCTACCAACCGTAGGCACCTACTACCTCTAGGGCATTTTTAAACATTTCAAACCCAACCACCAACCAATTGGAAATGAAGGGTTGAAACCGTAATACCTACGGTTGGTAGGGAGGGATCTTTACAGATGGGTGATCTATACAGAAAATAATAAACCTTTGGGCAATGATTTGCAGCGTTTTTTTTTAACCCACCAACTATTTTTTACCTACCAACCATTGGTAGGTACTACCTACCATAACATATTGCCTTCACACCATACTGACTTCACACCTTCACAATGAAGTTAATTAGGAAGAACTAAACGCTTCACACTCGATTCGAAAAATAGAAAGCTTCATATGGAAATTTGATTAATGGTTGCTCAGAAAGCAAAACTGAATACAAATCGAAGAAATGAACTGCGATCGCATTTTAGTCAGATAAAATTTGAACGGAGATGGACCTCTTTGGTGATTCACACTCGTGAACGGTTTGTCCTGCAGAGCTCCGGGTGGTCTCAAACAAATTTTAAAAATTCAATACTATTTAATATTGGTGAAAAAACAATACCTTCATTTCGAGAGTTTTCGAGCTAGGGCACTCTTGAAAATGTCAACCCTCAATTTTCACCCCTTAGAAGTGACTGACAGACTACTTCATCTTAATATTCTCTAGTACCAATTATGCTAACTACTTCATGGACCAACAAAAAAGAAGTACACCTTGATTTTTACGATCTTGATGGTTATAATTAAACACCAACTCGATTATAAACCAGTTGACGATTATCGGGATGATTTTTGACTTTTAAAAAATGTATCTTGGCTCCTAGTGATCGAATCGAGATGAAATCAATCTGTATTCTTCAAGGGCCCAACCTCAAATTGCTCTCTAATTGGTAGGCAATTGGGCTATTAGGTAGAGAGAAATTTATATTCAAGTAAAATTACGCGAGCGCCCATCCTGCTGTTTGTCCGACATTCATAGAATTCGTAGGAGGTCGCACTATGATTTCATGCAGTTATGCCTAGTAAAGGAGTTGACCACATTTAAACAGACCGACTGACAGGCAGACACGATTTTGATAGAAAAGAATTTGAAAAAGCTTAAGAACAAGTTCAGTAACCTTGAATCATCATTATAATGAAACAAATAACGTTGACGTAATACACATAAGACTGATCTGTTTTCTAAATTAATGCCTCGATAGAATCCAATTTCTGACATTATATAAAGGCCTGAGTTTGAAGGCGGAATCAAAAGTGCGCCCTCACGAACTCCTCATAAATAAATGTGTTCCTGAAACAGCGAAACTAGATCAAAGATTCATCACGTTTGAACGCCCGTAAGCGGTGGTGGGTTTTTGTTTGTACAACGGGCAGGATTGGAACGGGTATGATTATGTTTAACGAGTAACTGGCATAGTTGAGGAAGCTAATCACCTCAAAACTAACAGACCGAACAAACTTGAACATCCTGCCTCTCCCACTCTCTGCTGTGCGTAGTTACGGCTTGTCAAGGAAGGAGGATCAGTGGCATACAAGTTGTCTTGAACTTGCAAACAGACAGCGGAAAACAGATTAGCCAAAGTGACAGAGGATGTTAGAGAAACTTTCTGCGGTTCAAACACAACTATCAAGCTAGTTCTACCTTCATCGGTAGAAGGACATCTACTTGACCACTGGTTTGTTGCGCAGAGTAGAAATACCTACTCTATACTCTGGTTTATTATTTTCAGAAAGAAAAAATACTCTATACCTGGTTAATTATTTTCAGAAGTAAAAAATACTCTATACTCTGGTTTAATATTTCCAATAATAAGAGAAGAAAAACAAATTGTAACTCCCCCTCAAAATTTGTTGATTTACGTTTCAAGGTATCTACATAGAATCCGAAAATTGAATAAAATGTTTTCCGTCCGTCCGCCGTACGCGGCACTTTCCCTAGTTACCATGGACCGATTTTAATGAAATTTGGTATATGGGCTCCATTTGGGGCCTAGTTGTGCTGCGAAGCTTTTGGTTGATGTCAGTCACTCCTAAAGGTAAATCCTAAGGGCCAAAAAATTTCGACATAAAGGTATTGTTTTTCCGTCTATTTAAAATAGTATTGAATATTTCGAATCGGATGAGACCACCTAGAGCTCTGTGGGACCAACAGTTTGCTCCAAATGAGAACTTGAGGGCTGGACTTGCGATGAATCGGAAACACGAGTGTGAATCGCAAGATAGGTTCAATCTCCGTTCAAACTTATTTCAGTTGACCAAAATGCGATCGTGGTTCGTTTCTTCGAGTTTTCCTTTGTTTTGAGTCCTTAGCAACTAGTTATAAAATTTCCTAATGAAGGCGCCCACAACTCGTTATTTCATCGAACTGAGTTTGAAGCTTTTTTCTTCCAAATAAACTTGATTGTGAAGTAGGTAAATGTAGTAGGTAGGTAGTGACAATTGCAAAGCCATGTTCTTGGCGGACGAGTGATCTACTTAAAAATAATAAACCTTTGTGTAATAATTTGCAGCATTTTCATGTCCGAATTTACCACTATTTCTTTGTCAGGCTAACCAAGTTATGGCGTTGAACACTTGGTAATATCACCTCTATTATAGTATGCGGTTTTGTAGTCTACATTGAAATTAATTCCTGCCTCCGCGACACCACGCTTCTCCCATTCAGGCCAGACAAGTATATTTATGTGTCGCTCGGTGTGGTACTAAGCCAGTATTATAACTCAAAGAAATTGGTGTTGTGGTTTGTTTCATCGCCACCTCAATAAGAGACATATTTCGTACGTTACCTCGTTATATTGTCCAGTGGAAGTCCGAATAAAACAATATTTTTGAAGCTGATGGGTTCAATTCAGACGGTTCATAATAGAACTCCATTTTAGAAAAGTAATGTTTTTTTAAATTACGCTATAACTACATTGGCCTGTTTGAAAAAGTAACCTAGCATTTCGTGTTTAATTTTATCGAGTCCAATGGTTATTTCCGTAACTGAATTACCGAGAGTTATGTAAATGAAATACTGTTTCGGATAAGGCGTTTTCGCGTCAACCTTACCTATTGCAGATAAGGAAGCTCTGTATTCAAGCATCAAGTCCAAAAAATTAGGAACTCCAAAATCAAAATGTCTATCTGCATTTTTCGTTTAAGAATTTTCTGAACAATTTTAGTTTCTACCCAAAATGGTTTCGGTTGGTACGTCTTGGTCAATTCCTTGTCCCAAGTCCGATCAGTATAAGTCTCGGTACATAGAAAAATCAAATCATTTACCAACATACCTAAAAGCGGACAATTTCTCAATCGCGTAGCTGTTCTACAAATTGGAAAACTGCTTCACAAAATCGTATATATATTCTCATCAGGGAACCTATCAATGGTACTAATTGATAAGAGTACAGTAGATTCACTATTAAATTGTTCTGTGTGAGGATTCTACACTCCTAGAAGCTTTTGGTTACTGTTAGCCACTTCTAAGGGGTAACAATGCTGCGAATTATTACAGAAAGGTTTACTATTTTCCTGACAGGATCACCCGTCTACGAAGATGACGGTTTCTCTCGATCCCTCTAATGGCCTTGGGATGTTGGGTCGTGGGTGGAGGGTTTCAAGGTCCTCGTCGGCTGAAAGGGATTTCAACACGTGAGTTTTGAATTCTGATAAATTTTACAATAATTGCTCAATTGCACTAACGACAATTGATCGTCTGGGTGGGTTCATTCGTTTCTGAAAATTTAACACTACATTTAACAGACAAAAAAAGTCATTTAACATTATTTAATTGAGTGATTAATTATCCTCATTATTAATGTGAGCCAAAATAAAACCCCGACATTGCGTTGAACGCTGCTAATTATTACACAACAATCTATTATTTTTCTGTAAAGAAGAGCCGTCTATAAAGAACAAGGCTTTCTCACTAATAGTTCCCCACCAATCAAGTCATCGCTAAAGATAGGGTGTCATCGCTGAGGTGATAAACAATATTATCACGATAGAAAGTTCAACATCATTGCATTTCAGGAATCGCAATGTAATCCGCACTCCTGCCTTTTTGGCAAGTCAAGGCGGAAATGCGGCTCTTAAAAGGCAAACGCCCAGTTTCAGCTTCAAAACGAACGAAAATGTTTTAAGTATCGCCTAACTTACTCGATTCTCATCTCAAAAACGTTGTCTTACGTGGTGTTCAAAACTACTGCATTTTCCATCCGATTTCGATGGAGTTTTCAGGGACTACCTATGTCGTTGGGACACTGTATGGTTCCATATAAATTTCATTGCCATTTGATCACAAAATTAGAAAAGTGGTGGTAGTTACTTGGAAATTTAAGTGTTGATCATTTACTATGCATCAGATAAGTTTGGGCCCAATGACGCATAAGGCTCATTGGGTTATTCGACTCTATAAACTCTTTAAAAATTTGAACTAATGAAAAAACAAGACTTGAAAAAATATATGCAATATTTATTAATAATAGATCAAAAGTTTTCAAACTAGGGCGTTTTGAAAAAAAAAATGTGTGCGATATTTACTAAATAACACATCGAAGTTTTCAAGCTGGGGCGTACTTATTGGAAATGTTTTACAATTACTAATAATACCTAATAAAACCCCTATTTTTCATCCCATAGAGGCGGCTGAAAATAACATAAAGCGTCGGCGACAACTAGACTCAAATGGAGCCGATATACCAAAATTTCATCAAAATCGGCCAACGAGAACTGGGCAAAGTGTAAGGTGTACGGCATAAAGAAAGAATGGTTTTCATTCTGTTCGGCCTCAGCCGAAGGTTTGAACTAACCGCCTCGTTCAGTTTGAATTTCCCGCTACAGACTTCTCTCAGCTTCCGCTGCTCGCTTGAGCGCTAGGATCGTCGTTCTGTTCCTTGATTAAATAAATGAATCTTTTGATTCTTGATCGGAACGCGTCTTGTCACTCCCTTTTTGAGTGGGATCGTTCTTGGTGAGAAAATTATAATTTTTCTTGAGATGCCTCATTTTTCCCGTCCTGCGTCTGTCGCCATCTTGTTCATTCCGCTTTTTTCCGTTTTTCTATGAAAAAGTACCGTCTTATTGTTCTCCCAAAAAACCATTAAATTCGATCAATTTGGAAGGCTCCAAATCATTCGTTCATACGTGTGAAGTTCAAGTAAAGTGTTACGTTCTTGTAAACAAGTTTTAACCCTAGGACCTCACACTGGGGTACAGCTGTACCCCACTGTTCCTATTTTTGGGTGCACATTCGCAAAAAAAATTTTCCCGCCTGAATGGGTTCCACGTAAATTATCTTGGTACCCCTGTGAGCGGGAAACGCACTGTGCCGAGTCCACTTGGCTCTGAGAATTCGTGTGGTTCGCGTCTTTTTTCGTGGTGGGGTACAAAACTACCCCAGTGTGTATTTTCAAACTCTTTGGGGTACAAATGTACCCCAGTGTGTATTTTCAAATTCTTTGGGGTACAAATTTACCCCAGTGTGTATTTTCGAACTCTTTGAGGTACAAATTTACCCCAGCGTGAATCCCTGGAAACATTATAGGTAAGCCAATTCTTTTTTGGATCCTCACTGTTCCGAGCCACCATGCCACAACAATTTGTTGGTGAGGGGGTGAAAGTGCCACAGAGGTTACATGACATCACAGGTGATCCAGAATTGGAGGGTGGTCCCCTATGATTTGAGGACGGTCCCTTTTGAATTGATAGGATGACCCCCTATGAATTGGTAGGAGTCGGGGGAAGGGGGTGGAATTGCCACGGAGGTTACATGAAACAACAGCTGATGAGGAATTGGAGGGTGGTCCCCTATGAATTGGGGACGGTCTCATTTGAATGGTAGGATGACCCCCTATGAATTGGGGACGGTATCTTTTGAATGGTAGGTTGACCCCCTATGAATTGGTAGGTGGTGGGGGAAGGGGGTGGAGTTGCCACGGAGGTTACATGACACCACAGGTGATGCAGAATTACAGGATGGTCCCCTATGAATTGGGGATGATGTCTTTTGAATGGTAGGATGACCCCCTATGAATTGGTAGGAGTTGGGGAAGGGGGTGGAGTTGCCACGGAGGTTACATCCTAATTAGAGGATGGTCCCCTATGAATTGGGAGATGATCCCTTATGATTTGGGAGATGGTGGACAAAGGGGGTGGAGTTGCCACGGAGGTTACATGACACCACAGAGCACTGATACGGAATTGGAGGGTGGTTGGGGAAGGGGGTCAAGTTGACATGGAGGTTACACGACACCACAGATCACTGATGCCGGGATGCCTAGTAACTGTGCCAGAACCGCTCATTTTACCCTACTACAATTTCTACGTAAGAATATTGCACATGACCTTTATTGGGAAGAAGGGAACGCTCAGAAGTAGCAGAATAGGGGTTCAAGTGCATCACAGAAGGGTGATCTTTGGGGTGGTAGAATAAGGAAACTACTCATTGGATTTGGAAGCCAATTTTTTCCTCCAACTCAGAATATTGCAAACTTGCATAATCAAAAGTAACAAAGGTCATTCCATATCGAACAAATTTTATTTCGAATTTTGAATGAGAAGCGATATTTAACAGTTCTGAAAATTGGTTTTCAACAGGAATGTCCAATAAAAAATATAACTATTACCTTTTTGAACTCCCAATAATTTTTATCATTGTTTAGATGCTTATAGAATTCTAAGCAACAATAATTTCATTTAAAAATGGCAACAGACACAAGATTTTAATTTTTTGTAAGTTGGGGTACATTTGTACCCCTGTGTGAGCTCCATGTCACAAAAACTTATGTGTGAGGTCCTAGGGTTAATACAAGATCCTTTACACCAGTTTGATAAAAGTGTGTTCGTTCTGTTCAGTTCCGAGCCCGGGGTTTTGTAGACTAATCGGACAATAGCCGGTCCGCTTTTCGCTAAAAATCGTTCAGGGCTAAACACATTCGATTTTCGAATTTTACAAACCATGAAACGTAAACCATCAAATTTTGAGGGAGTTAGATTTTTCTTTTCCTTGATCGATTCGTTGATTTATTATTGAAAATAATAAATGAAAGTGGGGAAAACATTTTCAAACCGCCTTACCTGGAAAACCTGAGACATACAGAAACTATTCTTTCATCAATTTAAAAAAGCGGAGATTTTCAAGAATTTTTTTACTCCAACCAGAGCTCTGTGGGACCAACCGTTTGCCTAATGAAGATAATTAGTTACCTAATTTGTGTAGAGGGTTATTCTTTTCCTAGCTCGATTCAAAGGTTCATTATTGAAAATAATCCAAAATTCACTATTTTTTAGTAGCACCATGAGATATTTTCTTTATTGTTTAGTCAAGCAAGTTTATAAGTGACTTCTGAAAAATTGTCGAATGGAACGTTACGTCACCAAACCGTCGAATGAGACCAATATCAGCTCCCAAAACCAAACATAAAAAAATGAATCTTTAAACTTTTAAGAAAATATACATGACTTCTCGAATAGTAAAAACTTAATCTAATGTTGATTTAAATTTTCATGTATGGTTTCGAATTGTAAATTTATCTTGGAAGGTTTAAAAACCATAAAATTGTCATCCATTAATTGAGAATTTTTTATTATCACCTATTTAAAGATCCATGATATTGTTAATAACTTACTCAACTCCTTGTAGATAATACAAACATTTTGATTGTAAAACTCTTCAAACCAGGTGCTTGGATTTCCAAGAGCGTCTTGAGAGAACGTAAACTAACATTCCCTCATCAACTCTCCTCGTTGTTTCCCAGTCAAATAAAACTTCCATGGCCTAAACGGATTTCATTTCCTTGTTTTAGCGGGGACTTGAATCCGTCTTTTGACGTATTACAACACAAGCTAAAGAGAAGTCGAAAATGGGGATTGTTCGCACTTTCAATTGATCAGGCAACGGGTTCCTTTTTGCAAGAAAGCTGAGGATAAAGAAGTTGAGTAAAGCTGCTTTCAGTGCTGAAATCGCACGCTCGGTTCCGTCGCGAGGTTGGTCACGCGGTTGAAGTAACACAAAGTTTTCCTTTTTCCCCTGTTTGCTATCCGCCAGAGAGAATTTATAGTCTGATCTGATTCAAAGTTTCCTAGGAAGATAGGAGGTGCTACGTTGAAGTTTGTTTTGGGAGTTACACAACATTAAATCAATCGCCACCTGCTGAACTGGCACTCAAGTTGATGAAAGCGTAGTTACTTATAGATCAACATGACAATATAAAGTTTTCATGTTCTAAGTTTGGAACGGTATGTATAGATTTATGAAGATGTTCAACCATTAGTTCCTCATCTATGAATGGGAAATCAACACTCTCATGCCATTCTGAATATTTGTCACTGCGGGAAGCCTAGAATGAGCTAGCCTTCAGCCTCTGATGAAGAGAAAAAATTCTTGAAAGATTAGTTTTTTTTTTGAAATTCGACCTTGATTTAAATCGTTCTCTGCAGAAAATAACTACGTAGGATCAATTGGCTATCAAAATTACTCCGAACTTAATTAATAATTGCTACCATTTTTTCCAGTAGCCGTCAAACCATTATTTTGAAATCTCAGAAGATATACGACATCAAATAGTTTACTATTATATCCGAGGTGAATGATGAGATTGGTCAAGTACTCAATTTATTCTTTTTCTATCGTCCCCTCTAAGGAAATTATGGGCTCTAACACCACTAGGACTCTCGACCGAACAGTCTGAGATTGCCTGAAAGAATCAAGTCTCTCTCCGTTTCCGCTTGAGAGAGCAGGAAGATTTCCAATCGATCTCTTCGTTTTGTCTCGCACCTCACTCGTTTGAGATCCCCAGTTCCCTTAACTACTTTCTCTGATGGCACCAACCACTCCATCACTTTTGATATTTCCTTCTCCCTTCATATATATCCCCCCCCCCCCCGCCACCGCCACCACATTATTAAAAATTTTATTTTTAGGCGGATTAACTTTACTGATGATGTTCATCGATCCTAACGTATGAATCACGTCTTCAAATAATATTTGAAGATAATATCTTCAAGATAATCTTCAGATAATATTATTATCTTAAGTGACATTCCATTATGTGTTTGTGATAGATCAATCGAAGGAACAATTATAATGGGGATGGAAATTATACTTTTGTTATAATATATATTTTTCCTGAGATGTTCAGCTGTGGCCGAGCGAGTTTCGGTATGTATCCCCGGAGACGAGACTCGGACCGGTTGCGGGACCGTGAGTTCGAGGCTCGCCTCGGGAGCATATTTTCGTGTAAGCCGGTTGCAGTTCCCCCTCGTCCCAACCCAGGGCGGTGAGGCCAATAGGAAGCCATGAGCGAAATCATCAAAACAAATTCTTATCATCCCTAAGGAAGACAGCTGATGACGTCCGCGACGCCAGGAATGGCAGTCGGACGAAAATCCAACCTGAAATGGTTGCTTACTTTTTACTTTACTTATATTTTTCCTGGAAGAAATGAGGTCGACCGGACAAATAATATACAGGGTGTCACCCTATCGGGCGCACCACCGGGCAGGGTTCGATTCTGGTGTAAAATAAGCCAAAAGTAAAAAATTGGTAAAGTTTCGAAAATTTTCACTTTTTTCAAAGTTCGATTCTCGAAACGTCGTGAACGGAAATTTCCATGCTGTAAGTCTAAAAGTTGCATGTGAATCCCAGCTTTCTAACGGCGTAGTCATTTTCTTTAAAACACCTCTTATTCAGTTAGAAAACGACGTTTTTAGGGCAGAAAACGTTCATTTTCGGGTGTAAATCGGCGTTTTTCGCCAGAAATGCCTTCCAAATTAATACATCATTTGACATGAAATTTTACCTACTTTTTGACGCTGAATCGAATGGTAACACTTTCCGATCTTCTCGACAAACAAATAGTACTTTTCAAGCCCTTTCTCGGTTGAACAGGGTACAATTACTGAGTCCTCGACCCCCAACTTGTTATCAATCGAAAGGATAAAGCTTTCCGCAAATGATCGGGACGATATTTTCAAGACAGAGGGCAAAAATTGGGTAAGTCAACAAAGTAGAAGGAGTGCGAGTCATTACCCAGACTGCCCTTAATGACAATTTTGGATAAAACGAACAACGAGATTGAGCCCTTCGCCCAAAGGAAAAGGCTTGAAAAGTACTTTTTGTTTGTCGACGAGATCGGAAAGTGTTACCATTCGATTCAGCGTCAAAAAGTACGTAAAATTTCATGTCAAATGATTTATTTAGTTGGAAGGCATTTCTGGTGAAAAACGCCGATTTACACCCGAAAATGAACGTTTTCTGCCATAAAAAACATCGTTTTCTAACTGAATAAGTGTTGTTTTAAAGAAAATGACTACGCCGTTAGAAAGCTGGGATTCACATGCAACTTTTAGGCTTACAGCATGGAAATTACCGTTCACGACGTTTCGAGAATCAAACTTTGAAAAAAGTGAAAATTTTCGAAACTTTACCAAATTTTTACTTTTGGCTTATTTTACACCAGTTTGTTTCATTTGAAATTTTCTAAAACCCCATCAGAGAGATAGGAAATTTGACGCTCTTTCCAATGATATAATCAAATTTCAATTTACTTCATCAATTAAGGGAGTTACAGCCATTTTAGTGATGTAAGGTCGAAAAATCGAAAAAATCTTAAAAGTGAAATAACTCGAAAACGAAGCCTCTAAGAAAAAATTTCTAAGAGACATTTTTTGTTGCAAATTAGTAGTAGAATCGAACCCTGCCCGGTGGTGCGCCCGAAAGGGTGATACCCTGTATAGTATAATTATGAATAAGAATAGAGAAAGAGAGCGAAAGCTATGTTGATTGATGAGGTTACAAATGGAATTTACTTACCCTTTCGATATAAAGTAGGAGGAATACTAGAAAGATCATAATTGAAACTCACCTGGAACAAAGAAAAACATAATTTCAAAATAATATCACTGATTGCTACCACCAAATCAAAATTTGTGTATGTCGACTAGACAAGTAAATTGTGTGAATCTGAAATTCTTGGATACTCTTTGGCCTAGTAAGCATACTATCTGAATCTACTGTGCGAAGAGGAAGGTGCTGAGAAAAAGTTAATATCATGAAGAAAACCCCAAACTTGTCTCGGTTCAGTGAAGATTGAGAAAGGAAGATACTAAGGATTGTTCCAATTACTATGTAACCTCCAGTAAGTTATTCCAGAGCCAATGAGTTCACCAAAGACAGAAAGTTGGAAAGAACCAAGACTTTTTAGAAAGCCATATAAAACGCAACATGCGAGTACAAATGTTAATTTTATTTAACATCAGTGCAACCGATAAGGCAACAGACGATAGAATGTCATATTGATAATTTTACGAGAACGAAATCGTGGGATTTGTTGATAGAATTGATGGACCACCTGAAGTTTATTTCAGAAACGCGTAATGAGGGACTTAGTGGGAGGAGTTAGTGATAACGCGATAACATGACGAAAAAAACGACAAATGCAAAAAAAAAAGTCCAAATAGGTACACCGAACACCAATACAAGCTGAATATGGCTCTTCACTTTTCCGAAATAATACCCACGAAAAATATGGTGATTCAAACAAGAATACGGTTCTCAAATACGGCCACATTTTCTCTAAGAATGCTGACAACAATTTCACTTGAATAAAAGTTCGGGAAAATCATTTCCGGAGCCAATTTGTCATGGGCGAAATGATTTCTTCCGGAGTAAAACCCGGAATATTAAATTAAGCTATACGCAGAACAACTATAATGCTAGCCGTACCAAGTTAGAGAAGTTTTCGTTTGTAAATTATGGCTTTCACGAATTAGGCCTGGGAACTCGGGGGTTTGAGTTGTTGCGGAAAGTTGGCCTCAAGCTCGAATTTTTTTCTTACTTTCCGCGGGGGTAATACGACTGTGATGAGGAAAGAGGATTTATGCGTTCAGACGCCGGAAAGAGTGAAGATGCTGACCCAAACACTTTCAACGAAACCGTTAAGAGTGAGGAAATGAATATTCCAAGGGGTAAACAGTGGGTTCAATGTAGAGAATCCTCATTCGCATGGTCGCTCAAAGAGGGGAAGAGGAGGAGGTGAAGAATGTAATTATTCGAGATCCAGACTGATTTACGACGAAAAAGGACTGCTTCTAAACTCTTAATTGGGGACCCCAAAGGGACCCCGGTTCTCTGAGCTTTACCGATGAAATTTATGGCGACCCTTTACATCGTTTCAGCCATTAGGAAAACAATAAAATGTAGTCCTGGTGAAGGAAAACGCCTAACGAAACGCTCCAGATCGGACGAGGAATTTCACTCAGTTATACTAAGAACTGAGAGTCCTCTGTTGATCCGATGAAAGGGACTTAGTTGGCTGCCGTCCAATGGGAGGAGAAATAACGAGGCCGTAAATATTAGTGCGCACAATAGGACAATCAGAACTATGTGCCAATTATTTCCCTCGAATCAAAATTCAATTATATTATTAATTTAGTTAGAAATTCTCGCGAGTAGAGAATGATCATTAAAAGGGACTGGGCTCCTCCTGGAGATTTCTTCACTGGAGATGGTTAGAACTACCCTCCAAATTAGAGCGGAATATACCTAAGTAAAGTAAAAAATGTAAAGTTAACAACCATCTCAGTTTGAATTTTCGTCCAACTGCCATTCCTGGCGTCGCGAAAGTCATCAGCTGTCTTCCAAAGAGAAGATCAGAATTGGGTCTGATGATTTCACTCATGGCTACTTATTGCCTCACCCGCTCTAGTGGAGCGGGGTTTACTAAAAAAATTATCAGAACCTGCTATAAGCCTCTGAGTGGTCACCAATTCAGATATTATTCCGAGCCGACTGCCTTTAACTTCGTGGAACTCACGAGAAACGGTTCATTAAATCAGCTAACGGCCGTTGGTTACAACGGAATTATGTTTAGGGGTTGCTTGAGTTTAATAATGCTCAATAGATAAAATAGATAGAATCGTCAACGTTCTTATCCAATTCTTGATCTTATCCTACTCTTGATCCAAAGAGTTTTTTTGATTGAGTGAGAGGCGACTATCAATTCAATAAAATCCATATGAGAAAACCTAAAACCCAACCAGAATAATCCCTGAAAATACCATCGAAATTGGACAATAACTTAGTATAATCTTGCCCGATACAAAGATTTTCGAAAACAGAGACACACACAAACACAGTTAGACGGAATCAATATTGTATGGAAAAGTAAAAAAAGGTGAAATTCGAGAGGAAATTTCCACTTCGAAGGACTTTTTCTCCTCCCAAAAGAGAGAAAAAATGCTTCCTCCATCTTGGAAAACTGGAAGGACAAGCTGACCAATTTCATTCTCTCACAGAATAACAAACAGTTATTAGAATGACTACGTATAGTCATTTTCATGTAATGGTACAGATCGGTCGGTACATCGTATTGATTCCCACATACGGAACAGAATGATGGAACCGATTTGGCAACAGCGTCAGGCCTGCACCAAATGATTAGTGAGGTTATTGTGTAATACGTCGTTCTAGTAGGCTGTTCGATCTAATGAATCTATTTCAAATCGGAAAATTGATTTGGATTCCGATAGTAATTCTGTAGGTCTCAAATACATGTTAATTCGAAAAATGTTAAAATTTGAACAAAACAAATTTGAACACCATAGAAGACGATTTTTTCAAGTTGAAAATCTATGTAAAAACCTATGTTTGGTGATAACATTCACAAGAGCGTTACAGAATGAAAATCGGTCAAGCCGTTAAAGAAGAAAAACGGAAATGAATTTTGATTAATTTTGAAGCGCAACTAGGCGGCGGCTTTTGAAACTAAACCATGACATTTAGCTTTCATTCATTAAGGTGGTTTCTTTTCAGTTTTAATCCTTCGGTCACCTACCTGTTTAACTCCAATCTTCGATAAGCTGGATATAATTTACATGGGTTTTAACTCGCACAAGTCAGGTACTGTATAAATGAAAAACTTGTAAGCTCCCAATAGCGAACGTGGGTAATGGAAAGAGAGTTATCAGTTCAATGAAACTTGACAGGTGTTCACTGAATGTGAAAGGTAAATAAGACCATCCAGCCAGAAGACCTGAATGTCGACAAAGTCAACATACCGGTTCCACCATCATCCACATAAAGGTACCTACGCAAAGGAAAAATATTGGTCGTTCCAATTAATAGGGTGGGAGCGAAGCGACAAGAGTGAGAACTGATACGAATTAAATTAACTCTGAGAATACTAATTAAGTTATCTAATTAAGTCCTGAGAATCCTTGACCAAGATGCTAATCAAAGGCGACCAACAGTTGGTCACTGTTCAACTGTTCACTGTTACTGTACTAGGTTGGATACACAGATAAATTTGACCTTGATTTTACTCAGACAAATCAATGATAAATGGGATGTTGGAAAACTCACCAAGAGGGAATAAAACAATTAAGAGAGATTAAGAACAAAAGGTCCTCAATACTGTTGATAGGTAGTGTGTTAAAACGGACTTTAAGACGGTGACGATTTTTTCAAGAAAGGTAAAGAAAAGAGAAAACTTTGAAATAAACTTGAAGATTCCTAACTTCCAACGGCACATGTTGAAACTTATCTTGTAAGTGATTGACACTTCGATATTATCATCAATCATAGTTGGAACTGACCTCACATAGGTTTCTCGATAGCCTTCACCTGCAGCGACTATTACGGATGGAGATCATAAATCAATTCCCAGAATCCAACTGCTAGTCTTAACATTCTAAATACTCGTATTACAGCGATAATGGAATTTCATCTACCTAACCAGGAAACGGATTTAAAAATGTTGGAGTATTTCTCACTAGGATGATATTCAATTAGTACTACGACACTCCCATACTTCCATCTTACTTATGGATCGTACTTCCATATCAAGGAAAAAAGTTCAATTGGGGCTCTTTTGTTGGCTTACAGAACGTAGAACTTAGTAAAACAAAAATGTGGGTGATAGGTAGTGGAAATCTTTTGTTTCCTCAATATCGAAGAGAAAGAATTATTAGCGCAGAAGGACAAAAATTGGTTTCTCCAATATTTAAATTTCCACTAGCATAGTTCGCAGGGCTTTTTTTATAACGTGTCTTCGTGTCTGTATGACGTAAATTCCTTGTTCCGGGCATACTGTACAAAACAATGATCCAGTGTTGAAGTCATTTTCAAAGGTTTTGCCGTTTAGCCCCTAGGAGGTCTTCTATAATTTTTATCAACATCGAAACGGTCTATCGTCAAATAGCGTCGCAAAAGTGATTTTAATAAATCATCACCTGATAAGGAATAGCCCTATCATGTTGATTGATTAAGATATTTGCATTTTTTCCCATGACAGTCCGATCAGTAGGAGTAATGGTAAAAGTGAGACATATTTTTTAGTAATGCCTGCGTTCCAGGGACCGTCTCATAGAATGAGGAGTAGAACTTTTAATTATTCCAACCAATAAACGTTAGAAAATGAATTTGTAATTATCTTTCTACTGTGGAAAACAATTTCACCCAATTTTATTCCGAAACTGGACGGTATCTTTAAATCCAAAATCATCGATAGAGACAAGGCGAAACTGACCAGTTTCCCGAAATAATGCGCAATTAGAAAGATTTCAGGGTCGAACAAGAAACGAAACAATTCTTTAGGAATTGAGAACTAGGCAACGCGCTTAAGGCCTGAATGATCCTTTTTTTAGGCAATAACCATCCCTTTCCACCGCTTCAAATACAATATTTGAAATGGTAGTGCACAACTAGATAGATTTCCGCTTCGAACTAAGATAGAACCATCCAAATCGGCTGGGAACTAAGGCCTGAGCAGAGTACACAAGATTTTGTCAAATACACACAGACATACACCTTTAGTTGTTTGCTAAAGTGAATTCAAAATGGTCAGAAACGAGTTTGTTTGAGGTAATTTTTTCTCTGTTAAGTGATAACCCGCTTCACCTCAGATTAATCACATAATAAAATGTAGCAAATTATTGCACAACGGTTTATCATTTTTCTGTACAATTTTAGGGTCCAGTGGTAAGTGCGGTGGAAGGGGGGGGGGGGGGCTTGTAGGTTCGTTAGGGCAAGGCTAGAGGGACCCACGTGTTCAGATAAATTTCCTAACAAATGCGCATTTAACAATAATTGTTGATCGTCTGGATAGTATCATTCGTTTCTTAAAATCTGGTTAGTATCGATAGTTTCTTAAAAATTAAGGAAATTTTATATTCAATGCAAGAAAACAATACCTGTATTTCAAAGGTTTTCGAGCTAAGACGTTTTGAATAAGTTTTTCCCTACTTTTCACACCTTAAAAGTGACTAACAATAACTTGAATCTTGGTGGATGTACCAAATAGAGCCGATATAAGAAATTTAATCAAAATCGGTCCATGGGAACTGGGCAAAGTGTAGTGTTCGGCGAATAATACTACTTCAATAATTTTTGCAGCGACGATTTTAATGTTTCCTTGTTATTCTTCCACCTAACTTGTCAAAAGTTTATTAATTTAATTCGATAAGTGTGGAGTTCGTACCGTATTCTAGTTAGTGTTTCAAGACAGAAGGTAGAACCTCAACCCATACTTGAATGTCAGAGATAAAGGCAGTCAATCTGGGCGAAAATGAGACGATCTCCTCCAGGATGGTTTTTCATTATAAACTCTCCCGACTTAAAATCGTACTAAGATTAAGGGTTGGGTATCAGAGTAAAACCTGTATTTAGGCTTGCAAAGAAGTTTAGGAAGTTCCCATTCACCTAACAACTAAATACAAATTCAAGATGCCACACCATTGGCGTAGACACATAAAGTAGTTGGAGATATTCCTTCAGACAAGTCCAAGAAACACAAGATGTCGAGAATAAACAGGAATAGGGCTTCAAAGAACTACGTCAGAAGGGAAGACACACAAGAAACCTCAGAAGGGATGGAATGATAATATCAACTCGAAATAACATGGATGCGAAATCTGGAAGTGAAAGGTAAATGGGTATGAGTGACAATGAAACACCAGCACATGCACCGATTCAAACGACAGACAAAGTGTAGCGTGATGAAGTGAAGGGTGGATTTCTACAACAACTTGAAGCTTTATGGCACCCTGTTCCTTCATCCATCGCGTTGGTGGAGGCGGGTACAACGGTAGTGCCTATTGAATTTGGGCCAGCGAATGGAGAACACCATTGTGGCCTCGCCTACTCTTAACCCCTTCATAACCCCTCCGAGCTGTTCATCATAACTTCATTGATACCGACGGTTTGTCGGTGGCAGCTCTTAGCTGTTATTGTGAAACTTGGTCAATCTAGTCGTAGTTTCTACCTATTTCCTTGAAACAATAACAGTTGAACTTTGTCCTGAACAGAGGGGAGACGGCGATTCTGAGACGCAGTAACATTCCCATATCTTGTTGCTGAACTGAATGAATTTCCAAGAGAATAATAATTAAAAGTCAGAGACAAGATTGAAGTAGCATTCTTCTCCTTCCTTCCTTCCAGACTTTAATTATTTCAAGGCCAGTTCTGTCTGATGTATACTTGTAAATTCAATACTTTAATGTAAGTAATAACATAAAGATGATTTCCAATGCCAATAGTATACCTCACAGATACTTAACGCCATGCATTTTGAATTTTGCATCCACACAAAAAATTTAAATTTTCGCTCTTTTTGTTACTTTGTTGACAATTATTTTTAATGTAGGACTGAATGTATTACTTCAGGCTAATACTGTAAGGTTATAGGTTAGAAAGATGAGCTCCGTGATAGTCATTCCATTTATGGAAAGCTGAAATCCCCAAACATAATAGCAACCATATTCTCATATTTTTATAGATGTATTCAATTATATTTAATTTATTTATACATTCATATATTTTATTTCAATTGTATAAATATCTCTCCAACCATTCTAAAGCAATCACCATCTAAAGACCTAAAATGTCCACACGGTAATAACAATACCTAATGCCTCCTCAAGTGGCACTAAGTGAGGAAAAAATTATCTACCCATTTTGTCGGATGCTTTGCGTTGTTCTGCTGTTAGGTGGCCGAGCCAGAATATTGTTCATTCGATTTTCATCCAGATACAACTTTCAACCGAATAAAGGTGGAAGATTTCCAGATTTTAGATTAAGACCTCTAGTTGTGTACTTGTTACTGGAAATTTCGAATAAACTGTTATACTGATAAAATTACTTGTGTCTAACTGATTCTGAATTCACTGAATTTGCTGTTTTTGACTCTTTTCTTCATCTGACTCTAATAATGAAAGTCAAGTGACTGATGTTTTGGAAAGGTATGGAAGGTAAGACGTTTGGAAATTTGACGGGAATTCGGTTTCTGATCTTCACAAAACCAGGTTAACGAGGAAATGTCTCTGGTCCGCACAAAACCATCTTAGCAAGAAAGATACTAGTTTCTGGTCTACACAAAACCAGGTTCTTAGTAGGAAAGATGTTTGGCTCCTGGTCTGCATGAAACTAGGTTAATGGATAGATAAATTAGGTATGGAATTCCCCCAGCTGAATGATTGAGGTTCTAAGGGGAAGTCGCTTGTAAGATTTTTTAAATGATATGAATATGATTTTGTAATGATATTTTTAAAATGAAGCTGCAATAGGAGTTTATACTTATTTACTGAAGGGCACTTGGGAGAGAGAGAAAGGCATGCGCCCAAGTGGCGGGTGACCGTTGAGGATGGTTGCACCCTCTGATGTAGTATCACGTGCTCATCTCATGTTTATTTGAAAACGCATTAAATGAGAAGTTGGAGGCACGACACTCATCAAAATGGAATGTAACAATCTCATATCGCAAAGCCTTAGCGAATATATTCACGAAGATACATGAATGAGAAGGATTTGCAGGCGCACAATGGTTTAAATCATGATCGCGATGGAAGGACCCCTCTGTCCACGTACCAACACTCATTCAATAATAATCAAGCTGATGAACGAGCGGAGGGCCTGCATATCAATCGGAGAGATGAATGGGGATGAGATAATGGTTCGAGGGGACACAGCTCCTCTACGAGGAAAACATTGTTACGTCGACAACGTGCATTTGCCAGGGTACAGGGTCTCTGTGGGACCTCCTTCGTTAGGCTGAGGTTTATCGCGTTAATCAAAAATGGACAACTCACAAAGCAAAGTCTAAATTATATTCCCAACTTACTCAGGAGAAGTATAGTGCGTGAACCTTGGCACATGAGGAACGATGATATTCATCGAGACTTGAAGTTGGAAAAGCACGAACAACTCCTCCACAATCATGAAAACCCGAAAATGCTCTACGTTTTGGACAATGAAGATGAACTCCGGTGACTCAAGCGAAAAAAACCACTGGACTTAGTTAGCTGATAAAACGCCATTATAACTCAGTGTTGAAGATACTGTTAGGAGAAGGGGCTGGGTTTTACTGAAAACGTGCTCTAAAGGAGTGTACAAATGATATGTAATATTGCTAGACGGATAGTATTTTAATATTCAGTTGCAATAATAAATCACGTTAATGAAAACTTACCTACTCAGAATATAACGAAGCAGGCCAAGAGTACAACCTGGTTAATTTTTATTTAATGAACTATATCAAATACTCCTTTTATTCACAAATCGAAAACGAATCATTGTGGCATTAGCCGTGGCATTAGCCTTCGTGCCCTGGTTCGTTGAAGGCAATCCAATTTAAGTATGTGATTCATGAATAGTTCTAAGGAAACTTGACGTGAAATTGACTTGTCATTAATAGCCAATATAAATAATGTTACTACTCAAGTACCAACTCTTCGATTTTTCACGCATTTGGTACTTACGCATATAGTTGGATATTATTTACCTTTCCCTTTGCGTGGCTCAACCTTTCGAGTAAACCCTCGGACAACGGTACTATAATTACTGGGTATTTTATAGTTTCCACCCGGAAACAAGGGTGGGTAATCTAACAAGAGACATGGTAGACAGAGAAGGAAGGTTACGGACTAGAGCTTAGACTTCCTCTTCATTAGCATATAAAGCTAGGCTTCTCGAAACATCTCGGAGAATACACATTGTTATACATACCTAAAGCTTGATTTACTCTGTGACACTGGTGCTGTTCCTTCAGAGATTTCATACGTCTACAGATCTTCATCTACTTTGTGGACATTTGTCTTTCACTTAACAGTTAACATCGAACAGTAATCGCCAAGTAACTTATGTTTCCGTGTTTCATGATCCTTCATTCAACCAAAAATCAATTAGAATTGGATACGTTGAATTTTTATTTACCAAAGTGAACTAAAGAGCTGTACAAACAAATGAGATACAATTTTGAACTTCCAGACAGGAAGCAGTAGTAAAATAATTTTCTATCAGAAATATCGTGTTCGATATTCTTCTGTTACTCGAGCCCCCAAAAAATAGAAAGCACAGTCATCCAACGAATCGTTTTCCATACAGAGTGAGAAGTTTCAATTAAAAGGTAGGTGGGTACTGTGAAGTGGGATGCCGAGGAATAAAATGAATTCACCACAGAGCTCATCAGTATTCCGTGGAGTGGACGAGTGTCGGTTATTCGGGATTACAAACGAGGAAAAAATATTGAAACGTGTACTAACCTAGGTACTATCCATATATTTGTTTTTTGTTTTTGTTTTCTCAAGAGAACTGTGGGATCTCGGTATATTGTTTTTATTAGCATTAAAAAGAAATCGAGCAACAAAAACAAGTTCGGATGACGTGTGTTTCGGTGGCAACTATTTCAGCAACCGTTAAACTGAGAGATATTGAATGTTCAATGTTAAAAACCGTTCCAAAGTCATAACAACTTCCATTTTTAGAACATTAGATGAATTGGTCGTGATGGAATAGTGGAACTATGGCCAAAATCGGCACTCAACATTCAAACAAAATGACGTACCTATACGTCAAAGCCACTGTGAGCCAGTACATTTCTACAGTAGAACACGTAGAGGAAACCGTACATGTACCTACGAGTTAGGGATCCGTGAAGTGAAATTGAGGCTGAAGGTGGAAGATACCAACGGCTACATTCAGGAAGTTCCGAGAGGAAAAGCGGGCGCCATTAGGCCTTGTGGCTTTGAGTCTTGACAAGGAAATAATGATATGAAGTCACCATTAGAACTGCTACACCACGCGTCGTTCTCCCGAAAACGCGGAAATACGAGTAGGGTTATTAGTGGTGATTCATGATCGGAATGTGACTTCAGTTAACGATTCATCGTGGCACCACAGGCTCCTTCCTCACATGAAACGGTCGTTTGTCACGTGTATCCTCCTCACTTCCGACCGAATGATATGACATTAACGTGATATTAGCTCGGACGAATCCGAGGATTAGTGTTTTTCTCGCTCCAAGAGGACAGTTTCATGGATGACGGACGCACACTAGTTGGTTTCTCCATGACACGATAAATGTCTAAAATTATTTACATTTACCCACAAACCTAATCCAACTTTCCATAGAATATTGGAACCTACAATGACCCGAGGGGTATTGACTCATTCGCCATTACACTTCTTACAAGTTTTTAACGTCACATGAATGAGGGGATTAGTAACGAAGAGGTACCTAAATCTTCAAGTTCAAAGGATCTCAATTCAATACATTAGGGCTCTACGAAGGAAGGATGTAGAATTCAAGAGAAAGCCTTTTCAGCACGACGTTCAAAGTAGAGAGAGATGGGTGCAGCCTTGCATAGAATATGAGACAATGATTCGCTCACGGACCCCACCCATAGGCCATCACCTATCTCGTTCATCTTCACAACGTTTCCTAAATAAGAGGATTGACAAGATAGGAGTAAACCAAATGAGAAGATTGACAACAGATTAGTAAAAGTTAACAAAATTCAAGGAACCGGTGTTCAAGTTCTGAGGACAAGCCGAGAAAACACCTTTAGCCCAAAATATTGTTAAGAGACAAACAAACAGAACAATAAATCGAATCAAAATTCCTCAAAATAGAATTTTATTGATCCTGAAGATTTCTGGCATTGTAAGAAGCAAGACACGTCCATCATTATTATTGCATTAATACCTATGATTACAAAAATATCATGTGCATCATACTGGTTGACTCATTGCTCGCTTAAAACAGGAGGGTGTAGCATTGAATAAAGGGAACAAGCCAAAAGCACATGATCATTACTTGATTCCTTGGTTTATCATGCCACAAAGGCTCATCCATCCTACCCCCGGTATTTGATCCAATTTGAATTTCAGATCAAAAGGAACCCTTCTTGATCCGTTTCTGGATCAAATAACCACCATGACAATCCTAACGATTCGTCTTGTGCCGAACAAACAATTAATAGAGACGTTCAAAGAGAGCGAACGAAGAAACAAGGTAAACTTTCTTCCTTCTTAAAGAAGAGTTAAGATGACAAAAAAGGCATTTATTTAGATAGCTTGCTTATCAACCCAAGTTTTAGGAAGGGAGCATTATACTGCCCTCCTTATCTCATCACCTTGGATATATTCCTTTACCGTTCGACATCAATTTCCCTTTTTTCGTTTTTCGATTTTCTTTCTGGCAGTAACCGAGAGAAGGAGTAATCCGTCTTTTAGTGGCGGAACCTAATTGTCAAAGTGAGTCACTGTCGAAAGAGACGATTGGGTATGAGTGATAGCTCTGGTAATACCTATTCATCTTTTCTACTCCCTCGGTCACGATAAATTAGACTCTACTTCTTCTCCACCAAAGGTTTCCAACCAACACCTATTCCCTGTTGAATCCATTTCTAAAAAAAAACTGATAAAGCTATTTTCATAATTAGCGAGAAGCGATAGAAAAGAAAAACTACACAACATGTTGAGAAGAAAGGAACTGGAGAGCAACAGAATATAAAAGTAACATTTTCTGTGATACTGCCCAGACAAAATATCACGGAATACATGGTAGGTTCGACGGGGACTAGCTAGCCTTGTTAATTTTAAAGCCTCGTTTTTAAAAAAATATAAAAACTGTGGATGGCGGGGTGGCTTTTGGCCACTCACCACCAGACTGCTCTGCGGAACCTGCGATTGTTTCAGTTTCATTAAAGTATAATTATTCACATAGAAAATCGTGGTCTATCTCCCGGGTATGAAATGGTGGAAGTGTGATATTCGGGCTAGACACTATCATAATTATTACAATCGAACTTCACAAGGTAAGTTCATTTGATTTCGTGATTATGATACGTGTCCAGCCCTCATATCACAGAATGCATGGTAATAGTTTGAAGATACGTATAAACCCGATTTCCAAGGTAGGTAATTTCTAACTATAGTTATTGAGTTAGAATAGTAGATTCACTATTAATAGATGCATATTGTATCTATGTCAATCCTACATGGCTCATCTACCCGATAAATAACATTGGTAACATACTTGTGGTCACAGCATTTTACAGCCTTCAACGGACGAGAACGTCCAATTTTATTTGCAAGAAATATATATTTTACAGATAAAATGGAGCAATTTTTTTTCGGGTTGCGTCAAAAGGAAGAAACTGAAACAATCACAGGCCCCGCAGAGCACTCTGGTGGTAGGTGGCCGAATGCCAAGATCTCGCCACTTAGTATTTGGTTATGTTCAATAATGACCCTTTGGAATTGACCAATAATTTAATCCCCCTCAAAATTTGTTGGTTTACATTTAAAGGTAAGAATCCAAAAATCGATTGATTTGATGAAATGAAATGAATTGAATGAAATGAATTTGATGTATATGGGCTCCATTTGGGGTCCAGTTGTGCCCGAAGCTTTTGGTTGATGTCGGTCACTTTTAAGGGGTGAAACATAAGGGGTGAGATTCCGAAAACGCCCTGGCACAAAAAATTTTGATATAAAGGTTTGTTTTTCCATCAATTTAAAATAGTATTGAATTTTTAGAGACCACGCCGAGCTCTGTAGGACAAACTGTTCGCTCCCTACGAAAACTTAAGGGTTGGACTTAAGATAAATCAGAAACACGAGTGTGAATCGTAAAAGAGGCCTAATCTCCGTTCAGATTTTAGCTGACCAAAATACGATCGATGCTTTTCTTCAATTTGCACCTGTTATGTGTCCTTAGCAACCGGTAATCAAATTCCTTCATGAAGGCATCCACAACTCCCAGTTGTGAAGCGATTATTTCTTCCAAATAAAATTGATTGTGAAGTAGGTACCTGAGGTAGTCCTGACTATTCATATTCCACAGCTCTTTATCGTTCTTTATAGTTGTTGCTCTCATCTTCTCATCGTTCGTTCTCTCCCCCTGCTGATCCTCGTTTATTGGACTTGAAAAGGTATTTATTCTTTGTTCTCTTGTCATCCAATTTACAACCAGCTTTTTCATTAGCTGGCTTTTCTTCCCAGACTTCTTTCCTCTTTCTATAAGTAAAGTAAATAACCATTCCAGGTTGAATTTTCGTCCGACTGTCATTCCTGGCGTCGCAGACGTCATCAGCTGTCTTCCAAAGGGAACATCAGAATTGGTTCTGACGATTTCGCTAATGGCTACTTATTGTTTCACCCGCTTAAGTTGAGCGGGGTTCCCTCCTCCTTCTATTATAGAAGAGAAGATATAATATATTTCAGGCAACACCTTATGCTTGATACCGCAATTTCTATATGTGTGCCCGATTTACCAGAAGTTCAACAATCATCACTCGACCTTGAGTACATGGAGAAACTTGGTTTCGAGAAGGAGTTCCTACAGTTATGTGACCAACACAATATTGACTAATACAACCGTTAATTCCATAATTTTATCGTATGCTTTGTCGTGACTTGAGTCCATTTAGAAGAATGGAAACGGGTAGCTTGGCTTCAATTCAATCGTTCATTATCAAGTTTTCATTGCCCATTTAGGAGGGACAGCCAGGAGAAATTGTCGATCCTACTCATTTGTTTCTCGATTCAGCGCTTTTCCCAGCCAACAGGTTCTGAACTCCGCCGAGAAGTTTTAATTAGACAAGCCCAATAAGCGTGATTAGTCGGTACGAGCGAACTAGGGTTCGGAAATAAGCGATAATTATCATCGCAGTTCACTGAGTTTGGATTCGATTTACCCGAAGATTGAAACTCGTATAATCGATATACGAATATCCATAAATAATTCGACCCAGTTTTAAGAGGTCGAACTTAGGTAAATTCGAGACCATGCTTCCCAGACCACTCCAAGATTAAAATTGACACTAGCATTCAGAGCTTAAGGCTTATTGACGAATTAATTCTAGCCCTTGTTATGAGACGCTGGATAAAATGTTACACTGTTAAGGTACAATGGTTAATCAACAAACCGGAAGGAGGCTAAAGAGAATAAGGCCAGTGGATCAGTTTTCTGATCGAGATGACTAACAAGGACATGATTAGGAAACCTAACAAACAAAATTCGGTTGCTATCTAGACGAAATTTGGTATTTGTTGCCTTTGTATCATGTAGTGTTGGAATGCTGTGGCTCTACCAAAACCTATATGAAGTTATGTGTAACATGCCAAGCGAACCACTGCAATTCTGAGACAACCAATCGAAAAGGGAACAGCATCACATAACAGTTCCGACACAATTACATAAAATACTCCTTCTTGTGATACCTGGTGAACGGTCGGAAACTGGGAGTAAACAAAAGTTCAAACAAGAGAAAATAAACCGGATGTCCTCATTAAACTCTTATCCAAATTTCGCAATCGGAAATCCTGATGAAAATTGAAATAGACGAGAAGAATAAAGGTTAAGAAGAAATAGAGTTGCTTGGCAAAGTTATTAATTAAGGTGATTAATGCTGGAGTTAAATGGTCACGTGTAAACACTTGTTGGTACCCATTATTATTTCAGGTGTTTATTTGGTAACACCAAAGTGTTGTAAATTAATAAAATTGCAACTAAAAACGCTGCAAATTATTACACAATGGTTTATTATTTTTCTATAGATCACTCGTCTGAAAAGCCACCAACCATCCAACATGAAGAAAAACATCGATCGTATTTCGGTCAGCTTTAATTTGAACGGAGATAGGCCTCTATAGCGATTCAAACTCGTGTTTCTGATTTATCGTACGTAAAACCCTTAAATTCTCGTAGCGAGTGAACGGTATGTCCTACAGAGCTCCGAGTGGTCTCAAAAAATTCTAAAAATTCTATAGAATCCTAAATTGAAGGAAAAACAATACCTTTATATCGAAAATTTTTGAGTTAGGGCGTTTTCAAAATTTCAAAATTCATTTTGGAACCCTTAGAACTGACCTACATCAACCAAAATCTTCGGGGCACAACTAGACCCCAAATGGAGCCTTTTTTCTCGGTCGATTCCAAAGGTTCATTATTGAAAATAATAAACCAAAAAATATAACGGTGATATAATTGTAAAATTGATTAAATCATAACATTCGTAAATAATAAATTAGTGCACGTTAGAATACACTCAAGACCAGATCTCTGCTCGACGGGAGAACGTGGTACGTTGTAATGCTCCTATCCAGAAGTTATTAATGTTCAACTACTGCCAAGTACACATGATGAGTATTATTTGTTATGGTAATATTATTTGATAATTGTCCACCTTTCCTCCCTCGAATTAGGAAAATGGAATAACGTGATTTACGCAGACACACGATCAAGTACTACAATAATAATGCTTTAGTGGTTTTTCCGCCTTCCAAAAACGCACAACGTTATTGGAGCCACCCACGCCGGAACAATAGAATTTACGCTCTTATTGATCTGTTTAAGTTGGAAACAATGTAGTATCAACACCAATATAGCAAACATGAAAATAAGATGATTTATGATATCACAGCCATGTGCCACATTCATTTAAAAGGGTTTCTCAAATACATACCTATCTATATGAATGAGTGTTTTTTGTTTAGATAGCGATTTTAATAGGTACGTACCGGACGAAATGTATTATTTTTGCAATCACAAATAGATGCAAAACTTTATGGTGGAATGTTAAAACTCTTTCCAGACTATCACTGCATAATAAGAGAGCCCGTTGATCGAATCCTGAAATATCTAGTCAAACACACACCTAATATTATAATCTCGCCGTAGAAAATCTAAAGCGCAAACCTAATTTGAAAACTTCAAGTTTGGAGTTGAGGGTTCAAGATTAGTGGAAAGATACTGAAGTGGGAGAGGCACGCGATAAACGTTGGTAACTTAGGGATGAAGAACTTTACTTTATCCTGTTGGCGGAGGAAGCAAATTAGACAAATAAAATCAGCCTTGGTAAGTGGTAATATAATCCACAGAACCATACATTTTAGGAAACTTTGCGAACGAGCTTCATATTCACTTTATTTGAAGAGTCTACGAAGACAACCAGCTACGTCACGTTTTGTGTTGTGTTCGTAGCATTTGAACTAAGACATACCAACGTATCCTGACCTATTTAAAAATGACAAAAGCTCAACACTTTAGGAATAAATTACATATAAATTAATCGGATGAAGTAAAAGATGCTGAAAACAGTGTCACCAAGTAGCAAACGTCAGTTTGATCGGTTCAGTAGAACATGGAGGGTAGATATGTATCTATTCGGAAATAATGTACCTATTGCTTATCCCATTGAACAGGTTGATCTACTTTACATATTAATGTCCTCAAATACCACGAAGCAAACGTTAAAAGAAGCAATTATAAGCTTCTTTTGATAGGTACATGAAATTATGCTTTATTTCAAGATGAAACGTTGAATACCAACAACGCAGCACAAAATCCATTTTTACTTCCAGCCTTTGTAAGCCCTCAGTATTTCAACGTAGCTCCATGATACTCAAATTGCTGCTTAGATTTTTAAACGCTCATTCACGTTTATTTTGGTGTGTTGATTCCAGTTCCAACCCACCGTACGAATAAAATCACTCGCGATGAGATTGTGGAAAATCATTTTAATAAAAACGGAGTTGAGTAGAACGTTGTCTATTTCCACGAAAATAATGAGTTACAAGTTAAATTGATTTCGACGGTTAGGTCATCATCAGTAACAAACAATGACTTATTTAAGTAACTTATTTAAGTGTAACTCATTATTATCGTGAAAATAGACAACGTTCTACTCAACTCTATTTTTATTCCAACCCATCGTATTTCAAAAACAATCCTCCAATCATTTAACACAGCATTAGAGGGTGAGTGTATATAAATATTTCGGTCATAGCGGGAGGGGAATGGACTCTCACTCCAACCCCCAACCTAGGCAGATATAGGCCGTTTCCTCTCTGTCTTGCACCTCCATGGGTTCAAACTCTCTAATAGGAAGTCTTCCGACCTCAATGTCCCTAATGTGTTTCGTCGTTACAATTTTCGATTAATTTTTTTTCTTTTTTTTTTGTTTTATTGAACATATATATATGGTGTAGAAAAAAAGGTGAATAACGATCGCGTTGATGAACTGCTCCAGACACTCTTTGGCTGGTCTAAAATTAAAATTCAGGAACTAAAGAAAAAGTCCTAAGGATTTCAGACCTAACTTCCTCCACGATTGGTCACGGTTTTCATTAGTTTCCGAGATACCCGATGTGAGGTTATGACCGGGCACTACAGGTCCCGAATTCGTACGGAAGTTCAATTGGGGTAGTCCCAATAGGCAAAAAACCCAAGGTATTTTCTCCCCGAAACAGGTACATAATTTAACTAAAAATATTTGGAGATATTCACAATCACGAGGCACGTGAGCATATTATTAAGGAGTTTCTTGGTCTATCCTATCAAAAAATCTCCATTCCACAGGATGAAAATTATTCAAGTAGTTTCACACTGCTACGAGAACTGGTCCAGAATCGACGTACCTACCTTCTGGAGGAAATTATGATGGTGAGGAAACAACGTTCTCTGCAAAAGCCAATATCGTAATCGGCGATTTCCTAAAACATAATAGCTACCTGAAATTGAGAGCCAAATTAGCAACCGGGTACTTCTATAATACTCCGGAGAACCTACTGAAAATTCATGACCAGATGAGGTGTTGGAGATAGGTACAACCTACAAAGCCCGTTTCAGGAGAGGCAATAACCGGAGAGGGCGTGAAAGATATTAAAGAGTTCGATATTCAAATGAGGAACATCAGCACACTTCCTATTAGAGATCTTTTTTGCCAAGACTTCGGGCGGAGAGGCAGTGACGGAAAGAATTGGGTACATGGAAAATAGAAAATGCGACAAGGGTACAAAGAGGGGCTTGAGGTATGGATTGAAAGTCAACACTGATAAAAATATAAAAAAACCTGAATCTTTCCTAGGGAAGCTCCAATAAGGTGACAGGGAACAAGGTTTTCTCAACACCTTCTTTCAACGTACCTCCTCTAGTCCAAACTACCTCGCTGAACCAAAGGGTTCCTTACCACCATTCTCCTTCCACTTTTATAAAGATCCCTGTTAATCCGTTACCTACTTCACTTTCTGCCCTTCCATTCAGTTTTTCACTTCTTCTTCTTCTTTACTTTCTTTTGCTCTTTTTTTGCTTTTAATCAAATTACCGCTTCGAGCTGCTCTTTTGAATTCTTTAGTATGCTTAATGCATCATTCCTTCCACTTTTTTCTCAGCTTTCCGAAACTTATTTCCCCCCATACTCTCAAAGTGTTCCCTCCACAGCTAGGATGTACCTAAAGTTTCCACCCCGAAGTCTTTGAAGCGGAAAATCACACGAAGAGAATTCATCCAGAGACTATAAGGAAGAAAGGTGCTTTCAAGGAGAGTAGAATGCTTGAATATTTAACAACACTAGGAACCCTCTGGGATTGTACGGCGTAGCGTCACAAGATGAAAATCAGTCGTATAAGTGAGGATGTGTACGAGCTAAACAAGAACTTTCTATTTTTCGACAATTTACTTGACACCATTCAGCAATTTTGCTTCCGAGTCTGCCAAGGTAGCGATAGCATAGTTTTCCATTTTCAAGGATTAAAAAAATTCCTCCAAAATCAAAATGACAACTCGCTTTTTGCATTTCAGACATTTTGAACAATTTTGGTTTCGTACCTGTCTGTCGTCGGTCTGTGAAGAACTACATGAAGTTACCTAAGTTTGTTAGGGACCCCGGCGGTCCCTAACAATTTCATGGAGAAATGATCATGGGTAGGTATTGCACATGCGCCAACGTGAAATCATTATTAAACATAACTTCTACAGTTTCCATTCGATTTTGATGAGATTTTCAAGAGATGTGAGGTTGGGTTTCTGGATGGTTCCCTATAAATATCATCGTTGTGATTATCAAATTTGGAGGGTAGTGTCAGGTATTTAGAGATTGGAGTTGGAGATTAATGTACTAAGCATCGGATCATCTTTGCAAGCGGGTTATAGATAGGAGGAAGCTATTGTGTCATAGATATACGATAAATCAGAAACACGAGTGTCAATTGCAAAAGGGGCCTAATCTCCGTTCAAATGTTAGCTGACCAAAACGCGATCGATGTTTTTCTTCATGTTGGTTGGTGGTAACAATGGCAAAGCTGTGTTCATTGCAGAAAAGTGATCTATATGTATAGAAAATGATAAACCTTTGTGTAATAATTTGCAGAGATTTTTCTTCTATTTTGTTAGAACCTTGGTTACGATCCTTCAAATTTCTCTCACGACTGGGAAAATACCATGGAAGTATTTGATACGTTTTTATCACGCCTTATTACAAAAGGTGGGGAAAATTCCGCCGTGCGGGAACTTACCCCCGAATGGCCTACCTGTGAATGACTAACGAGCCAATGAGACATAGTTTTTTAAACAAAGGAATTAGAGCTAGTTGAGCGTATAAGAAATCTCACCATTTTCAACCCGTCACACCTTCTAACTCATAGTTGGTATCAATCCTGCGAGACACAATGCAATCCTCAAACACGAAATTCAAAATATTCTCCACCTATGAAATCCAAACAAGGAAACTCACACAACTTTGTTCAACATACCAAGCGACCCACGGAGGGTATTCCGACGTGACTGTATTCAAAGGACTAGGAATGGTAATTCTACGGTTCAGTAACTGCTTTTGTTTCATGAGTAAGAAAGTACTTCCGGCCGAAAATCCCCTGAACCCCCTCCACAATGCCAGTCTTACCCTAAAGGAATTCTCTCCCTCAGATTTCTTTAGCGTTCATTTACATTCGCGAAACTCTCACGAGGAACCATTCCCATAAGCCCGATATGACCAAAGTTTGATACGGAGTTTAGGGAAGTGAACTGAAGTAAGGAATCCGTAGGGAACTAGCAAACTTCAAAATAAACATCTGTACTAAGTAAATAAATAAAAATGAGCAACATTTCCCTCAGAATAGAACCTTGACTTGATCCCAGGTAAGGTACCTTCACTTATGGTGTATTGATAAGAAAACCATTGTGTGAACACAAAGATAATATTTATTATCTGAGCTGATTGAGGACTCATCCATACCCGTGAAACGGTGATTATTCTATTACCTACACATTGTTCAGGTCCATTAATCATGTTAACTTACCTAATCTCTTGAGTAGATTCTGTTGTGATCATTGACGACATATAATGAAAATAATCAGAAAGCAACTGAATTGATAAGTAGGTGATATAAAATGTATGCCATGAACTGGAACTGATTAACCTTGACAACAGAGAATTTTCCGACATTTTTATCGAATTAAAACCCTTGCCTTTTGTGAATAGATAGTATTCATGTTATTTCAATTTGTACTGCTTCAGCGTTGCTGTTATTAAGAATGAAAGTATTCATTAACTATTGAAATATTATTATTCAAATGACAGAAAAGTGACATTTTGTTAATAGAGTTTATTAGGAGCGTGTCTATGCTTTGTGAAACTTGGTCGCAATTACTCGTACTTAAACAGAATCAAATATTTACCGATTCAGCTTTCAGGCACAACCCAGTTTTACCTTACTGCGAATTTTACTTAATAACCGCCGTTCTATTAGGTTCTTCTCAAGTTTTTAACGTTTGTTTATTCAATAAACGATAAGAAGACATAATTCCAAAGCATTTCAATCTACATACCGAGTATCCATTTTCCTAACGTCGGAGAAAGTGGTGTATTTGTTTATTTATTCGTAATATGGAAAATAGAGTGAGCAGTATTTGACATGGAGGAAGTAATGAAAAAACCCAAGAATAATAAACAGAATCCTCATCTTCGATATTTTTATGATAACTACCTAGTGTGATGTAGCTAAATACCTACGAACAAGAAGAAAAACGAAAAAAAGAAATTCATATGTAAATAAAATAGATTTCTTACCTGAATTGGGTTCTTGTCCTGAGTTAGGCCGCGCCGATGGTGCACCGTCCCGCGCCTCGACTTCTAACGCGTACGCCCCCTGTTTTTCGCGATCGAACACGACTTTAGTAAAAACTTCCCCGGTTTGCATGTTAATTTCGAAAAAGTCCTTCCCCTCATTTCGCGGCGAATCGACGATATAGTAATAAACCTGAAACAAGACAAAATACCAAAATACCAATACACTGAGTAGATAAATAGACAAAATACCAATACACTGAGAAGATAAATAGACGATAAACAAAACAACGCCAGGTATCTCTTCTCTATGTTTAGTGTTGTTTCGATACACCCGTTTATTTGATAAATGGATAATAACAAATTAATCCACTTGGACCACCACTCCACTCCTCTCCACTTGGTACTGGTATCGATATCGATAATATCTGATCGTCTGATACCTACTTCATATTTTTGATTAATTATAATTTTCGATTTCGTGAAAAATATTTCAAAAATTGTAAATTTTATATAACTTTATAATTATGAAAAATTTTACTTTACTCACTTGATTATTGGGGAAGGTTCCGTCTTTGTCGATGGCGTTCACTTGAGTCACTTTTGTTCCGATCGGCTCCCCCTCGAGTACTGTTTCCTGCTCGCGCTCTGTGAATAGCGGAATTTCATCGTTTACGTCCTCCAGCATGATGTACACTGTAGCTTCCGATGCCAACTGCTGAGCTCCGTTATTCTATAATTGCAAAAAAGATTTCTTCATAATTTACCCACTCCGCTGACAAGTATTTCTAACGATGTCAATCATCATTGCTCATTCTAATCAGTATTAACTCTCCGTTGTGCGCTCCAAGTACTTTACAAATTTGTTCCACCCCATGTTTCGATATATGTTATCAATAATACGAAATGCTTCAAAAAGTTATCGGGAAATTCTGTGGCACGTGAACTAACATATTTGTTGTTATTCATTATCCCATTTCCGAACAATAAGTACCAAGAACAAAAGTCAAAACATGGAACCGAAAAGCGAATAATTGTATGAAAAATCAAATTCAAAGGTTTATTCATTTGTATTCTTGATTCACATTTTCTTTGGTATCTACCTATTTGAAAATGATACAAATTAGAAAAGTTATTGCAATTTGTATAAATGCACGCGCAGTCCGTAATGCCCAAAGGAAGCAGACAGAGGTAGTGACGATTCGATGCTCCCGATATTTAATTATATCGATATTTTGTTACGATATTTCCGATATTTGTAACGATATTTTCCTTTCAATATTATCGAGTATTGAAAGGAAAATATTGATATTGAAAGAAAAATATCGGAAACATAATTATACTTTATATACATATAAAAATATGGGATGGGTATTTTGGTTTCTACTGTAATTTATCTGTTACTCCTGAAATCAAACAATGGAAACAGAAGTTGAACCCAACACTTAAACATAATGACAACCCACAAGTCCAATATAGTTGGTTGCACGCACGAAAATGGAAGAGAACTCATCACTTCTTCACATTTCGATTTCGTCATAATTTCTAACTTTTATCTGAAAACTGAAACCACACGAAAACGCTGAATTGAATACCTTTCTGGACCGATATCTCCTATAACATCTGACCCATTGGCTGCGTGGGAGGACATGAGGGATTCCAGGGTTCGACAAGCTAGCAAGACTGTGAATGTGACTTCTGCATCAGTCGAAGTCTATTTTCACAAGCAGGGTCCAAAATGACCGAAAAACGCAACGGACTGCCCTCTAAAATGGACCTATTGGTTTTTCTGGGATGCCTCACCGAAAAGCATTGGGGTTTGCTATAAAAATAATTACATTAGTAGCGTGGTAGTAGAAGTTTTGTTTTTAAAGCATAATAAATCATGCTATAAATATTCATATTATTAAGTAATACAACTTTTTCCTGGTAAAATTTGAACACATTTTTTCTCAATGTACCTGAATAGTCAATACTATTCCGATTAAGGGAACGCGGTGGAGTGGGGGGGGGGGTTACCTTAGTAATTCGAACGTCAATGACGATCATATCAAATTCTTTGAACAAATTAGTGAAATCGATAATTTTCTTTCGATGTTTTATAACAATATTGTCTTCCGACATTGTTTTTATGTGAAGTATCGCATTGGAAGGTACATCATAATATGATATATTATAGTATATTAATAATATACATAATATCATACTATACTATATTATAGTCACTAGACTGAGGTGTTCTGAAGGGGACGCACGCATAGACCAGGTGGGAGGGGGAGTTAAGGGAAGCATATTGACAGAGTATTGAGAACTGAGTTGAAATTGGGTGAGCGTGTACAACGGAAGGTTAACATTCAACAGATCTTCAGAACATTTCCACGAAGTCCAGAACTCACCTCAACTCGGATAGTGAGATTATACTCTTTGATGGTCTCGTAGTCCAAAGGATGGTTCACTTTGATATCGGCCCAAGTGAAGCCATTGTCAGACCTCTGCTGGAGGTAGAAGGTGTGGAATTTATTCGTTTGAGCTGTAGACCCGGGCATCAGGCGGTAGAAAACAGTGGGATTACCTTCAATACCGGAGCTGAAAGACAATATAGGTGAATTACGTTTATTAGATAAGTGAGATGGCTCAAAAATGTCTCCCAATTCTGAAATGAGCTGGACCTACAATTAAACCATGGAATTACCTATAAAGGAATAATTAGACAATCTCACCACAACTTCTACAGTTCATCAAGAAACTCTAGTTTCAAATCACTCTACAAACGTACCTATCTAGTCGTACGCACCTAGTCAATCAGTAAGCTAAAATAAGTTACCAATTCAAGAACCCGTCAGTTTAGTGAATAAACCCTGGGTACCCAACTCGACTGACACATGTGTACAATTCTAGAACCCAGTCAACAACAAAACTTCGACCGAAGTGTATCATTTTATTATTTATTCTAAATAGTTAGATTAATGCCCATTCAAAAACTCGAAAAAATGCAGACCAAATAAAATCATGGCACGACAACATCTCATTGTAGTAGAACAGACTTTTCATCTTTATTGAGGTCTCAAGTAAGCCTAAAATAAATTACTTTAGTTACCTATGTTGTTTTGTTTGTTGCTGTTGATTTTTTTTTTTTTTTTTTTTTTGATTTTTTTATTCATGGAGAGGGATTTGTGAGTATCCAGTCCATTACACCGGAAGTGAATCCGTCAATTATTAAACATAATTTAATAAGAAACTTTAAAATCAAGGGTTTTAGACTAAAGCAATAATATGGATTTAGTTGTGTACCTACAATGAACGTTTCAAAAAGTTTTGAGTAAGAGTGGGTTACTAATAAAAACTTTGGTTATTTGGGAGAGAACATCAATTAGATTAACCACTTACTTTGAGTTAGGACTCACTTATCTCTGAAGGCAAAACTTGAACAAATATCTAATAAATATTAATAATTTCAATCGTATAGTTTCCTTTTGGTTTATTATTTTCAATAATGAACCATTGGAATCGACCAAGAAAAAAACAATTTTAACACCCCCTCAAAATTTGATGGTTTACGTTTCAAGGTACGTAGAATCCAAAAATCGAATAAAAATTTGGCCGTCCGTCCGCCGTACGCGGCACTTTTGCCACTTACTTAGCATTGACCGATTTTGATGAAATTTGATATGTACGCTCCATTTAGGGTCTAGTTGTGCCCCGAAGATTTTGGTTGATGTAGGTCAGTTCTAAGGTTTCCAAAATGAATGGAAATTTTGAAAACGCCCTAACTCAAAAAATGTCGATATAAAGGTACCTAATGTTTTTCCTTCAATTTAGGATTCTATAGAATTTTTAGAATTTTTTGAGACCGCGCGGAGCTCTGTAGGACAAACCGTTCGCTCCCTACGAGAATTTAAAGGTTTTACGTACGATAAATCAGAAACACGAGTGTGAATCGCAAAAGAGGCCTAATCTCCGTTTAAATTTCAGCTGACCGAAATGTGATCGATGTTTTTCTTCATGTTGGATGGTTGGTGACTCTACAGACGAGTGATCTATATAAAAATAATAAACCGTTGTGTAATAATTTGCAGCGTTTTGAAAGGGTAGAAAGTGCTTATTGCGTAGAATATCTACTTAGAGAGGCACTATTCGCAACCCGCTTGACTTGGATTTACAATGCCTATAAAACAAGTGTGGAAATTTGGGTATTAATGTGAGAAGTGAGAGTTTCCAACAATAGATCATACATACCTCATTCAGCTGCATCTACATTATCAACATTATCATGCAATATCTTGAACTTTATTTTCCTATTTTATGCATACAGCCCTTTCTTAGCCATCGAAAAAATCAATCAAGGAATACCTCGAGTAAATAACTACATCTTTAAAATCATGCCACGTTTATCTAAGCTAATTATTAAGAAAATTAAAAATGTACGTACTTAGGTCACTAAAAATTATAAAACTGTCTATTTTCCTGAAGTACCTTCAATAATCCATCTGTTCTTGTTAATTCCTCAAACTTTTATCATAATCTGTCCCAAAACTTGCATAAACAACAATGAATTCAAAATAATTTAAAATTGAAACTGATCATAATATTTTACAATTAAATACCATTCATGTTTAGTGTACCTAATTTTGAAGTTTTCGGAAACTTAGAATAACTTTAAACATGATCAAAATTATAGCCCTTGGTGCAAATAGTGCTTCCATCACCATTTTTCCAACTGTTTGGAAGCGTGAAAACCCAGGATCGAGAAAGGGTGGATGTGCCAGATTACCTTATTAAATTGGAATGATATCATGAATCTCCTTACAGTCGAGCATCTTTCTCTCAAGGAAATTAACAATCTAATTTTGTACCTACACACCATAAAATAAGTTGCGAGTAACAGGAATAACAATAGAAATGTGAAGAAAAAAAGTCTTCATAATTTCGTTAACGATGAGTATCAAGGGTAGCGAGGAACCATACAGTTCACTTCATTCATCACACAGACCTAATTAATTAGGAGGTACCTACTTTCCCAAAACGTATGTTATTCACACTCAAGTTTCAATTTTTATGATAGTTCTTGAAATCCGGGAAATAAAGGTTCAGATGAAAGTCGTTCAGAGCGTTGATTTTCAACCAATGGGCTAATGACTTAGATAATTATGGTCATTAGTTCTCAAAATTTATGGTTATTGACGAACAGATTTAGCCCTAACAGTTAAATTTTCAGATAGATGGTTCATTTCCTTGTATTACTTATGTAGACTACATAACCTGGCACATTCAAGGACGAATATGGAAGAGGAAGGATGAGGGCCCTCACCCAGTGCATTTTCTGAACTGAAATCCGTCTGAAGTCGCATTCTTGGAATGCGATTCTTGGCATAGAGACAGGAGTTGTGAAAAAGTTATGTACAAAGTTTGAAAAAGTGTATGAACTGACATATTGTGGTATCAGGTAGTTCATTTCAGCGCAAAAAAAAAATTGTAAGGGGAGGGGGAAGCAGTGCTGCCAAAAAGCAAAACAACTGAGACGACACATTTCCTGTAGGTACCTACCTCTCTTTTGTTAGGTATGAACAAGATGATGTCTTACCAACCACGAGAAATACATTCTAATAGTAGACAGCAAATTGCAAAAATACACGATTAGACAAAATATATCAGCAATAGCACTGAAAGATATTCGTATACGTACTAAGTAGTCTCTTACGGTTATTATGGATTTTGAAAATCACTGGTTCAATGTTAATGGAATCATAAACTAAAAAAACTATCTACTTAAAAGCAGAGGTGTTTACAAATTCCTTCATAACACAGCTAAGCTAATCAGGAAGAACATTTTTTTGATGACATGCGAGTATACCTTCTCAATATTTTTTAATTGATCGTGGAGGTAAAATTTCAATAAAATGAATTTTGCGTTCAGAAAAATTTGAAATCAAAATTTTTTGAAGTAATGAATTAGAGTTGGAGGTTCAATAACAACAAAAAACGGACGCCTCAGTGCAGCACAAGTCACGGGAAGTAATGCTAAATGCAAATAACGTGTACACTGCAGGGAAAACTTTGAAAAGTTTGCGTGCAAACAAAACGTTTATCTTGAGAAAAAAAAGTATTCGTGCTCACCACAAAATACAAAATGCACAGTAATCTGCCAGCTGGGAAAAATCGTGGAAAAAATATAGGATATTTTAGCATCGTGATATTCCAGTTCAAAAACGGAGTTTGAATTGAATTGAGGAAAGAACAAGAATGAATGACAAAACTTTCATGTGTTTTTATTATTTTGTTTTTATGTCAAATCGGTTGATTTATTCTTACTTTGTCGGTGGGTTCCTATATACTCGTAACTGCTCAGTTAGTGATTGTGACTACTCACAGTCTATAAGAGACAGCTGAAGAGATTAGGTATAAAAAAAAAAGAATCGTGTTAATTCCAATTCAAAGCATTTTTAAGTCAAATCAACAGCTACACACAGGGTTCTTGAACTTGTCGATAGGAGATAAGTGGGATTGAGAACCACCCAAAGCTATTAAACAATTATTATTCGCTTAGGTTATTTAATGAATTGGAATATGAAGCTCCTAGATGTATGAATAAGATAATATTACATTATATTTAATTCCGTTAGGTCTTGAGAAAGTCCAAACTTGAAAATTTGGTTAATTACAACATCACCGAGCTATATTTGACTGTTAAAACTGTGAGTGATAGTAAGTGGACAGTCAAGAGAAAACATTTACTTACAAGACAATCCAGAGACTTTTCGTCACGCTATATCGAAGGGTTAAGCGTTTCAATCCGAGCTATTTCTACGACGGAGGGAAAAACCCCAGCCTGGCATATTACTGTGAGGTTGCATCAAAATACCACAAAAAAGGCTCATTTTTTACAAAATCAAAACTGAAAAAGTTTGTTTACAACACCTGGCTTTAACTGAAACGACTTTGGCTCCAACATTCATGTTCTCTTTAATGTAGATGGGGCCGTAGACGACATGGTCCCAGACGGGAGGGTTGTTAGCCCGGTCTACCACGTCGATCTGAACTTCAACTGACCGTGAAAGAGGTGGGAAGCCTTTGTCCTGTGCTTTGGCTTCCAACTTGTAAGTCTCACGCTGCGGCAATGTCAAAAAAAGAAATGTCTAGGAAAGGTTCGCTTGTTATTTTCGCAAGAAACCTGGAGCGTGGTTAGGGATCCTTTAGAGGGCTTCAGGAAGCTGGGAGAAGGATACGCAGTTTTAAGGTTTGGAACATTGGAAGGATCGCATCGACTGAGGGTAACAATGTACTTTGAAGGCTTTCAGACGGTTTTGGGTGGTAGCGCTGTTTGCCATTGGAGCTTTCAAGTTCTCTAACACTTCAATCATTCACCGAGGGTTACAGTTGTGAGGGTTTGACCTTCAATTTTATGTGTTCACTGAAGGCGATACAATGGATATACCAACCTTGCCTTGACTTCAGCGACCAACGAGCCAACGGTGACATTCTCCTTAATTCTTATAGGACCGTAGACGCTCTTGTCCCACAGTGGGGGCTTATTGTTCCTATCGACAACGTCCAGTTCGACTTCCACATCAGCATACGAAGGTGGCTCCCCTCGATCGCTCGCTTTCACTCGCAAGCGATACCTCTCACGCTATAAAAACAAATCCGTTTCTCTGTTTGTCTAAAAATTTTCACTTTGAATTGTTTAATTGGGTAATTAGAAAGATCCGGTTAGGGAAATTAAGAGGGATTCTTCACGTAAACACAAAATAAATCAAACAAAATCAGTGGTTACCTACTACAACAAAATAAAAATTTAACAATAGCATAGCTCACATGTGAACGCCGAAAAGAACTGACTGATACCTATAGGTAATACCTACTGTTATGAAGGGCTGGTGCTGAAATTTTCGGGAAATAAATTGGACAGGTGGCCGATTAATTACCCAGCACGATAGAAATGGATTAGCATGATTTTGTGATGGGGATAGTCTTTTTTTAAATTTCAATAATATTTCAGTCTGGTTACTACCGGAGCAATAAACCAACGGCCTTTAGATGGTTTAATGAATCAGTTCCCGTGAGATCACCAAATTTAAGGCCAGTCGGGGAGATTATCTGGATTAGTGACCGCTCCGAGGGCGGTATATCAAGTCTTGATAATTTTTCAGGTTGTGCCGTTGGTGAACCTCGCTCCACTTACGTGGGTGAGGCTAATTTTTGTAGCCATAAGCAAAATGATCTTAACCAATTTTGATCTTCCGTTTGGAAGAGAGCTGATGACGTCCGCGACGCCAGGAATGCCAGTTGGACGAAAATTCACTTTGGCACGGTTATTTACTTTACCTACAGAAGCAATAAACGACGAAACTTCTCATTTAAATTATTAACGGTACAACTTGTGAAATCACTGCTGCTGGCTATCGTTGCTAAGAATCCTTTTTGTTTGCCGAATCGTTTGGATTAATTCATGTGCTTATTGTCATAAAATTTAGAAAAAGCCTAGCCACTAACTGGATAATTACGAACCAATACATTCAGCTGATCGATATTATTCAAAACCTATCATAGTTATCAGCAAGAATAAAAGATGGTTACCACAATTCAAACATCCTGAACTACAATTTTCAGAGGAGAGAAAGTAGGTTAGTATGACCTATCTAGAAGCCTTATCGATGAAGCATTACTCACCCTGTGAGCAAACCCACTACTTCAAAACATCCAATACGGAACACAGGCGAGATAAATAATATTTATACTTATTTATTTATATTTATAATATCATATTATGATGAGCTTTGTATCCCTACATACTTTATTACTCTTGTGCCGATTATTTAGCTGATTTTATTACCTAACTAATAAAGTCTCAAAATATATCCTCTCCCTGAACTGAGTAATGTGCATTGAAATATTATGAGGGATACCAACCATTGAAAGTACAAACAACAGAAGCAATTTTAGAGATACAATCGTAAATGTCGCAGTTATGCTAGAGAAGTGTTCATTTGAAATACGCTCAGAAACTGCATGACTGGAACTATTTTCTTTTCCAAGTGATTGATAGTATTAGTAGTGTCAAAAGAAATTAGTAGTTCGTTGGTACTAGATGCACTGTTATAGTTGTCAGTATATACTCTGTGAAATTGTTATTACAGTTTATATACCAGTGATGTACGTAAGCTTTTGCGAGAGACGTCTTGATGGAGCAGGCAAGGCACTCCCTAGACTGTATTGCCGGACAATTACTTTCTGCGAAAGGGATTTCAGAAGAGAAGAATTTTTAGGACGGCAAGGATTCCATTCCAATGAGGGAATCCAAAACTCATGTTACAATCATTGCGCATTTGTGGGTCAGAAACATAATTGAGAGAATGAGTAACATAGAATTTCGAATGAGCTGTTTCAATGTAGACTCTTTCCAATTTAAATACCAGGATTGCATGTGAACTGTCTTACAAGAACAAGTAAAAATAGGTACAAGCATTAAGTACGACAAACCAAAGCTGCAGTGTAGATCGATGCAGCTAATTTCCATTACTTTTGACTCTTCGCTAGTAGCCAATTTCTTTTTTTTTAAAAGTAAGACGAATCTTTATGAATATCAATAGTTATAAAGAACGAAATAACGGAATATCACAAAATGGAGGATTTGAAAGGCCTTGGCCCTCTTAGTTTTTAACAGCTCTATACATCTATTATTATTCAAGTCTTAGATACACGTTCAATAGTTTCAATCAATTCCAAATACCAGAAATTCCGAATACCAGCTGTTATCGTACCACAGGCACTCTGGGGATGCCCTTAAAGCGCGAGGGATGAAAGTCGAGTGGTGATGTTACACAAGTAGGTACCAAACTATTATATCGGCCTCGTACGTAGCAGAGATATACAGGATGTCCGAGAAAGATATGGCCAAACTTCAGAGATCGATTCTACAAATAATTTGCAACCATAAGTGCCTCGTAGATTTTTTTTAGATTCTTCGTTTTCGAGTCACTTCACTTATTAAGATATTTTTCGTATGTTGAACCTTGCCTCACTAAAATGACTGTAGCTCCCCTATTTTTCATGCAAATTCAAATCTGATTACACCGTTGAAAAGAGCATTACGTTTCCCATCAATTGAGCTACAACACACATTTTTAACCTCGCATCTAGTTAGATTTTTTCTTGTCCAAACTTAAAACTTTACAATTTTCCAATTTTTTTTACAAAATTCTCAAGAGGAAAATCAATGCTGTTTTCACCAAAACATCCTCAAAATCTCAGCTTTCCAACGGTATAATCAAAAAATGTTTTACAATGAAACTTAGGGGAAAAATCTACCTATTTTATATACAATTTCACATCAGTAAAAAAACGTCTATGTTACCCTGATCCACTTGCTTCCACCATTCTATGTATTGTTTTTCCATTAATTTAAGATAGTATTGAAGTTTTAGAGACCACGAGGAGCTCTGTAGGACAAATCGTTCGCTCCCTACGAGAACTTAAGGGTTGGACTTACTATAAATCAGAAACACGAGTGTCAATTGCAAAAGAGGTCTAATCTCCGTTCAAATTTTAGCTGACCAAAATGCGATCGCTGTAGGTACGTGGTAGGTAAGTAGTATCTATGGTTGGTAGGTGGTGACAATGGCAAAGCCGAGTTCTTTGCAGACGAGTGATCTATATAGAAAAATAATAAACCTAATGTGTAATAATTTGCAGCGTTTTTTGATTGCGCGCAATCCGGCTCATAGAGAGCTCAAAATTGCGCAACCCCACGATCACTATTAAATTATATTTTCACATGGTGGTATCCATTTTTTAATTTGTCTGGAATTTTTCTAAATGGTGGCCGAAAATTAGGGGTTTTCATCCCTATGAGGTGGATTTAATAAAGCACGTTCGTGTTGTCAGTTTTGGTTTATTATTTTCATCAATGAACCTTTGGAATCGATCAAGAAAAAAATTATTTACCCCCCCCCCCCGCCCCTCAAAATTTGTTGGTTTACGTTTCAAGGTACGTAGAATCTAAAAATCGAATAACAATTTGGCAGTCACTTTCCCTACTTACATCCCTACATTGACCGATTTTGATGGAATTTGGTATGAAGGCTCTATTTGGGAAGATTTTGGTTGATGTAGGTCACTTCTAAGGGTTGAAAAATAATGTTTGAAATTTTCAAAACGCTCTAACTCAAAAAATTTTGATATAAAGGTATTGTTTTTCCATCATTTTAAGATAATATAGAATTTTTAGGATTTTTTGAGACCTAGCGGAGCCCTGTAGGACAAACCGTTCGTTCCCTACGAGAAATTAAGGGTTGGATTTATGATAAATCAGAAAAACGAGTGTGAATCGCAAAAGAAGCCTAATCTCCGTTCCAATGTTAGCTGACCGATATGCGGTCGATATTTTTCTTCAAGTTGGTTGTAGTAACAATGGCAAAGCCGTGTTCTTTGCAGACGAGTGATCTATATAGAAAAATAATTAACCTTTTTGTAATAATTTGCAGCGTTTTAGATTGAACTCAGTTTTTACGATGTTATCCCCATAATTCTTGTTTTCGGTGAAAAATTTTCATTTTTCCATATTACTGACTTCGTTTGTTGATAAATCTGGGGGCGAACAGACACTCATGCTCATCTAATTTGAGTTGTTTTTGATGAACATTAAGACGCAAGGGTGTTGGATAGGTCAGAGTAAGACTTGGGATGTTCACGAATGTCGAATTGCTAGTTGCGAATTAGCTTTCAGCCTAATTAATTAAAATCGCCTCATGAGGATAGAAAAGAGAAATTTTTCACTAAAACAACCAAATTTTCGACCTTAATTTAGAAAATTTTGAGTCAAATCGAAAAAACTGATAGGGCTTTGTGATTCAGCGTCGAAAAATGATGCAATCGTAGGGTTGCGCGATTTTGATCGCTCAAGGAGCCGGGTTGCGCACAATTTTAAAAACATCAAGTGAGGAGTCAAAAATTTATGAAATTTCACTTTGAATCGTAATCTTTCTTTAGAAAATGAGGGGTTCCATTTGAAAAATGAAGTTGGTAGGATACTTGAATTCTTTGAAAAAAAAGGTTACTTCGACAAGTTTTTGATTTCTCCACGAATAACAGAGATAAAATGGGTGGACCACGACAGAAACACCCTGCATATTATAGCCAAGAGTAAATGGATGATGGCCACTGCTAAATACCTACGCTACATAACATCCTTTGACGATGGACGGAGAGTTAATTTCTTGCTACACAGCATCACATTCTTGCTGTATTGTGAACTATGAAGCAATTTTAGCGTGGAATACAGTTAATGCTACTATATCATAGCTGAATTATTCAGCAATTCTGCTAGAAGTTCCAGCACTTCTCAATTTTAAGATCGTAACCGAGCCTATGAGATCATATGTATGTTTGAACCAAGAATCTGGCATCTCAAAAATGGGTCGACTTTGATATAAATGAGTCGTGTTGTTTTTATTTTTAAAATATAGTAACTTTTCCCAAAACATTTCAGTACACATAACACAACACCAATGAGCCCTCACAGAACAAGAAACAATTTTTCAGACCAATTTGCTTTGTTCGCTCTGGAAATTATCCAAGACAAAGGTAGGTATTTATTTACCAACCGATAAGGTAAATTGGTACCAACCGATTATTAGGTAGGTACCTGTTGTTTTAAATTTAAATTCCCATTCAAGATCCGTTCAAACCTTCAAACAAAAGAAATAGGCTATTTTTCTTAAAGACAGTTCTACACCCTCACAAAATACATTTGTATAAATTATTATAATTTCAAATTGATTGATAAGTAGGTAACATTTATTTTCATACTGAACTTCGCAACGGCACTTTTCACTAGTATAACAACGTAAAGTAAGTACTTCGGTATATCAGTAGATGTCGTTTGAAGACATAAGAAGTATCGCAGAGGTTAGGTAGGAAGTTTTTGCGTTCTGTCTGCACAACGATCATAGGTCATCAACACAAGCTCACATTTTTGATTTCCAAACCACAGCTAATCAGTAGAAAGCTGGTAAATCATCTGTGTTGAATAGTATCAATACAGCTGTGAATTATTTGGAAGAATGGGTGGGTCCTGAAACTCGTGTTGAACGTAGCAAGTAGCTTCTCATCATGTCTACCTGAATGTTATATTTCCAGGAGTTTTCAGAATTGTGTATCTGATTTTCCCTTCATTGACTGACCAATTGTATAAAATATCATGCATCACAAATTAAAAGAAGATTTATCAATATTGATAAAAAAAAAAAATCAGTATTATTATTGAACAAATGTATGTTAACCAGACTCAAAGCCTGTTTAACAATTAATGATCGGTTGGCGGATGGTCAATTTCAAGAAGGCATCAATTAGATACTTGCTAGCTGTTTTTCTTGTCTGACAGGTTTCAAACAACGAGAGAGAGTGAAAAAGTTCATTGTCTCAAGAATATTATATTATTAGCAACCTTTAGAGCCAATATGAGAAATAAAAAGCAGGGTCTGCCAATCGTGGAGAATAGTTAGTCCCAGTTGAAAAGTAGAACTCCGGGTATTGTTGAGTGGGTAGTAGAAGTTCCCCATTGTGACTGTAGGGTGTGACCTCAGTGCAATGTGATCGGGATTATAAGAAAAAACGTGGTTGGGTGCGAAGGTTGATCAACTGGTAGGTACGGGAAACTCGAGGAAAGAGCAAGGAATAAAGAGCACTAAGTGCAGAGATATTTCCGAATTTCGGTAGGGACTTTCTAAGATAGATAGTTACAAAAATATCAATTGAAAAAGTGAGCCCATTCACAAATGAGCTATGCTATGGGGTATGAGAACCAGTCGCTGAAATACAGAACAAAAAATAACAATATGAATAAATTTTTCAAAAGAAGGACGACAGAAATAACACAGGAGTTTACAGATCCAGAGACGGAGGCTGAGATGATATTTTTCCATGTTACTTACGGTCTGGCATTCCTGTAATTTCGACGATTTTTTTTGAAAGAGCAAAGTCAGAAAAACAGAAACGGTGCAGATTAAAAATAAAGTACAAAGAAACCAAACGAGAAACTAAAGTTCAATTTTTTGAAACAAAAGGTTGAGAATCGACCGATTCTCCAAGGACGGGGTCTGGGGCGCAAATCAAATAATAATTCAACTAATAAAGGAAGACAATAATAAGCAAGCAGACATGCAACATGATGCAGGGTTCTAATACTGGGAATCAACACAAGAGTAAAATCAAAACTAAACAAGGGATTTGAGTTTTGTTCTTTTTTGTTAATATTACTTTATTTATGTTATCGGTAGCAGAAAAATATGCCAACGAAGAAAACCCCGCACACGGTCCCACAAAAAAAATTTCAACGGCGAGAGACGAAGAGCGTTGTACGTTCCCATTAGTGCATTCCAAGGGAGGGAAAATGTCACTGAGCCTCGTTTTATTAGAAAAAGTTGAAAAAAACTAGATACTGTTAGTATATAGGTACACAATCCAGGCAAGATTATAATATTCTGTTACTGAGACTGAATTTTTAAAATACATTTTCATTATTACAAAACGCATTCTGATTTTTTTTTTTTTTTTTTTTTCGTGCGAGATGCGTCACCACCCAAAACACCTCCTCAGTCCTGCAAAAATTTCAGGATAGACAAAAAAGGGTTCACCATTATGGGAGTTGAAAAATATCTCTAAAATAGAGTTAGCTCCATCGTGTTAGTAATAACACAGTGATCAATGTGTTCTCTACTGAAAGCAAAATTTGTGGATCGAATGACGTGATGAGACGATATTCCTACGATCTTGACCGATCATAGGAATCAGATCTACAAAGCAAAAGAACTGGTCGAATTTTGGATAGATATTTCTAACAATACCGTTGAGGTCTCAACAGCAGTAAATAACAGTATGGATTGGATTGGTTGAGAAGTTTTCGTATTTGAACTGATTTTCCATCAACGACACGATTATCATGATGAAGATAAATCAATTTTTTTAAGCGTATTGCTATTTCAACATAAACCACAGTTCGAGTTCGGTAAACTTATAAAAGATGCTTCTCACGGTATAAAAAGAGTTTAAAGAGATCATTTTTCGACCCACAGAATCTTGAATTGAAAGAGAAACAACAGAAATCACTGGTTACATACACAAAAAATTCACAAAAATGCACAGACAACTTCAATTACCAAGTAGGAGCAGGTGGCTGCTGTAAAAAAAATCCACCTTATTCAAAAACAAAAATACACACATTATAACATGTGGCACAAAAATACAAAATTCAAAAATATTAGCCTTACCTATCTAATCAAAACGTAGGTAAGAACAAAAATGAGGTTTTGCTTTTGAACCGCATTGTAGTGATGGTTTATTTTTAGATTTACTCTGTTCCAGTAAGTGGAAAACGACGGATTTAGAAGAAGGATTTTAACCAAAAAGTGCAGTGCGCAAGAAAGTTCTGCAGAAGGCGTGAGTGAGATTTGAGACAAAAAATAAAATATTCAATTTACAAACACATGAATAATCATAACTGTGCCGTACAAAGGAAACTCATTTTAGAGAAATTATACAGCGTACTGCAACACAAATGTAATGTGCGCTTGGTTGAAAACAATTGGTACCAAATATCGATTTTTACAGAAGATAAGAAGCAAAAGAATAATATCAGCCTTAAATTTAGCTCATTAGTTCCATAGCAGTTCCAGTAGCAGTAACAGTTCCTCCTAGTTGATGTGAAACTGAGTGTAGTTCTAGCAATAAGTAGGTACCTACCAACTTCACATAATGTTAATGAATAGATTATTTTGTAGTAGAAAGTACCAAACTTTAGGAGGTCTCTAGGTACCAACTGCTTGAACCTTCATCCATTCTATGAGGAGGTTCACTCATTTTATGAGGAGTACTTACTTTTATGAATACTTACCTAATTAGTTTAACTACATTAAAACCCATCGCTTCCCCAGGGTAAGATTCACTAAACAGGAGCCTATTGAATAATAAAACAAGAATCTAATCTGAAACTAAACAGTATACCTGCTCATATTATACTGGATGTAATCAGGTACTTTCGGTAGATATACACTTGCGTTAAAGTACGTCCATTAACCGGTTAGTTGATTACAAACGTCCGATTATTGGGAACTCTTTTGCATGAAAGTTTCAGTTCCAAAACCAAGGTTTTTAAATGACCTTAGGAACATTTTTCTACTAATTAGGAGCTACCTATTTTAAAAGGGATAGCTCGACGTTATATGGGATGATCGAAGGATAGATACGATTTAAAGGAAAGATCAAATCATTCATATCAAAGTACATTCACAACACTCATTATAATAATGAAGTATTATGTAAGTACGCAATTTAAGTCAATCGAAGGGTACACTTATTTAGTGTTGAACTCAGTGGTGATTGAAATATCGAAGAACTTCAAGTACAATCCTAGAATACTTCTGCTTTGCATTGAAGAGTCAACCTTAGAATATAAAACCAGTTATTTATATTGGTAAGTACTGTAAGTGGTTTTTTAAAACAGACTGAGCATTGAGACTTTGACCTGGTTGAAAGAAGTTGGGTAGGTACCTACTGGGACCGAAATGATTCACTGATGAGCAAAATTTCCAGAGGCTGTTGTCAGCAGGCTGCTGGTAAGTGAAAGGAGCTGACTTCTTTGGCAGAGTACAGACGTACAGAGAGCATCCTGACAAGGAAGATACTCTTAGAACGAGAAAGAGAGAGGAGGGAGCATCTGGTCCGCCCCCTCACCCAGAACTGATCACACAAACCAGGATTCAGCCTGAAGTAATCTGCTAAACGGTTCCAGGCTGAGTTCCAACGTGGGGGAAAAGGAGGTGTTTTTTCAGTGGGTTTGAATCCCACATAACCCGAAGACGCGGACCCTTCAGGAATCTTACGAGATCCACCTCCACCTATGGATCTTAAAGATTTTCTCACCTGCCTGGCGAAAAAAAAGAAGTTGGGTAGGTACCTACTGGGACCGAAATGATTAACTGATGAGCAAAATTTGAGACTGATAATTTGTGCACACATGTCCTACCGTATTTTTGAGTCACTTGATCCTGATTGTGCCTGCGCAATAACTTTGCAGGAGTTGTATCTGTTTGTCGGAACTTAAGAAGATTGATCGTCGGTGCTCGACGATTATCAGAAGTATTCTACGCCTATTTGTAGATAAATAAAGTAGGTTCCGCACACAATAATTTATAAAAATGACTGGTTAGTAGGTATACATTCCAAACAACTCCTGCAGAGTTTTTAAAGACCCGCCTTCCATAACAATCTAGAAACAAAAGGAAGGAATCCTAAACGAAGTAACAAGGAGCTCCAACCCTCTCAATCCATGATTTAGTCAAGGCGAGCAAATTTTTATGGTTATAAATCACGCATTACCTATAATGAAAAATATTGTTAAACTCAAGGGATAGTTGAAATTGTTATTGATAAAGCTGAGAACAATACAGGCTCTTGATTAGTCAACAGCAAATTATTTTGCAGAAGTAAAACCATTCAAAGTTAGTAGGTAACCCATTACAAAGGGGATTGAGTAGAGAGCTGCTTGTCGATGAGGAGCAAACCAAAACTTGAAGTGTGTTGCTTTGCATCAACCACACGTCAAGAACTTGAACACTTAAAGAGACATCTTGAAAACGTTACTCACGTCAAGAGGTTTCTTTAAAACTATCCAACCGGACTCCGGCTGAATTTCGAAATATTCGAGATCGATGGGATTGGAAGGAGCCGACAATGTGTATACGATTGCGCCATTATTGTCCGCGTCTTCGTCCGAAGCCGACACACGAAGAATATTCGTACCGATTGAAGCGTCTTGTTTCACGTTTTCCACGTATTTCTGGAACGAAAATTTATAACATAAATAAACACGTAATTTACAACGTACCAACATACAAGAATATTTCTAGGATAATTAACAAACACAAGAAAACAAAATTCGACGAGCTTACGAAAAAAGGAGGTAACCGACATATTAAGTATACTATAATATAATATATTATATCATTTTCAACACAATATACATACAGGTCGTCCCATGCTAAGAACCGAAAAACTTCGGGAGTCGATTCTACAACTAATTTAAGTGAGAAAATGTCTCATAGCAATTTCGTTTTAACCCCTTGTTTTTCCAAGTTGTTTTTTAATTTAAAGATTATTTTCGTGTGTTCGACTTAAATCTACTAAAATTACCATAACTACCTTGATTTATCGTAAACATCTAATAATAAGGGCACCGTTCGAAAGAGTGTAAAATTTCCTATCTTAATAGTGCCAAAAAAACCTATTTTCGGGGTCCGGATGGGTAAAAAATCAAGACATAGTGTAATTTGTGTCAAATTTTCAATTTTTTCTTCTTGTTTTTTCCCCATAGTTATTCACGTACCTCATCACCAAAAACTGCGGAAGGATCTCAGATTTCCAATGGCATAATCAAAAAATCTTTTACAATTGAATTTAAGGGAGAAATGTGTGTTTGAACCCGGAAAAACGAGCATTTTTCCGTTTGACTCGGTTCTTGGGAGGAGCGGCGGCAGTGAAGGCCCACCAAACCCAGGAATCCCACCAAACTGTCGATTTCGTTGGATAAAATGCACGTTTTTCCGCGTCAACCACAAACTTCTCCCTTAAAATCGATTGTAAAATACTTTTTGGTTTATTATTTTCAATTATCATTTTCTAATGAACCTTTGGAATCGACCAAGAAAAAAAAACTGTTTAACACCCTCTCAAAATTTGATGGTTCACGTTTCAAGGTAGGACGTAGAATCCAAAAATCGAATAAAAATTTGGCCGTCCGTACGCCGTACGCGGCACTTTTGCCACTTAGCATTGACCGATTTTGATGAAATTTGGTATGTAGGCTCCATTTGGGGTCTAGTTGTGCCCCAAAGATTTTGGTTGATGTAGGTCACTTCTAAGGGTTCCAAAATCAATTTTGAAATTTTGAAAACGCCCTAACTCAAAAAAATTTGATATAAAGGTATTGTTTTTCCTTCAATTTAAGATTCTATAGAATTTTTAGAATTTTTTGAGACCACCCGGTGTTCTGTAGGACAAACCGTTCGCTCACTACGAGAATTTTAAGTTTGGACGTACGATAAATCAGAAACACGAGTGTGAATCGCAAAAGAGGCCTAATCTCCGTTCAAATTAAAGCTGACCGAAATGCGATCGATTTTTGGTTCATTATTTTCAATATAATGAACCTTTGGAATCGACCAAGAAAAAATTTTTATTACACAATGGTTTAATATTTTTCTATATACATCACTCGTCTACAAAATCACCAACCATCCAATATGAAGAGGAGAAAAAAAAAAATCAAAATCACCAACCATCGATCGCATTTCGGTCAGCTCTAATTTGAACGGAGATTAGGCCTCTTTTGCGATTCACACTCGTGTTTTGATTTATATATATATATTTCAATGTAAACCCTTAAATTTTCGTAGGGAGCAAACGGTTTGTCCTACAGAGCTCCGCGTGGTCTCAAAAAATTCTAAAAATTCTATAGAATCTTAAATTGAAGGAAAAACAATACCTTTATATCAAATTTTTTTGAGTTAGGGCGTTTTCAAAATTTCAAAATTGATTTTGGAACCCTTATAAGTGACCTACATCAACCAAAAGCTTCGGGGCACAACTAGACGACAAATGGAGCCTACATACCAAATTTCATCAAAATCGGTCAATGCTAAGTGGCAAAAGTGCCGCGTACGGCGGACGGACGGTCAAATTTTTATTCGATTTTTGGATTCTACGTACCTTGAAACGTAAACCATCAAATTTTGAGGGGGTGTTAAATTTTTTTTTCTTGGTCGATTCCAAAGGTTCATTATTGAAAATAATAAACCAAGATTTGGCCGTCCGTCCGCCGTACGCCGTCCGCCGTACGCGGCACTTTTGCCACTTAGCATTGACCGATTTTGATGAAATTTGGTATGTATGCTCCATTTGGGGTCTAGTTGTGCCCCGAAGATTTTGGTTGATTTAGGTCACTTCTAAGGGTTCCAAAATCAATTTTGAAATTTTGAAGACGCCCTAACTCAAAAAATTTTGATATAAAGGTATTGTTTTTCCTTCAATTTAAGATTTTATAGAATTTTTAGAATGTTTTGAGACCACCCGTAGCTCTGTAGGACAAACCGTTCGCTCACTACGAGAATTTAAAGTTTCGACGTACGATAAATCAGAAAAACGAGTGTGAATCGCAAAACAGGCCTAATCTCCGTTCAAATTAAAGCTGACCGAAATGCGATCGATGTTTTTCTTCATGTTGGATGGTTGGTGGCTTTGCAGAAGAGTGATCTATATAGAAAAATAAGAAACCATTGTGTAATAATTCGCAGCGTTTTTTGAAAGGGTAGAAAGTGCTTATTGCGTAGAATATCTACTTAGAGAGGCACTATTCGCACCCCGCTTGACTTGGATTTTACAATGCCTATAAAACAAGTACGGAAATTTGGGTATTAATGTGAGAAGTGAGAGTTTCCAACAATAGATCATACATACCTCATTCAGCTACATCTACATTATCAACATTATCATGCAATATCTTGAACTTTATTGTCCTATTTTATGCATACAGCCCTTTCTTAGCCATCGAAAAAATCAATCAAGGAATTTTTCTTCATGTTGGATGGTTGGAGGCTTTGCAGACGAGTGATCTATGTAGAAAAATAAAAAATAATAAACCATTGTGTAATAATTGGCAGCGTTTGATTATTCCATTGGAAAGCAGAGATCCTTCCGCAGTTTTTGGTGATGAGGCACGTAAAAACCATGAAAAAAAAAATTTTGTCAATTTGACACAAATTACTCAACGACTTGATTTTTCACTCATCATGACCCCGAAAATAGTTTTATGTTGGCACTATAAAAGGTGGTAAATTAGACGCTCTTTCCAACGGTGCCCTTATTTTTAGATTTTTACTTTTAATTAAGGTAGTTATCGTAATTTTAGTGACATAGGATTGAACACACGAAAATAATCCTAAAACAAAAAACATGGAAAAACAAGGGGTTAAAACAAAATTGCTTAGAGACATTTTCTCACTTAAATTAGTTGTAGAATCGACTCCATGAGTTTTTCAGTCCTTAACACGGGACACCTTGTATAGTAGATGGAGATAATAAGCGAAAGAAAGGTAAACGAAAACCCTCCTAAATGACAAACATACCGAATTTTGCATTCAAGATGTATTAAAATTTGCAAAATGGATAGATGTAAAAGGTTCATGTTCGGAAGGAACGCAAATGGGCGGTCGGAGGGTAAGTGACACAAAGTATATAATAATATAATATATAATGTATATAACCAGTAACCCTCTGATGGCAAATTGGATTAACAGTTACCTACTGCAGGTACATTAGTTTAGAAAAATCACATTTGTACATTCAGAGGGTGAGCGCCAAGAACAATATATATCAGGTAACCAATAGGTTCAGGCAAATAATGAGCAATATAGCAAGCATTATTATGCTTATTACGTGGCTCAGCAAAAACCCGACTGTAGATCCAAAAAACAAAATATTCTTCCAAAAATGTATTTTTATGGATTTAGATGATTAAACTGGGAGTTTTACCATTTTGTTGCTTAGAGTTAGCATAATATGAGCACAAACTAATTTGTCCATTCACTCCAGGGAATCATTGATTGTTGATTTTTAGGAAATTCGAATCAATAAAGAGTATTTATAACGAAGAGAATTACTTATGTACCATTAGGGTGGGATTTAATTAGTTTTATATTATAATATTATTATTATTGTATTTATAAATATTTATTTGTTCATAATCATGATGCATTTAACCTCATTTGCCCATCACAAAATGTCGGGCGGTTTCTCATTCTTACCTGACGATCGAAAAGAGGAGGGTTATCGTTGACATCGGTGATTTCCACTGTGAAGGAGCACACACCTTCCAGGGAAGGGTCGCCTTGATCTGTGGCTTTTATAGTCACGGAAACAAATTTACCGTCGTCCCCTTCCCTATCGAAAACCTGTAGGCAAAATTTAGAATTAACTGAACCGTAGGATAACCAAGAAGCTATCGAAATGTTTGACACAAAAACAGGTAGAAAGTAATAGTAATGTAGCATTACTACTATAGGTACTACTCGTACTTATGACACGATAAATTTTAAAGAAATTAATAACTTAAGTCGTAAATCATTTGATTACATTTGGAATCTAGTAAATTATATTGTTATAATATACAGGGATTCAAGCTGGAAAAAAGCGTACAGATTGACAAACACACACAAGCGAATTACTTATAGCTGTAGATTATTGTTATGTACATGGTGTGGCGGATACCAATAGAGGCGACAAACTGAATAGGTATTCGAATTTCAATAAGAGGGATTTCTGGTGTCTTTGCCGAAGGATTGCGACAATAGAAACAACCACGAAACGAGGAGACTCTTGGCGTACATGAGAGGTAAAACGCTTTGAGAAAATTAACTCTTTTACCTCATTTGAGTATACTGTCATAACTCTCTATACCTATTGAATTTTTGGATTGGAATTTTTGTATCAGGAGGGTCCGCAAACTTTTGAAGGGAATTCTATAGTTATAAAGTAGTGGGTTTTAAATTTTCTCTTAACTTCCTATTATGTTGCTAACTCAAACAATCCAAAATAATGTAATATGATCACTAATCCCAACAATTTCTCTTAGTATCAAATTAATGCCCTCAAGAAAACATCGTTTAAAATTCAACAAAATCTCATCCGCCTCTAGTGGGTATTTCAAAAAATGTAAACAAAATTATTCAAAAGAGCTCAATTTTTTTTTTTTTTTTTATAACAAAGTGATTCAACACCCAAGTGAGCCGTAGAAGAATAGATACTACTCGCCTTGTTGGTGGTGACTTGGCCTGTTTCTTCGTCCACCGTGAATTTCGTACCCTTCTGATTCGGTTGTTGGACGATGGAATATTTCACCTGTCCGTTAACACCTTTGTCTTCATCAGTTGCGTGTACCTAAAAAGAACAAAAAATATTAAACCTGAATTTTGAACATATTAATGGACGTTGATACGACATCTTATTGAATGAGTATCTACTCAATATCATTTAGGTAAGAAAATCATTTACTCTTAGGGCGGAATTCATGTGCAAGGCTTGAGTGTGTATGAGCACTCACACTCATCTGAGTTTGTTTTATGAATACCGTTGAGTGCTCTCTTAGAAATCGCACTGAGCCCTCCCTCAGGGTCCCCTTAAATCTTGTCTATGAATACCATTGAGTGCCCACCGACCCTTATTGACTCATTTGAGGGTGCACTCACACTTCAGTTATACTATGAATGGCTTAAGGTCATAAAAAATTAATAGTAGTTAGGCGATTATTATTTCTCCACTCAAATTTCATATACAAACATTATAAATGGAAAGAAAGAAGCGTCAGGTAGATAGATCTCTAAAAACAAATATGGCGTTCATAAATACCTTGATAACAGGACTTCCATTAGGGGCTCCTTCCTCGACTTTAGGATAATAAGTACCACAATCTTTGAAGATCGGCTTGTTATCATTCACGTCAGTGATAAAAACAACGACCTGTAAAGAATATCAATATTTAAAAAATAATAATGAAGATGAACAAGTTTCCCATCATCTGGAAGAATATAGGTACGAACCTCTCTACCCTTAACAAGTAACAGGCAGATACATGCCTGCTAATAATTGAGACACGTAAGGAACGGGTAAAAAAAATTTCTTTAATATTTCAATATTTAATATTTAAAAATGTTTAATATTTAATTTAATTTAATATTTAATTTAATTTAATATTTAATTTAATTTAATATTTAATTTAATTTAATATATAAAACTAGAAAATATTTAATATTTTACAAAGCAATACGGAAATACCTGATTTTTGATAGTAAGTGAACAAACCAAACAATCAAATGAACTCAAGCTTAAAAATTCAGGCAGTTTAATAAATGAGCCTTTAGTTTTTCACGAACTATATTTTTATTCACCTTGACAACAAGGAGGAAGTACTACGGTGTCAGATCCCCAAAATGATATGTTAAAAATGGTGAATATTAGCTGACACTTACGACTGCAGTGGATGTATGTGTTGTGGCTTCACCGTTGACGCAACAAGCACCATCGTCCTTAGCTGTGACGTTCAGCTCGTATTTGTCTCTGTCGAGAGAAATGGACTTTCCATGGAGTCGGATAACACCGGTGATTTCCTCTATGACAAACTGACCTGAAGACGTAGACCCACCAACGAAACCAAATCTGAAAGCACGAAGCGGTTGATATCAATATCACAGTTACCTGAGGCATCTCTCCATCTTCGTCATCCTACATTACATCCAGAATATAATTAATAAATAAGTAGGTACAACTTACCTATACAATTAAAATAAATAAAAAATTGTTTATTTTTATAATTGATTCGTTTGAATAGGTACTTACCTATTTAATGAATATTCAACTATAACGTGAATGTTAAACTCTGGCAAGGATTACTTTCCTGATTACGATAATATTTTTAGGATAGAAATAGCAAACCCCAAGAAGATCGAACAGACCATAATAATAACACAGACCATAACCTATTATGTTGTGATACCTAAGTGCGAATTCTTGATGTCTGATCCCAGGAGAACCACGCTGAAAATGGTTAAGGCTGTGTCTTTAAATGTAGTTCTTATTGATAGTGAAAGTTCCCACTTGACATATTCGTAATATTCGTTTGGATCGAGAGATAATCCCCAAAGTTATTTATAGTCTTATTACCTGACGTTGTCTCCATCCTTGTCCGAGGCAACTACTGTGGTGACGAGTGTGTTGGGGCCAGCATTTTCATCAACGTTGGGCGTATAGACTTGCTGCGAAAACTTGGGTTCTTCGTCATTTTTGTTTTTCGTATAAACACGGACGGTAGCAGTGCCGGTCTTTGCAGGTTCTCCTATAAAATGATGATTTTAAATATGATTGTAGCAAATCAGAACTGTTTTTTTTCTTTAGCACTTAGTGCCAGATTCAAGAGGGTTCCCAGGTGCCTATTTGTCAGAAGATAGGGATCACTAGGTACTTGTTCCCTACATTGGACTTAGTACAAAGCTGTCCAGTTCAAATAACTAGAGTACCTATCGATAATAAATATCATATCAATCCATATCCATCCAATAAATATCATGTTACTCTGATTCCGATTATACAAAAATAGTTACGATGGTTTAAAGATATTTTTGAACTCGGACCTCAAACTTTTTAAAAAATTGTTGTGTAACAATTCGTTCTTTGGGGTTGAGCTAAAAAAAAAAAATAAATAAATAAATAACAAATTTAGTCAAGCACTAAATCTTGACAGAACTTGTGTAACAATTCGTTCTTTGGAGTTGAGCTAAAAAATGAAGAAATAATTAACAATTTTAGTCAAGCACTAAATTTTGACAGAACATTGAACATATTTTTGCAGTAATTGGTAATTGGGTATTTCGGTCAATTTTTTTTTTTTTTTTTTTTTTTTTTTTTCAAAAGAGTAAGGCTCAGGAATAACGGCAATCGGGTCTGTTCGTCGAGAAAATGTTTTTAAAAAATCAGAGAAGCTAAGGAAAGTTGAAGATTTGAATGGTGTGACGTAGCTAGCCAATCGTGACGTAGCTAGCCAACTGTCTTTGAAAAAAGTATCCTTGCACAGAAACCCTTGGAGGACGTCTTGGATACTACAAAATATTACTCACACACGCGCGCGGCGTAGTCCTTGCCTAGTGTGTGTGCATTTATAGCGGCCCGCCTTTTTTCAAACGTGTGATTTCTTTAATTAATTTTTCTACCACATTTTATAGTATCATTGGGCTTAAAGTTGTAGTATATAGGTTTTCAAGGGTGCTGAATCCAAATTTGAGGTCAAAAACCTGAATTTCCGACCCACCGAAATACCCCATTGCGGATTGGTCCTGCAACGGTTTTTGAACCTGTGTAACTGGAGAAGTTAGGAAAATGTTTTATAAAGCACCTTCCGTTGTTATCAATGTGTGAAACGAATCTTACACAATAATGAGGTAGGTATAGCTACCTATTTTATTTTTCAGGTTTCACAACAGGTTACAGTTGTCTACACTACATAGCTGTTATCTTTCTGGCTGTTTAGCAACAATGTTGAACACCTATGTATGTTACCCAATTCGTTTATCAGTCTCGCGTAACGTAATTTCAACTCACATGTTCCATGTTTAAAAAAAAACTCAACTCGAAATTGGCTGTTTTACGTTTCAAGTGACACAGAATTCGAAAATCATATTTTTTAAACCCAGAAAAATTCTTAAGGTTCATCATTAGTCTGTATAGATTGCCCATCAGCAAAGATCGCAGCTTTTTCATCAGTCAATATTGATGAAATAATAAAACTATTAAAACTAGGGAGAGAATAATATTCTCTCTGCTTATTATGCCTCTGCTTTATCCTCCCTCTGCATCCTAGCAGCGACCTGTGGAATTATGAGCTTTCATCGAGGCTTGCTTGTCTTGCAACGGACCACATAGTATTTTTGATGAATTTCTTGTCCTATAGGAAAAGAACAGTTGATTCTACACAACTTTGGGTAGTCTCATTTGATTCTATAAACTCAATATTGTTTCAAATTGATGGTAAAATTATACTTTTACTTCAAAAGTAATCAAGTTAGGGTTCGAAAACGATTGATTTCAAATTTATTACACTTACTTCCACAGGTTAATAAATAATTGTGCGCTTACTTTGGGCACATTACCTTTATCCTTGGCGGTGACGACGAACTCGTAATAGGCATTGTTGTTGTCGGCATCAAGTTGTTTGTTGTTGCTGACGACGCCGCTCGAGTCAACAGCAAAATTGTCGTCCGAAACGTGATATTCTATTTCAGCGTTGGTCCCACTGTCAGCATCTGTCGCTTTGACTTTGAGGATTGATGTACCCAAAGGTATGTCTTCGTCGACATTGTGAGCTTGATAATCCGGCAGCTCAAACTTGGGGGCGTTGTCGTTGACATCTGTCACTCGTATCGTGAGCTACGATCAAACACATCAAGTTCAGAGTTCCTGAGGCTACAAATTATGTATAAAATACGACAAGAAATGTAGTGCAGGCCACTAAGGGTTCAGGTAGGTCCTGAGTGAAGAAAACATGACGTGTTTCGTTGTGTGGTTTGTGGGTACAGACGCGGACGGTGGAATACTATAATTTCTATCAGTAACACCTGAGAACTAGCCAAATATTTAATTATCTTACCTAGACCAATCTAATTCGAAACAGTTGCCTAAAGTCCTCATTGGGGTCATTTATTTATTTGCGCTTTATTCATCTATTTGTTTTTAAATTTTATTTTGCACGTTAAATTTTAACTATTCCCGTACAATAGTTTCATCATTCCAGAAGTGGATGAGAAAGTGGAAATATGGGTCTGAGTCTTGCTGTACTGTGCCAAAATCATAAGCTGGTAGGTCCTATTCTTAGCAAAAAATAAAATTATAATAACCTCAAGAAGGTTAGGAGCAATTACCTAGGTAGGTATTTATTACACCTACTGAACGTTTGTTACGTTTCAATGGTTATGTAATATGTGAATTTAACTTTAAAAGTTCATCTACCTTACGCACATAAGGTTCACAAGTTTACCTCCACTGATGTCGAGAATCCGCCAGAATCTTCAGTGGCCGTGACAACCAATGAGTAAACATGAGGTTGTCTCAAGTCCTCAAAATCCAACTCCTTCGCCAATTTTACAATTCCTGGAGTCAACAATTACACTGAATAATTAGCTAAATTCATACATCACACAATTAATATCAATTTTAATACACCTTTTCTAGCACGAGAACAGAATAATTTATTCCCGCTTTATTGACATTTTGAAAATGAATTCAACGTTTTGACCAATACAGTTGTTTAAAAGGTTTACAGTTGTTTACCAATTGTTTACAAGGAATACAAATATCACTTTTTCGCATATCGCAAATGCGTACAACGCTCTCTTAATTGGCTATTCTAAAAAAGGGGGGTCCATTAATTTCCTAATGCTCTTTAGGAATATACCGGCATAAAAACCATAAGTCATACAAAGCTAACATAATTTTCAGGTTTTTAGTAAACAAATGTATTTTCAATTTCAAAATCACCTATTGGGTTACCATCAAATCATTAATTATCAAAATTTGGATGAAAAAAAGCTTCAATAAACATAAATAAAAGAGTTCATAACAAGTTACGAACCTGATGAAGGGCCGATGTTGAATGTGCCAGCTCCTTGACCCTGAGCTTTCAGCGTGTAACGAATCTCTCGGTCTGCGAAAGACTTGGCTTTCACGGAGATGATGCTAGAAAGAAAATGACAATAATGACATAGTAATTGATGACATAGTAATTATATACCAGTACCTATAATACTCGAGTAGCAGCAGTACTCAGACGGTAGTAAACAGAGGAGCCTTATACAAGAGAGGAAACGACCCAAACCTGTTACACTAAATTCTTACGAATTTGAATTATCTGAACCAAATAATTTATAAAGTCATTATAAGGAAAATAAATTAATGAATTTCAGAATAATATCATGCGACCGTAAATAACCACCTTGGAGCTACCCACCTCGCTCTGTCTTCGAATATTACAAAAATTAGATGAATAATTTCGTATTTCTAAGGTTCACCTCACAAGAACCAAACACAGACCTGGTTTACTTTAAAACTCCAGTAGTAAATTCAATGAATTATTTGTTACAAAATTAGAAAACTTAAATATATATATATATATATGAACAAGTACTTGTACGTACTCAGTCAATCCGTGGCAAAATCATCTACCAGTAACTTTCTCATATCCTCAGTTGAACCATGCCAGTGAACTAACGATATAGGCTCATACAAATTAGTCTATACTTTGGAACTGAGTTATTTAACGGACCCATATCACTACTATGAAACTGTCGGGTTAGTTTCTTTCACTCTTTGTTGAAAGAGCTGTTCTAATACTCACCATTGAGTTATCATGATAATGTATTTATGTATTCCCTTTAGAGCAGTTTAGTGAATCGTTCGGGAGGCCATTAGGAAGAGAGGAAAAAGTGTGATGGCAATGGTAGGGGGTTCCAGCTTCTATTGCCAACCCCTTGTTTCATGGGAGAGTCTATCTCCACCCATCATTGGCTTGTATTGTTTTGGAGGAATTCCCAGCTCCAACCATAGGGCTCAGCGTTGGTAAAAAGATATCGATTTCTGGTTAATTTGTCAACGGGGGTTTGTTTTTCCATTTGGGTCAGTGTTCAAACTCCCCTTCCACACTTCAACCCTTTTCGAACGTTCATTTCATTACCCTTTGGGCATCAGATTTGTCCCGTGAATAATCCTATTGGGCTCCAGTCAAGCTGAATCTCTTCTGCCCCGTCCAACCCTGCTGATTATAATTCAGCTCATTGCTCAAAGTGTGTTGTACGATCCCTATGTGCAGTTTTCATGCCAGCGTATGTGATTCCTACTCATATGGACGAGATTCTTCAAAAATGAAAAGTTAGTCTCCTCACAGAAGTTAGATTTTTCCGCTGAAGGAGGCTCTTTGATCACTAGAGAGTGTCTTGCCTCACTCGTTGTGGTTTCCCACTTATCCAGGTTTCATTGTACATAGGGTGTCAACACTAAAACTAGGCAAAATTCTACAAGATATTTCCAACAAAAATGTCTCATAACCATTTTGTTTAAATCCCTTGTTTTCCATCTTTTTTTTCAATTTGAACATAGTTTCAATCTCAAAATATAAATTTTAAAATATAAAAAATTAAGAAAATTATCCTACAAACGGAAATTCCCTCAAGAGAAAAAAAACGACACCAACAACAGCCCCAGGATCGCACCATGTAGCGAAACATCGTTCGCTCCCCAAATAAAAGCATTTATGTATAAGAAAATTATCCTTTAATATTTTAGTTAGAAGAAATTAGGTAGATATTTACTAACTTCGGCCCAAATACAAGTTTGGTAGGTATGGTATTCTCTCAAATTTCCATTTGGGAAATAGTTTAATTTCAAAGTCTACATTTAAGGTATAAGGTAGGTACCTAGGAAAAATTAAATTATAATGCTCTGATTGACGAAATACAAAATCTCAACCAAGAGATCAGTATTCACCTTTTGCAAATGTGCATGGCAGTTTTTCGTTTTTTTTTAAATTTTGTCCTATTTCCTGAAAGTAACCTTGAGTTTTGAGTAGCTAATAATCAATGGGGAATCCATCAAACTGAAGTCTGTACGATTATAACAAAATGACGGTGAGGACATTTTTTTGGTGATTTGTAACTTTACTTTATTTCTACTATTTCGTCGGTTGGAATGAATTTGCTGGCTTCGACAGATTGATCTAAAGAAGGCAAGGACTCTTGAATTTCTAAGAAAATATACAGTAAAGGTACATCTATCTATTATCAGTTAATAAATAGGTTAGCTACCACACAAAAGACCTTTACCTACCTACTTATTGTGTATCTGTACAGAACAACAGATACAACCCGAAATTAACTTGTACCTATATGGATGTTTTCCACTCTACTTGGACTTCATTACCTACCCACTTCATTTTCCAATAGACAAAAAATTAACCATAAACCTTAATTTTCCACTTCAATTATCTACTTTTCACTAAATCGTAAAGCAAAAAAATTTGTATTGAGAACGCAGGCGAGAATTTGGAAAACCTCGAGGAAAAAACTCGTAATTTTTTACTGAAAAACTCGGCTAAGTAATCGCCGTATTTTTAATTAAACAATCCACTATAAAAATAGATAGGTAGATTTACTGTACACAATTTTCAGTGGGGAAATCTGACAATAGCTTAGGCTGAAGGGCAATTACCCGTGCTGGACCTCCGGCCAGCACTTGGGATTTTGCACGATTGAGTCGAGGGTGAGCCTCAACTCGACGATGAGTTTGGTTTATGAATACCGTTGATTGAACCTTTAGAAATCGCACTGAGGGTGCCCTCAAATCTTTCTATGAATACCGTTGAGTGCTCACCGACCCTTATCGACGCATTTGAGGGTGCACTCGGACTCAAGTTATGACGATGAATTCCACCCTTAAACTTATAATGAACACTCACTTATAAAGCTCACTCACTCGGGACGGTATTAATTTACCAAACCTTCCTTCGAAATTTCCTCTTTCTGTCATAAACAGGATGAGGAAAGTTGATGAAGCGCAAAAGTTGGAAAAGATGCCCGATTTTATGAGCGACTCTTGTAAATGACCTAGATCCTTCCTTTTCACAAATGCTAGTTTCTCAAGTGGAAAGGATTTGAAAAGATAGAGTGGAGACACAAGCCTTATTCTCTACTTTTCCCTTCGGACTTTCTGTTTCTTTTCATTGTTTACTTTGCTAGAGGGGATGGTTCATTTCTTTCTTCAGGTTGTATTGATCCTCAGTAACCATGTCTAAAATGAACTCTTTAGAAATTTGCAAAACATAATTTATTGAGCAATGATTTTTGAGAATACTACTAGTCATAATAAATTTGTTTCACGTACCCACTCACTATCGTGTTGAATATTGGATAGATTTTCAAAAACTTTCAAGGTAGAAGTCAAACACTACGATGATGGACACTTGCGACCCCTAAAAAGTTGGTACTACTCCGAGTCATTCTTTGAGTACCTAAAGTAGAACGTAGTTGAGGGACGAAATGGAGTAGTTTAGAAAGGTAGATTATTTTCTGGTAATCGGAGCGAGTTTTTGAGGAATTCTTCCTTCATGTAAGAACATTAGAACTACCAGTAGTTACGGTAAGGTAGGATCTTCACTTTTGTGAAAAAGTCAGAAATAATTTAAAAGCCTCTACGCCTTATTTTTACCAACTTTTTCTGATGTCCAGCCAATAAATACCTACTCAATAAGTAATCTTGTAAATTAAATAAATTACTCCTGTCTTGTAGGTTTATTCGTTAAAATTGTTCAGTTCCATTGAACGTACTTAGTCACCAATCTTACCTAAAATGTTGTTGATTAAAATCTTTATAGGTCAAGATAGGAATGAGGAATTTCACCGAATTCTGTTTGCATTTTTCCTGAATAGTTGATGGTGTGGGATAGATGAAAATCGGGCTGGTTTCGGAAAATAGTTTTAGAAAACTGCCAATAAATAGTCAAGAGTTCTTAGAGGATCTTTGAAACACTTTCATGCTGGCATTCTCGAGAGTCTCAAGGATGCTGGAGTTGAGTTTGAGGTATCCACTCCTTCAATAACATGTCCTACCTAAAACTGAAATTTTATTATTGTATGACTTTTAGTTATTCCTTAAGCTCCGATACTGGCTTCTGAAAATCTGAACTGAATAGTCAAATACTAACAAGATTTGTATGCACCTACAGTTCTTAGACATAATAGCATGTCTGCTAGCGTCGGATCAGTGATATCTAAAGTCTCCCTGCTGACCTGAATAGCTAATTCGGAATTCATCCCTACGATACCGGTCATCTCAACTCAATATTACACAGTTAGCTTAGAATAGTCAGTGAAAAACCAGCAGTCAAGCGTTTTCCCCTTAGGTCCGGCAGGGGAAGCCTCCAGCCTCCTTATAAGTACAACCATAGGGTACCTGGATAACCAGACCTTCCTGACCTTCTGGCTTGATCACATCTATCTCTTCACTTAAAAACTTTGATTACTGAGTGTACCAGTAAACCAGTTCTACAGGAAGTACATGTCTCCTCACCACCAGTCCAGCTGTTTTTCCACCTCAAGGAAAGTATTTGGTTCTAGTAAGGAAAATGGTGAAGCTGTTTCTCCCCATCAGGGAGTACCTGCTTCCAAAAAGTGGTGTAGCCGTTTTCCCATAACTGGAAACTACTTTGTTTCTCACTTAAAGAGCTGCTGTGTTCCCCTTCAGGGAATTTCTTGCTCCTGCGAATACTGTAGTGGTTTTTCCTATTTAGAGAAAGTACTTACTCCTTAAGTTGTGAAGCTGTGCCCGGAGCTACCAAGGGTTACTTGCTCCAACTCATTAGGGACTTCCCTTTCAGAGAATAAACAGAGCGGTACACCTTTGCCTAGGCAAAACATTGTTAAGTACTGCAAGCATTCCAGGGGACGTCCCATGGGATAAGCATTATGTCAATTTAAAATAGTTGGTAAACGATGAAACTGTTTCAATCGATGTAATTTATTTGGTATTGTAGGCAAGAAATAGTGGTCCCCCCCCCCTTCACCCTTCTCCATCATAACATTTCTAACGGCACGGGAGCCTCGAATTTGGAGAGCATTTTAAAATCCATGATCTACGATAACCAACATGCGAATTCGACAGATGAAATTCCGCAGTGCTCAACTAGAAAAGTTTCTGTGTCGAATAAAAAAAGAACCAAGAAAATCGGTTAGAAAATTGAGGCCTGGGTAGAGTACACAAGATTATGCCCGAAAACACACGTTTTTTAAGCATTAACCCCCGTTTCTTTCCGCCCCTTTAAAAAGCAAAATTCGAAATTCCGGCAACGTAGTGAACAACTAGATAGATTTCCTCGGCGAACAAAATAGAACCACGAAAATCGGTTGAAAACTAAGGCCTGGGCAGAGTACACAAGATTTTCTCACACACACACACACACACACATGCACCTAGTTGTGTGATTAGTGTGTAGTTATTTTTTTCTGTTGAGTGTTGTCCAACTTTACCTCAGATTAATCGCATAAGGACGCCCAAGTCTTACTGTGGGACGTACTAAAACCTCATAACATTCCCCGTCACAATTTACTTTAAAATACTCGTAGTTGGACAGAACAAAGAAAGGCAAATAATGACGTCAGATTCAATCGTAACTAGAATACAATAGCCGTTCTTCCTCATCATAACTTATTTCCACAAAGGACTGTCTTTTCGACAAGAACGACATTCATTCTAAAGTGAATCCAATTCGAAAATATTTCACGACTCACGAGAATTTTACAAGAAGAAATGGGATCAATAATAATAATGAACACTTCTTGTACCCACCCTCTTCTGTTCGCTTGGTTGACGCCTATTCACGACCCCCCTCCATTCAAAACACTTCGACGGATTCTGGTGTTTTTGTCCCGACACCAAAAACTGACTCCTCCCCTACGGTTGGGTCTCGCAAGAAAACGTTCTTTCGGTGCCGCACCGAAAGGAGAAAGAAACCGAAAACGCTTTTCCCCTCTTCCAAGTCTCCCCCACTGACGAGAATTTTTTTTTTCTTCCCTATCTCGAGGAAAAACTTTTGTTATTGTAGGACTCACACCATCCCCCATTTTCCCGCTTTTGCCTCGAGTTTTAGGCGAATCCTGCCCTTCCCAGGCTCATCCCAAGTTGAAACCGTTCGCCGGCTCCTTCAGGGTAGCTCCCCGATTTCCGCCCCGCCGATGGTTCCGCCAAAGTTTTCGTCCGGATATTGGCCGTTGCGGGTTTCATTCGTAGTGAGATAACGTTCGTGACCGGAGACTTCTAAATGAGTTTCGCACACCATGACAGATCACTTTCGAAGCGGTTTTATAGATACCTCGAACATTTAGAAGAATAACTGGACGGTATTATACGCAAATCGGCCAGGCGCAAAATAACCGTTTTTGAGGAAAATCGAATCAAGAACATTTCCGTTTTTCTCCTAATCCAGCCCTCCAGTGATCATTGGACTGATAAAAACTCGGTCTCACGTTCCTTGATGCGCAGAATCCATTTTTGATGTCAAAAACAAGAGCAACTTGGATAGTTTTCGAGTTTTGGCGCATAACTGGTTTGTGCGAATCAAAAATATCAACTAATGTGTTTTTCACAACCCACCTATCTATCTATGGTTGGTAGGCAAAAAATAAAAAAATAAATAAATAGTGACTGTGGCAAAGCTACGTTCTTTGCAGATCAGTGACCTATACAGGAAAATAATAAACCTTTGTGAATTAATTTGCAGCTTTTTTTTACCTACTTTTTTCGAACTCTCCTCAAAGACAAATTGTCTTTTGTGACGGAGGGGACACGCAATAAATATAAATATAAATAAATCAAATATATTGAGGAGGACGCCCAGGACTCACCCGACCCTAGGGGTGAGTGAAGATGAGGAAGGTGGGGTGGGAGAGAGGGATGAAGGGAAGTGCCTCTATAGAAAGTCCACAAATCGAGATAAGAGCCTAGCAGGACGCGGGTGGTGATACCACGGAGTACACCAACTGAGATGTCCAACTCGCGCAACTCCGTGGCACTTTTCCCGCACCACACCGCTACGACAATGTTGCAGCCATCACCCTAGGTAGGTACTACCTACATACTACATACTTCGCACCTCCACATTAAAGTTTTTTGGAAGAAATAAAAGCATTTACACATAAGCAATGCCTGAGGCATTAGCTGGTTGTGCTATGCTATGGATCCTGTATGATTAATGTGAGCCCAGAACGAAACTGGTTATGTAGGGTCCAACAGAAAGAATGCATGTATTGCAAAATTACGCTTCAACAAGTAATTCTAATTAAAAAAAAAGTCAAATTCAATTGATTTTTTGCAACAGTGAATCGGTGCCCAGAAACTAAACCCGTAGGTAACTAAAGGAAATTTGCATAAATCGAATCTATCAACTCTACAAGCAGATACCTCGTGACATGGGTGTGTCTACAGTAACCTCAGTTTTTACTGGTATATAAATTTCCCGTTGTTGGTTATTGGTATCATGTTACGAAATATAGCTTTTTTTTTTTTTTTGTAACAAAATTGTTCAAAATGTCAAAAGAGAGCGAGACCTAATAAGAAATCAGATGGTTTCTACTACATGCCCAACAATGGTTGAAAACAGTTTTCGCCATCATAACTCGGCCAAAAATGAGAAAAAATTTTGTTACGCGAGACCGGTGAACGAATTCGGTAACATAGATGGGTGATCACCATTTTTACTAAATAAACTGAAAGATAACAGGTACTACATTGGTACTATATAGGTACACCCACCGTTGCCGGACCAATCCGCAATCACTTTTAATGAAAAAACCGATTAAATAACCGCACTTGACAGTTTCAATGGATGCAAACATGTTCCACGTTCTATCAAGATTTAGTGCTTAGGACTAAATTTGTTTTTTGTTTTTTTCTGAACACAATACTAAGTTATTGAAGAATTTTTCCGAAAGAAAAAAATATTATTCAATCGAATTTCCAACACTTTTTTTGGGGGTTTTAGGAGTTTTTACCAATTTTGTTTAGCGATTGTTTCTGTGCATTTTGTTCACCCCTGAAGGAGCATATATACAAAGAAGTGCTCAGAACGATTTCTTGTCACTTCTGAAATTTCGGGGTCACAATCCGACGGTGCGAAGGAAAAAGAAATTATGGTGAGAGAAGGAAAAAAGTCCCAAAACTTATTAACTATTTGAGAAGTTACAGAGTCTGGCATTCTGAATGAGAACGCTCGTTGCCTTGCACGAGGAGAACCTCTGACGACCTCAAGTTGCCCACAAGATCCAGAATGTCCTCCACAAGTTCAATCGGGACATTTTTCCTACCCCATAATTTATTGTTGAGACCTCGGATCATCGAATTTTGGAGGCCTCAACTTCAACATCGACGCTGAGCTGAAGGCATCATCATCTGAGAGCTCCAATCAAATCCTCTGATAATTCGAAAAATTCACATAATTCAAATATTGAATATTATTATTATTACTGCGGATTGTTATAGTATAAACCACGGTTACCATTGTCACCTGTTAGTGACACTCCTATGAAATTAATATAAATTAAAACATGAAGCAAATAGTTTTTCCCTTCAAGTAGAACGGGAACTTACGAGTAAATTAAAAAAAGAAATCAAGTTCTTGTGCTACCTACTTGATTAAAAAAATGTGGATTAATTAACGATTTAACGGAGCAGGGCAAGGATCGAGTTTGAAAGCAAGGGTGCAGAGGAGCCCCAGACGAAGGGACGGCGCTTGTTTATACTTTACCCGCAGTACATTCAGGTCGTCACGGCATTAGTAAAGTGTCTTCCCCTAACAGTAAGGTGCTGCAGGCAATTTCTAGGCATTATTCAGCGTTGTCGGTTACTTAATCTAAAGTAGGGTCTCAAACTCAGCCCTGAAACTGACAAGTCCGTCAGATAATTTTGGAAAGAAGGGTATTCTAAATAATTAGTTACGAGTACAGAACTCGAAACAGCTTAGAACTGTTTTTATGCAGCTAATTGTATTCAAGATTTGAAGAATTAGAAGGGTGGATGGATCTTATCGCCATTTTCATTCATCGTTGGATTCCCTTCGAACCGATAACAGCTAGTAGTTGTGTTAAGCCGTTGAAGTTTTGCCGAGCGTAATTAAAATGTGAAAATGTTATTGGAAATTACTCGTACATGCAAAGAGCTTCTCATAAACTTTGCCTTTTGAATGGTGAGCCATTTTTCCTAGAATGATGAAAGGAAAGCGTAACATCCCAAAAAACGTCTGCCAAGTGGGTGTGGCACATAGCTTCCTCGTATCCATAACCCGATTGTATAGATGATCCGATGCATGGTAGTTAATCTCAAAACATCAAAACAAGTTAATCTGTAACATCCCTGAAAATTTCATTGAAATCGGATGGAAAATGTATAAGTTATGGCCGTTACAAGGAATTCACGTTTGCGCATGCGCAGTCGCTTCTATCAGTCCGGGGATGACGATTTTCGTAGGGGACCATCTAAATACTAATCTGTAACATCCCTGAAAATTTCATTGAAATCGGATAGAAAATGTAGAAATTATGGACGTTACAAGGAAGTTCACGTTTGCGCATGCGCAGTGGCTACTATCAGTCCGAAGGTGATGATTTTCATAGGAGATTGTCTACACACCAACCCGCACAATCCCTGAAAATTTCATTGAAATCGGATGGAAAATGTAGAAGATATGGCCGTTACAAGGAATTCACGTTTGCGCATGCGCAGTCGCTTCTATCAGTCCGGGGATGATGATTTTCATAGGGGACCGTCTACACACCAACCCGCACAATCCCTGAAAATTTCATTGAAATCGGACAATAACTTCGTGTAGTTATGCGCGTTACAAGGAATTCATGACAGACAGACAGACAGACAGACACTGAACCAAAATTGTTCAGAAAGGTCTAAAACGCAAAACGCGAGTGAAAATTTTGATTTTGGAGAACTTTTTTTTTTCGTCCTTGAAAAGTGAAAACAAAGCTTCCGCTACCTTGGTAGACTCGGAAGCAATATGGTAAATATTTCACAGTTAATCAGCGAATTTGTCCTTCCAAATTTTACATCATACTCGTGGGTGTGATATATGAGTATAATGTAGAATGTTGAGTTGATTTTCAACATTCCACAAGAGTAAGCTCTTAATCTTGATTCGAAAGCATCACTTCCAGAACACTAATTTGCTATTTATGAATTACACAGAAGAATAATTCTGAAGGCGACCGAAGGAATAACTGGAGGCACGCGGAGGGACATATAACTTCTTACCTAATGATACCGCAGTAATGGTGGTTGAGAACACTTTGGGGCTGAATGTTGGTATGGAAACATCTCATAACTCTCGCGGCTGCTAACAAGTTAACGATCCCAAGTCAAGCTCCACAGACTTACAGGCTCTCACGACTTCTCTTTACCCTTCCCATTTCATCCCGTATACGAAAACCAATTTTACGTAGCTTTAACCACATTTAATTGCCGATATCAAGATCGATTTTAATTCTCTACCAAAGCGGGTAGATTCCAGATACGTCGAAGGGACAAAAATATTTTGAAGGATGCATTGATTGTCGCTTTCATATTTACATAATTTCCACCAACACGTACTCGATAAAAACTGCATAATAAACTAGAGAAGGGAGAACCAAACATCCGAACTACGTCTCAATCATGTCCAAACACCCAAACCACCACTAAACAACAGCTAAACCAACCACTCACAATCATCTAAATCAGACCCAACACATTGGATGGATGGATTGAATGGACCCAGTCCATGAGCCCAAATGGATCATGAACGCACCGTTTCAGGCACAGCTATGTTCTTCTACAGGGATAAATCTAGTGACATGACACGGATATCCTGAGTATCATAGATCTCCAAGTTTCCAAATTTTCTTTCCTAAAATGACATTGTTCGAGCTCTTCTTTTTGTAACGGTTTTTTTTTTTTTTTTTTGTACAAACTAACTATGAGTACTTATACTCCTTTCAAAATGAAATATTCACCACTATGGGACAACTCAGGGAAGACAAAAGATCTAGGATGAATTTATAATGCATGGCATGCTCAGTTGAAAGTGAATTAGATTACAGTACATACACTAGCAAAGTAGCACTCTTAATCCTATTCATTCGTTATTCCTATATGCAACATCCCCGCAACGAGGACAACCTTTTCCGTCCATATAAGCCAGTGTAGACCAGGTTTTAGGGACGTACGCAGTGTCAGCGACGAATATGGTGGAGACGGTGGAGCTTAAGAGCTCTGAGACTCATAATCCTTTCTTCATCCCCTTTGCTTCCTATCTGCTACCCACAGATGGATCGATATGCACATCTCAGTTTGTTCATCAAGATGAAATATATGTCCACATACTTTTTTTCTTGATATTCTCTAACAAGGTATTTCGCACTTCATACGCATATTTTTGACACCTAACTTGGTAGGATAACACCAATCTATTCTTCATTGAACATCTCAGAATTTGCTTAGGCTAATGTCTTAAAGGAAAGTAAATAACTAATGAGTGAAATGAACTCTTTATATGATGCATATTTACCATGCAGGGCAGAGATCCACCACAGGGGGGAGGGGGATCTCCCCGCTGGGCCTTTTAGTGAACTTCCACAAAAATGAATCAATTCTAATGGCCTCAAAATGTTTAGAAAGGAACTTTTTTCCAAAATTTCTTCATGGAAATCCGTTTTGGAACATTCTAAAACGTTTTCTGAAGTTTAAATTTTTTTCATATAAATACTACCATCTAAATACTCGAAATTGGTGACAAAATGTTTGTAATAACAAAAGAAAGGATGAAAATTGAAAGAAAGACAGACTTTTTGGCCTACTGTAAGGGGCCGAAGTCCGAAAAATAGGGCATAAAACGTGTTTTTTGAGGAAATATGTTCTAAAACAAGTGGTACATTCGAAATCAACGTGGAATTTCATATAAGATTGTTGCAATAAAAAATACAAAGAAAATCATAGTGCAAAAATGGACAATTGTAAATAAATATATAAACAATTTATATAATACGTAACGAAAACCTGTGTATATATTCGTTGTACTCCAAAATGCAATAGCCGATTGGGTGTTCAATGAGTTCGTTGAGACATTTAATTAGTTAGTTTCATTAGATTTAATGTAGTTGTTCACCACTCCCTCCCCATTATAAAAGCCAAAGTTCAAATTACAAAGAAGCTACAATTCTAATTAAATAATTCGAAGGATAAGAATGGCATGGGTGTAACGGTTACAGACTGACGAGCACCTACAAAAGCTCCGTACTGAAATTTATCCACCGACGAAACGATCATCCCTTTCAGACTCAAGTTACGGATCACGCGATACACGCGAAAACCGAGGAAGCCGGAAACCGGATCTGGCTAAACTTTTGAATCAACTGAGGCCTCCTTCATTTGACCTGTTCGCCGTCATTCGACGAAGGGGAGAAGAAAGGAGATGACTGTGGAAAAAGTCCAAGTGATCGAGGATGGGGGCTGTGTCATGAAAAAGAAGGAGGAATTCTTCGGATTACCTCGGGTCCTCCAGCCTTATTGATCTGACTGGAAGGTTATTGGAAGACTCGAAAAAGAAAGAAACGGGAAAGGAGAAGATTCGATCTGAGCTAATCTTCGACGGCCCAGAAATGTCTGTCGGGGGAGAATCTCGTCTAGAACACAATAATGATCTAAACATTTCCTTCCATGGATATACCTATGGGTCGTTGCCTACTAAACACTTAACTACCTACCGTCATATTAGCAAGCTACAACATTCAGTTTTGTTTGATAGACTAGGATTGACAGATCGCGGGAAAGATACCAAAGTTTATAATCGGATATTTGTTCATTACCTGTTCATTACCTAGTATGTCAAAAGTTTGATCAATCCAGATTATTTTGAAATTACGACTGGAGCGATAATTATTCACGATTCTGCTTCTTTTCTGCTTCAACAAGAAACAGCTTCCTGAGAAGACCATCTTATATTTCGATCATTCGTGAGGGTACTCTTGCATGTGGTTATGATTTGAAGTCGGGATTGGAGTTCTCATGTAGCCTACCCAATCTTAGGTGGCTGTTTTGGTCTGATTCATACCTAAATGAGGTTTTGACTCCAGACTCGCTCACTCGTAATATGAGGGCTTCACTTTATTAGCTTCTTTTAATGGAAATACGGCCGATACTGTGTTTATTTTGTGTTTTTCTAACAGGAGTCAAGAAACAGCTTCCTAAAAAGATCATTTTGACCAGTGCCTACCTTTACGATGGAAATAAATACGACGACTGTGTCTGGCTAAATCCAACGATAATATCCGAGAAGCTCACCTTCGAGGGGGAAATAGAGAACTCGCCTAGTTGCATTTTATGGCCGTAGACGAGTTACAAGCAGACGCTTTTATGAGCTAGGTCGCAGACGACTGAACTTTTGACCTTAATATTCATTCAAGGGGTCACAGGTTCAGCGATGTACAGAGCCCGCCCAACATTCGCCATGTGCATGCCAAGCGGACAGAGTCATAATCAATTCAAAAATAACCAACAGACAGGCCGACTAGGAATTTTCAAACACAAAAAAGGATAACCATAAAGGAAATTTCTCAAGTTCTTTTACGATAACTGAGTACTCCGAAGGGTTATGATAAACTTGATCAAATTGTTAATTATTTTTTAATGAGAACAAACCACTTGGAATATCATCCGTTGGAACGGGAACCAATCCTATAGGGTGTTTCAAGTTATTTATTGGAGATGTTTAGATTTTGGGTCTCCATCAATGCTTCAATCAAGGCCGGTGGGTACTTGTGAAGTAGGTCGAGGGAGATGTGGGTGAAAAACGTGGCTTCAAAATTTATATTTCTTAATTTGATATGCCTTTTTCGTTTATTATGCAATAATTTCACCCTCAACGCCCAGAAAGAAAACCTACATCTCGAACAAATTTTTCACCCACCTTTCCTACATCATTATTATACCTTGTAGTATTAAGATAGATAAGAAGTACATATGAAAGCAACATTAGAAATGTATGCAAGGAAATTGAAATAGAAACAGGCGAAAAGAAGGATGATATTAAAGTGCCTGACAAGAGACATTTTCTTGCCAGCTCAAAATCATTCATGCTGAGTGGCAAGTGCATCTCTTCTGATGAGCATGCTCATATGAGAGGGTAGAAGAGGGTGATTACTAGAGAACCCGATAAGGGGGAAAACGACGCGGGCTTCTTTTCACTGAACGGAAAAGGTATATACCCTCTACTACACAAGGGAAAATGGAAAAGGCTCGACATTAGCTAGGGTGTCTGGACCAAGGAGACGGCAGAAGGTGAGATGAGGGGTTGACGTTGCAACGTGAAAGGGGGCAGCCTTGCACACGGTAGTAAACCCAGTAAGAAGGAAAGGTGAAATTTATAGCTCGTCAAGAGATGAAGTTGGGGTAACACGGATGCGGGGGCATCACTCGCCATGGGGGATCGATAGCGGCTAGGCAAGTGGCGCCAAGGTGCGGGCGGTCTTCGAACTAATTTCCTGCCTAAACGACACCTCACCCCACCATTCAAACCATCCAATTTCAAAGTGGGTACTTATAAAGAAACAAACGAAAGTGATTTTCAATTAGAATGAATCAACTTTACCAATATTTCTAGGAGAAAGATTACGGAAACAAGTCTGTCAAGTAGATGGGCGCAGTATGGATCCCTCACAGCAGAATCACATGGACTTTTACAATTATTACATAGACACATAGAATTAGTCGATAATATTAATTGATATGAAACAGCTACTTGAATTTACGTCGATCATATAGGATATTTTGCTATTCTCTCAGAAATCCCTGCTTATTGGATTGTTATGAAATTCTAAAGCCAACTTCTAACTACCATCCAAAATATCCAACCAAATTCATGAAAAGTTAGATAATCTTGCAAAATGAGATAAATAAACAAAAATATAGGTAAAATATCAACCCTTTACGCTTATGGATACATTGTGACATGAATATTACGTCTCTTTGCACTGAATGGGTATTTGCCGCATCGCTACAGTCACATATTACAATGCGAACCTTCATGAAAAAACATCCGATTTCACCTTACAACCCACCCCGGGTTACTACACTCGTTACTTGCACAAAAAAACATCATTAGGAAAATAATATACGAACTCGTAAGATGTTCAAAGGGAAATTCACTTCAAAAACTCTTGACCAGGGAAATTGTACTCAGTCGGTTTTCCGCCTACAAAAATAGTTATGCACTCGTTGAAAACACGATTTATGCCGAAATTTTTTGCTGACTACTCGGTCATAAAAACAAAGAAACATGGTAACGCCTTTTTGCGGAAATGTTTGCAGACATTGCGATAAGACATATTCATATAAAAAAAAGTGAAGACATTCAAGACCATCACCAGCACTCGACTTGATCTAATTATTGAAGTTGAATGAGCAAAAATTATGAAGCGAACGAAGGAAATTAAGTCTGAATGTTGACATGAAAGTCTCTCTAACAAGTTTTGAGAGGAAATGAATAGAATAAGGCATTGATATGACGTTCTTGATAACATAAATCATATTAGTGTCTCCACATCCAGAGAATGAATAAGTAAAATAAATGTAACCTACAAACTTTCTATAGTAATTGTTGCTAAGTGGACCCAAACGATAAGCTTTTCTAATTTAAAGTATCCAAGTGCTAATCAGAAGGAACTAAATATTGAAACTCTGATTAAACTCTAAGATGGGTGGAGAGGGCGTGAAGAGGCATGAATCGTCGTTAGAATGTATTACACCCGAAATGATAGGGGTTCCTGCCAAATGGGCTTGTGTTATTATATAATCATAAATATACGAGATTGTTAAATGAATACTTGGGTAGGTAAGGGTAAAATCTAAATCAACCTCCTCCACTCCTAATGATAAATTTAAATCGTGTTTGTGATGCATCGAGATAATAACATAAAATTAGGGAGGTGGGAGTCCAATTATGATACATTGAGTACCTAAATATTTCACTCCAAAAGCTGAGGACACTGTACGTATCAAACTAATACCAGAAGTGGCAGTGAAGTCAAGATCAGAATAATTGAAGAATAGATTGAGATTTTGATGTCGTCAACAACTTACTCAGAATCCTTCTTTTGATTTTCGGGAATTTCAGCTTCGTAAGTGGGCATGTAGAACTGAGGAGCCCTCTTTCCACCAACAATTGAAAGACGTTCTTCTTGAGTTGACTGAGAAAAAGGACGTAAGAGGATATTGAACGAGCGTATTATCATTGAAGATTATTATGAATAGATCTGATAGACGAATTTTATATTTCGAACTTAACGAGATATGGGTAACAAGTATGAGCAACATCTATAGATAATGTTAGAAATACAAAATATTCAGGAAACTACCTGGTATTTTCGTTCATCAATCCTCCCATTTTGATCTTCGGCTTTAACGTAAAGGACATACTCCATGTCAAGTTGAAAAGGGTCAGTTCCTCTGGTTCTGACGACACCTGATCTCTCATCGACTTCGAACCTCCCTCCAGCTGTAAGAGGCACATCCGAACGTCACTTTATTATTATCGAGAGCGAGATTCATGACGCACTTAATTATTTAAGAATGTTTATTTTATTCCTTAATTTATTTAAGTATATATTTATTTTGATCAATCCAACTGCAGATAGTAAAATTGAAAAACTGCAGACAGTTTCTTCAATGTTGATCCATTTTAAACAAAAAACTTATTCGAATGGGAGATTCAAACAATTCAAGGCAATATTATTTAATTTTCGTAAAAAAATATTAAAATGTGCGAGTGTATAAAACACAGAGATCAAACAAACAAACTTGACACCCCACAAACAAGAAGCCAAAAGTTACAACTCCCTTTCATTAATCCGTTCCTTGCGATTCAGACAATCTAGTAGGTAGTATTAATAGCTTTGAGCCCTTCTGAATTTGAACAATCAGTAAGAAGTTAGCATTTCACTTAAGTACACAGCATACCAAAAACATCCAAAATGAATAATACTGATGTACAACGTTTAAGTATCAGAGAGTAAATTCCACATTTTCAACGAGTTTTACAAACGAACAAATGTCATCAGGACATACCTACTCAGCTGACAGTGAAATTCTTGATACAAATTTCGAATATGCTCGATTGAAAGATTCATACAGTTTTCACAAGAAGAGATCTTGGCTAACTCTTGGTCATGAATAATTGTACTTAACTCAAGCTCGGATCGACCGAAATGGAAAAACACTTACTTCGGTCCCGAACGATGAAGTAGTGAATGTTGTGATCAGTGTCAGGGTCACGAGCCTGGAGCGTGAAAACAGGTGTGTTTGGAGGAGCATTGAGTTGCACAACCGCCTGCATTGGAAGAGGCCGATTGATGAAGTATGGCGACTCATCGTTGACATCCTTCACGTGGATAATCACTCGTTGATTGTCCGTATCTGAAACGAAAGAATAAAGAAGGTATTATATTTACTGATATTATAACCAACTAAGTTCATTCAATGATATAGTGAATGAGGTAATATCGCTTGCCAAGTCAGATCTCATAAGAAGTCTAGGTTCGTCATATCTTCAACGAACCACACAAATTAGAATTGAAATGGAGGTGAAACATGCGGTAGGGATTGGAAAATGTCCCTTTCATGCAGCATGAGTTAGTTATCGAATTTTCAAAGTATATTACACGAAATCACAACACCATGAAAAACTGCAAGTAACTTTAAAGAGTTTATAGAAAACCCGACAATAATCTCCATGATTATCCATATCTTCGAAAAATGGAGATAAAGTATGACTATAGCGCAGATTAAACCACTAAAGCAGGTATATTTAAAAGAAGGAGGGGACGGCCTAATTAAATCACTGAAGAAGTAGGGCTGGTGGAGTAGATGAGAAGAGGATGGGATGTTACCGCCCTCAAAGTCGACCTAAATGAAAAGCTTTTACTTCACAGTCGATTCAATCTGAGCGATAAGGTAAAGGGGTAGGTACGGCAGAACGAAGGTGATTAGAAGAGACGTGATTAGAGCCATGGAAATCTTGTGAATAGAACTATACAACGACATTTAGGAAATGCCCAAGGAGATTACCTTTTGTTAAGGAGATTAAATTTCCACTCTTTACACCATATTCTAATGGTCTTTTTTGTAAAACCAGGAACTGTTAGAGAAAATAACTAAATTCAATATATATCAGGTTCCTATAGAAACCTAATAGTAGGTAGCAATAATCAGGAAATTTGAAAACAAACCAAGTTTAATAATTACTGTTTTGGAGGGCTTTACTGTTTTTATCTCTTTTGGTTTATTATTTTCAATAATGAACCTTCGGAATTGAGCTAGAGCAAAAATTGGTGGTTTACGTTTCAAGGTATGTAAAATCAATAAATCGAATAAACATTTTTCCGTTTGTTCGCCGTACGCGGCCTTTCTTTGCCCGGTTCCCATGGACCAATTTTATTGAAGTTTGGTATGGTAGTTTTACCTCGAAGCGTTTGGTTGTTAACAGTCATTTTTAAGGGTAAACATATTGTTTAGTAATGCATGCATTCCAGGGGACTTCCCATTGGATAAGCATTAGATCAGTTTAACCAGTTGGTAAGCGATAAAACTGTTTCACTCGATGTAATTTATTTATTACTTTAGGCAAGAAATAGTGATCCCCCCCCTCACCATTATCCACCATGACAATTCTAGCGGCATGGGAGCCTCGAATCTGAAGAGCATTTTAAAATCCATGATATACGATACCCAACATGCGCATTCGAGTTCACCCCCCCCCCCCCTCCAATGGTGCCAGTCTGGCACCAAAGCGGAAATACGTCGGAAAATCCGGAGGTATAATGAGAATTTTTCCTCAATTTCAAAGGTTGGGTACAATTAGTAAGCAGTAAAGGAACCAAAATATTGAAAAATCGGATATTTTATGAATATTATCCCCCCCACTCATCCCCTCCCCTTGTGAATTTTGGTACTCTGGTAAAATCATGTACAACTCGGGAGTTATTTGAGTCAAACAAAAAAAGAAACACGCAAATCGGTTGGGAATTGAGGCCAGGGCAGATTTTACAAGATTACCCCCGCAAACGCACGTTTTCTAAGCATTAACCCCCCCTTCCCCTCCTTAAAAAGCGAAATTCGAAATTCCGGCACCGTTGTGCACAACTAGATAGTTTTCCGCGTCGAACAAAAAAAGAACCACGAAAATCGGTTGAGAACTAAGGCCTGTGCACACGACACAAGATTTTGTCACACACACACATACACACATACACCTATGGTTTTTTTTCGCGGATTTGGACTCAGAATGTTCTAAAACGGATTTCTGTGTGGTTACTTTTCTTTTCTGTTGAGTGTTGTCCTCCTTCACCCCAGATCGATCGCATAAGGACGCCCAAGTCTTACTGTGGGACGTCCTAAAAAGTAGGTGATTCACATAATTTATTGAATGTTGTTTTGGTTTATTATTTTCAATAATGAACCTTTAGAATCGACCATGAAAAAAAAATTTAACACCCCCTCAAAATTTGATGGTTTACGTTTCAAGGTACGTAGAATCCAAAAATCGCAAAAGAGGCCTAATCTCCGTTCAAATTAAAGCTGACCGAAATGCGATCGATGTTTTTCTTCATGTTGGATGGTTGGTGGTTTTGCAGACGAGTGATCTATAAAGAAAAATAAAAAATAATAAACCATTGTTTAACAATTTGCAGCGTTTTTTTTTTTCATCAATTTAGGATAGGTAGTGATCAATTTTCAAAAATGCTAATGAACCCGATCTTGTGATCAAATGCGATCTATTGCAGACGGAAATACAATTTACAGAAAAGTAATGAACCGTTGTGTAATCATTTTTAGCGTTTTAGGACGTCCCACAGGTTTGGACGTTCTTTTTAAGCGATTAGTAACGGATGAAGCGAGACAACACTAAACTGTGAAAAAAGAAGTACCTACAATGTACCTACAAATTCGTTTCAGATCATTCTGAAACGCATCTATGTAACTGTATGTCAAAATCTTATGTAATCCAACCAGGCTTTATTGCCCAACCGATTTGCGTGGTTCTTTTTTTTTCGACGTGATAATTTATCTAGTTGTGCACTGCGTCGCCGGAATTTTGAATTTTTCCTTCGAAGGGAGAAAAAGTGGATTTTATGTTAAAGAACGTCCTTTTTAAAGAATGATCTTGTGTACTCTACCCAGGCCTGAAAACATCATCGAATTTTTTCTGTTACATCATAGAGTTAGTTGGGCAAAACTAAGTACTTGTTGTATAAAACCAAATTCGACGAGTATCTATTGGATCGCTCAATAATGAAATCTATGTGTTAAATGAGCATTAGTAATTTCTTGCGTCCAGGTCGAATAGAACCAATCCGAGGAGTTTCCTCGGTTCAGCTGAAAGGGATAAATAAAACCACTACAAAAGGTCGACCCTTGAAATTCTATCAACAACTTCCAACATACACTACGGAGGTCTTTCTCTCCACATCACAATGACTCGACAAAAGGGAGGAGGAGGATCTGGAGATATGTGAAGCCGAAATGGAGAGGATGATTGATAGCGGTCGGATTTGTTCAACACGCCGGGACAGCTGGGGTGGACAGGAAGCGATGTTTAGTTCAAGCTGAGCCTTCCCTCTACGGCTACATCTGGTCGAGACTAATCAAATCAAAGCCTCCAACGAGGGCACTTGTCGAAGAGATGGTCTACCCAAAGTTTGGTCTCGATTCATGCTTTAGCATTGACGATAAACTAAAGAGAACTATTTATGCGAAATACCGCTCAAGTTTATCTTGTTCAAAACTGAAATACGATTGCTGGCTAAGATTGATGAAGATGAATGAGCAGCCATTTGAAGTAAACAGTCGATTGTCCATCATGATAATTTCGTTGCACATCGATTCTTATGAAATTCAGTAAGGACTAAATAGGATTTTACAAAATTCTCGAAGAATACGCATGACTGAATGACATTCATCCAGCAACCATTTGACATTAAAATATTTGAAATGAAAATTGAGAGGAACAAGTTTTACTTGGAGGTGAAATCATAATAATATACTTGTTGGCGCCGAATGGCCTGAGGAGTGCTGCACTCTGTGTGCCCTCCAGTGCATGAAGTTTAGTGTTCAGTTTGGTTCCCTAACGCATGAACGTCTCTCGCGCCCGCTGCTATTTTTGATTAGTTTTTCTTTGTTAAAAACCTGAAAGTTGTTAGGACCTTTCCGAAGTATATTCGAGTTATTCTCCCTTATCAATTTGAAACATTTGGTGGTAATCCACGAGTAAAATTATAAATTTATCACGGATCCTGAGTACCGCCATCCTCATCGCCGCCCGCTCTGTCTTCCACAAGCGATAGTACCAGGCCGGGGAAATCCTCTACGTCATCGGTGAGTTAAATTCCACGAGAAGCAAAATTCAGAATCCGTGCTTATTCCTAATTAATTTGGTAAATTCCTCTTTTCGCAGTCCACTTTGTCTCGTAGCCTTTTTTACTTTTGTCCTTTGCGAATCAGCTCAAAATAGTTCGACGAATTTCCGAGCTATCTAAACTGTTAGCCTCGCGCGAACAGTAAAGTGGTCCGTTTTCGAGCTTGATCATTAATATTTTATAATCTCGAATGTGCTTCGGTAGGTAATAGTAAAAACTCATATTTAATCAGGTAAAGCGAGGGTTTGAGTTGGGAAGTTGAACTCTCACCTCCCTTCAACATTCTATTTTTAGAGCTATTCGGGCGTTTATTTACATTCTGTCAGCTCGCCATCCTTATCTCGACTGAAATAATTGAGATCTATTGGTTAGAAATTCTCGTTAACTGTGGTCTGCTCATGAGTACTGAACTCTCTCATTGAATCCTACTTTCATGTAGGTAGCTCAAATTGAAGTGTCTATAGAACGTTTAATTACCTAGGTACAAATTTCGTTAATACCTATCTACTCTTGTCTATTTACTCCTGGAGAACCAAACTGGGTGCAATAATAGCTAACAATATAACATAATTAACTTAGTTCGTTACAAAATTAAAGTTTTCCTCAATTGTTAGGAATATTGTTATTTTGTTAAATAATTACAAATATTTAATGAATTTAAAAACAAAAATAAATAAATAATATATTTTTTAAATTAAAAAAAAATAAATAAAAATTTATATACCTATATGTTAATTATTGAGTATTAGGATAATTAAATAATATATGTTGCTTACTAACTTACGTTAAAATAAGTTGTTTTGAGTGGGTAAGAACCCTTTCACCTTCCTGGATTACTCCTTTCCCTTCCTATCCTGGTAACTGTCTGCCATTTTGCCCGACCTTTTCAAGAATAGAATAAGATGACGCCTCCTGGCAATGCCGCATTCACCTCAGAGGATGTTGCACGCACTCTCAGATTATTGAAGAGAAAGAGAGAAATAAACTATGCAGAACTCCAAACTACCTTCGACTGCATTAAAGATGTGGAGGAAGGGAGGCTTTCCCTCGGTGTGTTCCTCGTGCGCGCGGCTTTGGCTGATGGCTTGCGATCTGAGTTCCGGTCTTTGAAGAATGATATTTTGGAAATTAACGATAAAGCAGAGTTGGTCGACCAATTGCCTGTCACTTCACCTTCGAAATCCTTTGAAGAAATGTATGTTCAAATCAAGGCTAAGGAGATAGAATGGCAATCTGTCCCTACCCCTCTAGCGAGGGATAACCGCCCTACTTCTAAATGTGATAGTGCCGTTAAACTTCCGAAAATTGTCATACCTATATTCGATGGCAATGTAGAGACCTTCAACAACTTTTTCTCATTATTCAATTCGGTTGTGCACTCAGCAGACTTCGCTCCTTCGTTGAAGCTTACCTATTTGCGATCTTTCTTATCTGGATCTGCTCTTGCTTTAATTGAAAGTTTAGCAATATGCGACGAAAATTACGCTATTGCTTATCAACTCATCAAAGAAAAATATGGATCGACTCGTATGAGAGCTACTCACTACTTGAAAAAGGTGTTCGAATTTTCTCCTCTGGTTGGTGATTCTCTCAAGGAGTTACAGTCATTCTTGGAGGTGTTCCGGACTAATATGGATGCATTTACAAGCCTTGGTATCTCAGATCCTAAGGATTTCATGATCTTCATCTGGGCAATGAGATGCCTGCCACCAGGCATGCGTACCCTTTTTGATCGTTCAAGAGTGAACGACACATCACTTCCTACATTTGAGCAGTTGATTAGATTTGTTCAAGACCAGCATACGATTAAGGAACAAACTGCCCAACTCGGGCATAAGCCACTCCAGCCCATTGGTAGGCCACGTTTCCCACCTCCACTGGATAAGTTGACTCCAGCTCACACAATGCTGCTCTCCTCAGATGCTTCTGAATGTCTTGACGACGACGTTGACATAGTGCTGGATGAATCGGATCCTGATCAGCAAACAGTATGTGCTTACTGTAAAGGTGACCATACTTTCCCTCGATGTCCATCCTATAAGGAGCTGTCCATCAGAAGGAGGCAAGAAGTTGTGCTCCAGCTTAAAAGATGTGAGAGGTGTCTTGGCAACCATTCCTCTAACTCCTGCTCTTCCAAAGGCCGTTGTTCCTCTTGCCGAAGCTCACGGCACCATTACACCCTGCATAACTCTAGTGGAGTGGCCAATAGGATGAGGTCAAATGCCCCGGGTGTGTCTCGCTCTCGGGAGTCTGGAGTTGCTCCCTCACATCCCTCTACTACTGTCTCCCATAATGTGAATAATTCGCTTGTTGGCATGGTATCCACATCCAACCCAGATTCATTTCAGGTGAAACATAATAATTGTGCTTCCTCCCCTCCTATTCTTCAAGGCCTAAAGCCTAAAGTGGTGCTGCTGGGGACAGCACAGGGATTTATCCAGAGTCGACATGGGCAATGGTGTCCAATAAGACTAGTTGTGGATGGTGGATCACAAGTCAATCACATTACAAAAGACTGTGTTCAAAGACTGGGTTTGCCTGTTCTGAGGAGTTCTACCCCCCTGATTGGTGCACTACAGCAGACAATTGGGACTGCTGAGGGTTCAGTTACCTGCCTTCTTCGTTCAGAACACTCGTCGTGTAACCCACTTTTGGCACAAGCGGTGATTGTCAAGAGTGTCTGTATGGATCTTCCTACTCAGAGCATCTCCGAGGATGTTTATAAAAGATTCTCTCATCTAAGGCTGGCAGATCGCTCGTTCCATGTTCAGGGCAAAATAGATTTCCTTCTGGGTGCTGGGATGCTTTCAGAAATCTATCAGACTGGCTTCTCAGTGATTCAGGGACAACCTGCGGCTTTTCAGACTATTTTTGGATATATAATAGTTGGGGCTGTTCCTACACAATTGGGATGCGAGAACCCTAATCCTTTAACTGGTTTAATATGTGGTTTAACCCTGGAAGAGTCTGTTCAGCGTTTTTGGGAGATGGAGGAGATCGCGCCTCAGAATTACCAGGACCCATCTTACCAGATTGTTGAGTCTCAGTTTCAGGACACCTATTCAAGGGATTCAACTGGAAGGTTTGTTGTTAGGCTTCCCTTCAACAATACTTTGGTATCACCTCCATTTGGTACTTCACGGGAAATTGCAATTCGTCGCTGGTATAATCTTGAGAAGAAACTTCGTGGGAACCCTGATTTGCGGGCGTCATATCATGAGTTCATGAGTGAGTATTTGCGTCTGGGCCATATGGTGTTGGCTGATTCTCCTGGAAAATACCACATTCCTCACTTTGCTGTAGTCAAAGATTCAGAAACTACCAAAGTTCGTGTGGTATTCGATGCATCATGCAGAGATACATCGGGATTGTCACTCAATGACCGTCTATACGCAGGTCCACCTCTGCAGAAGGATATTGGCGAAGTTTTGATACATTTTAGGCTGCATGAGGTCGCAGTTACTGCCGATATACGAATGATGTACAGACAGATCTGGCTTAATCAGGATGACTGCCACTATCAGCATATATTCTGGAGAGCGTCAGAGTCCTCGCCTCTTCAAGAGTACCAACTTCGTACAGTCACTTATGGGTTGAAACCGGCACCATTTTTGGCCCAGAGAGTTCTGTTTCAAATAGCTACAGAGGAGAGTGAGCAATATCCCTTGGCTGCTCAGGCTATATTCAATGCATGCTATATGGACGACATATGTTCCTCAGTACCCAGTGTTGAAGAAGCCCTAAATCTACGCAAGGAGCTCAAGGAGTTGCTACAAATGGCAGGCTTTGAACTACGCAAATGGGGATCCAATATGCCTCAGGTCTTGGAGGGAATACCCACAGAACATTGTTCTAGTTTACTACAGCTACGATCTGAACAGACACCAGCATTGCATATCTTGGGTGTCCAATGGAACCCCCTCATGGATACATTCAGCTATACATTGGATATGTCACAAAAAGCTGACACCAAACGCACTATTCTCTCCAGGGTTGCCTCCGTCTTTGACCCATTGGGATGGCTGGCCCCTGTTGTGTTTTGGGCTAAAGTATTTCTGCGAGAATTGTGGGTCCGAAAGATTGATTGGGACACACCCCTTCCCCCCGAGTTAGCCACACGGTGGGTGGAGTTCTCGGATAAGTTGAGTGCACTGCGGAAGCTGTACCTTCCTCGTCATTGCCTCTCTTCCGACTCGACACGCCTGGAGCTGGTGGGGTTTTGCGATGCGTCAGAGCTTGGGTTCGCTGCAGCAGTTTATTTGAGGTCCTTGGCTCCCTTGGGGAGGGTCTCTGTTCACTTGTTGAAGGCCAAAACTCGTGTAGCTCCACTTCATGTCCTCACAGTGCAGCGTCTTGAACTCAATGGGGCGTTGCTGCTTGCACAGCTCCTGGAATCAGTTTCCTTCCTTTTCAAAAAGTTGGAGATAAGTCAGGTTCACCTATTCACCGACTCTGCCACAGTGCTGGCATGGTTACGCACACCTCCATTTCAACTTAAGACTTACGTGGCCAATCGAGTTGTTCGAATTTTGGAGAAAACTGAACTGTCCTGCTGGCGTCATGTTCCATCTGGAATGAATTCAGCCGATTGTGCATCTAGAGGACTTTCCCCTGAGGATTTGCTGCAGTACCCCTTGTGGTGGAATGGACCCTCCTTTCTGTACCAGCCCATTGCAGATTGGCCTCATTTGACTCCACGACTCCCCTCTCTTCTTTCTCTGGATGAGCTCAAGTCCTCCCCTACTGTGACATTGACCACTACTACAGCTACAAGCAGAATCGAAGGACAGCTACTTAGTGTGATGGAGAAATATTCTTCTCTGTCACGTCTACGTCGTGTCATTGCCTGGATGATGAGGTTCATTTCCAATGCTCGCACTGATGCAGCATCACGAATTTTCAGCTCCCTTACTTGGGCTGAAATAAAGATGGCCTTCACAATTTGTCTTCGATTGACACAACGTCATTATTTTGCCTCAGATTTGCGCGCCATATCTAAAGGACAGCTTTGCTCCAAGTCCATCCGACATCTACTGCCATTCATTGGAGAGGATGGTCTTATTAGGGTGGGTGGGCGTCTGCAGAATTCGCTCCTCCCTTCTAACTCCAAACACCCTGTTATTCTACCTAAGGAGGCGCCTATAAGTCGACTTATTTGTGACTTTTTCCACCTTCAACTCCTACATGCTGGCCCGCAGGCTGTTCAATCCACAATTGTTCGGGAATTCTGGATATTGTCCCTGAGGTCTTTATTGCGCCAGCGCATCTGGAGGTGCTTGAATTGTGCCAAAGCCAGGGCAAAAGTGAAGCACCCTATCATGGCAGACCTGCCTCCTGATCGAGTTTTGCCCAGTCGACCATTTAGTGCTGCTGCAGTGGATATGGCGGGACCCATTCAGCTGAAGGAGTCCTCGAGGAGAAATGCTCATGGCGTGAAGGCCTATTTTGCGGTTTTTGTCTGCCTGAGCACCAAAGCCGCTCATTTGGAACTGGTAGGTTCCCTTTCAACCGAGGCTTTTAAAGCAGCCCTGGATCGTTTCGTGTCCAGACGTGGACTGTGCCATACAATTCGATGCGACAATGGTTCCAATTTTAGAGGTGCAGATAATGATGCTCTTGTAGTCCGGGAGTTCTTGGAGAAGACCAAACCAGAGCTTCATGACTATTTGGCAGAGCGACGCATTTCCTACATATTCAACCCCCCTGATGCCCCTTGGATGGGCGGATTATGGGAAGCTGCTGTCAAGAGTGCCAAGCGTCTCATCTCCAGGCTTTCCTCACAGAGGCTGATGACATATGAGGAAATGGCAACCCTTCTCTGCCGAGTGGAAGCAGTTCTAAATAGCCGTCCGTTATGTAAATTGCCACCCAGTGCCACTGACAACCTCAATGTGTTGACCCCAGGACATTTTTTAGTTGGAACTCCATTGGTTTCACCTCCAGAGTTTGATCTCACCGAGGTTCCATTAAACCATCTGTCTAGGTGGCAATTGGTCCAGAGAGCTTCCCAGGAATTCTGGCGCCGTTGGTCTACTGAGTATCTGCATACCCTTACCGTTCGACCTAAGTGGACTACGCCTCGAGCACCCCTTCTTGTTGGTGAGCCAGTGTTCCTAATGGGTGAATCTACTCCACCACTACGTTGGCCTTTGGCAATTGTTGAAGAACTGTTCCCAGATGCGTCTGGAATCTCCCGCAAGGCCAGGGTCAGGACATCCAAGGGGACATACATACGTCCAATTGCCAAGTTGGTCTCCCTGCCGCCTTCAGACCCTCCAGATCCTACCTTATCCTGATATTGCCTCATAAATTGGGGTTGTGGGGGGGGGGGGTATTTTTTTATGGGAGTTAGTTTTTTTTTTTTGTTTCTTCTTTATTACTCTTTTCTTTTGCGAAACCACACGTTTTTCGGGTGGGTGGTGTTGGCGCCGAATGGCCTGAGGAGTGCTGCACTCTGTGTGCCCTCCAGTGCATGAAGTTGAGTGTTCAGTTTGGTTCCCTAACGCATGAACGTCTCTCGCGCCCGCTGCTATTTTTGATTAGTTTTTCTTTGTTAAAAAACCTGAAAGTTGTTAGGACCTTTCCGAAGTATATTCGAGTTATTCTCCCTTATCAATTTGAAACATTTGGTGGTAATCCACGAGTAAAATTATAAATTTATCACGGATCCTGAGTACCGCCATCCTCATCGCCGCCCGCTCTGTCTTCCACAAGCGATAGTACCAGGCCTGGGAAATCCTCTACGTCATCGGTGAGTTAAATTCCACGAGAAGCAAAATTCAGAATCCGTGCTTATTCCTAATTAATTTGGTAAATTCCTCTTTTCGCAGTCCACTTTGTCTCATAGCTTTTTTTACTTTTGTCCTTTGCGAATCAGCTCAAAATAGTTCGACGAATTTCCGAGCTATCTAAACTGTTAGCCTCGCGCGAACAATACTTTTTTCAACAAACTTGATGTATATTGGATACCAAACTGCATTTCTTCATCCACCTTCATGCTCTGCCATTTGCAAGCAGTGATCTGGATTCAGCAAAAGCTGGTGGGCTCTCTGGTTGTCATTTAAAATTCGACTGGGAGACTCATTGGAAAAATTTCAATCCAACCTGTTTTACTCCAACAATCGGAGCTGTAATGATAAGAACGGATCCGCGAATGTGATTTATCCAAATTGATAGTAGATATACAGAGCCTGTGTTTGGACAACAAGCCAGCAATATACTACGGTCAATTGAAACCCTGCTAACTCAAAGTAACCTATTATCCCTTGATGAAGTCCGGTAATTCGTGGACATATTAAAAGAAAAACATTTGATGATTCGGAGAAGCTGAGCCCATTTTTCTCTCTCTTATTCGACTTGCATATTTGTGTGGTACGCGCATGGTTATCTTTTGTTTTTATTTTCAATAATAACTTATTAAACCCCCGATACATGAGGGTATCTGACGGGCGAATCTGAAGGAGCTTCAAACAGAGAAATGAAAGACGGGGTATTTTGTAGGTTGCTACATCCAGATTTGAAACCTTAATTGAGAAAACCCACCCGTATGAAGAATACTAAAAAGTTGGAAGGAAACCTATAAACACGTAGTCTAAATCACTAGGATGATTGATTCTAGTGATTTATTACTGCGGAAGGAAAGTGAAAACGAACATGGTAAGTCTTCCTATAAAAATCTCTTCATACTTGACAAAAGAAACGACCAATGATAAAGAGTTTTATAAATACTCTTCTAGTGGCTTTTAGGTAGTGTAGCTCCACTCATCTGACAGAAGGCAAAGGAATGGAAACCCGAATAAATTATTGATAAGCTAACTGTATGCATTCGACATTGCAATACCAAGTGACTAAGCTCACATTATACCCGTCCCTGCGGTCCCATTCAGCACGTTCGGCAGTTCGATTATATTGGAAAGGGCCGAGCGAAATAAGAAACGATCCTCACACAGAACCGAAGAGTGAGGTCACCTAATGTAGACTTATGCCTTGGCCCTAGGAGGATATTTCGGACGGAAGGGAGGCCTTGAATAATACATCCTCTTCCCAGGTATTAGCTCTAAAGCTCCATCAGTCTCCGAGCCCCGAGGATGTAAAGACCCAGCCAGAATTCAAGTCATGGACGGCGGGATCGTAACTTGATGTTTTTACAGTGAACCCAAAAGACCTCTTTTGTGGGCGAACCAAGCTCGTGATATAACAAGCAATACGAAACCATATGACTGTGAAGGTAACGGAAATACCTTAAAATTCAGGAAAATCTCTTATTTAAAACGCTGCAAATTATTTCACAAAGGTTTATTATTTTTCTGCAAATATCACTGCTTTGCAATTGTCACGATTTTTTTCAACCTATTTTTTTAATCTCCCCTCAAAGACAAATTGTCTTTTTGACGGAGGGGGCACGCCATAAATTAAATAAATAGTTGAATCAAAAACACAAGGTAGGTACTACCTGCCTACTACATACTTTACACCTTCACAATCAAAATTATTTGGAAGAAATAAACGCGTCACACTCGATTCGAAAAATAGGGAGTTTCATTGGTTGCTAAGGAAAGAAAACTGAACAAAACTCGAAGAAACGAACCGCGATCGCATTTTGATTAGATAAAATTTCAACAGAGATTAGACCTCTTTGGTTATTCACACTCGTGATTCTGTTTTACCGAAGGAAAACCCTCAAGTTCTCATAGGGAACGAAAGGATTGTTCCTACAGAGCTCCGCGTGGTCTCTAAAAGTGCTAAAAATTCAATACTATCTTAAATTGGTGAAAAAACAATACCTTCATTTCGAGAGTTTTCGAGCTAGAGGTCTCTTGAAAATTTCAACCCTCAATTTTCACTCCTAAGAAGTGACTGACATCAACCAAAAGCTTCGCGTCACAACTTGACCCCAAATGGAGCCCATATACCAAATTTCAACCTAATCGGTCTATGGTTGCTAAGAAAAATGCCGCGTACGGCGGACGGACTGATTTTTTTTTTTTTTTTTAATTCGATTTTCGGATTCTTTTACCTTGAAATGTAAAGCATCAAATTTTAAGAGGGGGGGGGGGGGGGGTACATTGTTTTTCTTGCTCATTATTGAAAATAATAAACCAAAAAATTAGGTTCTCAAAATACGTACATCTTTCCACATATTCGTCGGATATACTTTGTGATCATCAAACATGACATGTTTGATGATCACAAAGTATATCCGACGAAGACATTGTCTTCGTACAAGATTGTTGTAGTCCACAACTCAAGTTCGTATCTTCATATTGGTTTCAAAATATCCTAAATCTATCTCTTGACCAATGCAGCTAAACTTTCGTAAAGTAAACACTCGGATTAAATTAATAAGGAGAAACTCAGACTTTCACAAACATTAATAGAGGCAGGAATCACTCCAGAACTGTGCATCTTACTGTAAAGACTACCGATTTTAGTACATTTTTTCATGCGAGCCAGATTAGTAGAAGCTTATCCATGCTTGTAAAGCTTACAAATCCGTAGTGACCAACAGATCGTCGTGATTCAGTATTGATCGTCTACACAAGATGGAGGAAAGTTTACGATATCTACACTCTACTCCATGTCAATATTATCCATTCAAACTTTAGGAAGAAAACTTTAAACATAAAGTACTGTTAACCGAGGCCCGAAGGAGTTAAAAAATGCAATACAGCTGAAACGTTGTTACGTGTTTTATATTGAGTCTAAAGAAAGTGTGGTACAGCAGTTACAAACACGGAGTTGGGGAGACTCGAGAATCCCTAGTGATCAGTTCGATAGACTTTCAAGCAAACAACCGAAAATGATCACTCTTTGATTCTCGTCTACGACTCACAATTCACAAACTCACTCCTCTTCATTCTTACCATTTTGGTGCCTTTCCTTTCAAAGAGGGTGAGATACTGCAATGCGGATCAATAGTAAATGTTTCATCTGCGACCCCCTTAGCTCTCCCCTTCGAGTTACTTTACCCGATTTATCCCTAAAAGTTGAGGAACAAGGAGGGAGAAGTTTGCCTTCCCGACAGCTCTGATACTCGAAAGCAGCCTCTTTCATAGCATTCAACCACAGGTTTTCCTACATTATCCTTTCTAACAGAAGCATGGTAGGTAATAAAAATGATTAAGATGAAACAGAGTTTTGGGCGTACAAGTAAGGAAATAATTTGGAAGGAAAAGGGGAGCAATGAAGGGAGCAAAAACTAATTCAATTCTAGATAATAATTCTTTGCTTTTTTATTTCAATTGTTGTTCCGACTTCAACCCACCTTCCAATTGGTAAGAGGAATATCCCAAGGTACCTCGAGATAACTTCTGCTTGCTATCAATGTTAAGAACAGAAAATCATAAAATAATAACTGTAAATAAGCAAAAATAAATTTGAGAGGAATAGGATTATCTATAAATTGTAGATATAACTAATTCAACTAAAATGTGAATACACGCGTATTCAGATTTTATGAATTATTAAGAAAACATAGAAAAAAACTCTTAAAATGCAATCAACTGAGTTACCTGTAGTTGTATCGCTACATAGTTAATCTGAATCACTTACAGTGGTGGTCAGGCTGTGTACCAAATGTACTTCTAGAAGTACATTTGTAGTTCTACAATGAAAGAGAGGTTGGGTTCAATGTTACACAGCTGATATGACTTTTTGGTTTATTATTGTCAATAAAGATCGTTAAAGATAAAGATTGTTAACCCCCTCCCCTCAAAATTTGTTGCTTTACGTTTCAAGGTACGTATGAAACTTACGATGAAATTTGTTATATGGGCTCCATTTGGGGTCTAGTTGTGCCCCGAAGCTTTTGGTTGACGTCGGTCACTTCTAAGAATTGAAAAATGAGGGTTGACATTTTGAAAACGCCCTAGCTCAAAAACTTTTGATATAAAGGTATTGTTTTTCCATCAATTTAGGGTAGTATGGAATTGTTAGAGACCACGCAGAGCCCTGTAGGACAAACCGTTCGCTCCCTACGGGAACTTAAGGGTTGGCCTTACGATAAATCAGACACACGAGTGTGAATCGCAAAAGAGGCCATCTCCGTTTAAATGTTATCTTACCAAACTGCGATCGCTATAGGTACATGGTAGGACCTAGTATGAACGGTTGGTAGGTGGTAGTAATGGCAAAGCCGAGTTCTTTGCTGACGAGTGATCTACACATATAGAAAAATAATAAACCTTTGTATAATAATTTTCAGCATTTTATTTTCAATAATGAACCTTTGGAATGGTCCAAGAGAAAAATTTTTTTAACCCCCCCTCAAAATTTGTTGGTTTACCTACGTTTCAAGGAACGTAGAATCCGAAAATCGAATAAAAAAATGTCCGTCCGTCCGCCGTCCACACTTCCTTTAGTTCCCATGCACCGATTTGGATGAACTTTGGTATATGGGCTCCAATTGGGGTCTATTTTTGCCCCGAAGCTTTTGGTTGATGTCAGTCACTTCTAAGGGGTGAAAACTAAGGGTTGAAATTTTCAAAAGTGCCCTAGCTCGGAATAAAGGTTTTTTCACCAATTTAATATAGTATTGAATTATAAGAATTTTTTGAGACTACCTGGAGCTTTGTAGGACAAACCGTTCGCTCCCAACAAGAACTTAGGGGTCGGACTTACGATAAATCAGAAACATGAGTGTGAATCTTAAGAGACGCCTAATCTCCATTCAAATTTTAGCTGACCAAAATGGGATCGTTGTTCGTTTCTTCGAGTTGTACTCAGTTTTGCTTCCTTGGCAACCAGAAATCAAATTTCCTAACAATTAGGGCAATGTCAACTCCCTGTTCTTCGAACTGAGTGTGACAGATGGTGACAATGGCAAAGCCGTGTGCTTTGCAGACGAGTAATCTGCATAGAAAAATAATAAATCATTGTGCAATAATTTGCAGCGTTTTTTCGATCATTTCAAGTGATTCCTAAAACCAGTGCTGACAACAGCAGTGTGTGACAGCAGTTTTGACACTCCTAACCACTTTAAGTGTTCTACAAGATGGTCTGAACCAATTTCAGCGCTCTAATATCAACAGCAGAGCAGTTAGCTTTGTCTCTCACGCTTATAGTCCAACTCCCAATCACATCCAACGATCTCCGAAAGGCTCCGCTCAGGATGAACAGTCGAGAGCTGTAAGTAGTTGTTAGGAGAGGTACTTTAAATGTGTACGTTGTGGATAAATATTGTGAGATTTATGGTGGTCATGGTTATGTATATTTCATATCCAGGTAGTCATGGCTAAAGTACATTTCATGTAACAATTAAAAGAGAGGTTGTTGCATGATCTGCATTTATGCCTAAACTGGCTTTGGAACCGGACGAAGTTAATTTGTCTAATCGTGCAAATAACTCGACACAGTAATATAAGGGTGGTATCACCAACTAGATAGCTCACTCTTTGTTTTCATGATTGCACCCTCGTGGACCTTCAAAGGGCAAAGTAAATAGAGGGGGGCGATGCCGCGATTACTAATCGCACGCGAAAGCAAGGCAGGCCGTGAGAAATGGCCACATGACGAATGTTATCTACCCCATCCCCTTCGAACAGTGGTAATAGTAATTGGTCGTGTTTATTGAAGGAAACCAGTTGCCACCGAAGGTCTGTTTAGACATCCTGCATAAACAACATCCTTTCAACCCTACTTATTCATTGTGCTATGGTGATGCACTCTAAATAACTACCTAAACATGGGTATTTTATGCTGATCGCTACTGTCACTGGGCTCTCATCAAGCAATCAAAACTTTTATTATTCTTTTATAAGTGTTTACCAATCATACATTTCTAGTAGTTACTGATTTATCTTTCTAATGACTTTGCAAAAACATGTTCCTTTCCGGATGAATATGTACTTCAGTCAACAGGTACTTCAAACGATTTTATTATTTTTTATTTACGAATGATAACAGATGGTATATCATGTTGGTCTTATTAAAATTGATACATTCAGCAACCAATCGATAATATTCCATCTGATGAAATATTATAAAGATCTAGGTTTACTTATTTATGAGTTTTCAACTTATGAGTTCAAGGTTCAGTGTGAAAAGCTAATGGTGGCTCTCCTATTTCCATGAAGTTTTTCTTCAAAGACCTTAAGGGTCTTTAAGGCTGGCAGTAAACGCCAGCTTCCAGGCCCTAGGATGATTTGCATTGAATAAACTTTTCCTACATGTGTTGTCAAATTGGCTGTTGTTCACGTTCGTATCCACCATTCTTCTCCTAACCACCATGTTAATAAGCAATTTTGGCAAACATTTCATTTATTATTTTGGTGACTTTTTCTGGAGAATGGCTCACTGGTACCACTTCCAACTGATTTTAATACGCAACAAGGAGTTACATCCGAGGAGGAGTCGGCTGTTAGGTTTCCTTTGACTGGAGTAAATATCGAAGCAGACCAACATAATTGCCATGAGATTACATGCCTCGTGATCTTTCTCCCTCAAACACTCGTGGCCCTTAGGCGGTTGAGGGGGAACCAATCCATCTAATGAACACATTTATTAGCCAGTGCATAACCGTATACTCTCTACTTAGAGTGTTCGTGAGTTTCCAAATAATATTGATCAACAATTTTGCTGATATTAGCTGATATGAAGGAAACTTCCGGAGGGTGCTCAAACTGAATCGACAGAGTTAGGTAGGGAGTGCAGCTTTCTCATTTGATGTATTCTCCTCCTTCTTATTTATCTGCCACTACAGTTTTCAAAGACCAGGGCCTCCACTTAGACTGGATTTCTAGACCTAATAAGGTGGCACCTTATTCCCGCTTCTCGAGGTCCTCCACGACGTCGTCGAGCCAAAGCAGTAGGGGTGTTTCACGGAGCCTTTCCCCCACCAGGCAACTCGTCTATGGATTTCTTAGGAACTCTCCTCACTCTCACACAATTCCGGAACAAACTATCTTTACAAAAGAACTTTACCATTGGATTTGTTGAATATTATCCAACACGGAAATAGGCTCCCTGTGGTAAATTCAGTAGTTCATTACATCCTGTTGTAATTAGCTATGGTACATATATTTGGATAATATTGACATTTTTTCTCGGTCGATTGAACCTTCAACCAACCGATGGAATGAATTCGACAGCCAAGTGAAATGGTCAATTAAATAAAATCAGTCATTTGTATATTAGTTTGTTCTAAATTGTAAGTAAAAATGCTGGAATGATTTCTGTATTTATCAAAAATTATCACCATGCTCCGAATTGAATTCCAAGAGTATGTTCAAATTCCCTTGACCTCATCAACTTCGTGAGAGTTTTTCAGGGGACAAAAAATATTCGTGCAGATAGTCAAGCCACGAAACCATGATCATAGTTCCTTTTCAATTCATAGGTCCAACATATAAATCTCTTTGCATGTAAACAGCCATCATAGTATTTTCAGTTGGTTTTGGGGAGCTCGTTGAGTTCACTACCTACCAGAGGAGCAAATGCATTCGTGACTTAATGACTGTGGGGAAGCCGAGGATTGTAATTACTGCATCCCCACAAACCATATATCACAGTTAAAATACAATCCCATCAGAGTTAGAAAAAACAAGTCGGAAGGTTGTGAGGGTGGGAGGTTTCGTTTTTGTTCAAGCGCCAAAAGATTTAACGTTGACCAAGCGTTGCGCCATTACCTCGACCCCTCTTGCGCATCGGGAGAGCGGTAGAACAGAGTAAGTAGGAATGGGAAGGTAGGAGTTGATAGGTTGGGAGAATGGGAAGGGAGGTTAGAATCAAAAGGATTTATTTACGTTGAAGGCATAGTAGAGAGAGAAACAGAGGGAGGTTCGGGCTTCCGGTCCAGGCATATCCCACGGGGCCGGAAGAGAACGGGCGCCTACTGAGAATATTGACTGAGACTTCTCCTTCGATAAATAGCGCGCACACCAAATGAAAACAAACGCAATGATAAACACACTTTGTTTTATTGTTGTTTATCGAATAAATACACGGGGGATGGGGAAACACGACGACACATGGACGACAATAACTCGCACAGTGTAGAAGTCGCAGAAGAAATCTGTTTACAATAGAATTCTGGATAACTAAAAAGCGGGGATCGAAGAATTCTCCAAAACGTACTGTTACGCAAACGAACATCGGATCGGTGCATAATAACATTCCGTGCAGTAATATGTCCATTTGACATATGGACAGATTATGTATATTTGACTTCACGTCAAATGGACATCATTTTGTCGGGTTCCACCAAGATGAAATTAACATCTTGATGATTTCCACAATCATGTTGATAGTTTCTGGAATCTGATAAAACATCATTACGACCGAGAATTCTTCGTGATGTTGTTAAAGGTTGTTTGCTATCCACTTACATCATTGTGATTTTGAATCTTATTTGGAAGGAAATTATTGCATTTGTTGGGGTTTGGATATAAACCACTTGGAAAACGTAATTACTTTATTTTATTGCTATTATTACCACGAATAACTATTATTCACTCCGTTACAATTTGTAGAATAGGGTTGGCGCCTTGGTAGGAAAAACTGTTTATTCTTATTTTTAATCTAAGGTAGACCTCATTCTGAGAATTTTGGTACCAACCGCGACCTTCTAGCGTGTGTAAATCTTTTCCTATGAATTTTTAAAGTTTCGACCGTTTATGACGTCACAGTGGGCTGGGTGGTTCCGCCCAGGCGAGGGGGGTCATAAACGGTCGAAACTTTGAAAAATCATAGAAAAAGATCTACTCATCCAAAAAGAGAACGGCTGGTGTCAAAATTCTCAGGATGAGGTCTACTTTCGATTAAAAATCTAAAAAAAATCAAGGCGCACCCCCCATTGTATAAATTTATACTAATTTATACGGAAGCTGACTCCACAACTCAACTCACCTACTGCACATTACAACGGAAATTTTTTTTTATTCCATAAATTTTTGGATTCCCAGATAAAATAGAAGAGTATTCTTAAGTTGTAGAAACAATTATTTTGAGCTACTATTATGTATCTACCAGTGTAGCTGCAGATGATACACGAGCGGATAGAACGGTACAATATCGAAGTAGAACACAACAGATTCTCTCAGTGCCAAAATATTTGTTCCTCCCTCATAATCAACCCTTTTTGATTCATAAACGAGGCAGTTCCGCTGATATAGGGGGAAACCTTGATACAAAATTGCACGAACGGCATAATCAAGTTCCGCCTCTTATCAACAATATTTCACTTTTATTGACGTCTATAGGAAGGTACGCCAACTGCTATTGTTCTCCTGGGGCTGGAAACAACGGCCCACTGGGGCCACAATATAAATAAAAAACGCCCCATCCTTATTCCCTCTATTCCACCCATGTACAACAAACTATTGGGACCAATAAATTGGATTAATGTACAAAACTGAGAGGACTTGACTGTAAGAACGATTCCACGTTTTGACCCTGCATGAGGATTTTTCTCCGTCCAAGACTAGGACAACGAAACCTAGTTAATTCATAATTCTGAAGAAAGTAGAACCATGTAAATACTCATCACATAGGTACTGCAGATCTGAATTTTCTCTCAATCACATCTAATGATCTCTAAGAGGATTCGTTTCATTCACATTCATTTCACAGTTGTGCAGTAAAACCTCATGTATGGAGCGGAAGGCGTGGGCCGATGCGTTGAAAGTGACATATCTCCGGCAGAGATTGACAGCTGTGTATCAGAGAGGAGCTCTACGAATTGCGAGCTTACCGAACAGTGTCAGAACCCGCTATTTTTGTCCATAGTAGTGTAATTGAAAAACGATCTTCGACACAAGGGATTAACGAGTCAGGTCCTGCACAGCCTTGGAAGAAAGAGAGCGCAAAATGGCAAACTGGTAAGATGTATGGACAGGAGAACAAAGAGGAAGGTGGACTACACGGCTGGTGCTAAACATACCTAGGTACAGACATGGATGGGCAGAAAACATGGAGAAGTGAACTTCTTCCTTACGCAGTTCTACACAGGTCATAGGATAGATAGATTATGCCTACCTGAATAAAATGGGACAGTATCTACCCCAACTTGTTTGCACTCCCTACAGAGAAGATGTTTACACACTTTTTTTGAATTCACAAAATGGGCGATTGAAAAAAATCAGCAGCAAGCAGAACTGAAGCGCCAAAGTTCGACACCAAAGTTGTCAAGAACGGGTGAGAGGGAGAAGGGATCATCTGGCCCGTCCCCTTACCTGGAACTGACGAAGCACCCTAGAACTCAGCCCGAAACAATGTGTTAAATGGTTACGGGCAGAGTTTTAACGTGAGAGAGAACAAGAGGTTTGGGTTTATTATTTGCAATGATGAACCTTTGGAATCGAGGAAGAAAATACTCTGCTAATTATTACACAGAGGTTTATTATTTTTCTATATAGATCACTATCTATATAGATCTAATATATAAATCTAAATCGACAGCATGGCAACAGTGGCAAACGGATTGGCTAGGAATGGAGCACCTTAAACTCTGGTCATTTAAAACAGACGTACTTACGACAAAGTTCTTGCTGATGGCATGAATCAGCAAGATGGAGAAAGAGTATTGACACGTTTGCGAACCGGAACTACGCATTTAACACACACGACACCTGATGAAATCACAATAAATAAAGATGCGGCTTACAAATTTACAGCATTCTAGGATGAACAATAGAGAAGTTACAGCGATCTATCATGCAGCAAATCTTACTTCTTCTCTCATTCACTTTTAGAGACATTCAAAGAAACTAGGTTTCAAATTCAGCGCCCTAGATGAACGGGAAAATTTACTTTTATATCTTAGAGTAAATACTCACAGTAAAAACATCAAATTACCTCAAAGACAGAGTGTGGTTAACTAACTTCAGTGAAGGACCCAACCAGGTCGATCAATACTCCTAGGATTTTCTTGAGAAGAAATGTTCCTTCCATTCATAACACAACAAATTGGTTCATTTAACAGAGTTATTAATATTTCTGCACAATTTTTCTGTATTCCAACATATTCATTGTGCAGTATCTCAAATTATCCGATGAAAATCCATTTTAAGTTCCATGGTAGACGATTCAATGAAAAGAGGACAGGTAGGTATCGATTGTGCCCTTTCGTAGGAAGGTTAGGGTAGGAGGTTGGGTGATTAACGCTATTCAAAACAGTCTTTGTAGGGATGTTGTCAGTGACGCTGATGAACATTTTGCCACCTTCGTTCCATTGATAGAATGACACTTGAATAGAACAAATTGGGTGATAGGATAATCTAGTTACTGTACCGTCATCCTTTTCCAGTCCATTGACTACGTAATTCTGGGAGTAAGAGTAGGAATTAGCGAATGGCTGTACAACACTATATACATTACTACTATGGAAAGGAGCAAATTACTACCTAACTGTCCTGCAGAGGTCAAAGAAATACGTTCGTAATCGTGGGTCTTCCGAACATCAGTGTCCTACCTGACGCATTACAAAGCAACTTCCAGTCAGTAAAATAAATTATTTGGAAAGGACAAAACAAATGAGCACGACAACGTCGTATGAAGGGGGTTTAAGTCGGTCGCCGTTCGTTTTTAAGTATTTAGCGAAATTGAAGGCAAAAAACTTAAAAAATAGTACCAAAATTTGAAATTTTAAAGGATTTTAAAATTCATTAGTTCGTGGGGCTTGAGAATTGAAAAACTGAAAATGGGAAAACTACTGAATAAACGGGTTTTCCCATATTTCTCTGGCAATTATTGTTCGATTTTGATGATTCCAACAGCAATCTTTCAGTTTTTCAATTCCCAAGGCCCTTTGCACTAATATGAATAATGAATTTGAATATGAATGATAATAATAATAATGCATTTCTAAAATTATTGAAAATTTCAAGTTTAGCTACAAATTATGGGGAAAACGTAACTGAATTAACGGGTTTTCCCATTTTTATCAGGCAATTTTTGTTTAAAATGTCAAATTTAGGTACAAATTTTTAATTTTTGAGCCTTCGATTGCGTGAAATACTAACCCGGAACGAACGACGAACGCGGACCGACTGAGACCCCTTACTCACTGCCCTTTCACTGCCCACAGCAAGGAGAAAATGATAGTGACTGGCTGTTTACTAGTTTATGATTTGAAATAGTAAAATTTGAGCTATTTCGATATTTCCAAATCTACTACTCAGATTTAGACACACGAGTAGGTAGGTATGAAATATAGATAGGGGTTCAACGTGTAGTTCTTTTCAAATTGTTTCCACTTGATGTGATAGAACCTCACTAACAACCACCTATTCGGTAGAAACAACTTGAAAAAAAATAATAAATAAAGGAAAGAACATCATTAAAAGGGAAGCAGGGAGTTAAGTTGTCGACCGATAAAGACTAATTTCTGTATGAATTACAACCCATCCAACTCCCAATTTAACATTGACGTTTTACCTCTCTCTACCAGATTCAACCTAATTGTTGTGCTGATGATACACGTTTCAAGATGACCTAGCCAAACGCTCTATATTTAAAACACCCTTGTTCACCCCAAGCGACACCCAAAAAAAATGCATTGCCATACAAATG